>JARYHS010013631.1:178027726-178164813 GCA_031002005.1 Vandiemenella viatica
TACCGCAGTAGGGGGTAACAACTCTTATATACGTGATGACCAGCATTACGTTTCCTCGTTCCCAGCTTCTTGTGTATTCCTCCAAACTTTATGTCTCATAAACAACAGTTACAAAATATAAAAACAATTGTTCATTGACACTCGTTATTGATTAGTATGAGCTTCTAAAATTTTCGCACTTTTGAAACTTCTGGTTGTATTCTGGGTTACCAGCTGACTGGCAACAATTATACCTCTTAAATCAGTGCAGCTTCTATACGGACTACTGTCGGAAGAGTTCACCATAGTATTAACATCAGAATGGAGTGAAAAGTTGGTATACTATAATAACTTCAAATAGCAAGAAGCGTATAAATCGCGAAATAAACTAATGATTTCGTACGTGTCCGCTAGCAAACGCAGCAGTTCGTTAATTACCAAATATTTTAAGTGCCTGTTCTTGGATACTTGCCAATTACGTTTTTGGTAAGAACATCAAATCAACGTTTCACCTGTCGTTTGAGCTTTAACAGCACCATCCACAGAATATTGCTACAGCGAAAAAAGCCGTATTAGTTTTTGTTCTTTGCCTGCTTATGAAACACCACTAAAACCACATAGGTGACAACACTATGCGAAATTGTGTCTTCAACTACTGAACCCTCATCTTGTTTTGTTTTAAAAAGAGTTTTCATTTCGTCTTAAGCAGCTTTCGTTATAAATGGTAGGTGAAAATAAGTTTTTTAACGCTAAAATACTATCAACTCAGACTGCGTTGACGACATCTCATGTCACCGACAACAGTAATTAAGTTATAAGTTTTCCGTATGTTTCTAAAATAAGTTTAAATATAGTAGAAAAGTAAAACAACATGTCTTCATAGCACACCGCAAAATTAACTAACTTCAAAAAGCTGCAATTATTTGTCAACGCACTCACTAAAACTATCTTTACATCGCAAATATTGATTTTATCATTAATAGTTAGTTATTTTAAGTGACAGATGATCGGTATAATGTCATACTTTCTTCTGACCCTAGCATTTGTTCAAAATTAACTTTTTGTTTGAAAACGGTAATTTTTTATGTTCTGTATGGAAACGTAATTTCTCTTGAATGTTTTAAAAAGCTAAAATGAAGTGCATTCAATGCCTGCACAACTCTTTTATTAACGAAATATAATCCATATTTTCGTTTGTATAACGAATATGTGAAAATATGTCACTTTTTTTGTGAGGTGGGTGAGTCTCAATTTTGGATAGTAACGTGAATGTACCACCTACCGGGTATAGTACTGTCTTGGTAGATGTGTATAATGGGTTGAATATGTCCCAGGAGGAAATGTAGCGATGTGCAATTCAGGTTGTTCGGATTAATATGAGCATGGTAGTACAATTTGCCAAACTTAATGTTAAATATAACATTTACTTTTACAGTTTCTGTAAAAGTGATTATTTTATCTGATGTAAACACTTCAGCAGTACCTTAAACATAATTTAAGCTAGCAAATCACAAAGATTAGAGGCCTGATCTCACTATAAAGATAGTTAAAATAATAGTTTAAAACATACTACCCAGTTACCTTTGGTAAACTAGTAAAATAAATGTAAGAACGAAGACTTTTCCGGCGTACGACTGCAACGAAGTCTTCACGGGTGTACCGCCGGATTGTGTTGTTAAAACAAGATATTTCGACGACTTGTTCCACCATCTTCACAGATAGGGTATCTATGGGTCAGCCGACCATTGCAGATGTCTTCACACTTGAAGAAGACGGCGGAGCTAGTCGTCGAAATATTGTGTTTCCATAACACAATCCGGCGGTACACCCGTGAAGACTACATTGTAGTAAAATATATGTTTAAATAATTAATTTTTGTAATATAAATGTACCAGATATGAGATTTTAAGAAATATGAAGTAATTGGAATTGAAGTAAATAGTATTTCATTGCTAGATATCTTTAAAATTTTATATACGTGCTTAGTGAAATTCTTTACAAAAGATCCGTTAACGATCCGCTAAAAAAGTAACGGATACGGATACAGATTTTTTTTCCCCCTCGGATATCCGCGGATACGGATATCCGGCACATCACTAAAACTATCATAAAAAGACAGATTAACTACAAAAGTCTGGAAAACTTACAGTAATTATTATTAAAACCTCTCAGTTTAAAGTTGCTTTGGCTAAAAAAAAAAAAAAAGTGAGCATTACACACTGAACATCAAAAGCGTCATGTTCCTTCTGTATTTCTTCCTTCCTTGTGACTTTAAGATACAATGAGAACAAGGTTATTAGATCCTATTATGGACGGGTATCAAGGAACTCGAAGGAATTCGACCATGGCATTTTGAAAAATCTATATCGGTATTTGAATGTTTTTATAGAAATTACGGAAGAACGAAACCTGGATCGCTAACCGAGAACCAAGATTGAATGATCCCATACGCCAGGTTCTGTTTTTGATAGAAAACTGTAGACAATACAGAACACGGTCCTGTGAGTTATACTGGTCAGGCGCCTACTATATATGCTGCCCATGTCACTTCCATGTACATTGTAGCCTATAGGTTCCAGGCGTATTGTAGTCATACGGTGTGGCAGGCATTTCCGGAGACAGTGCTCCATATTCTATCTGTGACCTTCACCACTAAAGAGGGAATTTGGACATGGTCTTTGAAAGAACCATCTCGATATTTTCTTGGAGTATTTTTGTGAAACCAGGGAAACAAAAATCTGAATGACCGACGGGAAACCAAACCCGCAACCAAGCCCGAAACTTTTAGAGAATATCGGAGATAATACAGAGAAAATACAGAATACTGTACTGTTTTCGTGTCCTGATTCATTACACACGTCAGACGCCAGCTATATCTGCTACCCTGATTACTTCCCTCTGCAAGTTATAGCATAGAGGTTCCAGGCATGTTATAGTCGCATAGTGTGGCACTGTGACAGGCTTTAGCCAAGTAGAGCTCTAGATTCGATTTGTAATCTACAACACTAAAGGTCGGGCCACACTAGACCAAGCCGATCCCGCGCCGTCACCGCAGCAACACTCGGCCTTGTGTCGGCTCGCCCCCCTCGCGTCCACATGGCCGTGTGACGGACGGGTTCATACTCGGTCTTCAGTCTCCTTTAACGTATACACTTGGCTGTTTCACGGAATTAATGTTAAAAAATTACCTTAAAAGTGATTTGGGTATCGTAGCTGTGGCTACCACCCGTACTTTATTATAGAGTACTGTACTTTATAAGCTACGAAAGTAATAAAGTACGTTAAAATACTTTTTTTTGTCTGACTCCTGTTATCTCCTAATTGTTTGATCTCTTATGCACAAAAATAGTATTCCAAAGCTGTTTTAACAAATGATCATCACACTGTATTGAAAGATTTTCCTGTATCTCTAAATACTCACGATTAAATGTCAAGCGTCACTCACTTCACATTTAACGTGTTTCTTTTGGTTGAGGTTCCTTTTCAAGTCACTCAATATTTTTTTTAACAAAAAAGAATAAGATTATTATACATTTTTATGCAGACTGCAAAGATTCCGTAAAATAATAATAATTTCATGTGATCTAAAAATTGCAGTCACGGAGTTACTTATCGGCTGCGCAGTACACCTATATCGTTGTTACCTAATTTGAAAAGGAAAACTACAGATTAACGTGAAATTCGTAACACGGAGCGTCCTAGCATTTTAACATTAACAAATCAAAGCTTTTCCAGAAGTGAATGTCAATTTTAAGACCCATAAAAATTACAGCTGAGACAGGGATTTGAACCAGGGACTTTCATTTCCTCAATCGTACGCCATAACATTCTGAGTCGAGACAAATCTGGTTATAATCAAAAATTATTATTCAAACATAATAAAATAAATGTACTTATAATTTATTTTTGCCATGCCAAAAGACAAATCTACTTTTACATGATTGAATACATATTTTCAGTACTTCTAGATTCAGATGCTTGTGGCATGTGATTTGGGTACGGAAGGTCCCCGGTTCAAAATCCGGATCTCGGATGCAATTATTACAGTCCTTAAAATCGACTTTCACCTCTGGCAAAGCTTTGATTTGTTAATGCGAACATGCATGGACTGTACCTACATTTTACGAACATATGATGAACCTGAAGTGAGGCAGAAAAAAGGGACACTTTTCTAAATCAATCAGTAATGCTAAAACAATATTTAGTCGTAAAGGACTGGAAATTTCGGAACTCTTTTTGTACACTTCTCCATATCGAACAGTCCGACAGCAGCCCGACACCGGCCCGCACCGTCAAAAAATAAACCATACTTACCCCGGCCAACACACGGCCCAGTGTTGGTTGGCACGCGGTATCGTTTGAACTCACTTCAATCGAGTGAGCGACAACAATAAGAAACGTGACGGTACGGTGCGGGATCGGCTCGGTCTAGTGTGGTCCGACCTTAAGGATGTCATACTTTGTGGCAGGTGAGGATTTAGCTAAAAACGTTACTATCCTAAGTATTATTTAGCTATGTAAGTATAATTTATTGCAATTAAATTAAAACGCCAGTTGCATTATTTTCAATTAGTTTATTTTATTTCATTGTCCATAAAGTTATTACTTCGTTATTAAGTATTTATCACATATTTAGCTAACTTCAAATTTACACTTTTTTTTCCGTGACATCAACCACGTGATCCAGGTCTTTTGGCGAACCAGTGAATCTAAGAATAAGTAAAAATAGGTAACAATTATTTGTTTGTTATTAACAGTAACGTAAATACTAAGTATATTAAAATAAATTGCTCATACTTCCTTTTCTTGCAGAAAATTCGTACTCGATGAAACTTACCCCGATATGAAGCACACGCAGAGCCATCTGCACGTCAACCAAAGTCAGTAAGAAGTCTAGAAAAAATGACATAAAATTGCGAGTGTTTGTATGATCTTTCTTGAGTGACTAATATAGATTATTAACGCAATAAAACATTTCACTTGAAATACTGAAGGTATTATTTTTCCGTGGGTTGCTATTTAATTCACACTTAGATTTATTTGCATTTAAACATTACTATACCTAGAATTTCCTCCAATTTAAGGAGGGAAGATTAGTTAAAACGATTACGCAGCCTGAAGAAACAGCCTATATGAAGGAGTGGAGAGACTATTACAAAAAGCTACTAACAGAAGACAAGAAGTCACCCGCGGCTTCGTCCGCTTGAAAGAGTGTTAACAGTTTTCTTTAATAATAAGCGCAGTAATAAATATTCCATGTAATAAATAAACCTTATCTACGTCCCACAACAAAAACACAATTACCATAAAATTTAACCTCTATTATATCAACTGATAAATGAACTAGAGGCAGCGTGCAGTGAAGTGGGCCTTAAAATAAATATATCAAAAAGCAAAATCATGCAAAACAAATGGGCAGAAAAAGATAAAGACAAGGCAGACATGAAAGATTCTGGTATTGAGTCCGTAGATCAGTTCATCTATCTTGACCAACTGATCAATATGAATGGTGACTCAAAGCCTGAGATCTACAGACGGATAAAGCTGGGCTGGAGAGCATACGCAAGAAATTCCATAGTTTTTAAATCGAACATGCCAGTACATCTTAAGAAACACGTATTTGAACAATGTGTATTACCGGTCCTCACATATGCCTGCCAGACTTGGACCCTAAATAGCCACACGAAGTAAAAACTGAGAACTGCCCAGCGAAGTATGAAAAGAGCAATGCTAGGGTTTACAAGAAGAGACAGGAAAAGGGCCGTGCACATCCGTTCAATAACTAAAGTAACAGACATCTTAAAAAGAGTCATGACCCAAAAATGGCAATGGGCCGGTCATGTTGCTCACAAAAGAGATGAAAGATGGACTACGGTAGTGCTGGACTGGATACCGAGAAACCTGAAAAGAGCAAGAGGAAGACCCCCGGATCGCTGGGATAAGGATATACGTCTAGTTACAGGCGTGAACTGGAAGAGGGCGGCTCAGGATCGATCGGCCTGGAAAGAACTACAGCAACACTATGTAGAATTAAATTCTAATATATAGCTCATCAGGCTTAAAGAGGCTACATCCTAAAGAAAGGATCGATATAGCTGCAATAATAATATCAATCAATTCTGCTTTAAAATGAATGTTTACATGCTAAAGTACGAATTAATTGTTTTTTATTGCGATCTTTGATTACTTTTATGGTCCTAGCTTTACTACGTTTTATTGAGAGTTGACATAATGTTTGATAATAAAATATGATTATTTTAGTTTTTCAATATGCGAAAGGACTATAATGTCTATGGGCGAATTACGACACTTGGTTAGATTTGGGTTGATTTACTAAAACTTGTGCAAACATATGAAATAACTTGGGTAACGAGTGAATCTTCAATGTTTCAACGAACCAAAAAACTGCACAAAAGAAAACAGTAATTTAATTAAATTTTAATTTAAAAACAACCAATTTCTACTGTAACCTTCAAATTTGTGTATATTTTTAGTACTGCCATCGGTTCTTTTAAATGGAAGTCATTGGGGATTTCCAACAGAAGTGTAAACTTAAAACTATGAACATCGTACGTGCATCACGGCATACTTATTGGTACAGACATACTAAATAATAGTAATTCCGTGTGGTCGTAATGACCTGGTGACAGTATTTCTATTGCCTGCGCATTCCGCCCCTCTCTTAGCCGTCTTAACATAACCCGGTAGTGTTACAAGGGACCTACAGTTTAACGTGAATCCGAACAACGGAAGCGTTCTGGAGTACTTCACATTGCACAGCAACATCGGTTTAAGGTTCGCTGAAAATCCCCGCCGAGACAAGGATTCGAGCCGGAGACCTTTCGTTCCCCAGTTAGACATTTTAACCACTGGACCACCGCCCAACGCGCCTAAAGAAGTTTTCACTTCAAAAACTAAAAATCTAACTTAGTCCACAACTCGAAGGTTGGTCGAATCTTCCCGAAGAAGATGTACCAAGCTATTGTGTCGGAGGTAGGAAGATTACTCTTTTTGATGCTGTGGTATCATAACTGATAAGGACTCGACGACATTATTTGGTGCGAAAATTAATCCCGTGTCCCCTTCCAGTTTCAACCCATGTTTGTGAAGTCCTCCACCTGTCCCTTTCCTTTAGTAATTTAATCCTCCTTTACTCATCCCTAATCGTCATCTACAGTACAGGCAAACACTATGTATCTTGAAATACAGCCTACCTGTTCTGTTTTGTAATCATCATTAGTGTTTCGAATGCAGGTTTTCATACGACTGCTCTGTTTTGTCACAAAATTGCACAGCCTCAATAAATGATATCCAGGATTCACTGAACTAATAGCCATAATTCCTGTTAACAAGAATGGATGCGAAGAGAATTTAAACCGCTCAAACGCTCCCATGAAGAACAGTGCTTCTTGCCGGTATGTTGGCAACACTTTTGTCTTTTGACCCCTAAGGCAGTGACCAACCTCAATAAAAAAATATTGAATGCACGATGGCGATCGAAATGGAAGGCCGTTTGCCTTTATAGGGATTTCTAATTGAGATGAAATCTGATGTCACATTTGGACACTCTGTGTATAAAAACCTACTCACACAGACCTGTACCTAAATGCGTTCTTTCCGGAAACCGAAACGCAGGATTTATGACAGCAATAATGAGACACAGTACCACCTTGCATTCTTGCCGTCCTCTTGTGCTATTATGTAGAGGGTTGAAAGGGTTCTCGCAAGAAATTGTTCAGAAATACGAGTTAAACAATACAGTTATTGATATGGTCGATTGTATGAAATATTTGGGAGTTACAGTACAAAGGAACATGAAATGGGACATACACATTAATTCGTTAGTAGGTAGAGCAAATTCTAGGCTGCGATTCATAGGTCCAATCTTTAAAAATTGTAATGAACAAACAAAGGAGATAGCGTACAAATCTCTTGTGCGTCCACATTTGGATTATTGTTGTGCCATTTGGGACCCGTTTCGTAAGTGGTCGATCGGAAGTATAGAGAAAGTACAGAGAAGAGCCGCTCGATTCGTTACTGCTTGCTACAGTCCTTATGAAAGCGTCACAGAACTGATTAGTAGATTAGGTTGGGAGTCTCTGGTAGACAGACGACATACGTTTCGTTTAAACTTATTGGAAAACATGCGTACTCCCACTTTCACTTTTGAGTGTAGTGAAATACTTCTTCCACCAATCTATTTGAGTCGGAAGGATAGGAAACATAAAATTAGAGAAATAAGGTGCCGGACTGATTCTTATATGAATTATTTTTTCCCTCGTACGATTAGGGATTGGAATGCACAGCAAAGAGATTAGCTTTGGTGCTGAGCACCCTCTGCCACCCACAATTTTGTGAATTGCAGAGTATATATGTAGACGTAGATGTAGATGAAATGGGAATATGACCATATTCCTATCGCAACAAAAAACAGAAAATAAACCATTCTACGCTCGCCCCAAAATGACCTTCCCTTTCTTAATCCGCGAGTTTATATGCTCATCAGTTCTTCACTCAGACGATAAGGTACATTACTCACGCCCGACACGTTCATCTTGAAAAGAAGAATAAATCCGTAGTATTGGAACTGGGACATGGCTTAAAAGAACTAAAAAGAACATTCAATAGAGATCTACAGGCACTGGTGTTTGCAGATGATGTAGCAGTATGGGATGAAACAGAATAAGGAATACAAAACAAACTGAAGATGTGGAATGATAAGTTTGAAGAATATGGAATGAAATTGAATCAAAAAAAAACTGTAGCACTAAAAATAAGCCGAAATAATACAGAATGTCATATAAAATTACAAGACCACGAAGTTGAAATTTTTGACCAATTCAGCTACCTGGTGAGCATAATTGCCAATAATGGTAGAAGTGAGCTAGAAATAATGTAACCAAAGGAGCCAACTTCTACAATACCGTTTACTACGGGACATGAAGGTTCCCAGAAGAACAAAAATTGTCTTGTACAAATCATATCTCATTCCTATTCTCACATATGCTTTGGAAACATGCACACTAACATCAAGGGACCTTAGCAAGATTCAAGCATGTGAAATGAAGTTTCTTAGAACGGCCCTCCAGAAAACTAGACTTGACCGCATAAAGAATGACGAAATTAGATCAAAGCTAGAGCCTCGTCTCGTGAAATTTTATTTCACGCCCGGTATTAATGGCATGGTGGACTACGGCGGATTTGTCGCTGTTGCGCCACAGTGCGACCTGTCTCGCCTACATAAACACTGCCACAGCTGCAGGGGATTTTATAAACACCCATAAGCTGGTGTGGGTGTAATTTGTCTTTTACCTTGGTTAGTGATTGACCAAGTTTGCAGTTAGCGTTATATGCTATTCGCACCTCCACCCGCTTTAACAGTTTCCCAATCCGGTCTGTGATACTCTGTATTTATGGGAGACAGGCGAATTTTGTTGGCTCATTAGTATCATGGCATACGTTGACGTCTTCCATATGTTGTTTGAGTCTTAAAACCCTTCTGATGTCGGATTCACTATAGGCGTTGGCTCGGAATATTTTTGTAAGTGTCTCCATTTCTTTCTTCAGACATTCCGAGTCACATACTGTCTTTGCTCTTAAGTTCAGTGATGTAATACGCCTCTCTTCGTTGCCGGGTAATGGTGCGACATGGCGTGCAGCTATCTAGTAGTGTGGGTCGCCTTGCGATACACAGTATGACCCAAACGTCCATCGCCTCGCTTGTGAACTAGGACATCGAGAAATGGCAGTTGCCTATTTTCTTCCATAGTAAACTGAATTCTTGGGTGCGCACTATTCAGGTGGTGTAAGAACTCTTGCAAATTCTCCTTATTATATTCTCGAACAGATGGGGTAGTATGCTACCATAGAGTCATCATGACTGGGAGCGAGGTAAGGCAAGTCAGAGTATCCTGCCATGCCGGTCACGTTGACGACGGCGTGATTGAGTGATGAGGGCAGGTAGAAGTCGTGTTTGAAGCACCTGCCGGCGGTTATATATGGAGCTCCGCACCCGTTGTCTTATCTGCGGTGTGAGCGGTAGACAGAGATAAGATAAGGAGAGCGCCAGCCAGGGACAGTGAGGTGGGCTCATTCGCGTAGGTGACGCTGAGTCGGCGGTAGCGACACAGGTGAGTCACGACGCAGCGCCTCCGCAACTCATCTAGACAGTGGTCCTTACAGAAGGAACGATATATCAATAATAAGTGCGTGTCGTATTCTTTACACTGATGTAGGCGATTAGTATGCACCAACGAGCTAGATTTAATGTGATTTATCAGTGCTAATGTGATCGTAAGCAGTGGCGTAGCTAGGTCAACAAGGGCCCTGGTGCAAAACATTTATTTTGGGCCCTCAGGCCAGATGGGCGACCTGTTTTTGCTTTGTGTGCTAGTAGGGGCCACCTGAGCTGAGGATGGCGGCCCTTGAGTTGTGCTTTGGGGACCCCTGAGTAGTGGTTGGGGCCCCCCTGAGCAGTGAGGGCCCTTAGTTAGGGGCTTCGTGTATCTCAGGGGCTCCCTTAGACGACGGTAGAGCTAAAAAAAAAAATGTTCGCCAGTTTGCCGTGAATTCTCGTGAGCCCTCTAGACTGCGCTTGGGGGCCCCCAGAGGTGCGTTTTGGGACCCCCTGAGGTATGCTTGGGGCCCCCTGAGTGTCGGGGCCCTGGTGCACTGCCCCTGATCGTAAGCCATTGTATTCGGGGCTGTCTATGAAGGTGTCCGTGTTCTATTTAGTGTGTTGTGGATGAGAGGTAAAAGAACGGAGAGGGTTGAAACCTGTTGCTGGTCCTCTCAGGCCTATTTAGTGTTATAAAAAAAGTTTTTTTCCTGACTTGAAAAAAAAAAAAATATTAGAAAAAAACACTTTTTTTTTCTGGGACACGTTTTTTTATAATTGCTGAATCTCAAATTTGTAAGGCATTTATCGTTTAATATGACTGTTCCAGAGTTTGTACTAAGTACTTATCTTAATTTTTAAATCTACTATATTTTTCTGGTTCAGTAGAAAAGAAAATTACGGAAATATTGGCAACATTGATTGAAGTTTTCTTTTACGAACGAGTATTTCCGAAGAGGCTAGGTTGCGCGAGAAGGAATCCCCGTTTCCCGTTGTTTGGATTGATACTCGCTATTAACTGGTCCTGCCAACCCTACGAATTTATCTGTAGACCTACGGATCTTTTCAAAAACAAAATTAGGAATTTTAAATTTAACTACATTTTTTTGCCTCTTTTTACTACTTATTGTGCTTTCCTTTTATTCGTATACTTGTTAATTTCTCATAGTGATACTGAGTCATTAAATTGTCAGTAATTATGAATCGTTTCCTTGCAACCGCTGGCGTAAACCAACAATTGAAAAAGAAATAAAGCTCCTATTTTGTATGATAATAGATTTAAATTCAAACTTAAAGACAGTAATACAGAATAATTGGCGCAGTCTTTATGCACAGTGTGTACTTTGCTCACAATTTAAAAGTACAATCTACAAAAAAAAATTGCGTACAGTACAAGAACAACCAGTAAAAGAAAATGTAACTATTTCTGAAGTTATGAATCTAGAGGTGACAGAAGAAGAAACAAACAATTCCGACAACGACCGAACTAATGTTGGTAGTGCTCATACTAGTGAGTGTGGTACTGACATAGAGGATGAATAAAATTTTGTTACCTATATACTTACATCTATGAATCATTATGTAAGACATTATACGATTCAGTAAGATTTAAAACACACATGTAAAATGTAAGTTCCGTAAATAAAACTATAATTTATCAAATATATTGTTTTCTGAAGAAAAAAAAATTAGAAAACAAGGGTGCTGGGTTTCTTTTCATTTTTTTTTTTCACAAAGTTGAAAAAATTATTTTTTTCAATTTGTAACACTAGGCCAACTCTTCCGAAATATAGTTTGATGACTCCCTTCTTTCTTGTATCTTTACGCCTCGTCGATGTCATTACAGGCGCGGAAGAACCGGACGCAATGAACAGGAAGGAATTTGGCCTTTTGAAGGAACCATCGCGGTGATTCCGGGAAACCATATAAAACCGAAATCTGGATAGCCGAATGGGGATTCGAACAGACGTCCTCCCGAATGCGAGGCCAGAGCGTTATCGCTCACGCCTCACGCTCGGGTGAATCACCAACAGCATTGTCGTATGCGCACTGCGGAGAGGATTAACGCAGGCCTTTGGTGAATGTGCTGATTGGAAGCAGTGCACCGCCACCTCTGCAACCCTGCTGGACAGGTCGTGAATGAAATTTTTTAGCTGAAAACTTCCATGGCGGTTCCTGGATTGAAGTGTGTACCTGTTGCGATGCGTCAATCATTTGCACCTGGCCGACAAACAACTGCGAATGCGCTGTATGTTTGCTCGTTGTAGACTTGCAAGGGCGCATGCATAAATTGATATTATCAGCACATTTATCGGTTCTAAGTAACTTTTATGGGTTATTAAGAAAAAAAATACAGGATAATTATACTGAAGAACGGATAGAGGTCGTTAGGATAGCGTCAGATGTTGCTAAAACACAATCTCATTAGTCATCGGTGGTACTCCAAACAATACAAAAAAAAAAACTATTTTTAAATTTTTTTGTCTGTGTTCTAATTGTATGCTACATGTATGTATTTCTCGGTATGAATTCCAATTGTTGTTTTTTTTACTCTGTTGTTTTGTGTGGTGACTGCTAAACATTATAACCGAGAAATAATGTATCACGAAAGACAGTATCACCCGAGTCAGTAGCGAGAGACAAATCGTAAGAAAATTAGACACAAATACAATTGGTGCATCCGTGGAAAAAAAATAAACAGGAAGTTCTCACCTCTGTCATTCTTCGTATCAGCCTAACAACATAAGCTTTTAGTTATGATATCTCGAGAACCATGGGAGATATTTTTAAATTTATTCTTTATTTTCGATTTGTTTCATCGAGCTGCATAAGAATCTACCATCAGATTGTGGCACCACGGTAATGATAGTGCTGCCAGAGGGTGTTTATTATATTAAACCTAACACTAAAGAAAGATTATAAATCATAAACCTTATTATGTTGTCAGTACTTGAAAAGTAGTGGTTCTGCAAAATTCATGTTTTGCTTTAGGTTTAGAAATATATTATGCACAAACACTTACATCAAAATTATCTTCACAAAATTAGATTCTTGAATCTGCAGATAAACTATGAGCATCCTCCCTCCTTGCAAGTTTTAACCTCTTTTCCCGTATCTGTTCATTGTTTGGAACATATATAAATAACTTGTTTGGCGTTTTTATTGTTGTGCTTTTTCACTGTGGCACTACGGTACACAGTACTTATAAAACGAGGAATTGATTTTTAACTAAAGCACACTTGACACCTGCCATATACATACACGACTGCTTTGTTTTGGTTCGGGTGGTGTGACGTCATTAAAGACCCCATGACAGTCTTGAGCTTTTTCGCTGTTAATGTAAATTCGGTTTTTAAAATGCAAAATAAATAATGTAAAGTATTAACCTATTTTTCAAATTTAGTCAACTAGCCAATACGATAGTGTATTTCAACTTATTGTTTTCTTATGGCAGATATTGATTTCGTTCTCATCATTTAAATAATTAATCATCTTAACATAATAAAGTTATTTCAAGACTTTTAATTAATATTTGAAAATAGATGTTGCTCTGAACTTCGTTCATGCGAACTGTTAATTTACGGATCTCTCTCTTAAAAGATTATATCAAACTTAACACATCCCTAGCAGAAAAAAAAAAACACTGTACCTTAATTCTTCCCAATAATGTTACGCCACTAGTACGCAGAGAACACGACAATCATTTCGTTTGCAAGAAGTATGTTGCCATTAAATGTATACTCATTTGTGGACAATGTTATCTTTAATTTCTCAGCTTTCCGATTTCGCATCTAAATAAAACAGGCTCTGGTATCAGGAGCTGTAAATTATTCAAAACCCATCAACGTCTGACCTGTGGTTTTTGAGTGAATTCTGTTGATCCTCACAGAAAGAGAGACAAAATTTTTAAAACAGTGTATTCCTTTTCTGTAAATCGTTTACCATACCCCAATCTCATTTTTTCCAAAAATATCTTAAATCTACCGATTTTCTTCTAGCTATAATCTTGTTCTAAGGACAGATTAGTATAGTGTTATGTAATAAATTAAAGATTTTAGAGTGTTTAGATTTCGGTTGTGCCCTTTATCAGTGCTCCCCAACAAAAGAAGTGGAAGTAACAATCGGAGTGCCACAGGGTAGCGTATTGAGACCATCATTATTCATTATTCTAATGAATAATTGTGTTAATGGTTTACTGTCAGAAATTAGATTGTTTGCAGATGACATAATGTTTTAAAAAGATCAAAACGGTAGAGGCCTGTAAACAGTTGCAGGGTGATCTGGACAGGATATCTAGTTGGGTTGGTAAACATTGGATGACGATAAAGGCAAAGAAGAGTCAATTGATTATGATTATAAGGTGGGGAAAAATTGAAATGTAAATATCTTGGCATGACATTTGATAACAAGCTTAACTGGGCAGGACACATTGGACAGGTAGTAGGAAAAGGTTTCAAATTTCTGCACTTCTTGGAGACAATGATGAGGGGATGTACGAGAGCAGTAAAGGAATTGGGTTACATTACTTTGGTCAGACCATTGCTCGAATATGGTAGTGTAGTGTGGGACCCACGTTTTGAGTATCAAATACAGGAGTTGGAGAGGATGCAAAAAAGTGGTGTTAGATTTGTGTCTGGAAATTACCGCAGAACGCAATCAGTAACAGATATGAAAAAAGAGCTGGAATGGGAATTATTAGAAGACAGGAGGAGGGTGAAGAGGGTCATGGGAGTGTACAAGGCGAATATTGGTGATGAGGCATGGAAATATATTGGTGTAAGAATTAAAAGTAATGCATGGAAGGGAAAAGATGACCATGACCACAAGCTGGCACTCGATTTCAGGCACAATGGAGTAGGAAGATTTTCTTTTTTTAGATAAGGGTGTCAGGGATCGGAACAAGTTACCAAGAGAAATTGTGAATAATTTACCAAAAATGTTGAAAGAATTTAAAGTTGAAATTTGTAGAGGGTAAATGTAGGTGTTTGCATGAAAGGGGAGGATGAATGTGTAGGGAAATTGCCACGGGAGAGTGCGCTCCATTGCAATTTTAATTAATTTTTTTTTTAAATATATGGATTGTAGTCGAAAGCTTCCGCGGCTGGAATAAATAGTTTCCATGCTTCAAGGGAGTCCCGTCCTAGTACTTTTGGAACTATTTAATACTGAACGCAGTGCCAACCAAACAGCATAAAAACTAAGTTCTGAAGTTCTCGATTCAGTTAAAAAATCGCGCTTTTAGCGATGCAAATGGTCAGTATTATGTAGGAATTTGATAGTCGTTTTGTCGGTTTGAAGCAGTACTGGAACAAAACCACAAAATGTAAATTATTCCGTACCAATTATTTTTGCTTTGGATATTTATTGATTTGGTGACCGAGTAGTAAAAAGTGCAATGTACACAGATCAACGGAAAATAGTTTGAATAAAAGAAGACTACCTTATCTAGTTCTTGGTTGTTTATATAGAAGCAGACTGTTCATAATACAGGAATGCATGAAGTAATAAGCTGTTTCCGGAAGGTTGCACTTAGATTCAGCATTCGTCAGTAGGACGACGCCACAACACGATGGGACTGCGTATCAAGAAAACAAATGAAAGATAACTACATTAAACATACCACCATATCTTTATACCCTTTTTAATTGCCGACCGTAATTCAGCACAACAGATAATAAGTAATGGCTAGATATTATCTTACAACGAATTAGCCATTTTGGGATAATTACTATATTAAATGACGGACAATCAAAACGCAGAGAAACTTAACTACAAGAGGTTAAATTTATCGTTTTCAAGAATCAAGCAGAAGTGCGATTTGTTGACTGATACAAGAGAGAAGCAGTCCCTGGATTAACGTAACAAGAAGCATCAAGCAGAAGCTGTGTCCCATTAAACAATTTACGAAGTTCTTGTTTCATGGATCAACCGATACAAGAATAAAGAAGAGATACGTTGAATTGGTGTGATAAAGATTTCGTAGAAGTGTGCGTTTATGTGTAAAAAAGAAAAAAAAAAACCTGTGAGTATTCTATATGTGAAACATTCTGTGTAGTTATTTTTTTTGAATATTTTTTGTTTCAGTGTTTAAATTTTTTCATGAATAACATTGAGGAGTTTGAGGAAAGAAATCTGGATGTTGCAAAACGCAAAATTTGTAAAGCGATCTGAGCGAATGGAATGAAATTTTTGCGTATGAGTGATAGATACCAATGCGAGATTTATTTTCTTAAATGTATGATAAAAACAGGTAAAATGTAAAGGAGAAAATGAATAATTGATATTCGACTTTGAGGTAGCAAACAGCGGTAAGAGCGATATGTAAGGAATTAAACTTACGTAAGTTCAAATTACTTTAAGCAATGATCTTGAAAGAGATATTAAATAAAATAAAAAAATATCAACCTATACTTATTTCTGCTACAGAAGAATTCGAAGAATTTGCCGATGTTGTTTCTAATGAGCCAGTAGACTTACAACTTTCTAAGATTAAAGTGGAAGTGAATGGGTTGTATACCAAAGCAGTCGGCAATGTTAAAGAATCAAATAAAATCTAAGTTGAGTAAGATTATTGAAGATTTTACAAAACAGTTTAACTTAACTGTAAAAAACCGAATTACACAATTAATTATACCTGAAGTTGGCAGTTTTCAAAAAATCATTTTCAAAAAATCACTGAAAGTAACGTAACTATTTGTCTAGCATTTAATGACGGTGGTAATTATGTAGTTGTGATTGATAATAAGTTTATTAATGTGACTGAAGAGGTGATTAATGGTTTCGGTATTAAGGAAAGTTGTATCCCACAAAAATAATTCTTGTAAAAATAGGCTAAGTCTCGTGTTCATGTAGTGATAAAAAGTTATGAGAATTTCTTCTGAGCCAAGTCTACACTTTGTGTATTCACTTTGTGAAACAGAATGGTTTATCTCGGTGTCATAGGTCGTTTATTTAATACAAAAATCTGATGACTTGGCCATTATGCAGGCCATGTTTTAGTTAACCTATATAAATACCTTAAATTTGTTGCTTTATCTAACTTATAAATACTTAAAAGCCAAGATTTCCCTCACTATTTTTCGAATTTGACAAGTATATATTATGCCCTCAATCCAGTAAAAATTATGACGTGCATAATGGCCAAGACATAAGATATTTTTATCCTAAATAAACGATCTATGACACCCAGAGAAACCATTCTGTTTCACAAAGTGAAGTGAATACACAATGTAAAGTGTAGACTTGGCTCAGAAGAAGATCTCATAACTTTTTATGTACTATAACTTTTTATATACTGGTTATATACTATAACTATTTTTACAAGAATTGTTTTTGTGGGATCTCATTTCTTTTTGTAAGCTTATCGCTTATTCTGAGTGTGTGAGTGACAAAATCGCTGAAGTTTGCATCCGAATAACATCCGAACTAAGAATAGTAACAAAATAAAATTTAGTGCATTTGCTAAGATTGCTGATATCTATGCTTAACAAAAATTTGAGACATGTAGCCTGACCAAAGAAATTGAGGCTCAAAAATCGCCCGAATCGCTTCGAGAAAAGGGTAGGCAGTGCCGCCGTTGACTCGACTTGGCGGGTGTACTGCCGTGCATCCAAATATGACTTTCATTTTAGTAATAATTACACATGCATAATGGCCAAGTTACCAGATTTTTTTTTTTTTTATTTTAAACCACGATCTATAGCAAACAGAGAAATCATTCTGCTTTAGAAAGTGAACCGTAAAAAGTAGACATGGTTCAGGACAAGATGAAATAACTTCTTGCCACTAAACAAATTTTGGACTATTTTTACAACAATTGTTTTTGTGGTATTTCATTTCTTTTTTAAGGGTGAGTCCATAAACTGCGTGATTCCAGTTTGGCCTCATTTGAACACCTTGCTTCCCCCATGTACCCTGACGCCCCTACCTTGAGTGGAACATAATTACTTCCTTCTTATAATTTATGCTGTTTCTCATACCATATTACCATAAAAAGTATTGCGTTTATAATAAAAAGGACCGATATTTACTTTATTTATTTTTTGTAATTATAAATATTCTCATTCAAAGGGTTACACTACCATTGATACAAACGATTAATTATTGGAATAATCTCTTTCTCGCGCAAAGCAAAGGATCCTTTTTTTTTTCCTTGTGTTTGCTAAAAAATCGCTATAATTATTGATAAAGTAGAACCAACTATGCATGCCGCGAAGTAATAATAAGAAGAACTATATTTTTTGGTTGCTGTTTCTATCACTACCAGGGAATGATTTCTTTTTGCTGCTTAATATGCTTCCATAGCTCACTGAAGCCGCCTTCAACATTAAAAATTCGCTGGATAACACATTTCTGACAAGCTTCGTAGAGTTTATTGTACAGCGTTATTTCACTTCAATGCCACGCTCTCTGCAAACAATTAGTGTGCATCTTGGGTGACCAGTAACGATTACCATAGAATTAACCCCTCTATAAGTAAATTCCGAGTAACTTCCACAGTAAACACAGGAACAAAGTAAAATTTAAGGCATTGGTTAAACTTGTTCACCTCTATGTAGTATAGAATCTCAGGTTTTTTGCTTCATCCACAGCAAAGCAATTAAGCCGCAAATATGTGCCTGAATTTAACATGATTGGGATTGTAATTAAATAAATACGGGGAAAAACTCAAATTTTAGATTTTTCTTTTGATTTACGGATGAAACCATATATGTGCACCAAATTACTTGTTATTAGGATTACTGGAAGTACAGTGGAATTTTGATGTCGGGGTGTCGTGCCGAAATAAAACTTTAAATTTCAATAAATTCCAAAGTAAGAAAAGGAAAGAAGCAAAATTTAACACATTAGTTAAAAATATTAAGCTCACTCTACAGTGAAAATCTGAGGTATATAAAGTTACTAGGGTAGGTAAGGGGGTTGGTATATGGAAATTCACCCAATTTCAGACTCTTATAATATGTGGGTCAAATGTTATCTGTGTACCAAATTTCAGCTTTCTACGGCTACCGGAAGTGCCTTATAGTTTTTATGATCATCAGTCAGTCAGTCAATCAGTCAGTCACTGTGTGAGTGAGTGTCAAAATCGCTGAAGTTTGCATCCGAATAACATCCAACCTATTAACAGTAACAAAATAAAATTTAGTACGTTTGCTAAGATTGTTGATATCTATGCATACCAGAAATTTGTGACATGTAGCATGAATACGACCGAAGAAATTGAGGTTCAAAAATCGCCCGAATCGCATCGAGAAAAGGGTAGGCAGTGCCGCCGTGCACCCAAATTAAATAGTAACAAGAAATGTTTTGTGTATGGAGGTAACGCTGAAGGTTTCAGTGAATAAGTGTAGTGTGTGAGAAAGCCGAATGGTTAATAAGTGTAACAGTATTAATGAGGAATTAATTAATGATGAATAAGCTGAATTTTCAAAGTGTGTAACGACGTTGATGAAAAAGTAACTTATCGAATTTGACAGTAAAAATAATTCGCCTGATATTACAATTATTACGTAAATAGTTATACCAATTAGTAATACTGATTTTGTATCTTTTGAAATCATTTGTGACAGTTTTCAGTTTGCCTAAGTTTGTAGCACTGCATTGGCGTGGCGCGGAGCTCTGCTAGACTTTCGTACTTCTACCTTCCTGTAGGAAACTAAAGCTGATATTCTGTTCAGTTTTAACACTCTGTTTAAACAGTGAGTGTTGAACGCCAAACTTGCGAAGCGTGTACTTTAATTCGTAGATGGAAAGATCAGCTCTCATCTCGGCAGTCATCCATATATAAACACTAGATCATAAGGTAGAACGTATGATTCGCCAATACACACCAATCAGCTGATGTATTTATTTAAAGGTCGATTTATTGAATTGAAAAGTTTTTAAAAAAATGAAAATATGGTATTAATAAGAATATATACATAAAAAATGAATTGGAAATCAAGAAACAGAATTTAATTGCTCTAAGAATACCACTTCTCGCGGTTACACACACACTTACCATATGTAATTGATACGTAATATATATATGTTTTGAGAGTTGTTTTCATTGCTTAGTATCTGGTTATATCCATTGTCGGTGCTCTTTAAGAAGTTTTGGATTTTTCGATTCAGTTAGAAATCGCGCTTGCATTTACGCAAGTAGGTAACATTGTATAGGAGTATGAGATAGTCGATCGGGTTGTTTGAAGTAGTTATGAAGAACTTTATTGGAAGAAAATGTAAATTAAGATTTATCAATTGTGCTTTGGATACTTATTTAATTGGCGACAAAGTAGTGAGCAATCTGATGTACACAGATCAATGGAAAGTATTTTAAATAAAAGAAGTCTTCTTTATTTGTATGGTAGTAATCTGTTTAAGCATAAGTAAGACACAGGAATGTAAGAAGCAATAGTCTCCTTTCAGCTAACTACAGCATTCCCCAATACAACGACGCCGAAACACTGTGTATCAGGACGACGAATGAAAGATAACTAAAATAAGCAAACCACACAGCTTCATATTATTTTAATCCCTGTAATATGTGGCTTGATGTAGTTCTTTTTCAGAGGTTATAGATACAGCATCAAATCAAAGTATCCGGGCACCTATCTGAAACTGCACTTATTCAACCCGTGTAACGTTCCCTATTTTTGACGTTAATATGGGTTGTTTTTGCCCTTTGCCTTTAAGCCACAATTAATTCTGCTGGGGAGACTTTCAGTGTGGTATTTGAACGTCTGTGGAGGAATGGCAGCCAATTCTTCTTCAAGAAATGAAACCAGAGAAGGTAGTGATACTGAATTCTGGGATCTAGAGGGAAGTTGACGTTCTAACTCATTCCAAACGTGTTCTACTCGTTTCAGGTCGGTAACTTAGGCTGGTCAGTCTATTTAAGGAATGTTATTGTCCACAAAATCAATGACTCACAGATGGATCTTCATTACAGGGTGTATTGTCATGCTGATACAAACAATCATCGTCTCGCAACTGGTCCTCTGCCGTACGCAGTACACAATGGTTTAAAATGTGTTCTTATCCTTCCGCATTAGAATTTTCTTAAGAGCAATAGGGGGGGAGGCATCCCATAACCACGAAAAAGTACTTCCCACCATAACAACACCTCACCTGTACTTCACTGTTGGCACTACACATCATCAGCGATTAAGTTCTCTAGCCATTCGCCAAATCCAAACCTTTCCATCGGATTACCACAGGTTACAGCGTGATTTAACACTCCAAATCTCTGTTTCCAGTCAGCCACTGTCCAGTGGGATCGCTCTTTACTCCACCTCAAGCGCAATTAGGCCTGACTAAAGGAATGTCTGGCTTATGACCAGTAGCTCGACTTTGGTACTCCATTCTCTTCAACTCCCGACGCACAGTCATTGCGCTGGCTGTATTGCAGGTAGCACTTTGGAACTCGTGAGTGATTCCTAATCCACTTTTTGTAGTAGATACTCTGTTTATATGCGTGTGGTGCAGGGTTTGAGTCCCGCAGGTGACGCCAGAGTTCCGTTTTGGATGGCTGAGCGGATATTGATTGATGACTGATTGACTATCGGAGGTGTGATCACTAACCTGACCGATAGTAACGTCTTCTTGATGTTCTTCTTTTCTTGTCAGGACGACGGCCTTCTGCTGACACCAGTCGATTGTTGATCACGCAGAATCGACAACTGCGGGGACAATAGCTGCCGAAACAACTAATGTCTATTAAAAGATGTTAACTGTTTTATATTGAAGGCTGCGTAGAGTTCTTTGGCTTGAGTGTTGTTAGCCTGATACGGATTAGAAATTCACTGATTTCTTGCGACTTTTTTACAACCTCCCTCCGCAATGTTCGACGGTCCCTGTCCGTCATTAAGTGCGGTCTGCCTGATCCTGCTGTAGTTGTGGTCGTTCTTTCACGTTTCCACATCACAATCACGTCACCAACGGTCGACTTGAGCAGCTTTATGGTAGCTTCCCACGGGCAATGGTTTTGTCGGTCGCGTCATGCAGCGGTTCAGCACGCGCCACAGGCTACCCTTCGCCACCTCTCAGCCACGTTGCTAGTGTCGTTTCAGCTACCCGGGCGTTTGATGTTTACCGACTGGGCGACGGATAGAGGCACGCTGTCCTTGCCAGTAGATGAGGCTCCCTTCCACAGCCCACTGTTTAGAACTAGACCGGCACGGTCGACAAATGCACGAGCCGTGGAACGCAACATTTAGAAAGATGAAATGATGGATTTGTTACTCAGGTAATATCTACCTGCTAGTCCACGTTAGAAGTAACTGAGCTCTCCTGACCGGCCTATTGTATTGTTTCTGCTACTCTATTGGCAATACAATACTCTGAATCCTTTTATACTGGTGGGTCTCCCTGTCGCGACGTCCTGCTATCAATAACACGTTATATAGGTGTATCCGGATACTTTTGATCAGATAATATAAATGGCGAAAGGTAATATTCTTTCATCTCCCGCAAATCTTAATGACCATGATGTCGATATGTTTGTGTGTGTTTAACACAACACGGCAAAAAGTGAAATTTATTTAAAAGTAAATTACAACAGACAAACGTTTCATTAAGTATGCAAGTACAAAGTCAGAATTAATCTTAAAAATAGTTGAATGACAAATCATGAATACCAACCATCCGGCCAACCAGATTTCGGTTTTAGATGGTTTCCCCAGATCACTCCAGGTGTATACCGGGACGGTTCCTTCAAAGTGTCATTGCCGAATTCCTTCGCGTTCCATGCCCTCTGTCCTTTTCCGCCTTTAATGACCTCGACGTCGACAAAGCATAAAGCCATAAGAAAAATATTATTACAGGAGGAACAAGCAATAAAACATTCTAATTAATAATTTCCTATTTTTAAAAATATGAAATGAGTAGCAAATATAACAATTAAAATTGTCCAATATAAAAACTAAAAATACATTCTGTTCATCACACACGTTGAATCACAGCCCATGATTAAGAGCCCATTAAGACGAGGCTGCAAGCATTGCAAACCAACGATAAAAGTTTTTTAATGTATAAAAAAAAAACTATCAACATTATCAGTTAACCACACACATTACATGGCGAAACGAAGTTGAACAATTGACCAAAGAGATTACTATGAAGAATAAGAACTGAAACAAATGTAGCAATCAAGAGACAAGCATACTTCTTTTATATTTAATATTATTATTTTATATTTAATATACTGTTATAAATTAACATAAAAACACAGTCGTTTTCTTTTATTCCCAAAACTTCTTGATGCGCATGCTCATGGACCGTTCCTCTTTTTATCTTTGGTTGTGGTTTCCGATGAAGGGCCATATTTCAATGCCCATCACTCTTCTGAAATCTTCTTTATTGTTAATGATGTCTTCCGCGAGCTTGAAATTCTGCAAATCTTATATCTTCCTTCTTTTAAATTAGAAACCAATTCGAATATTTTCTTGGTCAACCTATGTTTGTCCTTTTGTGTATGTGTCCATAAAAGATTAACTTTCCATTTCATATAGTGTGCGTAGTTTTCTCCGTGTTCTTATACTAAACTTCATTTCATTCTCTCGTTCTGTTCTTTTGTTGCCACAAAAATTTCGCAGTATTTTTTCCTTAATCATTTCTCTGACCCTTCGTTATGGCCGTTCTGATCCATACAGTACTTCTACTTTAGATGCTGCTACGAAGTATTTGAAATTTATGAGGAATGATATCGATTTTATTTTGTACCGGTTTCGCGTAAGCCACTTCCATCAACTGAAACAAATTTAAACACGGATTCGTATCGAAAGAGGTTTATGTTTATACGCAAAGTATAAATGTCCTCAAATGAGGATGTGGTATCGCCTCGCACCACTTCCTGCGTCGGCAAGGCGAAACAAAGCAAACCGCGGGACCCGGCCGATAGCAGAGGAGCACATCAAACAATAGAGATATCCCATCAACAACTGACTCACACAGGGGATTTGCAGTTCCCGCAGGAAACCCATGAATACAACCTAGAGAGCACCCGTCAGTAATATGGTCCCTTACGTTCTCTTTTTTTTTTTAACTGCTTAACGTCTTCTATAGTAACTAGGACTTTCGAGACGGCAAAGGATGGGGAGCAAGGAATGAGATGGAATTCGGCCATGGCCTTTTGAAGGAAGCATCCCGGCATTCACCTGGAGTGATTTGGGAAACCATGGAAAACCCAAATCTGGATGCCCGGACGGGGATTCGAACCGCCGTCCTCCCGAATGCGAGGCCAGAACGCTATCCGTTACACCACCACTCTCGGTCTTACGTTCTCAACATCCGTCTCCCAATCTCCGCATCATGAGCATGCCAGTACCCGTGGTTGTATTCCAATGAACGCTTTTTATTATTATCACTAGACTTCTTTTGCGTTGTGAGATGATAAGCCGGGTAGTAATTCAATTGAGTTCAATTGCGTTTCAGCGACATCTGACGTCATTATCTATTCCTGTTTAAACCCAATTGTTTCTAATGACCTCGACGACGACGAGGCGTAAAGCTATAAGCATTAAAACCAATAGATAAGTGATAGATAGGCCTAGTATTTTATATCTTGATGCTGCTGGAAATACTTACATACAGCTAAATTAAGATGTCGGTAAAATGGAATCAATAAAAACTAAGACTATTATCAATAAATATAGAAATCCTAACTCTTAGGCTTTTAGTCATAATTCTGACCCAGGGCAAATATACTGCATTAGGGAGCGTGCACAAACCACGTGGCTCGGTCCAGGGGGATGGGTTGGCTGGAAGGCTACGCTGGGCTACGTGGGTGGGGTGGGGGGTTCCGAGCCAGGCCACGTAGCTTTCCTTTTATAACATTTTTCTCATTTAAAATGAGGAACAGAACAGACAACAGCATGTGAACATTTATTTCCCTCAGTTAATTATCTCCTTATATAATTTACAATCGTCTGACAAGAGAAAACAGTACAAAATGTCTTCTGGAATCAAAAGGGGAAAAAGCTTCGTGATACGTGGTGGGGGGGGGGTATAGGCAAAAGCCACGTAGGGCTACGTGGGGGGGAGGGGGGGTTCATAATAGGCCAAAATGGAGCTACGTGGTTTATGCACGCTCCCTTACACATGAAACTATTCCCACCCGCATCAAGTAATGAGGACAGTAACATGACGCTCATGAAAGCAATTTAAATTATAAATAAAAATCAAATTCCTTGTTCCTGTAACAGTAATAGTCCAGTAACGGGGTCTTAAAAAGGGGGTCTCACAAACAAACATTATATCACGTTAAAGAATTTTTTTCTTATCTTGTATATATTGGTGAGAGTATGCAGAAACCAAGTTTTCGACCTTCGACACCCTCGGCACAATTTTCTGTGACCAAAAAACGTGAACAATTTTTTTTTTTTTAATTCGTCCTTCTTTCTGATGAGTCCAAGCAATAAATACTTTATTTCAAAATTGAAAGAGGACAAAATTTCCTACAACTTTTGCAATACAAAGTATTTTCTAAACTCAAAACTAAGCGAGCTGCAGTTCTTAAAAAATCAGCAAAAATTTCACACTTTTCCTAAAAGTTGGGTTTCCACCGACTTTGATGCTTTATAATTACTTGGAACCACTGTATGTACAATTGATGTATATGTATTTCTGTATGGCAGTTTACTGATGGTCAACTCAATAATCATATGGCATTGTTGGCCGGGAGATCCCGAAGGATTGTTCGGCCGCCAGGTGACAGTGTTTTTGATTCGCCCCGTAATGCGCCCCTTAGTTGCTATCTAACCTAACCAGGTAATCGTACCGGGTATAGGGAATCTACAGCGTAACGTAGAATCCGAACCACATAAGCGCTCTAGCTTATTTCATATTACACAGGAAGCTGTGGCAGAGAAGAAGGTCGGCTTAGTGGCCTTTGGAAATCAAATTGAGACCGGAATTTCGATATCCAGTAAGACGCCTAAACCACTGAGCTACCAGACCGCTCTAATACTGATGGTATTTCCACCGGTTTGAAAACCGGTTTCCTAAAATGAAAGTATAATGTTATGGCACAAAGTTTTCAAAATGAAATCGTAATAAGTCAAAAATCAATTTCTTTGGTTTGAAACACTGTTTTCCATTTTAATTCGCTCCGTACTTCAAGGGAACAAAATTGTCTCTATATAAAACATTTACACTTCTTCAGGATGCAACATCCAAAATAAAAAAGTTTTTTTGTGGACGGAGGATGCCTCCTGCATGTGGCATCGTAGTGAAAACTTTGGTTCCATTTGTGGAAAATATGATTCCTAATTGAGAAATCACTATGGATTTAACATCACAGTTATATTTGACAGGTACCGAAGTGATGCTGTGCAGAGAGGAATAAAGTCGTCTGAAAGGTTTCGTTATTTCAAAACATCAGATACTTCAGCAGAGATCATTTTTAGCGAGGAAACAAGTGCCGCAGCGACGCAGCAAATGAAAACAGCAAGAACCGTGTAATTTTGATACTGACGCAAAAACTGAAAAAAGAGACATCCAAGTTCAACAGACAAAAGAAGATGCAGATGGATTGATTGTTGACACAGCTATTTCCCAAGCAGAAAAATCCGACAGTGTGATGATTCTAAGCGAGTATATTAGCTGTCTCATTCTGCAAATGGGCCTTGGTAACACTTATGAGATGTTATACTTCCATAAACCAGGCAAAGGCAAGGAAGCAGGTTTGTGGTACTCAACCAATTCCTTCAAGTTTGAACCCACACATATCCTCTTCATCCAAGCATTTACAGGATGTTATACATGTCAGTATTTTTCGACTATGGTAAAATTCTACTGCCTAATTCAACACCAACCTCATCTGAAAGTAACTTGCATGAGAAATTCTCAGAACTCCTAGCCTCCGGAGACTGCCATCTGAAGAACACATCTGTTTGATGTAGAATTCTGGAGCATGTCATATGCTCTAACGTTATGAAGTTTCAAGATGAAAACGAGCTACTTACAGCATACCAACACGAATTTCGGAAGAACCGATCATGTGAAACGCAACCGGCTCTATTTTCGCATGATGTAATGAAAGTTATTGATGCAGGATCACAAGTTGATGCTATTTTCTTGGATTTTCAGAAAGCTTTTGACTCTGTACCACACAACCAACTCTTAGCGAAGATCCGAGCGTACGGTATATCTTATCAGATTTGCGAATGGATACGCGATTTTCTTACTGGTCGGTCACAGTATGTCGTTGCAGACGGGGAAGCCTCTTCGAAACTAGATGTTACTTCAGGCGTTCCTCAAGGAAGTGTAATAGGACCTCTTCTTTTCTTAATTTTTATAAACGATCTCGGTGACAACGTTAATTGCAGGATGCGATTTTTTGCTAATGATGCACTTATTTATAAGGAAGTGAGGTGCTCTGACGATTGCTTACAAATTCAGCGCAATCTGGATGTTATTTCGGAATGGTGCCGTGAATGACAACTGACACTTAGCTGTAATAACTGCAAGGCAATGCACATAAGTAATAAAAAGACCCCGCTTGCTCAGGAGTACAAAGTTAATAATTCAGTTGTGGACACTGTGGATTCCCTGAAGTATCTAGGCGTAACAGTACAAAGCAACATGAAATGGGACTTGCACATAACCTCCGTTGTAGGCAAAGCTAATTCCAAACTACGATTCATGGGACATATTTTGAGAAGTTGTAATGCTCATACAAAGGAAATAGCGTACAAAACACTAGTGCGTCCGCATTTGGAATACTGTTGTGGAATTTGGGATTCGTATCGCGAGGGATTGATTGACACATTAGAGAAAGTACAGAGAAGAGCCGCTCGATTCGTGACTGCTAGTTACAGTCCTTACGTAAGTGTCACAAAGCTGATTCGTGGGTTGGGCTGGGATTGTTTGTCGGAAAGACGACGTCGTTTTCGTTTGAATTTGCTGGAGAATATGCGAAAATCTTTAAGTTACGAGTGCAACGAAATACTTCTTCCGCCAACCTATTTAGGTCGCAATGACAGGAGGGATAAAATTAGAGAAATTAGATGCCATACTGATTGATTTATGTATTCCTTCTTTCCTCGATCTGTTCGGGATTGGAATGCGCAGAATTAGGATTGGTGCTTAGCCACCCACAGTATTTGTGATTTGCAGAGTATAGATGTAGATGTAGATGTAAGAGAACAGCTCATCTTGGAACGGTACGGACAAATTGCTTGTGGAACATTGGGAGGCTCAGATACGAAATGTTCACGAAATCCGCCCAAAAAATGCATTCAACCTAGCACGGTTGCCAGCAACATCAGATGGGGCAACGTTTCACTCAGCGCGCAGCTACCACAAAGTGCAAGCATGGCTAGGTCGAGAAACTTAACCACTGCCATGGGGATGAAGGAAAAGCTCATCGAGTATTGTTCCAGGTACAATAATTAAAGAAGCTGCACCCGAGTTTGTTCCGAAAGTTGTATCATGTTCTTGAAAAAATCCTTGTACTCCACCATGCAGCTGCCGGAAATCAGGACTGCACTGTTCGGCTGCTTGCAGAAACTACTCTGACCTGTCTCGTGGAAACATCGCTAAGACTGAACTAGATGAAGGAGAGGAAGCGTTCTTCGATCTCGAGGAAGCTGATCCTGATGCAATGGATGAATGAGACACAATTTTAGATGAGGTCATTATTAAGACGAGACAATCCAAATGGAAAAGAAATTGATTTATGACCAATTTTTAACTTATTACGTACGAATTTATGATGACTTAATAACTTCGTGACATAACATTATACATTATCTATTACCATCAGTAGTAGAGCAGTCTGGTAGCTCAGGGGTTAAGGCGTCTGAAAGGAGACTGAAATGGCTGTGTCAGATGTGATTTTCCATGGCCATTAACCTTCAGCTCTGCCACACCTTGCTGTGTAATATGAAATAAGTCAGAATGCTTCTATAATTTGGGTTCCACGGTAAGCTGTAGGTTGCCTGTACCCGATACTATTACCTGGTGAGGTTAAATAGCCGCAAAGGGACGCAATGCGCGACGAATCGAAAATACTGTCACCTAGCGGCCGAAAACTCCTTCGGTATCTCCTGACCAACAGTTCCAAATGATTATTGAGTTGACCATCAGTAATCAAAATTCTAAACACTAAACTCAAAACTAAGCAAAAACTGAAAAAAGTACCATAATTTTAATTTTTTTGGCCACAGAAAATTGTGCCGAGGATGTCGGTGGTCAAAAACTCGGTTGCTGCATACTCTCACCAACACCTACAAAATAACGGGAAAAAAATCTTCTACTTGAAATACTATATAGGTAAAACTATCCCCTTACTAAAATATAATACCGAATGTCATTTGTCATCCTGTTCCAGGCTGTATTTCAGCCTAACCACAACCTGTATTAATACTCAAACTTCTACCACACGTGCATCAATATATTCACTGTATCACAGATAAAGATGGCACAACCGTTATCGACCGAATAAAGTTAAGAAGCGTGGTAATAACACAACTAAATACGAGGAAAAGTAATCATAGAAAAATTTACATAACAACAGATAGCAAACCGTGGGTTAAAGACGGCAAAAAATGTAATTCGTGTAAATGGCATCTCGAAAACTAACTTTCTCGTTGGCTAGTGATCTAAATGTTGGGCATTTTAAAAAACAAACGATTATATGACACACTTGTCATTTGTATAAATAACTATCCATATGATTCAACTCTTATAAAAAGGTTAGTCCTGGGGAATGAAAAAATTAAGATCTCTAACATTACATTATATTTTGTCTATAATCAGATAACCATATATATTTTATGCGGTAGAAGTGAAACTTGTTTTATGAAGACAGATTAAGCTTTCAGATATTTTTTTTTCAACAGTTAACTTTTTGTTGTGTTTCCATTTATTCGTATGATAAAAGTGGAACAATCGGTTTATAGTTACGAAGATTAGAGACACAAGACTCTAAATTCTCGATGAGTCTTGGGAATACTAGGTGGAGTGCAGTATCTGGTCTCATATTATCTTTTATTAATTGTGTAACCTAAAGAGACTATACAGGGCAAAGCACTCGCGACGACTGGATTTGTCCCAACGCTCTGGACTCGCATTCGGGAGGACGCGGCCATGCGGATTTCAGTTTTATATGGTTTTCCAAAATCACTTCAGGCAAATGCCGGGACTGCTTCTGGAAAAGTCCATGCCCGCATTCCTTTCCATTTCTTCTCTTCTTCCGCCTCTAATGAACTCGATGGGGCGTAAAGACATAGCAAAAAATAGCACTTGTTTCAGATGAACTTCACATTTAGTCACCGTTAAACTGTAATGTAGCTGGGAACATGAAAGAAATCGTATTTTCATAACGTTTTTCAGCCAAAGACGATGTTTTTATCGTCGCATGACAGACACGCTCTATGGTATGTCTGATAATCGCGAAGTAACTTCCTCACTTGTAAACAAGTTCGAGCTACGTAACGTTACACTTCTAAATCAAACCACGCATCAAAAGGATGTTCACTTCAAAAAAAGAATAATGTTCAGCAACAGTCAAGCAATGGGGATGATTACTAATTAGTGATTTATTATTCCTTCATAGAAGGTCCTCACAGACGTGGTAACAGGATAAGGGACGGAATTTATAAAGGAACCCTGCAAGGGTCTCTGGAACCATTGTAGAGACTTAGATCACTGGCCAAGAACTACTGTGACGATGCCTGACTGTATAGACTACCCACTACACACGGTCAAGTCAAGCTGCCGTTCAAAATACCGCATCTTCGATTTTCGTTTGGAACTAAACAAAAACATTGCGCAGCCAAAGTACGTCGATAGTAACGGCACGAATACAAGACCAACAATCCTTCAAGGCATTTCCAACAGTCCATCTCATGACTAAGAACAGCACATTGTAACAGCCCTCAACCTAAACTTAAATGGAATTGTATTTTCTGAAGCACTTATAGTAAGCTAGAGTTTGGTTGAATATGATCTGGTAGGTTTGTCTTGCAATTTCGTGTAAATAAGTATATACAAACTTTGTTTCATGAAAATAAATTATTTAGAGGCCATTTAAGATGTTTAAGAATAGAATTATATAAGATAATTGCGTAAATGTTTATAATTACAAGTATTAAGGCAAGTTACGATGTCTAAAGGACAATTTACTACAGTTTAAAATGATTTCTGTGAATAATTTTGTGTTTAAGTCTCTTTAATTTCCATTTCTGACCATTTTGTAATGATGTTAAATGATTATGTATTAATTCTGATTGTTTTTAATATGTTTCAATTGTTTAAGTATTGTTAATGTTCGAGAAATATGTCGGAATCTTTTGAAGTGTTCTAGAAATTTCGGTGGAGTTTATATAAAGCGATCATCCAAGACAGTTAGTTAGTTAGTTTTTTTGGCAAACTTTTTCACCAACTCAGTTTGCGACGGCCGGGAACTGTGGAAGAAGTGTTATATTCAACCTCTGGATTGTATGAATGCATGTAACCAGTATCTTTGACGACGTGTTTAAAAAAATTAAACAAGTTTAAATTGAAACGTATCGTGGACTACTTAACTGTCATATTATTTAAACCACCAACAATCTTATAAGATGTAGAGGGATGACTATGTTTCATGAAACCCATCTAGTGAAAAGCGTCAGTTTGTGCACTGCAGAAGTATTGATACAGGTGGAGATATTCGTCGATTGAGTTACCTGATCTATCTCGGTTTAAGATTCCATTTCTGTCAAAATGTCATTTTAAATTCTTACTAAGTAGTTGCTTCAATTTCAGAATTCGCTTCTGTCACATTAAATAAGCTGACCACTTCATACCAATGTTCGTAAACCTACAGAGTTAATTCTTCATTTCTCCGGGTAGATTTTTGAATGGCTGTTGTCTGAAAACAGGGATGGCGGAAGAGATAAGCACATTTAAAGACGCTGTTAGACAATATTACTCGTCTAAGAATCATATTTCTCCCCTTCGACCTTTCGCTTACTTCTTCAGCCATCACCAGAAATAATATGCGCTACAGCAGGCTGCTTCTGTAATTACACATCAATATAAATTAGATATTAACTACCGTATTCATCATCATTTTGGGTTTTACATCGAGAAGGTGTGGTATGTATTGTAAACAGCTGGTATTGTGTAAAAAATGATTTGACAGCCACAATCTTGCCAAGCTAAATAAATTAAATTTTTAAATACATAAATAATTATTTTTTATTGAGAAATTCACTGCAACAACAAAAAACTTTAAAATAATTGCGTAGGGTTCCGCGGTCATCATAGTACTATCTTGGTTATTCGTGTAGAGCCGTGTTGATTTGTTAAAACCTGACGTTTCAGCCACTGTGCTGTGACATTCATCAGAGGAATGCTGGAAGCCACAGCACAGTGGCTGAGATGTTAGCTTTTAATTAATCGACGCCGCTCCACCTGGAGAATCAAGATAGTAAGAATCCTCAGTCAAACGATAGGATCAGAAATTCACGGTCCGCCAGCAATTATTTCCTCACCGTATAATCATTAAGGCAGTACAACATCTCTAAGAGATTTCCTGATTTTCTAATCTGTCATTATTACTCTAATTACGTAAAACGTCGTGGGATGATATGCATCTTCTTTTGGTTCGTGCCAAACTTTTGGTGCTCTTCTAGGAGACCTTTGATATACGACGGTAATCCCGCAAGTTCGTGGCCTGATCAGGAAAACGAAATCGTATATTCTTACGAAAACCCAACATAATTCTTTAGTTCTTTTCAGAACATCGTTAAAATCTCCGACGTATTGAAACAAACCTTTATTTTATCACTGATACTCAATGTTTAATTTGATGTAAAGAAGAAATAAATTAGAGCTGAACGTAAATATGAGATGTACACAACAGAGTCTCATGAGGAAATGATATTAAGATTAGGGTGCGGTATGCTCGTGCCTGTAGCATATAACAGGCATCTGAATTTAATTTGCACTGAATATGTACCCACCCATAAAGGCCATTGGGAAGAAAATGTGTACATGCTACATGAGATAGTGACGACAGCTTGGAGAGATATTAATCATGTCACACAAATGAAAAAGGTATCCCCACATCTGGTGCCGAAATTTTGACATCAAATCACTAGATATTGAAAATGTAGATGTGTGAGAAAGTCTAGTCCTATTTGAAGCAATTCCGATAGGTTTAGTTGAGCGATTTGTGAGTATGTATGAGTCTTTGGCCCATACTTTACACCAGAATCGAAACAACGAACGGTGGAAGTATATCCCATTTAGAAAGATATGCTGTTAGTTAGTTCTCCAGGAAAACTGGATGGTGTCTCCTGAATTAGATTCTGAGGCTGTACTACTTCCAGGTTAGGTGAAAAAGGGTGAAATCATCACAAAAGCATATTATTATAACTTGTGAAGGAAATGCGAGCAACTATTAAAGAAAAATTTACACAAAAAACTGCTCTTTAAACACGAAGTCTTCCCATTCACAAGTCTCTTAACACCATGGTTAGAGTTCACATCCCACATTCTACCAGTCTGCCCCCCCCCCCCTTTTCCAGACACCTATCCACTTTCAAACTTTAAAAACTTTCTGACAGTATTTCAACTCAACAGATGACGTCATAAGCCCTGTGACCTCACTTTTTCGTTAAATTACTTTATGCAAATGTTTGAAAATAGATCACATTTTTTGTCTTACTTATTGTGCATGATTGACTACGAACTCTTACTAACCTGCTAATCTGCGTTGATCATTTCGCATAGTTACCCTCAAGAATAGCAGGGTCAAAATGTGATGGAATGCCGCAAAGATGTAGCATACCACCCCACGAAGATCCCCTCTGGGATCTGCTTTGTTATCTGCGAGGATTCGACTGAAACTGCATTCCGGCAGTTACACGTGGATCTATCCATACAATATCAGTTATCGTGGTGGGTTGGAAAATCTTCACCATTCCCATGAAAAATGCGACAACTTCTGTCAAATACAGAAGCAGTGCTGAATTTTCGATTCTGTACAAGACATTCAATGCGAATGTCTTTACAGTGAATCACAGCGAGTTAATACGAAAACAACGGATCACAGCAAATTTGAGAGCGATCTGGTGGCTCAGTGGTTAAGGCGTCTGACCGTCAGCTTTGATACAGCTTACTGTGTAATGCACGCCAGAAAGCTTTCGTGGTTTGGATTCCTTGTTAAGCTGTATGCACCCTATACCCTGAAGGATACTAGGTGAGGTTGGTTAGCAATGACAAGACTCGCATTGTGCAGCGAATCGAAAACATTGAGACTTGGCGGCAAAAAAAGCTTTAGAGATATCCCGCACAGCAATGCAATACGATGATCTGATTTGACAGCAAGTCTGGATTATACTCTGGAGGTGATTAAATCTTTCCCAGTTACAATGAGGACTGTAAACTACTGTTAACTAAGACCGTCGCGCTATTTTTTTCCCCAAAGTCTGTTGTCTCTTCATTTCCTCTTGTCTTGTTTATGTCTGTCCTCAAACTAATATCCGTTTGGAGTGATTATCGTTTTCCAAATTGATAGACAGTATTAAGTAAGAATGTCTACCATTGATATGTAACTTCGTAAGACACTATCATATCACGACTGAAATTCTAGTCAGCACAGATTGTCTGGAAGATTATTCTCAAGAAGTGGAGAAAAATAAGGGAGGGAGCGAAAAAATTTACAATTGGAAAGTTGCGCAGGTTATTGCATAGATCTACTGTAAGGTTTTTTATCTCCCTTTCAGACCTAATACACCAAAAAAGCAGTTTCAGCAATCCTAATCTAAACAATCTACAATTATGTCTTGTAACATTTGTTACCTGGATGAAACATGTAGTTTTACCTCGTATCTGCATGTTGGGTGTGAAACTTAATTTACTTATGCCTAACCCCCGTTCTTTTGTTACGGAGTGTAAAATGATTCCCACGGTTATTTATGGATATGGTGTAATACACTACTGTTTGTGAAAATTGTAACCCCAAGAGGGAGGCATGTGATTAAAATCAAATTTATACCACATATGATGGATATGACAATACACAAACGATTAGAATTACAGAAATCACAAACATTTTGGCAGTGAGAATTCAGTACATTGGGGAGCCGCTAGTATTTGCAATCAAAGCCTCTAGACGTCATGACATGGAATGAAAGAGGGCCTGGGGAACACACTAACACGCGGTTTGCACTTGTGTCCACCAACCATCGACAGTGGTTGCAGGAGAACCTGAACGAACAAGCTGTCTACCGACTATATCGCAGACATGTTCGAAGGCCAGCAATGGATGAACGTGCCGGCCAGGGAATCAGTGGTATCTGTCGTTCTTCGAAGAAGGCTTATACATTCCTTGCCACGTGTGGCCGTACAGTGTTCTGCTGAAATATGGCATGTGGAGCTGCTTGCATCGGTATCTAAAACCTCCTTGAAGTAACGGTTGTGGTTCAGATTGCCCTCAAAAGGAGGCGAGATCACGTGTTATAAGCAAATAGAGTCTCAAAACCATCACACTGGGCGTTTTTACGCTATGCCGCTGAACAATGCAATCTGCTCTATTACGTTCACCACGGTAATACCTAGGCGCCCACCATTAAAGGACAACTTGAGGAACATTCGAAACACTACATTTTGCCACTCAGTACCCCAGAGACGACTTTAATGTGCCAATTGCAGTCTGAGGCGTTGTTGGTTTCCGGCCGACTCAATGACATGCGTATCACTAGTAAAGCACTTTGTCGAACCGTCGTTGCAGACATGTCTACATGGTTGCAGTGCTTCAATGTCAATACTGTGGACGAAGCTGTTCTATCGAATACGGCCGAGCGGAACAGACGGTGGACATCCCGCGCTGTTGTCACGCTGTATCGACCAGTTACCTCTCGTCGCTCGGGTATGACCCTCTGGGCCAACACACGCATCACTGTCGTATCAGTGCGTCGTGCAATGTCGCGGTACGTCAAACCTAATCCCCGGAAACCAATCACTCTGCCATGTTCTAACTCACTCACTTGCTGATATCGCACCCTTAATTGTCAACGAAGCATACACGCACTTACCCACTTACCCACTTTGTTTCGACTTGTTTGACGACTCTGCACCAACTGAGCGTGGTGTAACACTGACCAGTCCTATCACATGAAAGCGGGCGTTGCTAGGCCTAAGTGCAACAGTAATCAATATGGTTCGAATCTTTAGGACAAGTCCTGTTTTTATCCTGCCTCCTTTTTGAGCTGTATTGCTGAATTTAAAAACTGATTGAACGTTTCTGATTGTATTTTAATGTATTTTTATACAGCATATTTGCTGTGTCCGCACGGCGGCCGAAATGTCAACACGGTGAACGGGCGGTTGCCCGGAGACGATCACGCGAGAACCGAAGCAAAGTCCAAGATGAGCTGCGCAGAGTTCAAGAAAGAAACCGAACGTAGACCGAGACGCGCACTGATCAGAGTTCAATAAGCGATGCACAGAGTCCTAAGGAGTAACCGAACGTAAACCGAGATTCGCGCTGGTCAGAGTCCAATATGCGATGCACAAAGTCCAAAGGACTAACCGAACGTAATCCGAGATGCAAGCTGATCAGAGTCCAATAGGCGATGCACAGAGAGACGGAAACGAAACTGAGTAGAAGTGAACACAGCACTGTCTTGAATGCGCGTTCAGCCTATTCACAGCTCCTTTGAGCTGGAGTACTGTGAAGTATTTTGTCCTGGGACATTGCCTCCAAGTCGTTTTGACGAATCATATCTTCACAGTTGGTATGTCTTTACGTTGGCTGTAGTTGTCGTCTTCAAATGATGTTTCTTCACAAGATGGAATGCCGGCGCATCTGCCATCTCAGAAATGTCATCCGTTTTTGCTGTGGTGCCCTTAGGGCTGCCGCGGCGTGTTTCGTAAGTCTTCCTTTGAAGCCAGGTGGTTGACGAGGTTCTTGAGTAGATCGATGAGGGCATCCAGTCGGTCTTCTCGCTGTCCTGGAACTTGGCAGGTGTAAGAGTGGCTAGTGTGAGCTCTATCGAACTTTTGAGACTCCGACTTCTTCTTCTGTCTTGTTGCTGGATGGTGAAGAGGAACTCGACGCTGCTGTGGCGATCGAGAACTCGACTGCCGCTGCTGTGGGCGTGTCATGCTCACTTCTCGACTTGGTGCGGGCTGCGTATGGAGCCTTGGACTCCGGTGCTGCCGAGTCTTGCGAAGTTGCTGCTTCCACTTGTCACAACCGCGGAAAGAGGCTGCGTGCTTGGATCCGCAGTTGCAGCAGACTGGCTCATCCCGTGGTTTTTTGCAGTCTGCAAGATTATGTCCTCCTCCGCAACAGACACACCTGACCGGTTCAGTGCAGTCCCTGGCATAGTGCCGAAATTTTTGGCACCTGAAGCACTGGACCGGGCTGCGTGGGAGCGGCTTCGCTGCTATGGTCTGCGTTGTAGCATTGCGTGGGGGCGGTTTCTCCACGATGGTCGGCGTTTTATCACTGGTACTCGCTCCATCAGGGAGCATGATGTTGAGGCCCTCTGGATTCTGCTGCTCAGGAGCTTCCTTTTCCACTGCAGAGGTGTTGACTTCTTCTTCGTCGTGGAAAATGATGTGATGGGTGGTGGAGCGATTCTGTAGGATGTCTATAACTGTCTCGAAGTCGTGGGGGCAGGCAGGGCAGTATCTTTACCCCTTGTTGGTCAGGCCAACAGAATAGGGGCAGCTTCGTGCGGCGATGCAGATAGGTCAGGATGCCGGTGTAATGTCTTCTATAGCGGACAGAGATGAGTGGCACTGGACCCTCCTCTGCGTAGGCTGATGATTTCTGCGGTGTCCTCCTGATCGGAGTGGTCAGGAAGTTACGCCGGTCGTCGAATCAAAACAGAACGTTTTGAATCGTCCCCTTATGAGGTCGGCGTACTTCTCCCAGTCAAAGTCGCTAGCTAGAGGGGTCGGAAGCACTAGCGCTTCCGGCCACTCTGCGACTCCCGCTGGGAGAATCTTCTCTGCAAGATGACTATGTTCTCGATTTGAGAGAACCATCTCGAAGGTGGCGAAGTCGCTGGTTGGAACCTCCCAGCAGAATTGTAGATCATCCAGTAGGATTGCGATGAAGAACTTCCATTTCTTGGGGTTTCCGCGGTCTAGGCGACGTCTCCATAGCTTCATCGACCACTCTTCAGGCCTGATGCTTTCAACAACGCGTTCCGAAGCTCCATCCGGTAGAAAGGAGGCTTCGGCGTAGAAGCCGATTTCTCCTGGGAACACAGACTTGTTGTTCCTCTTCTTCTTCAACTTGGCTTTCTGCGTCGCAGCGGCGTCAGTAGATGCAGCGGTGTCTCCCATGGCCGAGTGAGTGAGTCGAGTGAGTGAGTAGAGTAGTGTCTTGAGTGGTTTTTTTTTTTTTTTTTTTTTTTTTTTTTTTTTTTTTTTTTTTTCCTACAGTTCCACTACCTTTTGTAGTTCTACTGGTTGGGGTTAGGTTAGATTGTTTTGGGGGCACCGTTTATTTTATTCTTTTGGGGGAGAAACCGGCTATGGCCTCACCTGAAAGGTGGGCCTTAATGGAAACCCCTTATGTTGTAGTTGAGGTATTTCATTTATTCTATTATATTTAGAGGGTATTTATATTTGTTCCAGGGTTTGGCTTTTTTTATTTCCTAGATTTTTGAGTCTTTCTTCATTGGTTTTCCTACTTTGATCTAATTTATTGTATAATTGTCGTGTTTGATGGTAAATTTCATCCTGGATGGTTGGTACTCCTGTCATTTCGTGAAGTTGCCTGATGGGTGTGCTTATTGGAGTACTTAATATCATCCTTAGGGCTCTGTTTTGTAGTCTTTGTATCCGTTGTATGTTTGATTTTGAAGTCGTTCCCCATACTTGGCAGCCATATAAAATGAATGGTCTTATGATTGATTTGTATATTCTTAATTTGTTGCTATTGTTAGGTCTTTTGCATTCAGCACTGGATACAGATTTAAGATCACTGCTAGTCCTTTTTTACATCTGTCTTTTAGGTGGTGGTTGAATAGTAGCTTATGATCGAGTGTAATTCCTAGATATCGGTGCGATGTTGTCCACTGAATTTTTTGGTTTCTTATACTTATTTTAGGCAGTCGGTCGAAATCCGGTCTTTTCTTGTAAAGTATATTGCAGCACTTTTGGTTGAGTTGATTGTGATTTTGTTTTTTTCACACCATGTTTCCAATATCTTTAGTGCTTTTTGAAGCCTTTTTATATTCGCTTCGTGGTTGTAGCCTGAAGTAAATATTACTACGTCGTCTGCGAATAAGGCTATTTGGATCTTTGGTGGTGTTGGAAGATCATTGATGTAAATGTTGAATAGCGTCGGTGATAGGACTGCTCCCTGTGGAACTCCTTCTTCTATTTTTTGTTTCGTGGATTGATTTCCGTCTATTGTCACATAGGATTGTCTATTTTCTATTGCATTTCCTATTAGTTTTGTATAGACCCGGGGTATTTTAGTGTTGGTGTCCATTTTGACTATTAAGTTGTCTTTCCAAATTTTATCATAAGCTTTTTCAATATCTATAAATGCAGCTGCTACTGATTTTTCCTTTATTGAAGGCTTCTGTTACTTCCTCTACTAATCGTAGTAATTGAGTTGTCGCCGAAGTTCTCGTTTGGAATCCATGCTGTTCTATTCTTATTGTTTTGTTCTCTTGTAGATTCGCGGTGATTCTTTTGAGTATTACTCTCTCGGTGACTTTCGCAGTAGCACTTATTAAGCTGATTGGTCTGTAATTCCACGGTTTTTTATGATCTTTTCCCACTTTCGGGATGGGTACTATCCTGGATATCTTCCATTTGTCCGGGTAATAGCCAGTCTTCATAATTGCATTTGTTATTCTTGTTAATAGGACGATACCTTTTCTTGGCAAATTTTTAAGGTGTTCATTTTTATATTGTCGGGGCCTGAGGCCTTGTTGTTGGCCAGTTTCCTGATGATCTGGTGTACCTCTTTCGGAGTTGTCAGCTCCGGTAGCTGGTTTATTTGTTCGTTTCTTATTGTTGAAGCCTGTTGTTTAATGTGTTCTTCTTCTCTTTTCAGTGATTCGTTGAGTTGTTTCGTTATTGTATTCTGCTGTGCGAAGGTTTCAGCCAGCACCTCCGCCTTTTCTGTTGGTGTAAATACCGGTCCTGCAGGTCCATCTATTGCTATTTTTGGTGGTCTTCTGGTTCTTATCGCTCTTATAAATTTCCAGGCTTCTCTATTATTTAGGATGAGGTTAGACATCTTTTCCTCCCAATTTTCGATTCTTCTTTCTCGTAATCGGTTCTCTAATTCTTTTGCGTAGTGGCGATATTCCTTGCGGTCTTTCGGGTCTCTGTATTTTTGCCATAGTTTTCTATGTTTGTTTTTTAGGTAGCGTAGATCTTCCAATATCGGCGGTAAGTCGTTGTTTTTAATTTCTTCGTAGTATGTTACTGTTGCTTTGTTGCTCGCCATACCAATTATTTTTTCCATATGCTTTACCGCCTGATCGATTTGATCCTTAGTGGAGACTGGATGTGTTGCACTTATTTTGTTATGGATTAGTCTGGTATAGTAGTTCCAATCTATCTCAGTTGTTTTATGTTTCAACGTTTCTATTGGAATCCAATTTGTAAATTTTATTTTCACTGGTAGATGGTCCGATGATAATTCCTCTATAGTTTCCAGCCTAATGTCTTGTATAATATTTTTGTTAATTGCAATGTCTAGTACGTCCGGGTAACCTCTATTGTTGTCTGGTATGTATGTGGGTTCTGTTGGTCCAATTATTTCGATGTTTCTTTCTATTGATAATTCTAGTAGTTGTTGTCCTTTCGCATTTTGAAATCTTGAGTTCCATGTGTCGTGTTTTGCATTGAGGTCTCCCCCCATGAGCACCTTGCTGTTTGATGAGAGGATTGCGTCGATGTCTTGGCCTATCAAGTTCCGCTTCGGTGTCAAGTATGTGGCGACCAGTGCCACTTTACCTTCCCGTGTGTGGATTCTGATTGCTGTGGCTTCTATTGTCATCAGTGCGGCAGTTGTATGACTTGGTGCGTTATGGTTTTACGGATCGCGATGGCGGTTCCTCCTCCTTTTGTTATTGGGCGGTCAGTTCGGTATATCTCCATTCCCTCAATTTTAATGTTGTCTTTTGCTTTGAGGTGTGTTTCCGTTATTAGTAATACGTCGACTTTATATTTTCTTATGAACTGTCTCAATTCTTCAGTTTTCCCTTTTAAACCATTCGCGTTCCAGATGATTATATTGGTGTCTTGTAATCTTTGGGTTCTTCTGAGGTCCATTATTCTAGTAGTGATAGTACTCCTTCTGCTATTGCCATTATTTTTCCTATCGTACCTTTAGCTTCTTTTACTCTTTTCAAGACTCTCTTCAATTTGCTTAATATGTTCCTTATAGTTTCTGCACAGTCTGATGTCTTTGAGTTTTCTTCAGAGTCACTTTCTTGTTTTCTCTCTTTGCTGCGTTTTCTTTCCTCTCGCCTTGATCCTTGTGTCGCTTCAGCGTAGGTTCGTCCACTACGGTATCCCAGCAGATTGTTCCCGTCCTCATTTGGCAGTTCATTTGGTTTGGATGTTGTTTTGTCTGTTTTTCTTTTCAGATCTTCATTTTTTGTTCTCTCGTTGGATTTTTGGGTATTTCTGGGTGGCCTAATAGCTGTTTGGAAGGCCGGGCATCCCCTCCATGATGCGACGTGTTCTCCTTTGCAGTTAGCACATTTTGCTTTTGCTGAGTCTGGTATATTGCAGTCCTTTGTATTGTGGAGTTGGGCGCACTTGACACATCTATATGGCAGTGCGCAGTAGTTCGCTGTGTGGCCTATACGCTGACATCTTGTACACTGCGGTGGGCCAAGTGGATTCCTATATCTTTCTATTAGCACTCTTGTGTACAGTATTGCATGTTCATCGTAGATACGTTTCAGAGTCGGTGCTTGCATCCAGTGTTACTTGGTATACTGCAAGTGGTATTAGTGCCTTTGAGTTTGTATCTCTTTTTTTAAACTGATGTACCTGTTGTATTCTATAACCTTTTTCTTTCAAGTCTGCTTCAATTTCGTCTGTTGTTATTGTTGGCGGTAGGCCCTTTATTACCACCTTCAGGGGTTTGTCTTTGGGCAGTTGGTACGTGTATGAAGGTATTCCGTTCTCCTTGAAAAATTTGTTTATAAACTCGTAATCTCTGCTGTTTTCTACATGATATTTCAATGAATCTCCTTTATAAACTACTTTCAGGTTTCCTTTTAAATTCTCTTTAATTACTTTATTCATTTCTATAATTCTTTAACTGTTCCAATAACTATTGGTGGTAGTATTTCTATCTGCTGTAATTTGGGAGTGGTCTTACTTGTTTCTTCTTCATTTTCTTTTTCCTGTTCTTCTGCTCCCTGTAGTGGGCTGAAGCGGTTTTTAGTTGCAATATCTGGATTACCTCTGGCTTGCTTTACTTTCCTTTTGGAATTCTCACCACATTTTCGTTTGCCCCTTCACTTCCACAAAGTCGGAATTTCCACCGATATCCTGTTCATACATACTTGTATAATTGCTGTGCTCTGTTTCTGATGTGTCACCATCGTCTTCACTTCTATATTCCGCTTCGGTTTCAGATGTTTCCATATTCTGATTTCCTTCGCTTAATCTTGACCAGTCCATTTCCCTAATGTTGTCCATTTCGTGTCCGTTGCCGTCAGCCGTAGTCCGTTGCGGGGTAGCCTGTTGTTTCCGTGTACAGTATGCCGGGTCGTTTCCTGTTTCCACTGTGCGTTCTCTGTTTCCTATTCGAGCCCAAATCAGTCCGGTGGTTTAAATTTCCAGTCGTCAACACTTATCTTCCTGTAGGTAGTTGCTCTCGCTTCGAAGGTCGATGCGGAACTGTCTGAGTGGGACCGCGCGGCTGTATTTATACTAGGCGAGTCGCTTCTGATTGGCCGCGGCGGAAAACACTGATATGCGGTGGCGCTAGTTGCCCTGGTGCCAGCGCCATCTATCGCGCTCCATCTCTTCTGGCGGACATGTAACAGTGTCGGGCCGGGATACCAGAATATTAATGCATATTCTGGCCATTTTCCTCATATTACGATAATATTTATAGTCATATGGTCATATTTTGAGGAAAAATCTGTTAATTTTTAATAATACGGCGAATTCACAAGTTATAGACGAGAAGAAATTAAGATAATTATTCCCAGAACTTTACTCTTATTCTACATTGGAGGAAAAAAACTTATTCTCTCTGAATTAGTCAGAAATCACAAGTTAAGAATTAAAGTTAGTCTATACATTATTGTCACTCTCTAATCGTTAATGTTCCGCCCGCCTTTTAATCTCAACAATGCAGCAGCAACATGACGCGTCAAACAATGTCTCGCTGTCACCAATACTTTTGTATATAATTCCTCAGTCGGTGTTAAATCTGCAGTGGATCAGTGAGTACCACAACGCTGATTTTTTTTTTTTTCTGTAAGTGCGAGGTTACTGAGTTACCTAGAGAATTTGGAGAGGATTATCTTAGTAGAAAGAGTTATTTTCTGTAAATTGTGTGAATATAAAGTGACTTCAACAAAGAGATTTAAATTTAATTTCCCAACAGTGCAGTAAGTGCATTGTCTGCGTGAAAGCAACACAACTATAAATGGTGTATAATTGAACATTTTTGAAGTATAGTGAATTTAAATGTATTGTCATTTTAATTATCAAATTTTAAGGTCATATTTGAATGTGTATTTGGGTGCACGGCAGTGCACCCGCCAAGTCGAGTCAATGGCGGCACTGTCTACCCTTTTCTCGAAGCGATTCGGGCCATATTTGAACCTCAATTTCTTCGGTCATATTTATGCTACATGTCTAAAATTTCTGTTATGCATAGACGTCAGCAATCTTAGCAAACGTACTAAATTTTATTTTGTTACTGTTCTAAGTTCGTATGTTATTCGGATGCAAACTACAGCGATTTTGTCACTCACTCACTCACTGACTGACTGATGATCATCAAAATTCTAAGGCACTTCCCGTAGCCGTAGAAAGCTGAAATTTGGTACACAGATAACATTTCACCCACATATTATAAGAAAAGTCTGAAACTCGTAAATTTCCATATACCTACCCCTAACGTGAAATCGGTTTTTGCCCTAATTACTTTATAAACCTCAGATTTTCACTGTAGAGTGAGCTTAATATGTTTAACTAATATATTTAATTTTACTTCTTTCCATTTCTTATTTTTGAAGTTATTGAAATTCAAAATTTTATTTCGGCACGACACCCCGACATCAAAATTCCACTGCACTTCCAGTAATCCTAGAAACAATTAATTTGGTACACATATGTGGTTTCATCCCTAGATCATCAGAAAAATCTGATATTGGAGTTTTTTCCCCGTATTTATTGAATTACAGTCGCAAACATGAAAACTTCTGGCACATATTTGCGGCTTGATTAATTTGCTCCTGATGAAGCTACAATCCTGATATTTCCATACTAGCATACAGGCAAGCAAGTTTAACCAAAGCCTTAATTTTTACTTTGTTCCTATGATTATTTTTGAAGTTATTTGTTATTTATTTGAGGTGGTGGTTAAACCAGCTGCAATGTTCATTGCTCGCCTACGACGCACATTAATTGTTTGCAAAGAGTGGGACATTGTTGGTAATGATATTGCTAATTTTTCCTGTATTTATTGAATGGCAACCCAAACGTGAAACTTTCCAGTACATAATTGCAGGTTAATTGCTTTGTTCTGGATGAAGCTATATGCTCAAACCGTCAACCTGTCAAATGAAGAGAATCAATTTCCAACATATTTAAAACAGAAAAACAAAAGAAGGTGCGGGGATGTGTGTGTGTGTGTGTGTGTGTGTGGTTGGGGGGAGGGGATGTTTAGCTAAGGGCGGCTTTATTTCAGCTTGATCTTTTCTTCTTTCTTTAGCATGAGCATCGTATTCTTGGATTCTAATAACTTAAGCTGCTCGTGTTCTGCTAGAGCTACGCTTTAGGCCAGGTTTAGGCCCGCGAGGCATATAAAAAAATAAGACAAAATAAACTGGTGACAGAAACTTTTAGGCAAATACAAAATAATAGTACAGTGCTGAGCAAATCGATCTCTATACTAAATAATACATTTTGTCTCTAAACGAAATTTACTAACAAATCACACACGCGAGAAGCACAGCTTGAGCAACCGACGTAACATTACAGACTACCATACGCATCCGTCTGTATGTCACCATTCGATAAGTTCTCAAGATTTCGTGTTCATACAGAAAATAAATAATAATAATAATAATAATGTTCTGTGTCCTTCCTACAGATACAAAGTATTTCCTTGTCAAATTCAATCATTATCGATATAGCCATTTAGTCGTCAAAACTTAACAAAAAGACTTCCGCATTTATGATATTAGCACTGACCACTGATCAATATAGCGTAAATAAGTGACATGTACAGCGTTGCACCCATAAATTTGTGATATCTACAGTTTAACATGGAATCCGAACAACCCAGCGTCCTGGAGTGACTAATTACGATCAAAAACAACTCTTGAAAATCTTTACATCCACCGACATTCGAACCGAAGACCACGGTCCAAACATCAGTAAGCAAGCGCGTTAACCACTGAGCTACCAAACAGATATGCGGAAAGGTACTACAGAGACGTAAACAACCTACTCTTCTGTCTATTGCTGATCATTAATATTTCAAAAATATGTAACACGTATTATTTATACAGAAAAAAGTATGCTTTGTCCATCGTAATGCCAAATATCATCTCTTGTCAAATTTAATCACAATAGGTTTAGCAGCTTAGGCCAAGAATGTAACAAACAGACAAAGAGACAGATAGACAAAGTTACTTTCGCATTTATAATCTTATATATAAAATTCCTCGTGTCACAATTTTCGTTCCATACTCCTCCGAAACGGCTTGACCGATTCTCATGAAATTTTGTGAGCATATTGAGTAGGTCTGAGAATCGGCCAACATCTATTTTTCATCCCCCTAAATGTTAAGGGTAGTCCACCCCTAATTTTTTTAATTTTTTAGACAAAATTTTTATTTTTTATTTTTTTATGATACAACATACAAAAATACATACAATCCTAAATTTTCACCCTTCTACGATCAACCCTTATTTTTTAATAGCGATTTTAGTAATTCTTTTTGGATGCACCGGGTGGAAACTGGCAAACATTCGTTATTTCGCTAATTCTTGCTGAAATACGATCAAATAATGGCATCGCATTGGCCCGTTGCATCATCGGGCATTGCAGCAACTTTATTGGATGGAGGCAGAACAGCTCATTCAGTATTTAAGCTGCACTAAATATTCAGAATAACCCTGACTCAGTATGCAACATTAAGAAACAATCGTCCATGGCCACCGTGCTGAAACGGTGTAAAAACATTCGCTTGAGGCGTTGAACAGGACATTGAAAGATATTAAAAACAACGACCAACTATTTGGCGGAAACTCTGTTGGTCCTTTCAGGTGATTTCAAACAAACACTTCCAGTCATTCCACATTCAACATACGCTGATGAGATCAACGCTTGCTTAAAATCATCTCCATTGTGCCGTAATGTTGAAAAATTACATCTAAAAGTAAATATGCGCGTTCAAATGCTTCAAGATCCATCCGCTGAAACATTTTTCAAAACAACTCTTAGATATCGGTGATGGAAAAGTTGCTATAGATGAAAGTGGATACGTAAAATTACCGACCGATTTCTGCACAATCGCTGATTCGCAAGATACTCTCATTGAACAAATGTTTCCCGATGTACACACACAGTACATAAATCATGAGTGGCTTGCAGAAAGAGCAATTTTAGCGGCAAAAAATGTAGAAGTTTTGTTATTTTTATATTCCCTCATCGTTCACAGCGCTCCATGCCTATTTCACGCATATACCACATTCTTACATACATACAATATACACATTCTTACATACATACATACTTACAATAAGTAAGCTATTTTTTGTCTACACTAGAAATTACTTGAAAGTTATTTATATGACAAAACAAACGTTTGCCGGGTCAGCTAGTATTAGTATAGATTTATATTAGAACTTGTCAAAACCGAAAGAAATCTTGGGCTTTTGTATATTTAAGCTTGATAATGCTGCGCATTTGTATTTACACAGGTTATCTAAAATATGGCATGCATAATGGCCAACTGGCCATATAATATGTGCACTCTTTTCTCTCTGGCATACTAATTAACAAAACTCTTTGGTCACGTGACATAATCAAGAGAACGTACAAAGAAAGTTTATATAATATAGAGGCAGATAGCCTTTATCTGGATATTGCAAAGTGAACCCTGAACGTAGGGATACGTTTTTTTAGTACAGAAGTTACAAACAAATCTTGCATGAGTTTTCATCAGGCTTGAACTATTACATTGCAAAGTGAGCAATGTCCTGTAACAAACTTGAAGTTTGGAATCAACTTAGGGATCAGAACCATTGTTTTTTTTTATCTGCTTAGCGTCTCTCTAACAACGGGGGTCTTTAGAGACGGAAAGGATGGGGGGCAAGGAATGCGAAAGAATTCGGCCATGGCCTTTTGAAGGAAGCATCCAGAACCGTTGTATTAACTTACATACAGCACACATGTTTGTCAGCAATGCCCTGTTTCCACATGCGAGTTCAGTGACCTCTATGTCAGTACCATTACTCCTGAAATAAGTGAGCTTTGACTCAAATTACACGAAAAAAAGTAAGTTAGGGTAGAGACAAGGAAAGGTACATGTGAATTAAGATTTTATTTCGCTAGTAATAGTTAGTAGACATCACGCCAAGATACACATTTTTTTCTTTTGGGTGAACCGTCCATAAACAAAAGCAGCAGAAGTAATTTTAGTTGGCACTATTTAGCTGCGCGTAGTAGTATTCGCGGCTAATGGACGCTTCGGACTGGCCGTGATCTATACCAGTCAGTAGATTAATGTATGTATTAATCTGCGTATTGTAGTTATTAATCGTTTACTGAGTAATAAAATTGCCTTGCAAACTCTCTCCATTTAACGAGAAAGGTCGTAGAAACTATTATCGAGTCTGTTAATCCCACATCCATTGATTTAGCGTTTCTAAAATGGTTATTAAAACATGCATACGAAATAAATATTTACAAAGTATGATTTCGTCCATAAGCCATTGCGTTTAGGGTGTAATGCAGCCTGGACCGCAGTTACAGCTTTAGAAACGATTTAATAATTGGATATCCGCAATATCAAGTGCTATGGTTACGTTCCACTATGGTCCAGGCTGCATTGCGACCGAATCGCATATTTGTAAAATATGATTTCGTTAATAATAGTGTAAGCTTATATAGCAATGCAGCGCGGATCACAGTAACATCGATTGATACGATTTAAAAATTGGATATCCGCAATATCAGGTGCTGTGGTTACGTTTCACTATGGTCCAGGCTGCATTCCGTCCGAATCGCATATTTTTAAAATATGATTTCGTCAATTGAGTTTATATTGTAATGCAGACTGGACTATAGTAACAGCGATACATACAATATGGAAATTGGGTATCCGCAATATCGTGTGTTATCGTGCCGTTTCACTGTGGGCTATGCTGCATTACGACCTAAATGCTAACGATGTCATTAATTTAATATTACGAATCGAGTTTACAAGATAAAAGAAATGAGTTTCAAAAAGAAATATTTAAAGCAAAATAAAACATATACATTTTAACGTCAGTTATAGTATTTTGCACGAAACTTATTCGGTGCTATACGATTAATGCGCGGCGAATAAAACACTGACATTAACGAGTCACAGCCAATCAGAAGCGTCCATTAGACGTGAATACTACTACGCTCCGCTAAACAGTGCCAACTAAAATTACTTCTGCTGCTTTTGTTTATGGACGGTTCACCCAAAAGAAAAAAATGTGTTTCTCTGCGTGATGTCTACTATCTATTACTTGCGAAACAAAATCTCAATTCACATGTACGTACCTCTCCTTGTCTCTACCCGTAAGTTATTACGACAAGCTCACCATAAATTCCTAACTCGAAAGGAGAGAAATGCTCCAGTTTGGAAACGAGCGAATCCTTGAAATAAACCAAGTGCTAATACTAACTATGTACATGGGGTGTAACAGTAGACTAGCCCCCTCGTGGTGCACCCTGGGCAACGTGGCAAAGCCGCGGCTGAATAGTCTACATCTCAACTGGTTGCTGGACTAGCAGCTTTATGACACAGCACAATATTGTCAACTTCAAATGGCTCTTCTCAGACTGGTCAGTAAATTGATTTCCGCGTATGTATTAAATTACAATCCCAAACATGGCACATATATGCGGCTTAATTACTTTGCTCCTGATGAAGTTACACGCCTAAAAATTTTTCAATGAATAGAAATCAGCAAGTTTAACTAGTATCTTAAATTTTACTTTGTTCCTATGCTTAGTTTGGAATATATTAGTATTTTTTTTTTTTAACAGTTTAACGTCCCTTTTTAACAACGTGGTCTTTAGAGACGGAAAAGGATGGGGGCAAGGAATGGGAAGGAATTCGGCCATGGCCTTTTGAAGGAAGCATCCCGGCATTCACCTGGAGTGATTTGGGGAAACCATCGAAAACCCAAATCTGGATGCCAGGACCGGGAATTTTATTTGAGGTGGTAGTTAAATCAGCGACAATCCGCATTGCTCGGCTAAGGCGCACAAGCTTTGTTTTCAGAAAGTAGGGCATTTTTGGTAAAGTATATTGATGTCTTCAATTCTGAAATGTTCTTATTCGCCGATTTTCAAATTGAATCATTACATTTGAGCGGTCATTTAGAATAAGCGATAAACTTACAAAAAGAAATGAGATCCCACAAAAACAATTCTTGTAAAAAATAGGCCAAGTCTCGTGTTCGTGTAGTGACAAAAAGTTATGAGATCTTCCTCTGAGCCAAGTCTACACTTTACAGTTGTATTCACTTCAGAATGGTTTCTCTCGGAGTCATAGATCGTTTATTTAGAATTTAAAAAAATTCTGGTGACATGGCCATTATGCATGTCATAACTTTTACTGAAATTGTGGGCATAATACATACTTGTCAAATTCGAAAAAGAGTGAGGTATATCTTGGATTTTACGTATTTATAGGTTTGATGAAGCAGCACATTAAGCGCATGATGGCCAAGTCACCAGAATTTTTTTAATTCTAAATAAACGATCTATGACTCCGAGAGAAACCATTCTGTTTCATAAAGTGAAGTAATGCTCAGCTATGCTTTCACACACTGTTCTTTTGGCATTTTTTATATTAATAATACGTTTTACCACCGTCTGCTATTTTAGCTCCATTTGTTCATAATTATGTTATTTCAGTGCATTATATCTGTGTCAGACAGACTGAAGTAATAGAATTTCGAATAAGTGGAGCTAAAATAGCAGGCGGTGGTAAACCGTATTGCTCTCGATAATTGTGAATAACTGAATTGGCCAACTAACTGGATTAAAGACACGTTCCATACAGTTATACACGAAAACCGACAGACGGCATTAGGGCTGAGTTTGGTAAAACGCAATGGAATTGCTATGTGGCTTTCATTCATTTTTGCGAAGAATAGTAGTGTAATTTTTTGATTCGAAACTGTTATTGGCGTCCTGCAGTAACATAGAATATTTAGAAGTCTTCATGGTAGCGCTTCAAACAAGAATTTCCAATCATTTTGTGGGCACAATCACATAAACTGTTAAATCAGCTAAACAGAGTTTTAATTATTCGGTCCGTGCTGTCAGCTACTAATTTCTTTCATGTAGCTGTTACACCATAAGACGATGGCAGCACGTGCTTTGCCATTGTATGCTATCCTGACATTGGTCGCCAAATGTAAGTTACCAATTATCCTCGGAAATTGTCAGACAAGTGTGAGCTAGCCATTCTGGTAGTGAATTAAATGGTATTATTTAGATGAGAACGGCCCAAATTGTCTTATTTAAAACATGTAAGCCGTTAGCTCCGATAAACAAATTGAGAGGTATTTTGACATAGACTGGAAATGAAAAACTTGTACTCTGGTTGAAATATTATTGAATGTAATTAATACCGCTCATTGGCGAACTTTTTAAGATATTTATGTTACACAGAAACAAGTTTTCCATACATTTTAACAGTTATTTCAACTTGTGTACAGAGAGCGTGAACTCGCGGTATACAACCTTCTCCAAGCGGCGAAAAAAAAAACACATACACCGAGCGTGGTGGTATAACGGTTAGCGTTCTGGCCTCGCATTCGGGAGGACGGTGGTTCGAATCCGCGTCCGGGCATCCCCATTTGGGATTTTCATGGTTTCACAAATCACTCCAGGCAAATGCCGGGATGCTTCCTTCAAAAGGTCATGGGCGAATTCCTTCCCATTCCTTGGCCCCCATCCTTTCCCGTCTCTTAAGACCTCGCTGTTAAGAGACATAACACACACACTGCCCGCGTTCTGTGATACTACAATGCAGGCGCCCAATCAACAATCACAGCCCACTTAGCTGTACTGGCTACTTGTTACTTAAATATAACAACACTGTGCTACGCCGCTTTCTAAAAAACAAGTCTATGGATAATATTATAAATCAATTATTCAGGATACTTATAACTAATAAATGGAACATAATTCAATATTATTAACAATAAATCTTATATATATATATATTGTTTGTCCCTACATTTCAGCCTACAACCACGGCTATCTAGCGCAGACCACTGGTGTTTCCCATCGTACACAACGTTGGCCGAATGCCAATAGCGTGTGAGTGTGGGAGACGTGGTGGTTGAAAGTGGTAAATCACGGACATTTTCGACATGTGCGCCCCTATACAGTATTTTACTCTGCAGTCAAAGGTACCTAGCGCAGACCACTGGTGTTTGTGTATAGTAATAGCCTCAAGTCCCCCATCGTGCACTTTGGTAGTTGAATGTTGGTAGCTGTGTGGGCGTGGGAGATTTTTGTTGCTGTCGTCAGTCTTTAGACTGGTTTGATGCAATCCTCCATCCCTTCCTATCCTGTGCTAACCTCTTCATTTCTACATACCCCTTACAACCCACATCCTCAATTATCTGTTTCATATATTCTAATCTCTGTCTACCTCTACAGTTCTTACCTTCGACTGTTCCCTCCACTAACAAATTAACCAATCCAGAATGTCTCAAAATATGACCTACCAGCCATTCTCTTCTTCCTGTAAGCTTCTTCCATAAACTTCTTTTCTCACCCATCATTTCCAAAACTCGTTCATTTCTTACTTTGTCTGTCCACCTAATTTTCAGCATTCTTCTGTAGCACCACATTTCAAATGCTTCAAGTTTCTTTCTTTCCGGTATTCCTAAAGTCCATGTTTCGCTACCGTAAAGTGCTGTGCTCCACACATAGAGTTTTAAAAAGTTCTTTCTAATTCGTAGATCAATATTTGAAACTAAAAGGTTTCTCTTTTTCATGAAGGCTCTTTTTGCTAGTGCTATTCTGCTTTTAACATCATTCCTGCTTCGGCCATCGGTTGTAATTTTGCTTCCCAAGTAACAGAACTCACTCACTTCTCCTATTGCATCCGATCCAATTTTTATATTTAATCTGCTAGTATTGGTATCATTTCTGCTACATTTCATCACTTTTGCCTTACTTTGATTTATATTCAGTCCAAAATCTTTCTTCAGTATTTTGTTCATGCCATTCAGTAACTTCTCAATATCCTCAGCCCTCTCTGCTAACAAGACAATGTCATCAGCAAATCGTAGCATACTGATTTTTTCTCCCTGAAAACTTATGCCACATGGAAATTTTTCTTTGACTTTCTTCATTGCTTCTTCTACATACAAGTTGAATATTAACAGGGATAGACTACAACCTTGTCTCACACCCTTTTTAACTGATGCATGTCTCTCGTGATTCTCTACTTTTATTACAGCCACTTGATTCTTATATAGTTTATAGAGTATTCTTCTATCTCGATACTTTAGACCTGACTTCTTTAAAATTTTGAACATCTTGTCCCACCTAACATTATCAAAAGCTTTTTCTAAATCAACAAATGCCATAAAAGTATCTTTGTTTTTCTTGATCCTCCCTTCAAGTATTAATCTTAAAGACAGAATTGCTTCCCTTGTACCGCGATTTTTCCTAAACCCAAACTGATCTTCACCTACTGTCTCTTCTACTACCCTTCCCATCCTTCTGTATATTATTCTGGTCAATAATTTTGAAGCATGTGTTGTTAGACTAATGGTGCGATAATTCTCACATTTGTCGGCTTGTGCTTTCTTTGGAAGTGTGGGAGATATGATGGTTGAAATTGGTCGAGGAAGGGTATTTTCATATTTCCATTAAAGACATGTGTGTCCTTATATTTCACTTTCCAGCCACAACTATCTAGCGCAGACCACTGGTGTTTATCTGTGGTAGTAGCCTTACGTCTCCCATTGTGCACTACGGTGGTTGCATGTAGTAAGCAGTGGGGATTTGGGATATATGGTGGTTAAAAATGGTCGACCGAGTGTATTTTGTTATTTCGGCCAAAGACGTGTGTTTTCTTAAATTTCACTTTGCAAACACAGCTAACATAGGGTGCTTCCATTAACTACGTGATTCGGTCTAGGGGGGGGGGGGGAGGCTGAACGGTTACGCTGCGGTACGTAAGGGGGAGGGGGGGTTTCCGAGCCAGGCTACGTAGCTTTCCATTCATATCATTTCTCACAATTAAAATGAGGTAGAGAACACACAACAGCTTGTGAATATTAATTATCTCCGTGTGTAATTTACAATAGTATGACAAGAGAAAACGGTACAAAATGTCTTCTGGAATCAATAAGCTACGTGCTACGTGGGACGGGGGGAGGGGCGGATGAGGTGAAAGCCATGTCGGGCTACGTGGGGGGAGGGGGGTTTCACAGGTGGCCAAAATGGAGCTACGTGGTTTATGGACGATCTCATAGCACGTATCTCTTGTGTTTGTGTGGTAGTGGCCATGATGCACTATGGTGGTTAGATGTCGGTAGCCGTGTGGGTATGGGAGATACGGTGGTTTACAGTGGTCGATCTAGGGCATCTTCCTATTTCGACCAAAGACATTTGTGTCCCTATATTTAACTTTAGAGACATAAATACTCTGCGCAGATCACCTGTGTTTTTGTGTGGTATTAACTTTGAGTCTCCCATTATGCACCATATTGTCAGTCAAAATTCTCACAAAGTCGTGGGCACCAGCTAGTTAATAATAAAACGTGATTGGGAATTAGTGATAATGCTACGCCACCCAAGTCGCGTGCAGGAATCAGAGATGTAATCCAGACTAATTAGAATATCTCAATTCCTGACACAGTCGTATTTCTATATAATAAAAATACTTAGAGCTGTCTGGGGACTCAGCGGTTAAGGCCTGGAGATCGAAAGGTCCCCGGTTCGAATCCCTGTCTCGGCTGGAATTTTCAAAGGCCCTTAACCCAACATTTACTTCTGGCACAGCTTGCTGTTCAAGTCTCGAGTACGCCACAACGGTTCCGTGGTTCGGATTCCACGTTAAACTGTAGTTTCTCTATACCGGGTTAGGTTATGGTAGCTGGAGGCGCATGCGCGACAAATTGATACACTCAGGAATATCCCGACTAATAAAGACATACGAAATTTTTATTATTATCAAAATACGTTGTTATTCAAGAGCTGTTAGTCGTTTTGCTGAAGAATGTGTATTGTGCGTTCCACTATATGAAAGTAAATAATAGAAAGTAGGAGAAGGAAAACAGAATGAATCCTATCTTTCATGGTCTGGTGTTATATAAGAAATTGGTGGAAGTAACAAGTAGCAAATACAGAAATATTTTTAAGTTGAAGAACCTGATCCAGATTAAAGGTGTTAAACAGAATAAGAGAGCAACTAACCGGAAGCGGGTGATTGGATGGAAGTGAAATATCACCGAGGAAGCAGGACTGAAGAATATGAATATAATAATGAAGGAGGCGAATTGTGATTCGAACTATGAACTGAAGATGAAAGCTGAAAATAGAGAGGAGGCGACAATTGCTACCAATGAGACTGCGGGTTGACACCTTAGAGCTTAAAGTACAGTAGCTTTATTTCAACTTAAGCAGGTGTCTCGTTCATCAAGTAGTACAGATATCATTCCAGCCTTATTGAAATAACATGTTACTTAATGAGTCAGGACTATTTATATTATTTTCCCTTGTGATTTTAAGCCTCGCCGTCGTTGAAATCGTTAGAGTCGGGAAAGAAAAGGGGGCAGGAATGGAGGAAAAAAATCGAGCTTAGCGTTTTGAAGGAACATCTCAGTATTGCCCATGGAAAACCGAAATCTGGATGGCTGGACGGGACTATTTTAGATCGTTATTCAACGAGCTGTGGTTATATTTCAGTTGAATCTAAACATCTTATTACAAAGCCGCAATCTAACCTTAACTAAATAGATAATTAATTAAACCCAACCTAAAAAAAATACACGTTATCTGACTCGTCCGAGCGATATTCAGCCTACATAAGTATTTCATTATTTAACTTATCTAGGCCGCAATCGGCCTAACGAAAATGATTTGGGCGGTTTTCTGATGTAAACAAAACCGATAATTATCCGACGCGTTTGAACCTTATTTACAAGCAACCTAAAATTCTTCATTATTTAAATGGTTTTTACTGTTCGATAAGAACCAAACTGCTGATATTTGTTACCGAGCCATCATGTGTTGCAGTCTAACAAAAATAGCAAGCTAACTTAATAATGATCTAAATATAAACCGGAGCCCAGCGTAATAAAAGTAATTTATTTTTAACCATTCAATTAAACTAAAATCTTAATTATTAACAGTTCCAGATCGTATTTAAACATTTCAAAATACCTCATTATTATCTGTTTCAGGAGCATTATCTCCTAACCACAATTGCTTATCTTCAGGCAATTGTTTAACACAATCAATGTAGGTAGTTATTTAACGACACCTCGCCTTATCGTAAATTAACAAAAATACCTGATTATCCCACCGATCCGTGACGAATTTCAGGCTAATAATTGTCATGAAACTTAATTCACCGATTATTTTATTAGTAGTCCACATTTGTTATAATAATTTAAAACATACATCTTCATTTGTTTACCACTTCTGGATAACTACATCAGAAAATTATCAGTAATTACTTCTTATCGAACTGTGAGATAACGGAAAAAATGTAATCAACCCATATATTTCAGCATACCAAAACCTGACATCAAGATGAACATAATCGGTGATACCTAGGTCTGAAATAAGTCTACGTATTTTTCGGAAGGCAGTACCGTAAGCAACGCTGCGGGTTTCGCTCACAAATTGTATTAAATTCAATTCACTGAATAATTATTTTGTACAAAATTTTCATAATAAAAAGTGATTTTCGAATAGAGTTCGTATTTCGTGCAGTTTTTTTTTTTCTACTGATATACAGTATTTAAATGAATCACAAAAAAATATCAGTTGAAAAAAAGAATTGTGAATCGTTAAGAAATTGGGATTTTTTTAAAAGAAGTGCTCCAGACATGCTCATTGTCAAATTCTTGAAATTCTCAGTCGAATTTTATCACAAAATAAATTACTGAAGAATCAAATTCGTTAAAATCACCCATTTAGGTACTGTACGAAAACCATAAACTCCAGAAATAATTATATAGTTTTGATGTAATATTTAGGATGTTACTTATCACTGTAACCTATGAAAGAATTCTGGGATTTGGAATTAAATGGAACAACTCTTGAATCCATACACTTTCAGATTTTCATTTGATCATTTAAAAACATGTTTTCCTTCAAAACCAATTTCTCTCCCGCACTAAGCCCCCAGTAATTATTTTCACTACTATAACTTTTAAAAAATTTCATTATATTTGTGAATTTGGTGGTAAAAATTAAAATATTACGCATTTACCACTGTCTAAGTTAAAGGTTTCCGAAATTAGAATACTGTGAAAGACATCCGGAAGGTAGGGAGCCCTAAAAAAGTACTAAAGTGCTAGTGAACCTTTAAATTTTACTTAAAATCTAACTGCGCGTTACTACTCGACCCTTAAACGTGATTTCATTAAAACCAGAAACTGAAACCTTGGACGAGTGTAAAATTTTATATACGCTAACTGCTGCATACCAACAACGAACATAAAAATGCAATAAGTTGTTTTATATCCAAGTTTTCGGACGTAATTAATTCCTCAGAGCTGTTGCATCACTGCTAAGAATTTACCATTAAGAAGAGCTCTGCTGATGGTTGACAATGAACTCGTCGAGCAGAGCATTCTAGCGGCATGTTCGCTGTACTAATCGCCGCTTACATATATACCCGCCGCCTGCTCTCTCTCTTCCAGTAACTCTGACGACGCAAGAGACGCAGGTTATCAAGATATTCTTATCGCACACCTTACACGTGGCCGTTTCATACTCGGCGGTAATCGTCACTGTACACCAACCACAACTACGTTAATGACCCCCGAAGGTAAGCTGTTTGTTAATAACTCTTATTACGATTTTCAGAGCAAAATGTTGAATCTTTCCAAGGTCTGCTGGCGTTAGTTTAGCTTCTTTGCAATACTGACTTCTGTTTGCTTTGAGGTTCCTCTGTTGCAATATGTTCCCTTTTATTTCCTCAACCATCAGAATCGTTGTCCTCGGACCATCTCGAATATTTTATAGTAATGCTACACTAGTTTCGACATAACATTTTTAGAATTTTTATTTATCCTAGTATTGTTGAGGATTCGTTAGGACTAAGTATGTGAGAAACACCTGTCCTGTGATTCAAATTTCAGTTTTCTATGCACGGTGTTATTAATGGGTGATTGCAGAATCTCTTCGAGCACTTTGCCCAACTTTTCTTCACATGAATTATAGCACATCGTCTAGCTGATGAAACGGATGGATAGCCAGTTCTCGGGCAGAGTCTATAACAGAAACAAAAAATTCATTTGAATTATTTGCGAAACATATGTATAAGATTGTTCGTGGTTTAATTGATACTGTACGATAATTAAGTAATCCACCATACAGTTCAATTAGACATTTTTATTTTCATAAAACAAGACGTCAACGATACTGTTTACATGCATTCATACAATGCAGAGATTGCATACTACACTTTTTCCACAGACAATACAGTACTTCGCTGTCGTAAATTGAGTCTGTTTATACTACTACTGTCCTTCTGCTGATTTCTTTATATAGGCTCTATAGAAATTTCTAGAACACTTCAACAGCTTCTGCCAGATATTTCTCGAACATTGACAATTAGCCTACGTAAACAATTGAAACGTATTAAAAAACAATCAGAATTAATACATAATCATTTACCATCATTACAAAATGGTCAGAAATGGAAATTAAAGATACTTAAACACAAAATTATTCACAGAAATCATTTGAAACTGTAGCAAATTGTCCTTTAGACATCTTAACTTGCATTAATACTTGGAATTACCAACATTTAAGCAAGTCTCTTGCACAATTCTGTTCTTAAACATATTAAATGGCCTCTAAATAATTTCTTTTCATAAAACAAAGTCTATATATATTGATTTACAGGAAATTGTGAAACAAACATACAGGATCATATTTAAACAAGGTCTAGCTTACTACAATTGCTTCATAAAATAAAATTACATTTAATTTTAGGTTTAAGGGCTGTTACAATATGTATAACATAATATCTTCTATCAGAGTATGGATTTGCGAGACCAGAAGTATAATACATACGATGAGGTATTGCTTCAAATGAAATTTGTATTATTTTCTACACTAATCCGAAAAGTTGACATCACGGAGTTCGAGCAGCACAGATTCAAAATGAATTTCACAAAAGCTTCTGCTGTTTTCGCAGCCATCATTGCTTACAAAATTAATTAAAATTCCGTAAGATGTAATGCTCTGCGTCCTGATTTTTTTCCGATTCCGTGTCCCCACGTTTTCCCCCAGGCCGTAGATTATGTTCATGCGAGTAAGCCTCCTGCTGAAGTGCTACTGAAGTGTTTATAGTATAGTGATTTTACACAATTTCTTAAAGATAACATGCTATTGGCGCCGCCTCCGATAATCTCTGATCACTTGCGTACTTCGTCGGCAACGCAGATAGCATGTTATCTCTGCAACGTTTTGCAGAATCAGTGGTCACACAGCCTGTAAAAAGTAACAGGTCGCAATTGAGTCCCCTGCCTGACTCCGCTAGAAGCTTACGTCCTTGAAAACGAACTGTGGCCTTAAGCTCCAATAGAGGATACCAGGATGTATACTATCATTTAATTTCATACTGCTCACAAATTATGTTTTTGAATTATATTATTTTCGAGATCATTTCTTTTTTTGAAATGCGAAAGCCAACGTCGCAGTTTATCCCCACAGAGATCATCTAAGGACTTAATGGAAAGGTCTCAGCATTACGAAAATGAACTGATCTTTTAGTACTTCGGTTACGATAGGGGAAAAATGTCATATCTTTGTCACAAAGATATGACAAAGACTTTGTCAACAGTCAAGTTGACGATGCTGAAAACGCTGACTGCTTAAACCGTTTATCGATTGATACAAAAGTTAAGTTAGGTCAGAAGTCAAAACATTGTGAAATCCCATTCACAAAATCATTGTTATAAAAATAATTGTAAATAAAATAGGTTAAACAGACTTCACAGCATAAGTAGTTTGTTTAGACATGTGGGTAATTTTAAGTTTGTTTAATAATTTAGTTTGTTGTAGTTGGTACTACTGTTGTTGTTGGTGGAGTGGGAGAAAAGTTGTCAAGATGGCGAGAGAGGACTAAGAGAGAATGTATGGAGAGGAGTGTGTTGGCACTGTATTATAGTAGCAAGTGTTTGAAGTATAAAATAAATTTTGGCAAATGAATGAGTGTAATGATTGAATTATTTGATGATAATACCCGTTGCGCTAAAATGTATAACTTGTAAAGTGGTTCGTTGGCTAGTAGTAATAACACGCTAAGTGATATCGCTACCGCAAAAACCAACAGTAGGGCCATATGTTGCAAGGAGCGGGATATCTACTTACTGCTGGTTAATATAAAAATTAGCAGTGGGACTTAGCAACATACAGAGCCAGACAAAAACAAAAAAGAAGCACCCAGAAGAGAAGAAGGAACTGAAATGAAAGTTCACTGGTTAAAAGAGTATATGACGTAATTTCAGTGATTACAAAAAAGAATCAAATTTAAAATGAACTTGGAAATATGATCTCACTTATCAGTATGACGTTGTACCTCCTCTAGCCTGGATGCATGAATTCATTCGATTCGGAAGGGCGTAGTATCCTCTCATGAGACAAGTTGGCCTACAATTGTTGTAATAGGTCCTTGTTATCCTGGATACTGGCACTGAGACGTAATTGACGTCCGAGCAGGTCCCACTCATGTTATATAGGCGACAGATCTGGGGATCTTGCTGGTCATGGGAATACCTCATCAAATTGTAGACAGTTCATAGAGACACTTGCCATGTTTGATGCAGCATAATACTGTCGAAAAATGACACTTCGGTGCTGTCGCATGAAATGTAACACATGAGCACGCAGGATGTCTGCGATGAACCGTTAAGCCGTCAGATTCTTCTCAATCACTACCAGCCGTGACTTGAAATCATACCCGATAGTTTCCCACACCATGACGCCAAGAGTAAAACCGTTGTGCCTCTCCAAAATATTGGAAGAGTGGGACATCTCCCCAGGTCACCACCATACTCGCCGACGATGGTTATCCAACAGTTCAAAATCGTTGAACACAATGAATAGTATTGTGTAGTGTAGCGATCAATCACGGTTCGCGCTACCTCGTATGACCATCGTCGGCGAGTATGGCGCCGAAATGGGAAGAGGTACCATTCCTTCAATGTTTTGGAAGGATACAACGGTGTTATAGTAAGGGTCAGCGTTGGGGAGGGGGGGGAGGATTCAGCGGGGCAAATGTACCACCGACCCGCCAGCCGAAGGGGGCCCGACGAATGGACGGAGGGGCCCCCGGCCCAAGAATCCACCCACTGTCACTCTGGCAATACTAGAACAAAATAAAATAAAAAAAGGTCACCCATCTGGTATGCTAAGAATGCTTACTCGGGGCCCGAGAATCCTAGCGCCGGCCCTGGTGATGGTGTTGGGAGCCATCGGATATTACTTCAGATCACGGCTGACAGTGATTGAGGCAACTCTGACTGCACAACGGTGCGTCCTAATGTGTTACCTCTCAAGTACAGTATCGTGGAGCCATTTTTCAACAGGACAACTCTGTGTCACACATGGCATGTATCTCTCTGAACTATCTGCCTGATGATGAGAAATTCCTGTGACCAGCAAGATCTCCTGATCTGTCCCCAGGAGTGAAACTAGCTTGGAAGTCAACTGTGTCTCAGTGCCAGTATCCAGGATATCAAGGACCAGTTACAACAGTTGTTGGCCAGCTTGCCTCTTGAGAGGATCCGAATCGGTGCATACATCCAGGCCAGAGGGGATGCAACGTCATACTACAGTAAGTAGGTTCATACTGCCAAGTTCTTTGTAAATTTGACTCGATTTTGTAATTACTGAAATAGTATCACATACTCTCTCAACTCTTCAATTTTCATTTGTCTTTCCCCTCCTCTCCAAGGTACATCACTATTTTTGGTAGACAGTGTGATAGCGCTCTGCAGTGGTATACAGCAATGCAGCCCGAGGCACGGTCGTTGTTTCTGGTAATTGATATGAAATGTCGTTCGAAATCTTTTCCGAAACAAAACAGATCAACTCATAATACTGGTCAAAACTGTTTTTCAGGCACTCCTATTAATTCGTCTCGTCTGGAAATGGCGTTACACGACGAAGACCTCTGACAATCTTGTCATAGCTTCCGTATCTCTCATTTTGACGATAATTATGTCCATCGTTAACATGATTAAACAAAAATTTTAATTAATTTCTAATTTTGCTCAATCTTGTTACTTGATACAATACGTCACGGGTTCCGAATTAGTGGTAAGCGTATCCCCAAGCGTACGTGAGCTTGCTTCAAACCGAGCGTGGGGGGTGAACGGATAACGTTCTGGCCTCGCATTCGGGAGGATGCGGGTTCGAATCCCCGTCCGGGCATCCAGATTTGGGTTTTCCATGGTTTCCTCAAATCACTCCAGGAGAATGCAGGGATGCTTCTTTCAAAAAGGCCATGGCCGAATTCCTTCCCGTTCCTTGACCCCCAGTCCCATCCCGCCTCTAATGACCGTAGCCGTCGCAGAGGCGTTAAAAAAAATAAAACATTAAAAATTAAAATAAAATAAAAAGCTTGCTTCAAGGGGAACGCGAGGTTGTATCTTGGCTAAGGTAATCACTATGATAGTTTTAAAAAATTGCAAAAACATTACTATCGACAAAATATATTTTAAGACAGTCAAACTGTGTGTGTAACAGAGAGGAAGCTTGGTAGTGAACACAAGAACCTGCTGCTACATATTGAAGTACGCTGGCTGTCAGACTTGTTTCGAGAATGTATGACTTGTGACATGAAACTGAGTTGTTCTTGGTCGAGCAAACGTATCATGAGTACAAACAGACGCTGATTGACTCTTATGGATGCAGAAATTGCCTTACTTGTCAGATATTTTCACCGGATTGAATAAGCTGAATTTGAGACTCCCAGGCCGGATACAAGTCTCTTTTTATGCAGGAGAAAGTAAATATTTTTTTAAAAAAGTTTCTCCGGTCATCTTTGATTGAAAATATGACCAGTTTACAAATCTGAAACTTTTGTTTGGAACGACTTCTTCGACATTGAATGAAGATATAAAATCAGTTATTAAATGCCACTTAGAAAATATGTCGACAGAATTACGCAGCTATTTTCCAGGAATATCGCCCCAATAGAAGTAGATTAACAATCTTTTCATAAACTATTCCACCGACCATTTATCCACATCACTCCAAGAGGATTTAATAGACTTATTTTTTTTACTTATGACTTTACGCCTCGTCGACGTCGAGGTCATTAGAGGCGGGATGGGACTGGGGAAAAGAAACGGGAAGGAAATCGGCCATGGCCTTTTGGAGGAAGCATCCCTGCATTCTCCTCGAGTGATTTGGGGAAACCGTGTAAAACCCAAATCTGGATGCCCGGACAGGGATTCAAACCGACGTCCTCCCGAATGCGAGGCAAGAACTTTAACCGTTGACCCACCACTCTGGGTGGGATCTAATGCAACAACAGTCTCAAGAGGCGTTTTGCAGAGTATTCACTAGTAAATTTTTGGGTGGAACTACAAGGTGTTTATCACGTTAGTAAAGCACCATTCTGCACGACGTATCTTTGCCAGAGCGGATTTTCGGCCATGAAACATATTTCCATCGACTTCAATTCGAAGATAATTTAAGGTTGAAGCTCAGTAAACAGAAATCAATTTTTTCAGATTTGTGCAATGAGAAACGTACACTTTTCTCCCATCAGACTTTTATAAACATCTGTGTTTTTCGTTATTATTATAATTGTTACAATAACAGTTTTGGACATTTATTGATTTTTTGTGACGTTTGTTATTTGATTAAAATGTAATAAACCTCAAAAAATTGGTTTGAGTTTTTTAATAATTTCAGCTATAAGGTGTTCACGAGGTTGAGCTTTCTTGGGAGAAACTAATTGGGGACCACTGCACTACTTTTCATCACCCTGTATGGTAAGCACAATGGAGGACGATTTCATTTGCAACTTTGTTTTTAAGTACGCCTTTTTTTTCTTTAAGGCTCGTCGACATACAGGGAGAAGTTTGTTGACAACGAAACGAAGGGAAGGAAATCAGCCATGATCTTTATGAAGCAACCTTACAGCCAACTGTAACAAGCGCCACAAAGTTACTAATAATAACAAGCGAAAGGACAATTCTTCGAATTGCTGACATATTATTTTTTCGTACTAAATACCTTTTTCTCCTGCAGTTTATGTTTTGATATTGAAAGCCAATATACTCCATATTTCCTCTGAACCCACATCTGATATTTCATCTTGGAACTTTTAATAATTGCATTTCAAAAACATTGAAAGGGTTGTTTCCTCTTCTCGTTCTCAGAGCTTCTCAGCTGCTGCCTCTAAAATCTACTGTACTATATTTTTATTAATTTGTTTTTGTATTAACCTTGATACTTCCATAATTTAAGTTAAATAATATATGTTCCGTGCAAGAAATAAAGTACCCTTAGCTTGATAATAAATAATAAATAGATGCACAAATTTACATAATTGTTAAAACAGATAGTGCAAAAATCGCTAGTTTTTTATGGGTGGATAGGGAATCATTTTGCAGGCATCATGCTAATGTTTTTATATACTTTAAGAGTTATTACGCTACTTGCAATACACCTATAACGGGAGCAGTGCGCATAGCTTGTGAATATTTAACAGTACTAGCTAATACCCGCGACTTCGTACTCGTGGATTAAGAATTTCGTTGCCATTACTGAATATAGAAAGCTGTTGGTAACGTAGGATTGGTTCCAAACAACACCGAGTCTGCATAATATGACAGGAAAGCCATCACTATATCATTCTACCGTCGAACCTGTCTCATGAAGAGAATCAATTTCCAACATATTTAAAAACAGAAAAACAAACGAAGGTGCGGGGATGTGGGGGGGGGGGGGGGGGGGAAGGGGGAGGTTAACTAAGGGCAGGTTTATTTCAGCTTGATCTTTTCTTCTTTCTTCAGCTTAAGCATCCGATTCTTGGGTTCTAATAACTTTAGCTGCTCGTACTCTGCTATAGCTACACCTCAGGACAGTTTACACCCGCAAGGCATGTCAAAAAAGAAGGCAAAATAAACTGGTGCCAGAAACATTTAAGCAGACGCAAAGTAATAGTACAGACAAAATCGACATCTATACTAAATAATAAGTTTTGTAGCTAAACAGAATTCATAAACAAATCATACACTAACATAATGCGCGAGAAGCGCAGCTTGAGCAACCTACGTAATATTACAAACTAACACACACATCCGTCTCTCTGTCACCATTCGATAAGTTCTCAAAACTTCGTGACTACAACTGTTATTCATGCCGAAAAAAATGTCCTGTGCTATTGCTACAGATACAAAGTATTTCCTTGTCAAATTTTATCAATATCGGTATGGCCATTTAGTCGTCAAAACGTAACAAAAAGACAAAGATTTACTTCCGCATTTATAGTATTATTAGTGCAGTTCGCACACACACTGATTGCGACAGTAACAACCCCTGAGGGAGCAATATAACGTAAAAAAGTGTAGACCTACAGCATTGCACCCCTAAATTTGTGATATCTACAGTTTAACATTCAATCCGAATAACCGACGGTCCAGGTGTGACACTTACAATCAAAAACAATTTTTTAAAATCTATGCTTTCACGGGGATTTGAATCGGAGACTACGCTCCAAACATTAATAACCAAGCGCTTTTATTACTGAGCTACCAGAACGCTTTATAGAAAAGTAGTACAGCAACATATACATCCTGCACGTCTGTCTATAGCCGTTCAATAATGTTTCAAAATGATATCACAACATGTATTATTTATACAGAAAAGAATATGCTGTGTTCATCCTAATGCCAAATCACATCTCCTTGTCAAATTTAATCACGATGGGATTAGCCGTTTACTCCAAGTAAGGTAACAAACAGACAGAGAGACAGAGTTACTTTCACGTATGTATTATATGAGCATGAGTATAGATACACAGCACGATTATAAAAATGATAATACACGAAAAATTCTAGAAACTCGATTATGTCGTAAATATAAACACATATGGCGTGGTATAGACTGTAGCATAAAGAAACCGAAACACAACGCCATCTACTGGATAGTTTCCCAACTTAGAAAATCAAGTGTTGTGTCGATAAATTAACACATCGCCATCTGTTAGAAACTTATGGAACTACAATAATAATTCCGTGAGGTCGTAATGACCTAGTGACAGGGTTTCCATTGGCTGCGCATTGCGTACCTGTGATAGCCGCCTTAACCTAACCCGCCAATCCTGTCGGGTACAGGGGACCCACAATTTAACGTGGAATCCGAACCATGGTACCGTCCTAGCGTACTTCACATTACACAGCAAGCTGTGCCAGGATTAACCGCCAATGAAAATCCACGCCGAGAGAGGGATTCGAACCTTCCGACCTCCAGTCTGACGCCTTAACCACTGAGCCACCAGACCGTTCGAACTTACGGAACTTACAAATAATTACAAACCGTTGTCTTTTGAGCAATATTTAATGAACATTTAATTCGCAATAATAAATATTGAGGTCAATAATCGAGATAAAAACTAACCTATCTTTTAAGTTGGATCAAATTACACACACCGAGCCAAATTTCATCAAAACCGGTAAATATTTTCGGAGTTTATTTCGGAAAAACATCGTGACGCGAGATTTTTATATATATAAGATTACTTAGGATCACAAATACATTTCATTTTGTATAGCCTCGTAGTTCTCATGGCAAAGGCGGTGTTAGACGCTGGCTCGCGGTTACCTGGTTTGAGAAAATTTTATCGGTCTGTACATTACCAGATGTTACCGGCACCGTTCTGGCCTCACATTCGGGAGGACGCGGGTTCGAATCCCCGTCCGGGCATCAGATTTGGGTTTTGCATGGTTTCCCCAAATCACTCCAGGTGAATGCAGGGATGCTTCCTTCAAAAAGGCCATTGCCGAATTCCTTCCCGTTCCTTGTCCCAAGTCCCATCCCGCCTCTAATGACCTTAGCCGTCGACGAGGCGTAAAGCAATAAGAAAAAAAAAAAAACAGTTACCGGCACCTGACGGTGAGCAGTTCCTAACCACCCGAATCCTGGACTGAATCCTAAATCTCTCCGCGGTGCTTATGCAGTGATGGCGTACCACATTGTTGATGGTGTTTCGTCCGTGTTTTTTCCCAGTTTTGCGGTTATTAGTTAACAATGTGTTGATCCTTCCTTCAAGGGACATAAAGAAAAATTACTAATGACCATCGGCTGTGCCACATAGAATCTCAGATTTTTCCTCTTTCATAGATCACCTCCTCTCCTTTTAAATATAGATTTAAATGTATGAAAAACATTTATGCATGTCATTTGTTTCTACCATCCCTGGTAACTGTCATTAATTCGGAAGACTTTATGGTTGTGGAAGAGTCACAGATAATCTTCCACAAATAATCTTCAGTTTGGTTCACAAAGCTTCTGTGAAAGAAATATTTAAAGTGATCCTGCATGGTTCGTATACGTATATTAATATGAACATAAACGATCACATAAAAGCCCCAATTTAATCGCAAATTTAATATATAATATTTTGTATGATTTAAAACCACTTTCACATTGTATAAAACGTTAATATTGCCATCTATTGGAAAATAAGTGTATTTTTTCCGTATGAATAAGAGTAGAAAAACTAGACGTACCGAGACAAATTTAACCACAACTACTACGTTTTTCTTTGCTTGCCTAAATTTTATCAAGATTTCCATGGGAACTTATTAGTATATAATATTAATGCGTTATATTTCTTCAAAACTCATACTCTATTTAAGGTAAATAAATTTGTCGTTTTCTTAAGCAGGTCTGCAACTTCTAGGTATGAAAAACATCCTATCTGTTTACCGAAGATCTTAGCTATAATTATGTGTTTTGTTAAAATCCGTTGCTTACGTTATCCTTGATTTGTGCACAGACTGACAAAATTATTATTATTATTTATTTTTTTAAAATTTTTCCTGTGTTCATTGATAACTATGGTTCCAATCGGATAAAAAAAAAACTTGTACGGTAACTTAACCGGTGTAAAATTTAGCTAAAATTCGATTATTAGTGTTGGCGCGATGTGCGCATAGACGGATAAAAAAAATAAAATTTACTTCTTTGTCCTCAGAAATAACAAAAAAAATAATAATTTGGATAAAAAGTGACATAAGCTATCATTATGTACTGTTTACTCAAAATCTGTGCGCTAATTTTTGCGTGTTACGGACACAGAAACTTAGACCGGCGCGGCGGGCAAACACACAAACAAAAATTCCAAATTTTTATGTTTTGACATCTCTTTTACCATACTGCAATTACTGTTTTTGTAATAAATTCTATGAGCAGACACAGCTTTTAACAATTTTATTATGTGTAGAGACATTAGGCAATAAATGCGCAAGATATGAAATGTGCCATATCTGATCGCTAAGAGGAGTTGAGAGTGACTGACACCTGTTCGCAAGACATTGTAAAACTTCTCAATAAGTGACAGTATTCCCTCAGAAGGCATTCATAGGCCGGTGAGTGGAAAGGGACAACAGTGTTTAAGGAGTCGTGACTAATCTGGTCTGGGGAGTCACTTTCACACTTAGAATAGTTTTTTCCAGGTGGCTTGCTGCGAAAGTTATGAACAGTTTTTCTGGACTCTTTCATTAATAGCCACAAAGGATAGTTGGCACAGACTTTCTGGAAGAAGTGTTAGTATAGGGAGATAAAGAAAGAGGATTTAGTAAGATGAAGAACTGTTACCTTAGGGAGCTTAAGTAAAGCGGTTAGTAGGCTGAGGAAAAATAGTCTAGGAAACTGAAAGGAATTGTCAAGACCACGGTGTTGAAGCTCATATTTTAGGTATTGGAGTCAAGATTTTTTAAAACAATGCCACCGTTATAATTTCTCGTGGCGGTGCAAAAGCGACGAAACCTACTTCGTGTGTTCTTTGTGAGTTTGTCTTAATCCCCGGAAAATAACTGAATAAGGTTGGTGGTCGTTTATTAAGCGACAATAAATCAAGTTTATTGAACTACAGGCAACTATTAAAGTACATTCCTGGCGGATTGAATAAGCTAGCCTTTTAGCATTTAAGTCATGTAATCTGGAAATTGCACTACTATGTATAATTGGCAGGTTGTGACAGCAACATAGCCACTCGACTAATCAATTTATAAACTAAATCCTTATAAGTTGTAGCAGATTTTCATTCTTGCTGTTATTTCCTCCCCCATTTTCAGTGTTCACCGTAAAAGGCGCATGCAAATACTTAATCTGATTAACATATGACAGCCTCATGTAGCACTAGAATTAGGGATAACCTAGGTTTAATTTGGGCGTAATTACAGCAGAACTCAATAAACATGTTTGTTTGTATGTACCTAAAAAATACATCAATGCCCTACATTCAGCTCTCAGACAACTGCTTCACTATTCAGCAAGACTGCTTCTAGAAAAACCTACATTCAAATTTTGTGATTTTGTTTAATGTAAAGTTGCTTGTTACTGCTTGAGGTTGGCCTTTATTTATATTCAAAACAAGATTTGATTTTGTGTCTGTGTACATTGTTAAGTGATCATTAGATAACATTAAGCTGATGTCTTCTGTCTACTGTTCTTGCACTTCAGCAATAAAATAAATATTGTGGCACAGAAATGAGATTCTTAGCATTACTGGTTAAAAACGTCAGGCAAGTTTACAATATTGTTAATATACAAGAATGCTCTGAAAAGTCCTCACCTTTCATAAGACATTTCAGCGGTACACACTATCCTGGAAACATAAAATTTCACTAAAATATCACGCTCGATAGTTCCCGAGAACACACTGAAGTTCCTTAAAATGTTTTTCAATAAATCTTTATCGTAAATAATATCATTTAAGCCTTTGCCAGGGTCAGAGCTTCCAGGTTTATTTACCCGTGTCAGAACCAGTAATTAAACACAAAAATTATACCTATCACATTACACGGCAATGGAGCAATTGCTAGCCTGAATTCAGTGATAAAACGGCCAATTCCTCGCCTCCATTACTGAGTGTTCTTACATCGCTGTAGATTGTAGTGATGGTGATGTGTTTTAGTGTAACGTGTTTACAAGAGAATAACCGGCACTTAATCAAATAAGCCTACACTTTTTATTATTATTTTTTATTATATTGGCATTTGGGCTGCGCACCCATACAGCAATGTACAGTTTACATGGTTACTACAATGTTATGGGACAACATAATCATACAAGATCAGTTGCAGTGAGAGTATTATCCTCTAATTAAATTTAGACATTTTACAGGAAGTGGTTCGACATGTACAGAGGTAAGATATACAGTTAGCTTTGACATCTGCGTTAGGCTACTTTGCCGTATCCATGATGATACAAACTTGGGTTGTTTACAATATACATAACTTATAATTAACTCTAAGCCATACATTACATCAGTGAAGGAACATTGCTGTCCGAGGGTGTAAAGCCTACACTTGTGAAGGATATTGCGGAGCCGCCTACTGTTACACCCTCATCCGTCGCAGACCGCCAATTTTCATATCCTGCTGGTCAAGTAATGAATGGCGAAAATTTGTTCCACCATCGTGTCTCGAACCGGCACCATCTCGTCGAGACCGCATTCAGCTGGTAGGAGCTGTGGCTCTGAAGTATACTCTGCGTTAGGACACAGAGCACTGTTCCTACGTGGGACAGTATGCAATTATATAGGTCACCTGATGTCTGGATTTTTGCTCTTCAGTTCCTCACAATATGGCTCATAAAGTGCAAGTGTCCTCTTATCTTTTACTGCTACGGTGAAATAGGGTCTTTATTATTTATGTGGCATCTGAATATAAAATCAGGATTCTTGACTAGCTTTTCATACTGTATGTCATCAAGAAGCTTAATGACTGCATCATACGTCACATTCTTAAATACTCCACATGTTTTAATTGCTCCGGGCGCGCACACCAATCCTTTCGATGTAAATACTCGCTGGTCAGAGAGATTCGGCACGCGCTCCGAAGCGCACATCTGGCGCGCAGATCTACAAGTACCATAGTGTTTACAGTACATTGTCGGTTTGTTGCGCCAATACTTTTTCGTTTTTGTTCACAGTTCTTGGCGACTTCAATAAGCTTAAGTGTGTATTCAAGCTATAAAAATGTGGATACAAGATAATTTAAAGAAATTTGTAGAATCCTACAAGATTTCTAGGTTTATGGAAAGTTAAGTCGCTTATTTTGGCATTGGCCGGACCTCACTGTTTATTTCCTAAGTTTTTTCATGACAACTTAAAACAATTATATTTCAGAGCAATTGTTATTTAATAAATATACTACAACGACAACTCACAACAGAACTTTAATTCACTGTCGAGTCACGCCAAAGCTCGACTCTGATGGTAAACAGAATATCACTTCCACGAGGCCTGTTCCCGATTTTTAAAAATAACTTCACTTATTGGTACGCAGACCATAACAACAAAACTGTTTGTTAAAGCCTATTGCTGTTTTTGTTAGCTTAAAAAGGCTGCCTGGAACAGAAGAAAAATGACGTTAGACAAAACATTGAGGTCCTGTTAATGCCAAAGTATTCAACAAGTTAATTTAATTTAATTTAATTGCAATGGAGCACAGGCTCCGGTGGCAATTTCCCTACACACCCATCTTCCCCCTATCCTGCACCTACCTACATTTGCCCTCTACAAATTTTATCTTTAATTCTTTCAAAGTTTTCGGTAAATTATTCATCATTTCTCTTGGTAACTCATTCCAATCCCTGACACCCTTACCTAAAAAAGAGAATCTTCCCACACCCTTGTGCCTGAAATCGAATGCCAGCTTGTGGTCATGGTCATCTTTTCCCTTCCATGCACTACTTTTCATACCTATTGCAATATCTTTCCATGCCTCATCGCCAGTATATGCCCTGTACACTCCCATGACCCTCCTCATTCTCCTCCTGTCTTGCAATGAATCCCATTCCAGCTCCTTTATCATATCCGTCACTGATTGCATTCTGCGATAATTTCCAGAAACAAATCTAGCAACCCTTTTTTGCACCCTTTCCAACTCCTGTATTTGATACGTAAAATGAGGGTCCCATACTACACTACCATATTCGAGCAATGGTCTGACCAAAGTTTTGTAACCCAATTCCTTGACTTCTCTCGTACATCCCCTCATCACTCTCTCTCCAACAAGTGCAGAACTTTGAAACCTTTTCCTACCACCTGTCCAATGTTAAGCCCAGTTAAGTTTGTTATCAAAAGTAATTCCAAGATATTTACATTTCAAGTCTTCAGCAAGCAATTCTTTCCCCACCTTATATTCATAATTAAACTTTTGTTTTTTATTTGTATATCTAATAAGTTGATTCTTCTTTACATTTATCTTCATTCCATGTTTACCAACCCAATTAGATATCCTGTCCAGATCACCCTGCAACTGTTTACAATCCTCTATCGTTTTGATTCTTTTATACAGCATTATGTCATCTGCAAACAATCTATTTTCAGATAGTAAACAATCAACACAATTATTCATTAGAATAATGAATAGCAATGGTCCCAATACGCTACCCTGTGGCACACCCATTTTTACTTCAACTTCTTTTGATACTACATTTCCTACCCTAACTTTCTGTTTCCTACCTTTTAAAAAATTTTCTATCCAGCAAATTACTTTCTTATCCACTCCAATGGTTTTTACCTTATTTACTACCATTTTATGGCTTACTCTGTCAAACGCCTTTGACAGATATAGCGCTACACTATCAATTTGGCCTCCCTTGTCCATTTCATCTGAAATATCTTGCATATATCCCACCAACTGAGATTCGCATGAATATCCTTGCCTGAAATCATGTTGCCTGCTTGAAAACCACTTACGTTCCTCACATATATTTCTGATGTGGTTGCATATCAATCTTTCCATTAATTTACCTACCACTGATGTCAAACTGATTTGCCTGTAATTCTCAACTCTATTTCTCACCCCCCCCCCCTTATGTACCGGTACTACTATTGCACTTTTCCAGTTAGTATAATTCTTTAGTGTAATTGCTTGAGCGAATGCAAAATAAAAATAAAAATAAATTCTTCGGGTAAAAGTTCAAGGAATGAAGGTAGCCTTTGGAAAAAAAAACTCAAAAAGTATAGAATTAACAGAATTGGTTCTGCAGAGGCAGAGACATATAAGCCTAATCTACGCTATATTGGTCTTTCAACACAGAACAAAATGAATATGCTGGAGTAGGTATTGCGGAGTCTGAAGTTTTTGAGGAATCTTGCGGTATTTTAAGGGAGGCAGTATAAATATTTAGGCATGTTTCGTGTATTTACGCAGAGGCGGCACAGAAATAGAAGTTCCCAAAAAATGAAGAGTAGTGACCAAACATTCATCTGCTGTTATGGTCTACCTCGCGACTATTCCTTTTTTTTTTAATTTGAGAAGCTACTGACTATATACTTAAAAACCAAATTATCTGATCTCAAATAATTTTTTTAATCATTTGGATCGATTTCCCGAAGCTCTTTCAAAAAAAGGCATATGTCGATATTGCTCTCTACTTTGAACAATATTTTTATAGCTCCTTCTGCACCGAAAAAATGTGTAAAGCAAGAGATGCAATTGCTCCTTTTTCTCTCATTTCATTTGTGGACATGTTAATCATAATAATAAAAACAACTACATCTTCCAAGCAACAACGATGTGAAAACTGGATGACTCCAGCTTGTGGGATACTCCGCTCGCCACTACAGAACTCTTGAAAATTGCGTTTACACCAAGACGCGTACGCTCGAACCCGAAATACTGGCGTGCGCAACTTCGGTTTTGACCATTTTTCCTATCACGCCCTGGTGTGGCACTCAAGAGGACTGTTGCCGCGTAGCTACGTCATACGCGTAACAGACGCTGAAGTCGACGCCACTGCTCTCGGGTTAGTAAACATTTACTTACTGTAAAAGAAGCTTTAAGCGGCCCCTAAACGGTCAATATTATTGCACAATAATATTGAACGTCTGTAGGTTAGATTCAGAGGTTGTGCAATATTATTGAGTGAATCTAAACAGTTTGAAATATATTGTGCAACCTGAAATATATTGTGCCGTCTGTGGGCGATATTGCGCAATATTCCCCTCAGTTGGTCTCGAGACACGGGCACGATCACTAGTCTCCGCTTGCATTTTGTTACTGTAATATTTGTTTCATTGATTTTTTCTTCTGAAAATGAATGCAAGATTTACCAGCATTATGCAATGTCAAAGCGTCTGAGTATAAAAACAGACAGGAAAAAATAAGGCTTACGAAATTCTGCTGCACAAATATAAAGAGAAACATGCAATTGCTACGAGGGAAGATGTTACAAAAAGGATCGATTCTTTGAGGACCAACTACAGAAAAAAAATTAAAACGAATTAAAGATACAAAAAAAAATAGTTGTGGGTGGAGATGAAGTGGTGGAGCCTATGTTATGGTACTTCGACCAGCTGAGTTTTCTTGGAGACCAGGATGTGGTGAGCTCAAAACATAAAATGGGACCACTGGAAGAGCAGAGAAAATTACTGAATGATTTAAGCATTTATTATTTCAGTTTTATTACTAGCCAAAATAATAACAACAAACCTTGAGTTAGTATACGTGACCTTAAAAGGAGTTATTAGGTATGAATACAACGCAAAATTTACTCAAACAATGCTAACAAAACTGATCTTTCCAACGAAATTTTCGCTTATTTTTAAAACAGTCACGTATCGTCACAGAAAAAAACCAAAAAACAAATGGTCCAAGCTTATTACTGTTTAGTAAAAGTTCTTTTGAGGTGATTAATAAGCATATCTATAAATTTGGAACATTAAAAAAGCCACCATCATATACACGAGGACACATACATTCGATCCGACGTCTACCATTAAAAACTTGTAATTCGCATTTACTATACCCAACAGAGCAATACTGAAAAAGTATTTAAATTTATAAAAAAGAAATTCAAAACCAGGAGGAATCTTGGTAACTAGATGTCTCCTGTCTAAAGCATCAAGACATTTCGAAGACTATTCCATCATGCGTGAATATTTCCGCTTCACATACCAAATCTTTATCCGTCTTACATTTTTTTTTTTTCAAGCAGTTCAGTAACGCAATAGCAACAGCTCGTCCGTCATTTCGAAGTCAACTAAACTATTGTGCAATAATTATTGAGCAGTCTAGGGAGAACATCAATATTATTGCTTTACACTGAAGTAAGGATATCTACTATAAAACATTGGTCACTCACTTCTTTTAGCGTCCTGGGAGAGTTGGAAAGGATGCAAACGGAGAAGTCAATTTTTGTGCGTGGATATTACCACAGTACTCAGTACATGGTAGGAAAAATGAAATGGATTGTGTGAATCACTGGAACGTAGGATGCGCGTGAAGATGGTACAAGTTAGGTTAGGTGGCCTTAAGATTCAAAGCAGGCATGTGAGCAGTGAGCTATGGGCACGTTCTTTAATAATAACTAGCTGTTGCCCGCAAATTTGTTCATGTGGATGAACAACTAAACATTTCGACTGCGAGAAGTAAAAAAATTTGACGATAAATGGTCATTAATTTGTGCATACTTTTATCATAACTTTCTCATCTTCTGACTTCACATCAAGATGACACGTACACTATTTTACAACCGAGACTTCACATTATTCGAAAGCCCATCAAAATCCAACCGGATGTATTTTCGTGAATCCTTATTTTTGCTCACCACTTAGTATTTTTAGTATTTGTTGGTTATAGTCAATATTTGGGACAAATCTCATATTCCTAGATAATCTCGTTTTTGAGATATTCCCGGTAGCAAAAATGGTTCAATATTGACATTTTTGAGGGCTACACGTGTCTTTGTTCTTCAGCCAAAATAAAAATAAAAAAAATATTGAAAAAGTTATGTTTGTTCACATCGACAACACGTTGAAGTGTATATTTTTATTATTTACATGCAATTTGTCTATAATATAGCTTTACAAAATTTTGAATACGATATTTGGATTTGGTTCATATGTTAATATGTGCAAATTTGTATTCTCGAACTTAGTGCTAAAGCCATGTGACAGTTGGAGAGAGAGCGAAGGGTCGACAATAGAGTTCCGTTTTTTCTTCGGTTCGAAACCTTAAAAACGACATATGGCCTTAGATTAGGGTTACCAGACGTCCCCGTTTGCCGGGGACAGTCCCCGTATTTAGCTCTCTGTCCCCGGACAGATTTCGTCCCCGCAATGTCCCCGGATTTTTACTGTTGTCCTCAGATGTTTTTTTTTTATCAAGCGAGAGATCTTTCAAAGCCTTGATTTGCTAATGCATTCATTTAAACCAAGAGATACGAACTGCATTTCGTTCCTTGTACTTGCCTAGTAATAAGAGAAAATTACAAGGATACTGCGTCTTCGACACAATATCATTGGAAAATCATGTCTCCTTGTTGTGTGCAACATGGCTGTCTGTGATCTTCATTTAAAATACAAAATATATAAAAATGATGAATATGTTTCTTTTAAGTTAACCCAACCATTAATCATGTAACAATCACATAATTTATAAAAGTGCAACATGTCATTAGGACAAATGTCGAAAGCGTCCCCGGATTTTGGTGAAAAAGTTCTGAAGTGTCCCCGGATTCGGAGAAAAAATTCTGGTAACCCTACCTTAGATAGTTTTTGATCTGGCTTTCAGTGCAGTCTATCCCATTCGAAGCGAAGAGGAGAAATACTGTTCGCCCATGTCTGACACGACACTGTTTGCTAACAACGCTGCTGTTTATTACGATTTCTTTGGAGTATTTGGACCTTCTGACCAGACCGCAAAGTGCTCTTTCGGTAGCGACATCATTCAACTTCCAATAATAATTTTCCATCAGTATTAAAAAACAGTAATTACAGGTTTCACCGAGAGATGGAGACACTAGTGCTCCCATAGCGTCAGCGACAGTCTCTTTGACAAGCCGCCTTGTACACACAGTACATCTTTTATCTCTTTTAGGATCCTTTGGAACAACCAAGAGAACGCTAATAGAAGCAGCCAAGGTAAAAGCCAGGAATAGTTAGTTACAGCAACTTAGCGATCTCGGTTAAGAGGCTTGTATCTTATACTCTACTAGCCTCGTACCCGCGACTTCGTACGCGTGGATTAAAATTTTTTTTGCCAGAATTAAATATAAAAAGTTGTTGGTAACGAAGGAATGGTCCCAAACAATATCGAGTCGGCATAATATGACAGGAAAGCTATCACTATATCATTCTACCGTCGAACCTGCCTCTTGAAGAGAATCAGTTACCAACAATATTTCTGTCACTATTCGATAAGATTTCAAAATTTCGTGACTACAACTGTTAATCATACTGGAAAAAATATCCTGTGCCCTTCATACAGCTTTCCTTATAAAATTCTATCACAACGATATAGCCATATAGTCGTCAAAACGTAACAAAAAGACAGAGACTTACTTCCGTATTTATATTAGTATTACTGTGGTTCACACTCACACACTGACTGCGAACACCTGAGGGATCATTATAACGTAAAAAAGTGTACACCTACAAAATTGCAAGACTACCTACGATTTGCCTCGCATTGCACCCCCAACTTTCTAATATCTACAGTTTAACATGCAATCCGAATAACCTACGGCCCAGGCCTGACCCTTACACTGAAATCAATTTTTAAAAATGTTAGCCTGTACGAAGATTTGAACCGGAGACCACGACGTTCGTAAGCAAGCGCTTTAGCCACTAAGCTGCCAGTCCACTACACGGAAACACCGTACGGAAGCGACCATATCCAACGTGATGTCTATCGCCGTATTTCGAAGTTATGAGACAAATTGTCTTATTTATACAGGTAATTTGTCAACCAAATGTAGACAGTATTTTTCTCCTTGTTGCAAAGGATAAGTGTTCAAAGTTTCATCGAGATCGGATCAAAACTGTGGATTTATATGAAGAACAAACAAACCAACAAACATACATTCATCTTTATAAATAAAGATTTCGAAGTTATGAGACAAATTGTCTTATTTATACAGGTAATTTGTCAACCAAATGTAGACAGTATTTTTCTCCTTGTTGCAAAGGATAAGTGTTCAAAGTTTCATCGAGATCGGATGAAAACTGTGGATTTGAATGAAGAACAAACAAACCAACAAACAAACAAACATACATTCATCTTTATATATAAAGATGTATACGAATTTCGCAGACTTCAAAATTGTTGAAATCAAAAAGTTAGATGACATGAGACTAGATTTTTTTTTCTTTTTTTTTTTTACTTACGGCTTTACGCTTCGTCGACGGCTAGGGTCATTAGAGGCGGGATGCGATTGGGGCAAGGAACGGGAAGGAATTCGGCCATGGCCTTTTTGAAGGAAGCATCCCGGAATTCGCCTGGAATGATTTGGGGAAACCATGGAAAACCCAAATCCGGATGCCCGGACGGGGATTCGAACCCACGTCCTCCCGAATGCGAGGCCAGAGCGTTAACCGCTCACCCACCACTCTCGGTCTGAGATTATAAAACAGCAGGATTAATAATATTACTCCACAAAAAAATTCTGGATTCCTAGTTTATAGTGAATTTCGTCTAATATCTTTATTTTCCCGATATTATCTCACTGCTCACGCCTAATTCTGTATAGGCTGGTCTATACAGTATACATACTGATATGATCTTGCAACGCTACTCCTGTCCCTGTTCATGTTATTATCGTTTCTGCATTACACTGGTGGCATAAATACGAACTTGTACTGGTTGTGCTAATCAGCCTTAAATTATTACAGATTCGATCTTACCACGGTCGCCACTGGAATTACCAGATATTAGTTATTTAAAGTTCGTCCGGCACACTGAGTTGCACGCAGACCGAGTACCAAGGATACCTTAAACTATGACTATACAAATCACACAGTCATTCATTTACACAGATTTATTGCACCCAAATCTACAAAACAGTTACAATACGCCGTAGTAAATCACCAACTAATGAGTTTGACCATACTTCGTAATCCTGAAGTCTGCGTGGCTCGTATTAGGTAAGGGACTATCCATAAATTACGTCACACCTTGAGGGGGGGAGGGATCAACAAAGTGTGACATCGTGTGACAAGGGGGGGGGACGTGTTATAAACTTTGTGACATCACATGCATAATTTGTATCACTTTTTGGCTCGTGGCGAAAGATGAAGATGATGTTGACACATCGAATATTCCCAACACTATCGAAATCAAGAATGAAGTGACTATTATGCCAATAATAAACAATATCAAGGAATGGGTTCAAAATTCATGGACACATGATGACTCAATTTTGTATCATTAATTCGATTTTTTAGGTTTTTTTTATATTTTCTTAAATGTTTGATTTACTGTTGATATGATTTTTTAACTAGAAATACATAAATCATTTTGGAAGTGCTGTTTTAATTTATAAATTTAAAATTGCAAAATATGTGACGTCACACCAGGTGAGGTGGGTCCCACAAATGTGACAACCTGTGACAAGGGGGGAGGGAGGGGTCCAAAAATAATGAAATTCGTGTGACGTAATTTGTGGATGGCCCCTAATGGACACAGACGTTTGCTGCCGCTACAATAGTCACACTGTCCACACTCCACAGTTCTTCATTGTCCCCGCGCCACACTTCAAAAGTTATTGTCACACAATGTAAAACTGTCTAAACCATCGTGCAGTCACTATATAGTGCACAGCACTGGCTGCACTCGGACCACACGCCCGCTACCGTTTTCACTGCTACATCGCGTCTCTCGCCATCTTGCAAAGATCCTCCTCACAGAGGCCAGTATCGATATATCGATAGTATCGTTACAATCTCCCAAACTGTACAAGCGTTTTCACCCCTTCTCAACTGCAAGATATAACCTCCTATTGAACCACGTTCTGATACACTCATACTCTGCAGAATTTACCTTCTGTACTTGCCTCTAAAAAGTTATTTAATAAGTGTATGTGTGAAAATGCTTCCTATTAACCTCTACCTTTCTTCGACAACTATTCTGTTTGGTTCGAATGAATACCTCTCCACTTGGTATCTGTTTTCCAAAAGCAATATTTTGGTTTTTACATTGCAGTATATTGATTTGAGCAAGTATTTAATTTAACACTAAATCCATATAAAGTAAAGAAATAAATGAAATTAAGAGACGTTTGGGTTTCTACTCGTGGCTATACCATTTTTTTTTAACTTCTTTACTCCTCTCAACAGCGAGGTCTTTAGAGACGGAAAAGAATGGGGGGCAAGGAATGGGAAGGAATTCGGCCATGGCCTTTTGAAGGAAGCATCCCGGCATTTGCCTGGAATGATTTGGGAAACCATGGAAAACCCAAATCTGAATGCCCGGACGGGGATTCGAACCGCCGTCCTCCCGAATGCGAGGCGAGAACGCTAACCGTTACACCACCACGCTCGGTGTGGCTATACCATATAGATTTTCTGAAATCACTCCTCAAACGCCGAATGGTCTCTTCATAAGTGTCGTTCTTTGACGACTAATGGTTCCGATGAACCGCAAAGCCACAATTTAAATAAAGTTCTAAATGTATCCAAAAAAAAAAAAATGTATGTCAGCTCACGCTGTAGAGTGTCTGATTGCATCCTGGACAACAGTTGTTCGATTCCTGACGAGGTCGATGATTTTGCTTGAGCTGAAAGTCCCGAACGGCTCCCAGGGCCCTCGCAGCCTGCTATCAGATGATATCCGAGGGAAGGTGACGAACTGCTGGAGCGTAGCCCTCACCCCTTCACATCCCCTCCTACTACCGAAGGTTCAGATGAGCCTGCGGGGAAACGGCAGTGAACCGAAGAAACACCGAGATTAAATCGTATCTGCTTTACCAATAAACAGTAAAAAATAAAGAATTGTGGTTGAGGAGAATAGTTAAAATAATTAAGCCGATTAAGGGGGAAAAAAGCCAAACGAAAAATCATTACGTAATACAACTTTCTCTCTACAGGAGACTCAGCATGTAGCCAATCCTTCTAATGATGATTGCAGGTGGAAACAATTCGCAGAGTAACGACCATTTTGAATGTTACTCCGTTTATTCATCACGACTTTATAGTTCTGTATATACGTCTCACTAAATTGAGCCACAATATCACTGAGCTGTTCATTATTTAATATTGTAATTAATCACTTCGACATCCACAGAATGAAAGAAGACCAGAAACATTATTGCATTCAAATAACGTAGTTGATCTGTTTGCTGTAAGACAGTGGTTCCCAATTATTTTCTCCCGAGTACCACTGCAAGAAGGAGCTCAACCGCGCGTACCCCTTACAGCTGAAATGATAAATAAATGAATTCGTTCATCCCAGTAGAGTGCTTCTCACAACCACAGGATTACAATAATATAATTGACACAAACACAGTTCATCTTAAAATATATTTGGGTGATAGTAATGTTTTTTTTGGCTGATAAAAGTGGATTTTTTTCAATTGTTTTAGTGATCACCTTAGCCAAGAGACTACCGCGCGTACCCCCTGAAGAAACCTCACGTACCCCTGGGGGTACGCTTACCACTAATTGGGAACCACTGCTCTAAGACTTCCTGTCCCTACCTGATCCAAGCAGTGCTTTCATGTTTTATTCACCTAAAGGAATTACTAAGTTTTGCTTTTATTGTACCATTAAAATTTAGAGACTAATATCTTCTCCTAGCATCCTGACACATTTTTCCTAATTAATGTTATAATAACGTCATCCTACCTGTATTTTCTACTGGATACCCTCGTTGATAATGGTGTGTTCAACTATTGAGCTTTTAGGGAGAAAACTGATAAACTTCTCATTTGAGTTTGATGTAATAATCTACGTTGCACACGTAAGAAAAAAATAACCACTAATGAAATGGTAACTACATAAGAACGAAGTTTTTCTCGGCGTTGGAAACACCTTGATTACTCGACTAGTCTCCCGAGAAGATTATATCAAAATGATAACTAGCTGATAGCAAGTGTAGCTGAAAAATTAAAGATGGAATGAATATTTAATGGAGAACTACTTGCATCACAATGTTTTGGGTTTTACCACCTGCAGCTTGGACGGATAGGGAGCTACGAGATACTGCTCGAGAGCAAGCAACATGTGATTTGCCGCTTAAGAAACACAGAGCGTTATCAAAGTAAGCACCAGGAATGAAGATTGATTCTCAGATGGCTTATGTTTGCTCATTGCTTTACACCACGTCGACATCGAGGTCATTAGAGACGGGAAAGGAACGGAAGAAAGATACGTGAAAGAATTCTGTATGGCCTTTTAAAGGAGACATTCGTCTGGAGTGATTTGGGGATGGAAAACCGAAATTTGGACGGCCGGCCAGGGATTCGAACCCGCTTACTCCCCAGGGCAAAGGCCAGAGCGTTGCCACCTACCCACCACATTCGGTGATTAAGGGTCGTCCATAAATTACGTGAAGTGAAATGGGGGGGGGGGGTTTCGTCGAAATCACACCAAGGAAGAGGGGGTCAACAGAAATCTCACGTGAGGTTTTTGCAATTTTTGTTGGACTGTAAAGCTAAAAAAAAAAAAACTAAAAATGACGGCAAAGTCGATTTTTGGGGGGATATTTTGTCGTAATACCCCCGTCCGGGCATCCAGATTTGGGTTTTCCATGGTTTCCCAAATCACTTCAGGCAAATGCCGGGATGCTTCCTTCAAAAAGGCCATTGCCGAATTCCTTCCCAATCCTTGCCCCCATCCTTTCCCATCTCTAAAGAAAGGCCTCGATGTTAAGAGACGTTAAGCAGTAAAAAAAAAAAAAAAAAAAAAAAATGTTGTCGAAAAGTGGGGGTGTAACCGTCTTTGGAATGGTGAGACCCAAAAAAAAGGTCTCCAAAAAGTTGCAAGGGCGATTTGTATGGGGGGGGGGGGAATTCTCGTACCAGATCTCACCAGAAAGGGGGGTGGGGTTGGGCCAGATCTCACGAAGTCTCACCATTAGGGGAAGGGGTCCGGAAATCCGGAGAAACACCTCACGTAATTTATGGATGCCCCTTTATTAAACCCCCCAGCATGCTCCCGTAGCCGTCGTGACATTCAGATCTCGCCTTACATTGCCTCTTGTACCAAACACACAAACAATCGCTAACATATCCGTTATTATTCATTACATCCCTAGGTTTATTGTAACAGTAATTGTAGAAGGTTAAACGTTCAAACACTCGCTCAGCAACATTCTTTGATATAACCGAAAGTAACGGAAATGTAATAAAATTTGTGTTTACGTCACGCTCAAAGCTTTTATCTACTGATTAACATACTGGCATATCTTATAGTTATGTTAATCTAAATGACAACATGAGCAACGCCAAGTTTCCTGCTTGAAGACTTGCTTCCAGGCAGAGAAAAAAAATCGTTTGATACACCATTTGTATAGTTAAGCGATAAAACGGACTTTCATACAGGAAATGAGGTATTTACTAAGAGTACAGACGAAAGGTTGTGTTTACCACTTGAAGTATGAGGTGCTTGCTGGTTGTGTGGTTCACTTGTTGCTTGGCCACACGCGACATGTGACGCGGCTTGCTCCCGGCGGCTGTTGTCATGGCAACGCACGAGGCCCGGCTGTGTCTATTTATAAATGCGCGCGCGCGGCCTCCATGGTACTGGTCGATACCGCCAGAGGCGCCAATTTCGATGAAACGCGCCGGTGCGGAAGCAACTTCATAAACTGTATTAGCAAATGCGCAATACACAGATTATAAAGCAACACAATCTTCGCTGGCATTTCACAGCCCGTTTTGTAAGTTTTTGTATCTACTGAATGAAATCCGGAATCCTTAGAGAATCACTCATTTGTTCATCCATAACAGTTTCAAAATCTCTGACTCATTTAAGTTGGCACTGTTTAATTGAGTACTATTTTAGTCTTTATTAACCTTTATTGTAAAGCAAAACTCAAAGGCGTGAAAATAGCTATAAAGGATTAAGAGGGAAATTGATGGAAAATTTTTTTCCTTTCATTATCATCTTCTTTTTCTCCTTACGGTTAGTAAATTTTGTAACTTTAAACTGTGGTGGTTTCTCCTTGCCTTCCTCAGTCGGGGAAACTTATTTACGTGTTTATTGTTTTGACAGTGATGTGTGTATGTTTAGTGTAGTATATTGTTTGTATGGTGAATGAATGAAAGATGGAACAAACCCGTCACTAGCCGATTCAGGCCTACTCTTCCGATGGACACCATCTTACGGACCAATCACCATTGTCAGTGTCGTATGTCCTCACTACATACGCATTGCGGAGAGCTTTGGGATTCAATCCAGGACTCTTTGTCCTAATCTGGCTATTAGGAACTTTGAACGATAATCTTTGCTATCCTGCCGGCCGAATGCTGATGATGAAAGTTTCCCCCACCACCAGGACACAGCTATTAGGAGGGCGTCCATTAATTACGTGGGATGTTGTTTTTTTCGTAAATCTGGACTCCCACTCTGCCCTCTGTGGTGAGACCGACTTCGTAATTGGAGCTCTACTGTTGTTTGAAGGGCGGAAATCTGAAATAAAAAGTTGACGTGACATTTCCCTCCCCCCTCCCATTCTAGCCCACGTGATTAATGGACATCCCCTAAGGGATACTGACCTCCCTGCCGCAAGCAACTCAGCCAGCGAGGCGTACAAGATTATCGTCGCCATTATGGGAATCAACTGTAAACGGACACTGAAATGTTTGGACATTTCTTTCACGACCTGTACAAATTTTTGTCAAAAACCACAAGAATCTAATTCCAGCTTTATATCCGAAACTAAATTACATTGTTATGCAGCCTTTTAAGGATAACAGGAAAATTGTAGCGATCTTTTAGAAGTTAGGGGGCATCCATGAGGTGAAATAGGGGGGGGGGGGGGAGTCCGGCGAAATCTCACCAGGGGGGGGGGGGGCAGTCTACGAAAATCTCACGAAAAAAAAAAAGAGGCCTACAGATTGCGCGATAGTCGATTTTAGGGGATATTTCGTATAAAAGTGGGGTTATGACCTAAAAAAAAAAGTCTCAAAGTCTCCAAAAGTTTCGAGGGCGATTACTAGAGGGGGGTTCTTACGGACCAGATCTCACCAGAAAAGGGGGAGGGGGTCCGGAAATCCGAAAAACACCTCATGTAATTTATGGATGTCCCCTTACTGGCGACAAATTTTACACTTCTGAATATAATTGGTTTCAACAAAAAATCATATATATCATTGTATAGTGAATTTTATGAACAAGGTGTTAATTTGTCTTAAAAATACGTTTATTTATGGATTTGTCTGTATGGGTATTCCTCGCAGTGTTGTTGCAACGAGGGCTAAGGCAACACTAGCCACGTCAGAGCCCCAAAACAGACCCTTCGTAATCCAGTGTAATATATTCTGAGCATTCTCTGCCATTAGGCTACCTTTTTTTCTTGTAACTGACCCCATATTGACATACACAGTTATGTACACGAGACTGAACTAATATCGAATTCGAGAGTATAACTTCTGTTTATCAATCCGCGGAGTAATTCGCTGCAGCTTTCCTATCTTTTCAGTTCACTTCAGCTCGTATTTCGAACATTCAACTCTTTCATTACTTGATTTGTGTACCTCGTCAGTACGTGATTTTCCCCTCCTATTTAAACCATCGTCTGGAAGTATGTGTCCGAATATTTGACATCTTCTTCATGTCAGTTGTTTTAACAAACTTATGGGTTTTACCTGTCTTAAAAAAAAAAAAAAATCTTCTTGTTTTCCTTCCGGATAAACTTAAAAAGCCACCTTCCTCTCAGAGAGGGTATCAACAAAGGTACATTTTTAATGTTGTGAACTCATAATTATTCATAAATATAATCTCCTTTTTAGCATTGTTCTTTCGTTTCGCAAGAGTATATACGTATATTTTACAGCATAGTCATTTTTTGCAAGACATTTTAGGCACTATAGATATCAACATTTACAGGTGTAAACCTCCAAAGCATTATGTTCTGCGGGGTTCCACACTATCTATTACATTCTATTCTATTCTTGTTCGATTATGCGGATTGATCAATAAATATTATTTTTACTGTATTTGTACAGAACAATTTAAAGGTGTGAAACGATAGTATTAATTTATATGGATCACCAGAGACATCTTAAACAAAAAGTAGAAGTTCGTATGCCTTTGAAGTTGCACAATACTTGAGTATAAAGACGCAAAGAACAATTTAAAAATTTAATATAAGAGAAATGTTTATAAAATACTAACGTTCCAGATCTTTTGTCTATTATTTTATATAATTTTTATGAAGTAGATAAAAATTGGACTACAACAGGAAGAACATAAAGCTGATATTTTCAAACAAAATTATGGGTACCATCTGGTGAAGGAGCCCAAATCAGACACTGCATAGTTAATATTAAGTGTCCGTGAACATGGAGACGGACAAAAAAGTCAGTTCATCAAAATAAAGATTACAGAAACTGATAGGTTCATTGACAGCTATGTTCAAGATTCATATAACATGACAGAACAAATAAAACCATCAATTAGAATTTTTTTTTAATCTGCGTTACGTCTCTTAACAGCGAGGTATTTAGAGACGGGAAAGGATGGGGGCAAGGAATGGGAAGGAATTCGGCCATGGCCTTTTGAAGAAAGCATCCCGGCATTTGCCTGGAGTGATTTGGGAAACCATGGAAAACCCAAATCTGGATGCTCGGACGGGGATTCGAACCGCCGTCCTCCCGAATGCGAGGCGAGAACGCTAACCGTTACACTGCTACGCTCGGTCCAATTAGAAAGAAACACTTCCTGTTTAGTTGACACAACCTTATAATGGCCGATAACTTCTTGACTAAGATGATATCAACGAAAGGCGATAAGAAGAAATAGTTTCAATGATGAGAGATGACGTGAGTTGGACTGGAAAGAAATCAACAACAGAGCTGTATTTACTATATGGCATCTCGTCTGTCACGGAACGCCGCGTATAATAATTCTCTTTCCTTCATATTTTTACTTCTCATATTTATATACTTTCTTTATTTACCATTCAATTAATAAATATTCAGTTTAACATTTTTATTTCTTGTCACTACAACTTAACAAAATATTCTCTCTTATTCTATTTCCGCCAAAGATCTTCTTCTTGTACTGTTTATCGTCCAGAGATTTTCATGTACTTTGTTCATCTGGTAATAACGAAGCGTGGATTTCTTTGACACAATACTTAAGAAATAATAATAACACGATGTAAAGCACTTTTCAACAACATACATCTATAATCAGCTTTAGATAAATCAGAAACGAAATAGTGAATTGAAAATGCCACTGTCAATAACCAATTACCACAGAAATAACATAAAAAAGAAACATTAATTACTAAACCTAAGAGGCTGTGTATCCTTACAACGTACAAACCGGAGTTAACCTATGTGGGAAGAAGCAAAGAAGTAACTAATTGATGAGCTGAAGAAGGTAGAATTTGAACCCGAAAGACGAATAAGATATAGACACTTGAGATGACTCTGGTTGTTACCACGCGGTCACAGCGTCTCAATTCGTCTGGGATAAAAAAAGAAGAAAAAAAAATTAAATCTCTTTTGGGGCATTTGCTTTTCTTTTCCGTCTAAGAGGATCTGAGAGAAGAAAAGGATGTTGACTTGGTTTCTTGGTAGAACAGATGAAAGGAGGCAGGAAGCGTATTAAGCTGCGTTCGTGTCTGCGAACACAACAGGTGGTCTACCTGACAGGCGACCTCAGGTTGCCATGACGACGGGGCGAGTCGATCTCTGCGAGGAAATCAACACAGGGCTCTCTGCCAATACATAGAACTCACCACTGGCAGTAGAAACAATACACCGTTAAACTGTTTGCCTTTTAATAACACTCGCTAACTGATATATTCTGAATTGTTATTTATCTATTTCAGAAAAAAAAATCTGAAACTGAATTAAAAATTTCTTTGTACCATCTATCCAAAGTAATGCTATAAGTATAAATTAAAAATAACCAGTTTTGTTAGAAGGTTATTATAAAATTATTATTATTTTTTTACCGTGTTTGCTATAGACTCCAGGAAGCAACTTTCCTTCTCTTGCACTGTGAAGTGAATTTTAATGTTAAATTTTTCACTAATCGTGGTAAATTATTTACCACTTTCCTAGACAATTGTGATGTTACACCTGGTTTAATAGTAATTATCATCTGATGTGAGAGCAATAAAACAAGGACTTACGAGGTGTGTACAAAAAGAAACCGAACTTCTGCTGTAATTGCTTTATTGCTAAGTACTGTCCTTCACTATCAATACACCGTTGCCATCGTTTTTTTTTTTTCAAGTTTTGGAACGCCTCCTGGAATGCAATTTCTTCGATGGCGCGCAGTTCTCTCGTCGCATTGTCTTGAATTTGTTCTATCCCTTTACGAACTGAAGAATTTTTAAAAAGGTATCTCATTTCCCAATGCTTTTTGTAATTTGTTTGGCTTTAAATTTTACTAGAAAAATAAGAAAAAATTCTCAAGTTCAAAATTTTGGGAGGGGGGGGGGGACCGTCACGATCGTGAGGGTCAGGTAAATACTAACACAAAATACTTTAGAGTGCATAAAACTTATTGTGCTTTCATAAATGTACATTATTTAATTTTTAAGGCCAACTTTCATTGTAGTTGTTTTAAATGGATATTTGTCTTCTTGGTTTTTAATTGTGAGAAATATGAAAGTCCTTAAATCATGTCTTGTCCTACGATTGACACTACTATACATTTCTTTTTCGAACCGCATTTTGCTGCGAATTTTGTATGGCTCGTGTCTGCAAGTACTTGGTGCTGGAATATCGTCAGCGCATATCCATCATAACACTTATCACTGCATGGAAGTTTAACAGTTGGATTAAATAATTTACACCTTTTGAACACAGGAAATTCATTTTCACCTTGTCCAGTCTCAGTATCACTTAATACTCCTCTATCTACAGGAGGAACTGCAGGCAGTCCTTCTGCTGTGGAAACATATAATAATATCAAGTAACATTTGCATAGATATAAAATAATTTGGTATTGCAAATTATCCCTTATTATTATTTGAACTATAGTAGATCTTTCTGTTCTTTTCTTGGAATATTGTTCCCTTTGATGCTTCTCATGTACTGGTTACATGCATTTACCACAGCAAGGTCCACAAAGTGTAAATTACTTTCCATGTCCACTTTTTACTTCTGAACCGAGCTCTATAGCATTCCATCTGCTGGTAACAAACATCAACTCCACATACGTTTAGGTTGTATTTGCGGACCAAAGATTGTCAATGAAGACTGCAGCAATGCCTAACCCTCACGAATGTGATGGTGGAGACACTTTGAAGCACCACAGACGCAATAATCACACAAAATAGATATTTCGGTAATACACAGATACTTAGGGATGTCCAGATACAAATTGAATCTAAGCACTTTTTCATAATTATACATTTACACATCTGCTACAGATAAAACGAAGCCACAACATCTCACACAACGACAGTGGAAGACAAAAGAGCCTAACAACATCGCAGAGTGGACGAAGCTGCGATCTAGTGGCGTGCTGTGGTACAAAATGATCTAGAGTAACCCTCACGATCGTAAGTTTCCGGCTGCAACTACATTCAACCCCCAGGAAAATAAAAGTACAAGGTCATACCTTACCCTCACGATCGTGATGGTTGGGGCGTAAAGGGGTATTGTCTGGAAACAACGTCCTTTCAAAGTGTTTTTTCAGTTTTGGGAAGAGAAAAAAGTCTGCAGGAGCCAAGTCTGGAGAATAGGGTGGCTGAGGCACAACGGGAGTGCGATGTTTTGCCAGATAATTCGTGACAAACAACGATGCGTGAGCGGGTGCGTTGTCATGGTGCAACATCCACGACTGATTCTCCCACAGTTCAGGCCTTTTCCTACGCACAGAATCTCTCAATCGTGTCAGAATTTTCTGGTAGACTTCCTCGTTTACCGCTTGACCACGTGGTACAAATTCATGGTGCACAACTCTTTTGCAATCAAAAAACACCACCATCATCACCTTGATGTTCGACCGACTCATCCGCGCTTTCCTTGGTCGAGGAGATCCTCTCCCCACCCATTCTGAAGACCGCCTCTTCGTTTCCACATCGTACCCATAAACCCATGTTTCATCGCCTGTAATGATGTTCATGAGGAAGTTTTCGTCCTCATTTGCTTTTTCAAGCAACTCCTTAGAGATCCTAGCTCGATTCTCCTTCTGCTCGTCCGTCAACAAGCGCGGCACCAGTTTTGCACTGACAAGATGCATTCCAGGTTTTTCTCTCAGGATATGATTGCAAGAGCCTACAGTTATGCCAACTTCTTCAGCAACCTCACGGACAGTCAAACGACGATTTTCACGAATCACAGTGCAAACCCTCTCAACATGGTGGTCGTCTGTTGGTGTGGAGGGTCAGCCAGATTTTGGATCGTCGGTAACCGAACTCCTGCGCTCCTTAAAGCGCTTAAACCATTCATAGCACTGTGTTTGGCTCTTGCAGTCATCCCCGTATGCTTGCTTAAGCATTTGAAGTGTCTCGGTAAAAGTTTTCTCAAGATTAACACAAAATTTCACACAGACGCGTTGCTCCTCTAATTCCTTCATTCTCGCTTTCTCACAAATCCGGCGAGCACTCTGCGCACGACCTCACTCAAACGGCTGTCACTCGTAAACTAATGATACGACCGTAGTGCGACAAGAGGGAAAATCTTGCCGAGAGATGTCACTAGTGTGCACGGAAGTCAGAGAATTTTATCTGCAGCCGTTAGCGCGCTATTTAATTATTTCTGTTTCTTTTTGTACACACCTCGTATGAACGCTAAATGAAATTTTCTGTGTTATAGACATGTGCATAAGGATATAGGCAAAGTCACCAGATAATCACCACACGAAAAACGAGTTCAACAGCGCGAAGTCTGGGTGATCCAGCCATCTAAATGAAGGATGATATCCCAGGGGAAGAGAATGGAAAGCCTTGTATAGAACTCTAAAGATAAGAGGTTTCCAGGAGTGTTTTGAATGAAAAGAAGACAGTGTCACTATTTATTGCTAGTCGTGTTATGGAGGACTGGGGTATTTTGGCGAGCTATGAACAAAAGTCACAATGGCGAGAGAGACACATAGTGGGAGCTGTAAATATTCTGTGGTGCAAAAAAGGGGCAAATAGTAAGTAAACAGAGGCGGAGATTAAAACATGACATTAACTCGGCACAATTTCCTGAATCTCGGTTGACGAGATGTGTTGCAGGTTGCAGTGATTGGAATGAACCAGGTTTCCTCGAGAATTTACTGTAGACCCCAGGAGGCAATTTTCCTTCTTTTGCACTGTGAAATGAATTTTTGTGTTAAATTTCCCACTAGTCGTAGTACATTTTTTACCAATTTCCTCGACAATTTATCTCATTTCCCATCTCCGTTACCGACTAATGAATGTTTTCTCAGTTCCTTGTGCTTGAATTCAAGACCTAATCATCTTCTACCTCACACATACCAACTATCATTTTTCTATCACTATCCACCTCAGCCTTATCCCCAGTTTATGCCTTAAATATTCTCATTGCTATCTTTACCAATGTCTTGTCCTTCAACTATTTGCAACACTTCTCCTATATCAAATCAGTCATTGAAGCTGTTATTTGTTGTATTTTCCGTAAACAAATATGTTCTTTGTACACAGGAATAGTAATTAAAATGTAATTATTCTACTAAAGAATTACTTTTTACTGCACACAGTAGTTAGAATTTTCTTTCTGAGTTACGATATTTTGTATTGGGCATTTTGTTTACTCAATTATGTTTTGATATTCTCCTTTTGAATTCTCCGGTTCTCTGTACATTGATGTTCTTATGTTTCTTACTTCAGATCGTGTAGTAATGATCGAGCCCGGTTGCCCATAGTTTTATTAAATTACTCCAGGCCAATGTCGGGATGGTGTGACTGAATTCCTTCGGGTTTCCTGTCTCTTTAAATTTAATGACTTCGACGTCGAAGAAGCCGTAAACCCCTAGTAAAAATATAAATTAAACAGCAGAAAGATTATATATTTTGAGTTTCAGTGGTTGAAGCCACAAACCAAAATAATTAATGCCACATTTAAACCAGCTACAACAGTTGATTTGTTCATCAGTGTGATTACCAAGAGTGGTGGGTGGGTGGTAATGCTCTGGCCTGGCTTCACAAGCGTGAGGACATGGGTTCGTTTTTTTTACTTTATGCCTCGTTGTCGTCGACGGCTAAGGTCATTAGAGGCGGAATGGGAAACCCAAATCAGCGGGTTCGAATCCCTGTTCGGCCATCCAAATGTGGGTTTTCCATCGTTTCCCCCAAATAACACCATGCATTTCCGAAGGTTCCTTCAAAAGCCTTGTCCCTAGGCTTTTCCGCCTCTATGGTCCTTGAAGCCAACGATGCGTAAAGCCACAAGCAAAAAAAAAAAAAAAAAGTGTTATTTTGTTTTCAGCTCACTACTTTTCCAGTAGACCTGAGTATATGATATCCCTGTAATATTATTTTAGTGTTACCATTAGCAAAAAAGTGTTAATTCTACCCTGTTTTTTTTTTTTAATTTATTAGTGCTGTATAGTTTTGACGCATCTATTCCCCAGATGCTGTGTTTCATTAAGCACTCCTATAGGTTACTTTGTATCTGTCTGCAATTTATATCAGTATTTTAAATAAAAATTAAGTACAATAAAATTAAAGCTAACCTTTTGTTCTGCTTTAAATAAGTACCAATGCTTTCGTTTCACGAATTCAATTAGGGAAGATATCGACAGTATAATTTCAGCGGAAATCATAGAAGGGAACGAACCACCACGAAACAGCTATAAAGTCAAAAAACTGATAAAAAAAAGTGAAAGAAGAATACACGCACGTTCCAGAAGGACACGTGACAAGAGTGACCCACAAAAGTTAACTGAGTTAACAGGACCACTGAAGCTTTTAACTAATTATGTCGCAATTTGCTTTTTCAAAGAGTTGCAGGGAACCAAAAGAAATTTTCGTCCGATATTATAAAAGAGGTTAGCAATTTTTTTTTCACTATGGCTTTACGCTTGGTACATCGCCGTCATTGATGGCGGGAAAGGACTGGAGACAAGGAAGGGGAAAGAATTCTTTCATGGCATTTTAAGGAAACAATTCCGGAATTCGCCTGGAGCCTTTTCGGAAAATGATGGTAAACCGAAGTGTACACGAACGGACGGGAATTTGAACTCAAGTCCTGCCGAATACGTTCTTCCAATTGTTTAATCCAGTGGTTCCCAAATGATGGTCCACGGAACCCTACCTAGCGTGGTGGTGTAACGGTTAGCGTTCTGGCCTCGCATTCGGGAGGACGGCGGTTCGAATCCCCGTCCGGGCATCCAGATTTGGGTTTTCCATGGTTTCCCAAATCACTCCAGGCAAATGCTGGGATGCTTCCTTAAAAAGGCCATGGCCGAATTCCTTCCCATTCCTTGTCCCCATCCTTTCCCGTCTCTAAAGACCTCGCTGTTGAGAGACATAAAGCAGTTAAAAAAAAAGGGGTCACAAGGGTTCCTCCTTCCGTCCGAGAATTAAATAAAATGTTCATTGTTGCGAGAAAGCTATTATGGTTCTGCTTCCGTTTGTGACAGGTTTCACTTATAAAAATGGGGATCCGTCAAAAAATGTATGAGACATCGCCGCGATCTTTTGGCATGGTGTGATAAGGAGCAACTTGGACTAAATTGCGAAATGCGTGAGGCAATAGTCATAATGAACAGATTGCTAAATGAGTAACATGTATGCTGTAAAACAGTGCAAAGCAACTTCAAGTGGGGACATCGTTAACGTTCGGTTATAAATAAAACAAAATTCATATTACGATCTATGGATTAAATTTTCAACAATTACGCCACGCTCACGATGGAGATAACATATAAAACTTCCGCATGTCCACATTTGTACTACTGTTGTACCGTCAGGGAACCGTATCCCAAGGGATTGATCAAACAGTCAATAGGAAGTACAGAGCACAGCCCCTCGATTCGTGGACCTTGCTGCAGACTGTAGGAAAGTTTTTGTTTTTTTTTGGGGGGGGGGGGAAAGCTTTACGCCTCGTCGAGGTGGGAAAAAATAGGCACAAGGAACTGGAAGGAATTCGAAATTTGGTCTTGGCCTTTTAAAGTAACCATCCCGCTATTCTCCTGAATGATTTTGGGAAATTATGGAAACCCAAAAATGAATGGCCAGACGAGAATTCGAATCCACGCCCTGCTGAATGCCTTACCAAAGTGTCGCCATTTTGGAGAAGAGAATGGGCTTGATTTGCTTGGCACAACGACGGCGTAGTTTACGATTGAGTGACAAGCAAAAATGTAAGCTTCCACTATCGTTTACAATTACGGATAAACACTTCACCCATCAAAACATTTGGGTCGCAGTGATAGGACAGATAATATCAAGGAAACAGTGTCAGCATTGATGCTTGTATGTATTATTTTTTTCCCTCGTTAGGGACTGAAATTCATACATAAGACAATAATTTTGGGGTAAAGCATCCTCTACCAACCTTAATTTGGCAAACTGAAGCATAAAGATGTATATAGAAACACTGGACAGCCTTTATGAACCAAACAATTCTAGTTGTATCTCCTGCGCAATTTTCGATGCCGCTTGATATGATCTGTTACCGGCATCGACTGCAGATTATAAACGAGTCAGTGGACCTATTTTGGCGGGAAACCGATTATTCATGATATCAGGTTTTCATTTTCCAATATATCGACTAGTAGGTCACCACTACAATCTTCACGTTCCCAATCCAAGCGCATGTGATGAACTTTTGACTACTGCAACCAATTGACCACCAAATCTTCGTATTATGGTCGTGATATCTGTTGATTGTTGCCGGCTGGGTGATGCATAATTTTATTGGTAGTCTACTATTTAGGGATGAGATGTACTAGAGACCAGCCAACTCTGAACATTTCGCGCAGTGGGAAGAATTCCCTATCTCACGCACGAGCACGCACGTTATCGCCGCGTGTTTGCCATTGTCTGAGGCTCGGAGACCCAGTTCAGTTGTCGCAGGCTGCTGCGCTACGCGACCAGAAATAACCACAAGATAACGCTAGGCAAACGCTAGAAATACTTTCCGTCTGCCGGTAGGATTGCAAGACTACATTTCAGAAAGTGTACCAGCGATTTATGAGATATTGCTGTTTCAGGTGATGTTTATTTATTTAATGGTTTATTTAGCCTGGCAAGATTAGGGTTGTCAAGCCCTCTCTTACATCATACCAGGTGTTTACAATAAATAATATACACCTTACACAAACTAACAATATACAACACTTATATAACATTTGGCATAATTTAGGTTCAAGAGCAATACTAACAAAAAATCATCTTAATAATATTTATGAGTAAAATACTAACTAAAATCTTAATAGTATTCGTTCTTAACTAGTTAATAATTTAAAGGTATAAACTAATGCTGGTGGAAGTTAAAGAAGTAAATGGTACAAACTTAATACTAGTAGAATGAAGAAACAAGACAAACTAATAATAGGGAAAGCAGAATAAGAGGTGGACACTGTAAACATCAATATTATTCAGATCAAAAAATTAAGTTATGAATGGATGGATTGGTCTTTTAGCTAGTGCTCCAATAAGTAATGCTTTTTTCAAATGAGTTTTAAATGGGCCGATTTTTGTGGTAGTTCTAATTTTCAGGGGAAGATCATTCCACAGTCTAGCCGCTGAAATGAAGAAGGAATTTGCTAGGGTTTCCGAGCTGTGGGAGTGGATGGTTAGTATGTTTAAGTTCAGGGATCTGGTGTTAATATTATGAGAAAGTCCTAGATATGAGATATTGTAACAAAGGTAGGCGGGAGTTTTCAGATGTATGAGGCGGTGAAGGAGACATAGAGTGTGGAATCGTCGTCGATCCCAAACGCGCAACCACTGTAAGCGGTCGTATGGAGGTGAGACGTGGTCGTACAGTCGTAGGTCACAGATGAACCTTACACAGGAGTTCATAACAAGTTCAAGTTTCCTTATGTCTACCGAACTCAAATTTTGCTGAGCAACGTCACAGTAATCGAGATGGGGTAGCACCAGAGTCTGCACCAATTGCTTTTTCGAATGAGTGGGGAAGAATTTCTTACATTTATACAGAGCACGAAGAGAAGAGAAGGCTTTGCGACATACTGAAACAGTATTTTCAGACCAGTTTAAATTACTATCTACTAGGACTCCAAGATCTTTTACAGAGTCACTGTAGTTTAACTCTGTTCCCTGAAGCCCATAAAAATAAAAAAGGAGATTTGGCTGTTTCCTCCCATTTCGTCACAATCTTGAAGCTCTCGTATATTATCGTTGACAGAACCTCGCACTGAGATAATGGAGTGGCTCTAAAGTACTTCGAACACAACGAAGAGCGCCCAGCAGATCTGTTAGTGCGGTGTTCATACTATGCTCGCGCCTTTCACTGATCGGCGACCTAGATCCCTACTTGGTTCCAAACACGTTCTGAAACAAACATAATATCGCAGTATCATCGTAAGAACGCCACTGTGATCCTCCGTCAAGTTAAAAATTCATTTGCTCAGTTTACATTTAAGCGAATGAAAATAACTGACATTACGACTAGTACAGGGTGTCCAGAAAAGGAGTCCCTGATTTCAAAATTAAATATCTCGAAAACAAAGATCAATAGAGGATTGCAGTAAACGGTATGTTTATTGTGACAGCTGTAAGAAGTGTATACAGCAGTGTGAAATAATAGTTACAAAAGCTGCTAACAGATGGCGCTGTACGCTCATATCAGCATACATAAGTGAAATAATCGTATGAAAACAATCTTTGCAAACAATCACATCACAATGTTTTCAAAATGTTCACCATTGGCACGTTTCAATGGTGGAACTGATCGCCCTGAGCTTCGGATCACTATTTAGGCATTACGTATGGCGATTACAGCGCCATCTGTTAGCAGCTTTTGTAACTATTATTTCAAACTGCTGTATACACTTCTTACAGCTGTCACGATAAACATACCGTTGGATGTAGTCTTCTCGGGAGACTAGCCGAGTAAGTAAGATGTTTCCACACGATATTTCGGCGATCTCAGACTCCGTCGCCATCTTCTGGTGAAGTGCCGGATCACCAGAAGATGGCGAAGGAGTCTGAGATCGCCGAAATATCGTGTGGAAACATCTTACTTACTCGGCTAGTCTCCCGAGAAGACTACATCCATTCTCAACGCCGAGAAAGACTTCGTTCCCATAAACATACCGTTTACTGCATTCCTCTATCGATCTTTGTTTTCGAGATATTTAATTTTGAATTCAGGGAGTCCTTTTCTGGACACCCTGTATCTCGGTAAGGTTGAAGCAAACGAGTTAAGCGTTTTTTACAACTATTATTACGTACGACACAAAATAATGACATAATTAACAGCAGAAAAGCTACAAATTAACTCTTGAAGATCTTGTAAGTTGGTGTTTTGAGAAGTGTAATAATTTCTGCAGTAAATTACCTTGCAGATACATGCGACGATGTGATGAACGGTTTGAAAAATTATAGAGCTTATACATTCCTCCAATTTTAGTCCCTTTAACACGTTATTAGTGTTTATTGTCGTCATACACGTCTGTGAATGACTGTTCTTACTTGTGCCATTAACTGTGTGTGTCACAAATGTAGTTGCCTTAATGAACGTTCCTCTGCCTTACATGTATATCACACTGAGTTGGTATCTATATTTCCAAGTCAGGCGATTATTACGTACAGCAGTTGAGACCGCTGGAGAAACATTTGGACCTCGAATGTGAGGACAAAAAGTAGCCGCCCTTCCATCAAGTTAGTTGTCTGTCTTAAGATTTTCTGTATGGTTTTGTTGCTGGTTTGAGGCTTTCTTATGTTCAGTGTTGTAATTTCATTACTTGCCATTGGATTTCTACAAACATATATTTATTTCTTGTTAATCACTTTCTTACTTTGTTGTTAGTCATTTTAACGAAGCAGGAGTTTCTCTGTTGTTAGTGTGAATGGAATTTTAAATGAAATTTTACACCATAATTGATTACACTGTGCTAATCACCGGATATTCACTCGAAGCTTTGATGATCAACTAATACCAAGCACTCTCAGCCAAGTTTTTCGTTGGTGGAATTCAGAATGTTAATGACACATTGTTTGCTGTACCTGAGATGTTCGGATATTAATTTACTTGTATGTATAATGATACGAAGGGACAATGCTGAACGGTATCAATTATTTGATCTGAACTATCATTACCAGTAAATTTAATTAGTGGAAGTAATATATCGTACGTATCACGTATCCTTCCAATGATTATGTATTATTCGAATAGAAAATCTGAAACTTTTCAGAGAGGTTGTTACATACGCGTTATTATCCTCTGAATAGTTTACTACTAGCCATTCTCATTCGGTGTCATTATCAAATTTATTAAAACCAGCAGTATTTTTTTTTACTCGAAAATATCATGTTCGCAAAAATATGTCAGTAAAATTCAGCCTTCATGCTGAAAAAGATTTCAAAACATCTTTATGATGGTCCAGGACGCGTTAATACTGCAGTACTTTCAGACTTAAATTTTGCAAAACTACAATGGCTTCAAGCTCTAATTAAAACTTATACTCGTACATACTTCTGCCCCTCAGTTCGAAATTTAACGGGCGTACAGTTTCGTTCTATCCAAAGCTAGTCTCTTTATTTCCATGTATTTTCTTCCTAGCTTGATGCCGCCCATGTAACTTTATTACCGCTCACCTGTGAAATTCTTCCATAGATTCCTTGGATAATTAAGACCAGCATCACTCTCGGACATGTAACAAAAACAACTGATTGATGTACAGTACTTTCACCAGTCCAGTCCATGGCCAGCCGTGTAACAAACTAACCACATTTCGGCATATAATATGGGCTTATCTAAGCCACCCACGAGAGTATTCTTAACACGCGCTTAGTTCACAGAGCAGCCACTGAAGCCAAGTGATAGAAAGAAGGATATCTACGGTAACTAACACAATTTTTATTAGCTTCTTTTCTCTGTTGTTACAGCCACTATGAACTATACTTTTACCACAAGAGTTAATCAAGAAGGAGAAGGGGCCCCGTGAGATTTATTACATCTGGAGCGTTTATCCTAGTGACGGATCTTTTTGAGTTGCCATCTGCGTGTGAAACGCGTGACTTATGTTCTGTATGATGACTGTGTGTTTGCTTGAGGAACGAGTCTAACGTTGAGGATCGTCCCAGCATTCGCCTAGGTTGTTGCGGGAAACCACCTGCTAGCCGCAGTCAGCATGGCCTGCACGCGGGAACCAGGTCTCGAACCTGACCAAGCGTGAGGCGCCGTTACGTGGGTCCGTATTAGTATCTTATCTGTAGCATCTGCAAGCAGTGAGCCATAAGATTTTAAATAGGTGTAATGTCGCGCGAGCCCGAATACAGACTGGCGTTCTCTTTTCGTGGATGGTGACAGGCTGGTTGTTGCATGGGCGCTCTTTTCAACGGACGTTGGAATTTTCTCTTTCTGCACAAACTACGAGGCGCGTCCAGAAAGTAAGTTCTGTTTCAATTTATCTCCGCTGCAGCGCTGCGATTGCAGTTCCTCACATGCGCTGTAGACGATGTGTATCAAGGGGAAGAACGTGCGCCATTTGGAGATCGCTGTCAGTTACGTACGCTTTGTTGTGCTTGTTTGAAATGTCGGCGTTGATTGAAAATCCCGCCGCCTGTGAAATCAGGTCTGTGATTCGGTTTCTGAATGCGAGGAAAGTGAAACCGAGTGAAATTTATCGGCAAATTTGCGATGTTTACGGACCAAATGCGATGAGTGATTCGATGGTGAGAAGATGGGTCCGACAGTTCAATGGCGGGCGTAGTGATGTGCACGATGAAGAACGAAGTGGGCGTCCACCTTTGGTTACAGAAGAACTGGCAAGACTTTCATCTGTTCTTTAATCTCAAGTCTTTCCTTGGCGGTCATCACTTCACCAATGACGACGAGCTGAAAGAAACTGTTTCCAACTGGTTGAAGACACAGGCGGCAGATTTCTATGAAGAAGGTATACAAAACCTGGTGCCACGCTATGACAAATGCCTGCAAAATTTCGGCTGTTATGTGGAAAAGTAGTTTAAGAGTTGTAGAATTTTGTGCAATAAAAATTTCTTCTGTATCTGTGTACAATTTCATTTTATTACCAAACGGAACTTACTTTCTGGACGCGCCTCGTATCAGAGGTCAGTCAGTCTCTCTACAGTTGGAAAAGATTTTCTTTTAGAACAAGTGGCATGTTTTCTAATTTTTTAACAGTATATATACGAGGCGCGTCCAGAAAGTAAGTTCCGTTTGGTAATAAAATGAAATTGTACACAGATGATACAGAAGAAATTTTTATTGCTCAAAATTCTACAACTCTTAAACTACTTTTCCACATAACTGCCGAAATTTTGCAGGCATTTGTCATAGCGTGGCACCAGGTTTTGTATACCTTCTTCATAGAAATCTGCCGCCTGTGTCTTCAACCAGTTGGAAACAGTTTCTTTCAGCTCGTCGTCATTGGTGAAGTGATGACCGCCAAGAAAAGACTTGAGATGTTAGAACAGATGAAAGTCGCTAGGAGCGAGGTCAGGGCTGTACGGAGGATGGTGAAACACGTCCCAGCCAAATCCCTGTACGAGGTTTTCCGTCTCGTTTGCAGTGTGTGGTCGTGGGTTGTCGTGAAGCAAAACAACACCTTTTGACAGCAGTCCCCGGCGCTTATTCTGAATTGCACGGCGCAATTTCCGAAGTGTCTCGCAATAAGCATCTGCTTTGATTGTTTGACCACGCGGTAAGAAGTCAATGAGTAGGATGCCTTTCCAGACCCAAAACACTGTGCACATCATTTTCCGAGGTGTCATGATTTGCTTCGGCTAAACCTTTGGTGGGGATGAAGTGTGCCTCCATTCCATTGATTGCCGCTTACTCTCAGGGGTGTAGTAAGAAACCCACGTTTCATCTCCTGTGACTATCCGTCTCAGAAATTCTTCGCCGCTTTCAGCATAACGGGTAAAAAACTCAAGTGCACTACCCATCCGTTGTGTTTTGTGTTGCTCAGTGAGAATCTTTGGTACCCAACGTGAGCAAAGTTTACGGAATTTCAGTTGTTTGGTAACAATTTCATCTATCAGTGATCGTGAAATTTGGGGGAAGTCCATAGCGAGAGCACTAATTGTAAGCCTACGGTTTTCCTGGATCTTGTCAACAATCGCGTGAACCAGTTCTTCTGTAACCAAAGGTGGACACCCACTTCGTTCTTCATCGTGCACATCACTACGCCCGCCATTGAACTGTCGGACCCATCTTCTCACCATCGAATCACTCATCGCATTTGGTCCGTAAACATCGCAAATTTGCCAATAAATTTCACTCGGTTTCACTTTCCTCGCATTCAGAAACCGAATCACAGACCTGATTTCACAGGCGGCGGGATTTTCAATCAACGCCGACATTTCAAACAAGCACAACAAAGCGTACGTAACTGACAGCGATCTCCAAATGGCGGACGTTCTTCCCCTTGATACACATCGTCTACAGCGCATGTGCGGAACTGCAATCGCAGCGCTGCAGCGGAGATAAATTGAAACAGAACTTACTTTCTGGACGCGCCTCGTATATATATATATATATATATATATATATACCGGTATAAAAAAAAGACGAATGAGGCAGTTATCTTCATCGACTATTTACGAGAAACTGCTATGTGAAAAAATTAGAATGCGGCGGTTTAAAACTGACAGTTCTAAGCTAATGACAACGGCGTAACATGCAGAATATTCATTATTTATTCCCATATTACTCTGTTTGTAATGTACGGAAGCAACATGGCATTTTTCATCAGTGGCTGAAACACATTTCATGAGCTGTTACAATAATCATGAACCTAACTACACTTACTAACAATTATGAACAGTTATTAAATAAACAAAAATATAGTGAAAACAGTTGCAACAGATTAAATACAACACCTGATGCGCACACCTTCTATCCAAAACTCAAAAACCTACAAAAAACAAAACAAAAAACAGCAATCAACAAGAAACGGAAATTTTAGAAAAAGGCCTCAAATACAACACATTTAACAGTAGAAAAAGTCGTTTGAAAAAACAGCAATATAAGCAGAATATATCCTAACCCAAGAAAAAAAAATCTGAAAGCAAAATAAACATAGGATTAACCAGGGAACTTATAGCAAAAGAACTGAAACAAATCACATCACAGGGTAACCTAAATAGGAGTATCAACAAAGAAACAAAAATACTCAAATGTTTAAAGAAAAAACTGTGGTCTGAAAACACAATAGTTACAAAGCCAGATAAAAGCAATTCAAGAGTTTTGATGGATAAAAAAGAATATACAAGAAAAACATAGGAATTTAGGCAAAAGAACAACATAACACAACTAAAATCAGATCCAACAAGTAGATATCAAGCAGAACTAAAGAAACTACTGAAGAAAACAAATATCACTCTCACAGATAGCCAAAAGCAACATATCACACAGACAAATCCTTCAGCTTCAACACTGAGAAACCAACCAAAAATACATAAACCACAAATTCCAGTAAGACCAGTAATTAATTTTAGAAAAGCCCCAACATATCACTTAGCCAACTATATAAACATCTTTTTAAATCAACAGAAGAATAAAAAACACAACAGAACTCATTCAGAACATAAAAGACACAGATCCCAAACACAGCGACACTTGTATCATTTGATATTTAAAATATGTACAGTAACATTCCAATTAAAGAAACTATAGAACTAATCAACACAAACCTGAATACTTACAGTAGTAACCATATAGAAGAAATCAAAAGCACAATAGAAATACAGATCTCTCAGAATTATTTCACTTTCAATAATAAATATTACCTACAACAGGAAGGACTGCCTATGGGATCTCTAATCTCAGGCATCATAGCCAATGTATTCGTAGACAACATAGAAATGGAAATATTGCAAAATTAATCTGCCAGAAAGGATATAAGATTCTATATTGGTGGAGATTTGTTTATGATATTTTATGCCTCATCAATGAATCAGATGAAAGAATAAATGAATTACACCAGGACATAAACAATATACACAAAAAAATCACATTCACAATAGACAAAGGAAAAATAATTTTTTTGGATCTCACCATTACAAAACACACACTCATTCCAAGTATACAGAAAACCTACAGCAACAGACCAGATAATACATTCCACATCAAACCACCCACACAATCACAAACAAGCTGCATTCGCCGAACACCTCATAGAAAATGACCATTCACCAACAAACTTAAACACAGATATACAAATTATCACTATCAACAACCACAGACACCACACACTCACTATACAGGAAAACTTATATATTCAGAAAGCAAAAAATGATACTCAATCTCATATACACAAACTCGACAGACAAAACAAAATAAACACAAACTTTAACAAACCTCCAGACACATATAGATCACACATAAATATAAAACACACTGATAAGATCATCACGCATACACACTCTTTTCAAAACTCGCGCTATCGGCACGAGACATGACATATACAAACAAGATGGCCACAGCAGACAACCGAAGGACGTGAAAGTGCACCAGAGACAAGACATAAACAAACCAGCTGGCCCCAACAGACGACAGAACTATGAAAACACACAATAGTGTAAATATGATACAAGCAAAACATGCTTTGGATAAGAAAACGGAGATGCGCAGCTGTATACCATATTAACAAATGTACATAGTAAGTAAAATTCAACTATTAAAAAAATCTCATGTTCACAATTTAATAAGATAAAAATGTATATAAAACTGTATAAAAAACTGTAACACAGATTCGTCGCTGACGATGCCTCGATGAGAGGTGAAATGCGTACGACGCAACAATAAATAAATTAAACAGTTGTATTAGCGTTATCTTTCAACTGGTAATTAATTAAGCAACTGCGAAAACATGGCCTGCAACAACATTGTGCAGGAGTATACTTGTCTACATCATTACAAAATTACAACGAAGTATTCCTTGATTCGGGACGCACTGCACTTTTGTGATAACATTTTCTACAATCACGAGACACGAACTCAGTGGACCTCAGTAAACTTGCAAACCAAGTTCGTCTCTATCGGATTACCATACAGAAATGAACGGTGAGGTTTTTAAGAAGTGGTTTAGTGATATGTGTCGCTCGCTGGAAGAAGGATGCATTATCGTCATGGACAATGCCAGTTATCATTCCATTCAAACAGACAAACCACCATCTTCAAACTGGCGTAAGGGAGATATTATTGAATGGCTACGTAAGAATGGTGTTGAATTTTTTCCCCATGAAACTAGGGATGAGCTTTTATGTAAAGAACAAGTTCGAAATGCCAAGAAGGTATTCGAATTGGATCAATTGGCAAAGAAATGGGACATCAAATCATTGCCAGTATAATCCAATCGAACTCATCTGGGCACAAGTAAAACGGGATGTCACTAAGAAGAACACGACCTTCAAACTTGCCGATGTCGAACGACTTACACACGAAGCTTTAGACAGCGTTACTCAAGAAGATTGGGCAAATTGTGTAAGGCATTCGGAAAGATTACAAGAAACTGATTATGTCAAACAGTGCGCGAGGGACACAGAAATGGATCAGTTCGTGATACAGCTGGGAAAAAGTAGCGACAGTGATCTTCAGTCCAATGAATCCGAAGATGAATAAGTTACGGAGAGGATAATGGCTCACAGCTCTGAAAATAAGCCAGTTTGTAAGTTTTTCAATCATTTCTTTAGTAATTTTATTGAAAGCAGACATTGCGTTACCTTTATTTTTATTAAGATGAAAAGATTTTTCAGGAAACCATTTTTATGTGTATTTGGTCATGTAATTCTCTGTTACGATAATAATTCTTACATGAGCCTGAATTTGAATATTTTGAGAAGGTTCGGTAGCTAAGAGTATCTCGCGCGTCGTAATTGACGGAAGCTGTCGGCCAGTGTTGGACGCGAGCGCAACGCGATAACATTCGTGCAGATAAATTATTAAATAAACCAGAAGGATTCGTTTAAAGATGCTGTTGTTTTTTCTAAAAATAATTTCAATATTTTCTCACGAACTTTCTCGCTGGAAGTTATCACGTGAACAACCAGAACGGAAGTTAGTCAGCGACAACTTTTTACATTACACAAAAGTGACAAACAAGAGATTCGTATAACTTTTAAAAAAATTTATAACATTCTTCGCTATATAATGAATATAAAATATTCTGTGCTAATCTGTTAACTTTCGGGAAGCCGCATAAATTTTTTCAGGTATTTTTTATCATTGGTTTAGTTTTTTCGGTTGGTTGAAGTGAAGAAAGTATTTTCATTCGTAAAGTTCATGGGAAATAGTTGGGTTTTTTTTAATTAGTCATGTAAATATTTCGAGTTAAAAATCACATCACCTTGTTCCACATATTCAGTATTATTTTTTAGAATTTTTCAGCACATATTACTGAAAGTTGGTTTTTCTGAGAATTTGCAACATTGTATGGAGACGCATTGACCATCGCAGGTCTATTTTCGTGACGGCTACTATAATCAGTCGTGATATATACTTGTTTGTCTTTCAGTGAAACGCCTGCTGGCGTTTGTAAAACTACATAGAGTAGCAATGTAACTTTTAGAACTAATCTTTAATGACTTTTGACTAAGACCCTGTGGATCTAATCAACTAGCTGTTAACGCTTTCGTAATTCTCTCCCTCGAATCAGTGCATACTCACAATCTCTCGAAAATCTCACCAGTGAACGCTATCAATCATCGTTTAAACCCGTATGAGGAAAATGCAGAGTAATTTCTACGTGCTTAAGGATAAGATTGCTGGCGTCTCTTTGGTGGATTTTTAATGTTGCAAAACCTACGTTTATGCTGATTTATCTTTGTAATGCTCAGTGTCTACTCGTTCACCAAATCCGATTCTATTATTTAGTCTGATAAATAAATGTTCTTGCGAATAAAGACTTGTGTCTGAAATCTCAGCTCCTTCGCAATCCACATCCTCTCTATACGCTGCTACGACTTTCTACTATACAGTCATAAGGCCACATTGGCCTCACGTTCTCTACTTCTTTGTTGTAGAGTATATTACCATTCTCAACTCCGCAAAGCAGGTACAGTAACCGCAACAAGCCAGTGTCGAAAAGCGAAAGTGTGTCTTCATAAGTAGACGAAATTTGGATTCAAATAAATCAGTACGATAGTAAACCTCTTTTTATTACATCCAAGCGGCTGTGACAATGTAGTTGGGCTTTGTGGGGTTTGCAATGGAGTGAGTAGTTGTGGAATGAGTGATATGGTATTTATTTTCATTTTTGTTACCAAAGCATTATAAAGAATATTATTGTTCTAGCAACGGTTATCAATTATAATTTTTCTTACTAAAGAACGGAATTATCGTTCTTCTTCTGCTACACCAAATCATATTTATATTTATTCTGCTGCTATTATTTTTGTTTCTGGTGTAATTCATGTATTTTCGTGTTGCTGTGGTTTAAGTTTAGTCCATATTTTACTCCAAGAACTTTGTTCCTTAAATTCAGCAATGTCTCGGTATCCTCTCTCGTTTTTGCATGTGTGGATCTATTTAGGAACCCTTCCACGCTTGAAGACTCTTTCTATGCCCAATTGTTTTAGGAAAAAGAAAATATTCAATAATTTTTACCATCATCGGATATGAAAATAAAGCTCTAAATGGGCATATGAGTAGTCATGAATTAAATTAACATGCAATGAATTTTTTTTTATCTCATTCGTTTTTATTAGGCAAAACACAAAAGTGTGTTTCCGACAGACGGAAAATGTGAGTCCAGTGGCTTTTACATCTAGAGGTTAATATGATGCGCGGAATGTAATGCGATATATCTTGTGGGGCTTTTACATCTAGAGGTTAATATGGGCACGGAATGTAATGCGATATATCGCAGACTCCATTGTCGGAAGCCGCTAGAACGAAGCACCACAACAGGTTGGTATTATCAGATTCCAGGAACTCGGGCCAATCGAAAAACTGCGCGTTGCGCTGGAAAACAGTTATTTGCGACGATCGCAACAGAGCATTGACGTAGGCATGCAAAAAGCAATAGTCTGAAGAGGCACTCAAACGTTTTTCAATTAGGGGTTTGGAATCGATTCAAATTGCGTTGAAAGCGGGGACGGACGTTCAGAGATTAACGCGGAAGCTGTGTGCGAGCCAATGTTTATAAACAACGCCCTCTGTGCCTTCGAGCCGCTGATCCGATGCTCCACCGAGCTGTCTATATATAGCGCGTGTCAGTATTCCTGGAGGTGGAAGAATAGGCCATTGCGAGCGAAAACGTTTAGCTAAACGAATATTCCAGGCTTGAGTCCAGTGCTAGCAGGACGGAGGATATGTGCTATCAGCTTGAACAATAAATTGGCTAACGGAGAAATAAGAAATTATTTCAGCAGCTAGGTGTTTAATTATAACAAACATCGAAAACATTTTAGAGTTACTTCGGATGAAACCCTAAATTTCAAATGCGCCTAACAAACACAGCTGCGAATTTTCGTGCTAAAAACAATCTCATAGTACCTCTTCCATTTGGTGATTTCCTCTGGTACTGATATATTCTGGGTTTGAATATTGATGCCCTGTGCGTCCCAATAGAGATCATACTGAGAAGATTGACAGTGAGCTGAACAAAACTATGCGGATATTTGGCACTGGTTGCCGTTTGTGAGCCCATCTGCCAAGGGCGTATCCAGGATCAGAACTAGAGGGGGGCAGGATTTGAACTAGGGGGGGGGGAACTCATTTTGGTTTCGAGGAAGTGGGGTGGGGGACTGAAACATGACATTACAAAATCAAACTCAAACCTATTCAGGAAACTATTTTTATCAATGATTAATATAGTAACCCTACTACTTAATCTAAGGACCTACTATGTAGTTAATTAAGATCGTAAGTCAGTTAGTTTTTTATGTAAACATTAATTGTCTCGGATTTTCAATTTCAATAACTTTGTTTGTCAATATCTCATGGTGTTCTTTCACGAAATTTCGATGCACACTCATCAGACATAATCCAGTCAATCTTTCTCTCCCAAAGTGCTCCTGAACTAGTTCTTCACTCGTCGAAGCGTACTGAAGGCAACTTAATTTTTCTTCTAGGGGGGGGGGCAGCAGCCCCCCTCTTTCCCTCGCTAGATACGCCCATGCCATCTGCTCCTTCGCAAATATGTTGATAACATGCACTCTTTAGAGAATATCAGAAAATTCAAAATAATCAATTCCCTACGCATTTGTTCTCTGATTGTCTGACCACTAATAGACTTCGCTCTATGACGCATCCAACTGCACAGTCCAAAACCTACTCCAAAATTGGTTTCACACCATGCTCATAGGATACTCAGAGCATCTCTCAAAGATTGTCTGATTTTGAATCTTCCCAGAAAGACGTGATCTGGTCTAAATTTAATTACTAGCAATCTTGTAGGATTCAGCTGATTCTCAATACGAACTGTATGTGGTTCCAATCACCAGAATTGAGCAGAACGACAAGCAATACAGAGCACAGACTCAAGGGAGTAGTTCAATCAATTCACTGATTTCTGAATGCGGATGACGGCGCAATTGATTATGTAATATTTTCTTGTAATATTTCCTGCTTATTGCTCTACATCTACATATATACTCTGCAATTCACAAAATTGTGGGTGGCAGAGGGTGCTCAGCACCAAAGCTAATCTCTTTGCTGTGCATTCCAATCCCTAATGGTACGAGGGAAAAAAGAATTCATATAAGAATCAGTCCGGCACCATATTTCTCTAATTTTATCTTTCCTGTCCTTCCGACTCAAATAGGTTGGTGGAAGAAGTATTTCACTACACTCAAAAGTAAAAGTGGGAGTACGCATGTTTTCCAATAAGTTTAAACGAAACGTGCGTCGTCTATCTACCAGAGACTCCCAGCCTAGTCTACTAATCAGTTCTGTGACGCTTTCATAAGGACTGTAACAAGCGGTCATGAATCGAGCGGCTCTTCTCTGTACTTTCTCTATACTTTCGATCAATCCCTTACGAAACGGGTCCCAAATGGCACAACAATAATCCAAATGTGGACGCACAAGAGATTTGTACGCTATCTCCTTTGTTTGTTCATTACAATTTTTCAAGATTCGACCTATGAATCGCAGCCTAGAATTTGCTCTACCTACTAACGAATTAGTGTGTATGTCCCATTTCATGTTCCTTTGTACTGTTACTCCCAAATATTTCATAGAATCGACCATATCAATAACTGAACTGTTTACCTCGTATTTCTGAACAATCGGATTCTTTTTGTTAGTTATGCTCATTGTCTTGCACTTTTTACAATTTAGAGAAAGTTGCCACTCAGCGCACCAAGCCAAAATAACATCCAGATCGCGCTGAATTTCTAAGCAATCGGCCAAATTTCTTACTTCTCTATAAATAATCGCATCATCAGCAAACAATCAAAAAGGCTTTTCACTTTGTCTCCGAGATCGTTTATAAAAATTAAGAAAAGAAGTGGTCCTATTACACTTCCTTGAGGTACAACCGATGTAACATCTAGATTAGAAGAACTTTCTCCTTCAACGACAACATACTGCGACCGACCAGTTAGAAAATCCTTTATCCATTCACAAAGCTGATCCGATATACCGTACGCTCGAAGCTTCGCAAAAGGCGGTTGTGTGGAACAGAGTCAAAGGCTTTCTGGAAATCTAAAAAAAATTGCATCTACTTGTGAACCTGCATCGATAACTTTCATTACGTCGTGTGTAAATAGGGCCAGCTGTGTTTCACATGATCTTTTCTTCCGAAATCCGTGTTGATTTGTTGTAAGCAAATTATTATCATCTAGAAAATTCATAATGTTCGAGCATATAATATGCTCCATAACTCTACTACAAACACATGTTATAGATATGGGACGATAGTTCCCAGGATCACTTCGATCACCTTTTTTGAAAATCGGAGTTACTTGCGCGATTTTCCAGTCTGAAGGTACTTTTCGCTCTTCTAATGATTTACTGAATATATCAGACAGAAATGGCCCGATTTCCGTCGCATACTCTTACTGGAATTCCATCCGGGCCCGGTGCTTTCCCCCACTTCAGTAGCTCTAATTGTTTAACGATACCTGCAGTATCTATTCTTAATGATTCCATGTCTCTTACAAATATTTTAAAACTGTTTGACGTCTGTTTTATCGTGATTTGTGTCAACCTCATTCGCTAAATAAATAAATTTTGGATCAAGATTACATAATTTAGTTATAGCACGAGAACAGCTTTCTTTTTTACAGGTTGTTTCATTAAAATATATTTATTCTATTGACGGTCACCTAACGAATGTACTTTCGCCTGACAAAGCTCTCACAGATTATTGAGAAACGAGTTATTGTGTTAATACACCGATTAAATCGGTAATGTCACAGGTAACACAACGCCAGCGAAGGAAAAATAGTTAATTCTTCCAAAAAGATTTCGTTCGAACGCTGAATTCACGATCACATTGTACAGCGAGAAGTAATTAATTCCAACCAAGTAGTTCTTGTGTGAATAGCGTTCAACCACAAATAGATATTATTTTATGCACACTTTAATCTTAAATTTCTGAACTTTCCGTCTTCACAATAAAAAGAAACATATCCCATTCTATCCCATAGATCTTCGAAAACCCATCAAGTAGTATTACCGTGAATCCCGTTCGTCATAACTTGCTGACAGATAGACACAAATGTTAAACGAAGAAAAATTTAAAAAGAAAATAAACATTTGATTCTGTGTACCTTACTATTACTGTGACATTATATATATATATATATTTTAAAATATCTTAAATCTGTAGACTTTTTCCCGCTTTATTATATGTATAGATTAAACACGTGTCGCAAGATTCCTTATTTTATTGCACTGCTTGCATGTAAATCCACAGATATTCATCTCAAAAAATGTATCTATTTTAATAGTTAATATTCTTTAAGGCTTTAAAACACAGCTAGATAGACTTGAAAACGTTACTCAGTAGAGTGCGACACTTAGTTTGTGTGCAGAGATACGCGAACAGTCTTTCACGGTGTATTATGGAAGGATGGGGAATACAGCAGTCAGTTAATCATTTCACATCATTTCATCCATGCAATTCGAACATTGGAAATCCTTTACTTTCATAAAAAAAATTGTCGGTAAATGTGATGGCCATCTAGCGATTACAAACATTAACTGAAACTGGATTAAATACATCCAAATCACTACGGATGCGGTATACGAGACAACTTTATTGCGTTTTTTTTTTTTTTTTTTTAATAGCAATTAAAACAACTGAAACACCGCTGTACCATTGTATTTGTATGGTCTTCAACCCGTTGATTGACTGAATCCTCCCGCAGGGGATGTGATAATTCTTGTTACAGATAAAGAATGGCCGATTCCTTACCTTTGTATGCGTGTGTTATTAACTAAGTATGTAGATGAATACTGTCAAGTGTTGTGTGTGCATGGAGATCAAAGATTGGATCTTCTCTAAGGAAAAACACCAATGGAGAAGCCGAGTATTTTAATGTCCCTGTTTGACCGACGAGTCACTACTGTCTTGTTGTATACCCTCATTCCCTACTCACTGCAGAGAAATTCAGGATTTAACCAAACACTGGTACACTCTCTGATTATTAAGAATCGTGCGTCACCATATTTTCTGTACTACTGGTCATGTCCCAAATGAAAAAAATGTCAAAGTTTGTTATTTTTGACTGTGTATCATTAAGAATTTTATAACTTATATGCATAAAAAGTATGCTACAGCTTAATCCATGTCATAAACTATCAGAAAGTGGAGTTATGTTAAAATTCGAACATTACTTTTTAGACAGAAATGAATACAGACAGGCACACAAAAAGACAATTCAAATTTTACGATTTTTGCATCTCTATTACCAGTACGTTGTAATTACTCTTTCTGAAATAAATTTCATCTACAGGCGTAACTTTCTGCAATTTTATTAAACTGTACAGATTTCAGTAATTTCTGAAAAGTCTAACAGCTTCCGTTCCTGATATGTTGCTTCAGAAATAACCACACATATTATTGATGTCACTGTCCTGTAATTTCACGCTACGCGAACAAAGACTACCTCTATTGCAGCCAGATGAACTTGTTGCTACCTGCTATCCACCAGGGCCAAAATATTATTACTGCAGAACAACCGGCTCTCAAGCATACAATACAATTTTACAATCATAGATTTTATTTATAATCCAAAAAAATTCTGATCACATTAAAAGGGAAATATACAGAAAAATTGAAATATTTAATTATCAAAATGCTATATAACTAATAGCTTCCATTTCTAACGATTTCTTCAGATTTTTTCGCCCACCACTTGCCTGCATTTCCTCTCTTTATTCTATAACTGACCCGTCCGTCTTGTCTTGGTGTTCCTAAACGCCTCCTTCCCTTCTACTCTTTCTCTTGTATTTTCTCCAATATTGTTCCCTCGCCTTTGTTCATCACACGCCCTACAAATTGAAACCACTTCTTCTCCAGTAAATCTTCAGATCAATGGCTCAACTTAAGATTTTTTTTATTATTTCAATTTTTTTTCACTCTCTGCGACCTTCTATGGCTGAACTCTTTCCTATTCCTTAAGCCCATTCTCCAAAAGTCAGCATAGGTTGGTGATTCACTTTATACGAGTGTGACGATGTTTTCGCAACGTTTCTTATGTTCCAATGGCACATTACGTTCTTTATCAATTAAGAGAATCTATTTTTTTTTTTGGTTGTTTCTTCCTAGGTAACAAAATCTGACCACATTGGCAACTCATTACCTCCGGTTTCCTCATGATCACACATTCACTTGGCGTTGAGGTGCTGTCAAATAAAAAATTGGCTCAAGCAATTCTGCATTAAATAGTACACAGTATTTCGAAAGTTGACGGATACTAAAAGTTGTCTCGATATAACTCTAGCAGCTCCATCTCTCCTTATGAATTGATTGAAATGTCCCACACTTAAAAATGCTTGCAGCTAGACTCTAGAATAAAATATCTCACCATCCTTAATATAGAATAAACTAACTATGTACGGAGACGTGCGCCTGTCTTTTTCAGGATGTGAAATACTGAATTTGACATTTAGTTGCTAAGTATAAAAATTCGTTTCGTTATGCTCCAACCTGGCATACATTTGTTGCAGAATAGCGCAGCTGTAGCCTGGTCAAGCATTAGAAAGGCGTTCTTCGGAAAGAACCATTCACCGCGAAGACAGCATAACAGGTAAATGCAACATCAAAAATCACTGTTACGAGAAATACCTTCACAAACAAACACTTCACGAGGCAAAACAACTTCATGTGGTAGAATTAAAGGAAACGATAATGCATGGCGAATAAATTTTTTAACACATTTCACAGCTTTTCAGAATTCTGCCTTCGAAAGTAATGCGAGGAACACTGCTGCTAATAGAATTCCAGTTGCCTTCCAGGAAATAAATACGTTCCTGAAATATTTACGTACTATACCGAGACAAATTATCCATTTAAATCTCCTTCAGGTTATTATTGTCAAAGATTCTGGTGTGCTTCTGTGACCTTCTTAATGGTTAGACTGGTGTTGCAAACTGAAAAAAAAAATAAAATTGTTTTTTTCAGATTTGTGAAAAAAAAACATAAAAAAACCTAGCACCCTCGTTTTTTTTCTAAATTTGTTTTTTTTTCAAAAACAATATATTTGATAAATTATAGTTTTATTTATGGAACTTACATTTTACATGTGTGTTTTAAACCTTACTAAATCATATAACATCTTACATAATGATTCATAAATGTATCTATATAGGTAACATAATTTTTTATTCATCTTTTATGTCGGTTCCACATTCACTAGTATCAGTACTACCAACACTAGTTCGGTCGGATTTGGAATTTTCTGTTTCTTCTTCTGTCCCCTCTAGATCCATAACTTCAGAAATAGTTATATTTTCTTTTACTGGTTGTATTGCATGCAAAAGCTTTTGAGATTGCAATTTTAAATTGTGAGCAAAGTACACACTGTGAATGAAGGCTGCGCCGATAGTTCTGTATTACGGTCTTTTAAGTTTGAATTTAAATCTATTATCATACAAAATAGGAGCTTTATTTGTTTTCAATCGTTGGTTTACGCCAACGGTTGCAAGGAAATTATTCATAATTACTGACAATGACTATACGCTGCGAGTTTAACAAGTATACGAATATAAGGAAAGCACAACCAGTAATAAAAAGAGCCAAACAACCGTAGCTAAATTTCCTATTTTTTTGAAAAGATTCGTAGGTCTACAGATAAATTTGAAGGGCCCGGCAGCACTAGTTCAAATAGCGAGTATCAATCCAAACAATGGGGAACGGGGATTCTTTCTCACGCAACCTAGCCTTTCGGGAAGTCCCCTTTCGTAAAAGAAAACTTCAGTCAATGTTACCAATATTTTTGTAATTTTTTTTTCTACTGAACCAGAAAGATATAGTAGATTTAAAAGTAAGATAAGTACTTAGTATAAACTCTAAAACAGTCATATTAAACGATAAATGCCTTAAAAATTTGAAATTTAGTAGTTATGAAAAAAACATGTCCCACAAAAAAACGTTTTTTTCACTTTTTTTTTCACTTTTTTTTCATGTTTTGTTTTTTTTTTTTCACGTCAGAAAAACAACTTTTTTTACGACACTAGGTTAGACTAAGCTAGATAGGTCAGCGCACTGCCTTATATGCCGATAGAACATCTTCCCCATTGGTCTGCCTAATGGCTGTAGAGGGAACATCAACTTGATTAGCCAACTTATAACCAAGCAGTGATATGAAACAGAGCACACAGTACACTACACCCAAGTCCACAGAACAAAGCCTGAACATTTGATAAAAATTAAACTGATATGGCGTTGCCTGGACAACCGAGATAACATTCCGTATATTATCGCGATAATCACTTCGTTAGTATCATTCCTTTCACTAGAAATGGTATTCCAAAATTCGTAAAAACTGCGAGGAATCACTTCACAGTTTTGTTACTAACAGAAAATCAATACTAATAACAAATAAGGAAAGGAATTCTTAAAGGGTAGACAGTAGTGTCGTGCAAATTGCCGTCTACTCATGTTCGAACTCTCTCGGTTATTACTATGTCCGATCCTCTATGCTCGGGCGAGCTGTGACCGCTGGAGCTTCCCCAGTCTCGACGGACATACGAAGGCTCGTTGGACAACGAGGCTCGGTTGGCGACGAAGGCTCGGCAATGCGCACAGTGTCTTCCTCGCGCCTGCCTCGCAACAAGGGTGGAGATCAGGCAAAACGGAACAAGATTGTAAGGCAAAGGGAACTCCTGAAACTATATACAATAGTATACATACAGTATATCAATGACTACTATCAATATTTTGTGTATGTTCTTTTTTCTTTTTTTTTTAACTGCATTACGTCTCTCAACAGCGAGGTCTTTAGAGACGGGGTGTTTGTTCAATCAACTGAGCCACTATAATGTGTTTGATAAACATACATAATAAAAGTATTGCAAACGATGAAATTAGAATACAATATACGATAGTGAAAACACTAATATAAATAAATTATCTACAGTTACTGCCTTGCTTAAAGTATATCCTGAATCCACATTTCATACAGAGGCTTCAAGCATTTGTGACGTCTTGTAAGAATTTATTAATGTACGTCACTGAACACACTTTATCGACATAACTGATATCATGTGACTGTAAATAACGGAAAGATTAAGCATCTGATCAGGAGAAAGATTGTTGAAACCAGCTCTGCTGAAAAGCCGCTCGCATGCAGTGCTTGTACTGTAAAATAGCTGAGGTTACTTTTTGTTTGTTCTATATATCCACCTAGTAAGCAGATTGTCATCTTCATCATCATCGTTAGAGGATAAATAATGTATGTAGCGTAGAACTTCGTCCGTCTTGTCGCTAATAACATTCGTTCTCCTGTATCTAAGAAATTCTAGTTTCTGTTTTATATTCGGAGGACCAGAAGCGTATACTTCAGGTTGATTTGAATTGAAGGCCACACCCCAATCTACAGATACGCAAAATATATACCTAAATCTTCGGAAGAAGGATAATATACATCTCCCATATCAGTACACATTAGAGTTGTTCAATCTTCTGCAGAGAGCATACTTTGATAACTGAACAATCACCGTTGATATGTTGAAATGTGGTGCAATCTGCCGAATTTTATTTTCATTAACGTAGTGCAAAGACCAGAATTTTCTTGAAATAAACGTATACATTCATTCTTATGAAATAATACAACAGCAGGTAGCAAGTAACAATAAGAAGAAGACACTCTCCACATTCTAATTTTTCAGTTGGTTGTACGGATCGAGTACCAGCGTGGCTTCGTCACCACGCAGCAGGTGAATAACAGACCGAGCCTACTGCCAGGCTCGAGCTTACGTCCAGGCTCGGTTCTCTGCGCTGTATTTCCGGCATTTGGCCGCAGAAGTCGCGCTGGCAGCGATAAACCGAGTGAGCACAAATCGAGTATAAAGAAATACCGTGATAAAAGAAGTGTAAGTGAAAAATGGCAGAGCCACAGGGTAGGATACTGGGACCATGGTTAAATAAAATTGAACTATATTTACAATGCTAGCAAAAACAAACACATTACAGTTATTTTTTTATATAGTTCCGCTCAGCAAACATGTAGTTTATACCACAGTAGTTTCACTGAACATTAATTTTCTGAAAATAACTTATGTTGTTGCACATTTTTAATGAAACTAAACTATCTTGATAATGCTAGTAAAAAACAAACGGATTACAATTAATTTTTGAAGTGAAACATCTTATCATCGCCAGTTGAGCATTTCAGCTAACGAAATATTACGGTTACGTTTCATAAGATACGTAACTTAATCCTAACGCCATCTATCTGTGTTTTCTGCAAGTAGTTGGTATTGAGTCTTTAAGACCGGTAGATGGCCTTAACACAGAGCCATCGTGACTGATGTGGCAAGCGAGTTTCTTACGCTCCCCAACGCCAATAAAACGAACTCAAGAACTGAAAGAGCTGGAAATGGGACATAACGCTGACTGGATCAAGTCGAAATAGGATCTACCACCGTGCCCATTGTACAGACCTCTAGCAGAAGTTAACCGCTGCAGGGACATTCCTACTTCATGCGGAGAGCAACCATACCGCATGTTATTATTATTAATTTAATTTCGTTGGAACACACGCTCCGGTGGAAATTCCCTTAAACATCTAATTACCCCTTTTTAATAATTTTGCGATCTACAAATTTTAAATTTAAATTCCTTCAGCGTTTTTGGTAAAATATTCATCATTTCACTTGGTAAATCGTTCCAATCCCTGACACTCTTGACCACAAAAGAAATTTTCCCACTCCCCTATACATGAAATCGAGTGCCAGCTCTTGGTCATGGTCATCTTTCCCCTACCATACACAACTAAATCTTCGACCAATATCCCTCCAAGTCCCATCACCAACGTATGCCTTGTACATTCCCAGCACTCTCTTCACCCTCCTCCTATCCTCCAATGACTCCCAAACCGGCTCCTTTATCATATCAGGCACTGACTGTGTCCTGCGATAATTTCCAAAACCAAATCTTGCAGATAGATCCAAATAATGATATATTTGTTGTCATGTGCATTACTCGGAATAAATGTATCTCAATCAGATTTTCAATTAGCCAGTGTCAAAGCCATCGCTTTGGCGAAAAAAACTAATTTGCATTTGATGTTTTCATCAACACGAAGAGAGAATGTCGCCAATTGAGTGAAGCGAAAATGGTAAAGCATACGAGGAAAATACATGGCAAATGATAAATAAATCGAGAAGTTGAATTTATGAGCGAATAAAATAACCGCCTCCGGAAAACAGTATCGTCAGTATGGAGGACAAAAAATTATATACGGGGCCAATACTTCAAGCACCAATCCCAATTTTAAATGTCAACTATTATATAAATGCACTCGATATTATATTTAATTCCTTCAATAGACGGCGTTACGCGTAGTTTAAAACGCAGTATAGCTTCATAGAGCCCAATTTTCTGGAAAATACTGTCTATAGTATGTATTTAAATTAATTTCAAGTGTATTTACACTGTTCCAGCTGAAATAAAGATAGTGTAGGTACTTTTTTAGTTATAAATAGTTTCACTGGTTCACCATTGCACCTGGTGCGCGGAAAAAATCTTAAATTATTAAGTAAATAACATATTGAATTTCAAATGAAATATGTACTAAAATATTTTGTAGAATATTTGATAATGTTAATGAACAAAAATTTAAAATAATAATTTCATGCAGAAAATTTGAAAATGTTGGATGTATGGTCATCATATTTAATCGACTGGTTATCAATTGTGAAGAAGCTCATTATTGAAATATTAAAATAATTAAGTTGCAAACTTTTGAAAAAGTTAAAATCAACTGCCGACCTTTATTTAAATGGAATCTTCATTAATTAATCAAGCTATTACTTATATAAGTACACTATAAATTTAGACAGCAAAAAACAGCAGTATATACTCGACGTAATTGTGTATTCGACAATAAAGTGTTAGTTGCCTCGTTTGTTTTTGAGAACATACAGAGCAACATTTTAGTTAAGTTTTGTGTCTTTAAGGAGAGTTATCAGTAGAGAGCTCTAGATAAAGTATCTTATCAGTAGTGTTACATCACAAGTGCTTAATTCTTTTAATAAAGACCTCTCCAGTGAACTGTTTTTATTACTGTCAATCAAACGCTTCGCTCGAGAACGCTCTTCTAAGAAATCAAGTCGTATCTAGGTTTTAAAATTTGAGACGTGGCACTAGATAGGGGTTTACAAGGCCACAATATTTAAACTATTACATTTCCTCGTCTTATCTCTTATCTGCTGTAATAGCTTGGGTTTCATCATTACTCTTGATTCAAGTCGCCAGTTTTTACACCCATATCACTCTCGTATCACTAGATAGGAGGCAAAATCTAGATTACTTGAATGTGCGCACAACACATTTCTAAACTGTCACGGGTTCAAATGAACATTTCTGATCACAATAGCCTGACAGGGTTATAGTCTGGCCGTGGTGTAACCTACCTTTCAGGGGCTTCGCGGCTTCCTACCATGAATGGGTACTTTCCACGCTGGAAGACTTACCAGAGCTTGATGTTTGTGGAATTTCCAGACGCTACGTCTTATTTTTGCTTCTTGTTTATTCTATTCCTGCGTTGATCACAGGTATAAGGTTAGGTGACAATCTATCCACTTTCCTGAACAATAATTATTTCAATATTTTGCGTTTGTGGGGCACATCCAGTGTTGTTCAAGAATATCTGCTACCCACCTCATTATAATTATTCTTGTGATCGTCGACATCTCTTTGCAGTCAGTGAATCTACTTTGGTATGTATTTTTAGTTATTGGCATCTTTCTTATAAATTGTATATTTCATGTCCGCTTGCCCTCTTTAGCGATAACCAGACGTTCTATTTATGAATTCAGTAACCTTGTTTTGTTTGTAGTAAAGGTTACTGATATATTTACATACACCAGTTTTATCTTCTTCTCTTTTAGGTTGATTCTTTTTTTTTAAAATTTATGTTTGTACCCAAATGACCATTCCGAAGGCGTTCTATTTAGCTCCAGTAACAACCATACATTCAACAACAAGCACAAGAGTCTCTACATGCGCGGAAAAAAAATCAGTTTTTAATGCTGAGAACTTTAAGGATACAATTTTTAAATCAGCAACAGATAACAGTTTTCCCTCAAAAAAAGAAATTTTTTAATCCAAGCTCAAAGTATTTCTAAAACTTTACGTAAGGAATGTTTAATGGTAGTGAAGTTTCGAAATTAGATCCTGTGAAACGATTGTTTTAAACTGTGTTGTGGTTTTGAATTAATGCTTTTATTTATTTTAATTTTTTATAATGATCTTTTGATAATTCACAGGCTAATTCCATTTTTCGGGATCATTTTTATTTCCCTAAACCAGAATAGAATATCTCAATTATTATATTTTTTTACCAAGAGATTTTCCTCACTACAGAGGTTTTACCCCAAAGCAACAATAAAAAACTCGAAACAGAGATCTTGACTTCATCTTCTCAAAATATTCCTCCAGATATTTCGATCGTGTATATCTTCCTCTTCTGCACCAAATCTCCTCATTGCTATTTGTGCACTTTGCCTCCTCTTTTCCTCCTTCCTTTAACTTTCCATTCCTGTACTAGTTTTGGTATTCTAGTGTCTTCCATCCTTCTTACATGGCCATTCCATTCCAATCTTTTTCCTTCTATAACTTCACAATTTCTTTTTTCACTTCCATTAGCCTTATTATCTTACTTTTTCCTTTCTTGATATTCTTGCTGATCTTCTCCAGATATCCATTTCTAATGCTTTCAACTACTTAATATATTTTTGATTGATTTTCCAGGTTTCTGATCCATGTAAGAATATACTTTTGTTCTATTCATAACATTCTTGCTCCATAAAAGTGAATTGAGCATCCCGATTACTTTCCGGCCATTAGTAATTCTTTTATTAATTTCCATATACGATTTTCCTTCTATTTCTAAAATTGAACCCAAATAGAAAAAATTATTTACCTTTTTAATTTTTTCCATTAATGTACAGTTCATCCAGATCATTAGTAAGACATTCTGTTTCTTGATAGTTAATCTTCAACCTTCTTTATTTATATTCCTTTGACAGTTGATTACATATGTAATTTGCATCCTCACCGTCTTGTGCTATGACGACTTGATCGTCAGCAAATAGTAAATGATGTAGATATTTTCCATCTATTATTTTTAAACCCATTCTATTGCACTTTTGAGACCATGTTCTCAAACTAACATCTTTATAAATTTTAAATAGGGTTGGTGACATAGGGTACCCTTACAGCAGTCATTAATTAATTTAAATTTTTCTGATAATCCATAACCAGTTTTTATTTCGCCATGTGTTATTTACGTACATTTGTTGTATTATTTTAATTAAGGAGTTATCTATATGTGACATAAGTAATGCTTTCCATAGCATATTTCTTGCGACAGTATCATATGCTACTTTTTTTTTCTGTCATCAGTATTTCGACTGGTTTGATGCAATCCTCCATCCCTTCCTATCTTGTGCTAACCTCTTCACCTATACATATCCCTTACAACCGACGTCCTCAATTATCTGCTTCGTATATTCTAATCTCTGTCTTCCTCTACAGTTCTTACCTTCAGCTGTTCCGTCCACCAGCATAATTAACCAATAATGACTTACCAGTCCTGTCTCTTCTTTCTGTAAGCTTCTTCCACAAACTTCTTTCCTCGCCCATCATTGCCAAAACTCGCTCATTTCTTAACTTTGTCTGTCCACTTAATTTTCAACATTCTTCTGTAGCACCACATTTCAAATGCTTCAATTTTCTTTATTTCCGGTATTCCTAAAGTCCATGTTTCGCTACCATAAAGTGCTGTGCTCCACACAATAGAGTTTTAAAAAGTTCTTTCTAATTCCTAGATCAATATTTGAAACTAAGAAGGATTTCTCTTTTTCATGAATGCTCTTTTTGCTAGTGGCTATTCTGCTTTTAAATCATTCCTGCTTCGGCCATCGGTTGTAATTTTGCTTCCCAAGTAACAGAACTCACTTACTTCTCCTATTGCATCCTGATCCTATTTTTATATTTAAGTCTACTAGTATTGGTATCATTTCTGCTACATTTCATCACTTTTGTCTTGCTTTGATTTATATTCAGTCCAAAATCTTCCTTCAGTATTTTGTTCATGCCATTCAGTAACTTCTCAATATCCTCAGCCCTCTCTGCTAACAAGACAATGTCATCAGCTAATCGTAGCATACTGATTTTTTCTCCCTGAAAACTGATGCCACATGGAAATTTTTCTTTACTTTCTTCATTGCTTCTTCTACATACAAGTTGAATATTAACGGGGATAGACTACAACCTTGTCTCACACCCTTTTTAACTGATGCATGTCTCTCGTGATTCTCTACTTTTATTACAGCCACTTGATTCTTATATAGTTTATAGAGTATTCTTCTATCTCGATACTTTAGACCTGACTTCTTTAAAATTTTGAACATCTTGTCCCACCTAACATTATCAAAGCTTTTTCTAAATCAACAAATGCCATAAAAGTATCTTTGTTTTTCTTGATCCGCCCTTCAAGTATTAATCTTAAAGACAGAATTGCTTCCCTTGTACCACGATTTTTCCTAAACCCAAACTGATCTTCACCTACTATCTCTTCTACTACCCTTTCCATCCTTCTGTATATTATTCTGGTCAGTAATTTTGAAGCATGTGATGTTAGACTAATGGTGCGATAATTCTCACATTTGTCGGCTTGTGCTTTCTTTGGAAGTGTGAAGATGATATTTTTATTAAAATCAGTTGGAATTTCTCCTGTTTCATAACTTTTTGATATCAGCTTGAATAATCTTTCGATTCCTTCCTCTCCTAGGGATTTAAGAAGTTCTGCAGGGATCTCATCAATTCCAACTGCCTTATTTGCTTTCAAGTCATTCAGAGCTTTATTAAATTCTGTCCTCAAAACAGGATCTCCTAAGTCATCAATGTCGACATCACCTTCCTTTTCCATTACACTATTGTTCAAGTCGTCCCCAACATACAGTTTCTCAATGTATTCCTTCCATCGGTTAGCTCTATCTTCTGAGCTTAAAAGAGGTTTCCCATCGGCAGCTTTAATGTTCATACCTCTTTTCTTCATTTCTCCAAAATTCTGTTTGATCTTTCTATATGCAACATCTACTTTACCTACGACCATTTCCTTTTCTACTTCTTCACACTTTTCTTGTAGCCATTTTTCTTTTGCTATTTTGCATTTCCTATTTATTTGATTTCTAAATTGCCTGTACTGCTCTCTTTCCTGCTTCATCCTGAGCATTTTTGTACCTTCTCCTCTGATCCATCAGCTCCAAAATTTCTTCTGTGATCCAAGGTTTTCGGGCAGCTTGTTCCCTAAAGCCTAATGTTTCTTTACCAGCTTTCATTATTTCGGTCTTTAATGCATTCCATTCGTCCTCGGTTGAGCTCCTTTCAGAGTTACTTCTTAGACCTAAGTCTACCATTTCTGCAAATTTTTCTCTCGTGCTAGATTGTTTCAGTTTATTCACTTCCAGTCTGTTCTGCTTATACTGCTTCCTTATTCGCTTAATTTCAGCCTGCACTTCATTACTATCAAATTATGGTCAGAGTCTATGTCTGCTCCTGGGTACGCTTTACAGTCTAGAACTTGATTCCTGAATCTCTGTTTGACCATGATATAATCTAGCTGATATCTGCCTGTATCCCCAGGACGTTTCCAGGTGTATATTCTTCTTGCATGGTTCTTAAACAGTGTGTTTGCCACTACTAGCTTATATCTTTCACAAAATTCTAGCAACCTGCTTCCTCGCTCATTTCTTTCTCCTAGACCAAAACTTCCTACAGTATTCCCCTCTTTTCCTTCTCCCACTATTGCATTCCAATCACCCATGATTATTAGATTTTCCTCCCCTTCACATATTAGATTAATTCTTCAATTTCGGTACTATTTTTTCTATTTCTTCATCATCTTCCTGTGACGTTGGCATATACACTTGTACTAATGTGGTTGGGACGGGCTTAGTTTCTAACCTCATCAAAATAATCCTGTCACTAAACTGTTCATAATAACTCACCCGTTTCCCTACTTTCTTGTTCATTACAAATCCTACACCAGTGACTCCATTGACAGCTTGTGTGCTAATTATCCTGTGTTCCCCAGACCAGAAATCCTGTGCGTCCTTCCATTTAATCTCACTAATCCCAACAACATCTAACTAAGTGTTCCATCTCCCTTTTTAAGTTTTCTAACCTACCTGCCCTATTCAGACTTCTAACATTCCACGCTCCGACTCGTAGAATGTTTCTATCCATTCTGATGACTCCTCCCTGAGCAGTCCCCACCCGGAGATCCGAATTGGGGGACTATTTTACCTCCGGAATATTTTACCAGGAAGAAGCCATCATGATATATGTAATTTTGAGAGGATTACATGTCCTCGGGATACCTTTGGGTCTTTAATGCAGTGGTTTCCCGTTGCCTTCTGCATCCCCATGCCGTTGATCATTTCTGATTCATCCGCCTTTAGGGGCCGTTTCCAACCCCAAGGGCAAGAGGGTGCCCTGAACCACTTCCCGCTCTTCCGCCCTCCTTTCAGAGGCCGTTGCAAGCAGTGGGTGACTTCCTTATACCGGGAATCTTTCAGTCGCCAGAGCCCTCGTCCGTGCAAACAGGGTGCACCACGTGAAGGAGAGGTTGACATTTGGTTGGAAAAGGCTAGTATAGCCTCTCCCAAACCCTTACACCCCCCCCCCCCTTTCAGTATTGAACCATATTCTTGCATTCAGATGGGACAGTTAACTTGGTGAAATGTGATCACATCTGACCTCCTTAAGTGTCTCATCTGGTTGCAAAAATAATGTTCAATACTGAACTATTGTTTTACGTGTGTTCATTGTTCCCAGCCACTGTCGTATATGGTAAGTGTTGGGTTGAATTTCCTTTTCCTTCCTTGTATGTGTGTGCTATAAAGCAGGATAAATTAAACATTTGGGTAGGCTAAAAATGACCGCTTACCAAAGTTGAAGCATGCTGCGGTGATGAAATAATTAGTGGCTAGCCATCATCAGGCAACTACCTCACTATATTATTGAAGAAGGCATAGAACAAGGAATTCTTAAGAGATGTGGAAGAAGGGACATGAAAGCAAAAAACCCAAACCCTCAGTTTGTGTACCTATCTGTGTTTCAGCAATGCACCAGCCTTCAACTTTGGTTAAGTGGTGTTTATTCACCAATATAAATGTCATCAGGTCTCAACTTGAGATAACACTCAGTAATCTTCCTTCTTTTCCACTCCTATCCCCACCCTCACTATCTCTTCCCAAAATAAACCATTGCTCGCCATAGTTGATGTTAGGTACCATGTAATATCTTTGAGTTTCTGTTTATTTATTCAAGGGTTTTTTTTTTTTTAATAATTGTACAAAAAATGTTACTGGAGAAAATATGCTGCAGACTCCTTCCACATGCCCATGAGTTATTTCCAATTTTACAATCCTGCAGCATATGCTTTTCAACTCCCACTTCATACTCGTGGCCTGGTTTATTTTTTTCCCACTATACCAAGGTGCCAACAAATGAATGGAGCTTCCAGTTAATGGCACCATTCTGTTGTTGATAAAGGGCTATAAACCCCCTCCTGCTTTTAACTGTGGTAAGCAGTGGCTATTCTTCTATCCTAATCTTTCATTTGTCCCACTGTTTGGTGCCTACTGTGATCTAATGTATATATAACCTCAGTATATTTGTCTGCAAACAATTCCATGATTACAGTTATGCATTGTTAATATAGTCTGAATATTAATACTACTTTCACACTGGTAATTCTTGACCAATGGTGTATGCTACTTTTCTTGTTCACTATATATCATTTTGCTTTGTTTTTGCAGCCCTGTTGTTAATATTGTTGTGAGACTGTTCAGCTTCTTCCTTGAAATTTTTTTTTTGTTTTTTTTTTTTGTTTCTCTCTCTTTCACATTTTTGCTATTATAAGTTTTGCCTTTGTCACCATCACTTGGTTGACTCTTGTAGCTACATGCTAAAGGTATTTCTTCTAAAAATGCTTTAAGCATATTCACATTACAGATTAAAATTTAAAAGTGTTTGCTATTGATCTATGGCTCTTCTAAAGGACTAAGAGGATAAAGTATTAGATGTTGTAAGGAATTCAAATTTATTTGGTTATGTCTGGTACATCACTTTAAGCAGAACATTTTGTATCTGTGATAGTGTTGTTTTGAAATTTCAGTATTAATTTATTTATTCAATGACTGTTGGCTTTATCTGCCAACAGTTTTAACATCATCAGGTGTAAGCCCAACAATCAACCCAACTTCCACAAGTGTCTTGCAATCTCATCTGCCTTCAATAGTGCGTACAAACAATAACAACAGTCATACTAACAACAATAATTCAACTAACACCGCAACTTTATAACTGCAGGACTACATGAAAGCTGTTGCCAGAATCCCAGGAAAACACAGGTAAGTTAAGTAGCATTATTTATAGATTCCATAGATTTTAATTAATCAGATATTATTAGTCAGGGAAATGAAAGAGAAGTACCAACAGTCCTACAAAAAAATAAGTAAAAGAAGGATGCATCAATAGCTTCAACTCTTTTGTATCACTCCTAGAAGAGGAGCATGCAGCAAAGCAGCCAATTTTCAAGTTGAAAGTAGATGTGACGATCGAAGAATCCGAGTATGTGTGCTAAGGAAAGGCACAGAACAAAAAAAAAAAAGTGTAAATGGAATTGCAGCCGTACTGTAGAGTATTTTAAGAAAACGTTTTCAGAAAGTATAAATGTGTGTCAGCAACAAATAAGACATTTTTTGTATTAAATTATAAATTTGTAATTACCAATATCATAAGTTTATACACTTCAAAACATTGTACTCATGTGTAAACGGCAGTTTTCCCGGCATGTCAGTGTGATGTAATCTTCATGGGTTTAATTTATTGTGAAAGTTGCTTTAATCAAAATTGTTTCGTTAACGACCGATTTTGCTCCAAGGTGGCCAAAATAAATGGTTTTATCAGTTTATTTCAAACACACGTAGGACATCAGACTCTTGAATTTCACTGCATCATACATCAATAAACCTTGTGTGCAAAGGGTGGATTAACCTCCATTGATAATATAACAGCTGTAGTCACAAAATGGTGAATCTCATATTGTCATAGACTTAAAACAACCAATAATTTGAAGCTTTGTTGGATGAAGTCAACTCTGTGTATAATGGTTTTACTGATGTATAACAATGTTTATTGGTTGAGCCGCGGTAACGTACTTCAAGATTTGGTGATTGTTTGGAAGAAATCGTACCATTTTTACAAAATGAGGTTTAAATGAAGAATACTCAGAATTGATGAATGTTGTGTGGCTTTCAAAATTAGTTTTTTCATGGAAAGTGCCTGCATTTCAATAAATTAAACATTAAGCTTCAAGGCGCCAAAAAAAAAAAAAAAAACAACCAATGTTGTGACATGAGAAACAAGGCTTTCGGTGTATCTTTGACACAAAATCTTCACAGGTTTGCCGCGGGATGATATTTTCTAAGGACAAGCTTTCGGTGGCCTGCACTGCCGCATCATCGGGTCTATTGTACTTAAGAGAACAACAAGAACTGAACTGGATGGCGGAACAGCAGCGGGCCAGGATTGTATTGTCTTCTGGTTGCCTCACTACAACGCCCGTCTCCATTCTGTGTCTGTAATTGGTCGGCTCTGGAACCAGCTGTAGATAGGGTCAGACGGATCTGCCAGTTTCCGTGAGTGCCATCCCACTATGCATCAGCTAAAGCCGTAGTTGTTATAGAATGGAAAGAAGATGGTTTACACGCGTCAATGTTCACACAACATCACTGTTCACATCGTGTCGCCATTCACATTATTCTACTACCATTAATAGTGATGTTTTATCTTGAGAATCTTTAGGGAGCCAAGCAGTCTTCTGATTGGCTGACTACAACCCCGGTTCTATTATGCTTGTCAGTAATTGGTCGGCTACGGACCCACCTATAGATGGGGTTGGACCGATCTACAGTAGCGATTGGTGCTCCTCCACTCTATCATCCGTCAGCAAGACACTTGGTTGTTTAAGAATGGCAAAAGCAGGTTTCCATGCGTCATTGAGCCATAGAACCAAGTCCCTGTTCACATTATCATCATTCAGATGTATCTCAATAGCTTCTTTAATCACGGATTCCCAGAAGAGAAGCTTTTCTAGAACTCTCACATTATCGAAATCCATCCTGTGACCATTTTCGATCAGTGTTGTGCCACGGCAGATTTTTCTAGTTGAATTAACCGGATGTTGCGCTGATGTTCAGTCACAGGGCCTTGATGGTGTGGATGGTTTGTCCAACATAACACTTGCCACATTGGCACGGTATGCTATACACTCCCGGCGTTTTTAAACCCACATCATCCTTCACAGGACGCAGCAAATCCTGTATTTTGCAGGAGGGCAGAAAATGCACTATACTCCGTGTCGTGCCAAAATCCTGCCGATTTTCCCAGAGATTACCTGCATACGGGATGAAGGCAAGATCTTAGGCTGTTCTTCTTGCTCAATATCAAGTTAATCTGCCTTTTTCCGAAGTGTTCGTTCTATTAATGGAATTGGGTATCCATTCCGCATGAAGGTGTGGCGGAGATGTTCAAGCCCGACCGGCAGATTGTCAGAGTCTGAAATTTCCCTCGCTCTGTATACCAACGTCTACAACACTGTGTGTCTTCTGTGCTGGAAGGTGGAAGCTTTGGCGTGTAAGTAGCGGTCTGTGTGTGTTGTTTTCCTGTACACACTCTGTGACAGGTTCCATCAGGTCTCCGCCAGATTTAGAATATCTAGAAAGGGCAAGCTACCATTTTTCTCTAGCTCCATTGTGAATCTGATATTTTCATGAATACTATTGAGATGGTCCAAGAATTAGTGACTCTGCATCCCATGTGGCCAAACGACAAACATATCGCCTACATAACGATGGAAACATGTAGGCTGAAGGATGGACTCTTCAATTGCTCAATCTTCAAAATGTTCCATAAAAATCGGCAACCACAGGAGACAAAGGTGACCCATTGCCACACCATAAAAACTTCCACTAAAGTTGAAGTAAATCGAAGTGACGACTAGTTCGAAAAGGTCAACTAAGTTAGGTTCAAAAGACCTTGTAACCGCTGCGGAGAGTCTCCCAAAGGAACCTTGGTGAAGAGTGAGACAACATCAAAACTGACCATGATATCCGACTCCGACAACCGCTCTTTTGAAGTGTTAATAAACTGTGTTGAGTTCTTTACATGCTGAAGACAATTTCCTACATAGGGACTAAGCATCGTAGACAAGTGCTTGGCCAAATTATATGTGAGACTACCTATAGTACTTACAATTGGCCGTAAAGCACATCCTCCTTATTGAGCAAGAACAGCCTAAAGATTTTGCCTTCATCCCGTATGCAGGTAACATCTCCGGGGAAATCGGCAGGATTTTGGCACGACACGGAATAAAGTGTATTTTCCGCCCTCCTGCCAAAATACGGGATTTGCTGCGTCCTGTGAAGGATGATGTGGGTTTAAAAACGCCGGGAGTGTATAACATACCGTGCCAATGTGGCAAGTGTTATATTGGACAAACCATCCGCACCATCAAGGCCCGTGTGACTGAACATCAGCGCAACATCCGGTTAATTCAACTAGAAAATCTGCCGTGGCACGACACGTGATCGAAAATGGTCACAGGATGATTTCGATAATGTGAGAGTTCTAGCTAAGTGTTCTTTCTTCTGGAATCCATGATTAAAGAAGCTATTGAGATACATCTGAATGATGATAATGTGAACAGGGACTTGGGTCTATGGCTCAGTGACGCACGGAAACCTGCTTTTGCCATTCTTAAACAACCAAGTGTCTCGCTGATGGATGATAGAGAGTGGAGGAGCGTCAATCGCTACGGCAGATCGGTGCGACCCCATCTACAGGTGGGTCCATAGCCGACCAATTACCGACAAGCATAATAGAACCGGGGTTGTAGTCAGCCAATCAGAATACCTCATCGTTCCCTATGAATGCTTGAGTTAAAACATCATAATTAATGGTAATAAATGTTGAAAGACTATACTTCACTATACATTGCCCACTATGGCAATGGGTAGTAAAATTTGCATGATAGTGATGACTGTTCTATAATGTGGGAGTCCTTCATTAAAGAAGCTATTGGGATATGTCTGTGTGAAAATAATGTGAACGGTGACGCTATGTGAACAGGGACATTATGTGACCAGTGACATTATGTGACCATTGACGCGTGTAAACCATCTTCTTTCCTCTCTATAACACCAGGCTTTAGCTGATGGATAGTAGGTTGGCGCTGGCAGATCAGTCTGACCCCATCTACAGCTGAGTCCATGGCCGACCAATTACCGGCAAGCATTATAGAACTGGAGTTGTAGTCAGCCACTCAGAAGACCGCATGGCTCCCTATGGATTCTCGAGATAAAACATCATGATTAATGGTAGTAGAATAATGTGAACGGTGACGCGATGTGAACAGTGATGTTATGTGAACATTGACGCGTGTAAACCATCTTCTTTCCATTCTATAACAAGTACGGCTTTAGCTGGATAGTAGGATGGCACTCACGGCGCTGGCAGATCTGTCTGACCCTATCTACAGCTGGTTCCAGAGCCGACCAATTACAGACACAGAATGGAGACGGGCGTTGTAGTGAGCCAATCAGAAGATGATACGATCCTGGCCTGCTGCTGTTCCGCCATCCAGTTCAGTTCTTGTTGTTCTCTTAAGTACAATGGACCCGATGATGGCGGCAGTGCAGGTCGCCGAAAGCTTATCCTTTGAAATTCATCTGGCGGCAAACCTGTGAAGATTTTGTGTCAATGTTGTGATAGACCTCATCCATGCTTTTTTAGCTAAGTTGCAAGTTTTCAGTAACAATATTATTTCCAATAATTACAAGTCTTACCTAAGCGTGGAAAAAAATCACCAGAGATTTGTATTTACACAAAAAACCAGTCCAGTTAAAACTTGCTGAAGTTATCTCAGAGTAATTAATTCTTCAGTTAAAGAATTTTCATTGAGATTTTCTCAGTTCAAAGAATTTTCTGAAACACACAAGTTTATTATGTACCCATATGTGACTTCACCTGATAACTGAACTTGTTGAAATTTTATTGGTTTTATTTGTTTGAATGGAAGAAATAGAAATGCATTTGAGTTTCTGTAGTACAATATGAACTCAAATTCATCAAAATGAGGAAGGGGTTGGAATTAAATGAATCGGTATGTGTAATGAAGCAATATGTATAAAAAAAATTAGCTGTCTTAAAAAGCTGGATTTGGTATCTTAACAATATTTTCATCTACCTATTCCTGTGAGTCATTATTTTCAGAAGTGAATAACATTGAAGACATGCTTCTGAACCATTTGTCAGATGACTCCACTCAGCTTCATTCTGCTAAAAGTAACAAAGTATGAACCTAATATAAGTTATTTGACATGTAATTTGCAACAGCAGAATCACACTAGTTTTCATCTACTTAAACACACAACTATTAATGTTTATTGCTTAGTATAAAAAAATGTATATTTCCGGTTGCAAATATAAAGTTTTAAGTTGATAGTGATTAATGGAAAAGAAATAAAACTAAATACTAAGTCTTCATTGTTTGATGGCATGTCATGGGTTCATTCAACATTTCTTTAGAAAAAGAATGGCGCATAGATCAGTAAATGTTCCCACCCTTTGTTTACTGTTACTGCTGCCAGTTGATATAGGTTAAACAAATATATATATATTAACATTTTGTCAATATATGCTGACAGTCTGGCAGTTAATATAACCAAGCATCGGTGGGCGAGTGGTAACACTCTGTCCTCACTTTTGGGAGACATGTGGTTTCGAATACATGTCTGGCCATCTAGATTTGGTTTTTCCATGGTTTTCCCAAATCACTCGAGGTGAATGCCGACATGGTTCCTGCAAAAGGCCATGGACAAATTCCTTCCCATTCCTTGCTCCCTGTCCCTTCCTGCCTCTAATTCCCTCAGTATCATGTAAACGAGAAGAAAAACAAAAAGTTAATATGGGATTGGCCTTATGCATTGGTAACTTTATTGAAAATACATCACTCTGTATTAATACAGCGAATAGCACAAGGTAGCAAATACTGAACAGTGCAGGTAGTGTTTTATATTCTTGAAATGATAAATAACTGTCACCGTATCTGCTAGCATAGCATGCTGCTGCTTTATGAAGTTCAGCTTGAGGATGACCCATATAGATTTATATAGGGTATTAGTATTGTGGTAGGAAAAAAAGATATTTTGTTATAATTAAGTAATGTTGTATATATGTACTGGTTTTCTCAAAATGGCAGTAGTGGTTTTGTTGAAAATCACTGATTAGGAACTTTTGGGTCTAGAAATCCATCTATCAAGGTCTTGTCTTCAGGAAAACACTTATTCAGGCATTTAGTATGACTTTGTCTTGAAATGAGAAAGTGCCCATAAGTGACAGCTGTCTCGTGATTACCAAGTTCCTTAGAGTATTCAATAATTTAACAACAGCTAGCAGATTCAGCATTCTTGTTTAGTAATCTGTTAAATGAACAAGATGAGCTTAAATAAAAGGACATCACAGCAAGAAGTGTAATTTTTTTATTATTATTTTGTGGGACATGTCTATAAATGGAAACAACAGATGTAATTTTTGTCGGCACCATATAACAAAAACAGTTTCATTGTAAACCAGGTATTATAGTGAGAAACACATTTTTTATCTTGTGAGAAATATCCATAAATGGAAACAGGGCTGTTGCTTTTTATACATCAGATTATTGTCATCTGATTAATCAGTTTAAGGTGAAAAACCATAGTTGGTGTGTGGAGTTATGTGTATATCACAATACAATGAACAAAATAATGCACGATTGAAGCTTACTTTCTACAGTAGCAATATTAGCTGAGTTTGCAGCCTGGAGAATAACAAACTTTTTGCTATCACATAAGGCATGAGGAATTTTTATTAGTAATATAAGCTGTTTTTACAAGCACAATGTCAGTGATGTCATTTATCATGATATAAACTGCTACCAGTTAATCCCTATCCATCATGTGATATTTGGCACTGTCTTCCATTTCCTCGCATTGCAGGAATTGCTATAAACATCACACAAAACAAGATAAAATGTAATTTTTTGTTATAGAGCTGTATGATTAGATCATGATATGTTTTTTTTTTTCCATGACTTCTTATTACTATTGCTTTTAAAATGAAACCATAATATGTGAGTACCTATTGTACATCCTCTCTGGATTGGACCTTAAATCATGTTATTGTGCATCATGGTGTATTGCCTAAAAGTTTATAAACATTAAAATATAGTTTAAGCTGTATTGATAATATTTCTAACTGCAAAGACAATATTCATTCACATGAAAAATACGCAACTTCATCATTAATCGACTTTCATATCTCTGTAATTAATCCTAAGATTAAAATTTACGGAAGGCTGGGTTTGAGGGTGTAAGAACTTAGGCCGACACCGGGTAGAGTATCGCCTATGTACCTTAACTTACTCTCTTGATCACACTCCCAGTCCGATGAAAACTTGTTGAATACTTTAATTTAATTTGACCCATGTTGCCAGGACACAACTAGAACGCTACAGGTCGCCACAATATTTGAAGACCCCAAATATTGAAAAGGTATTACAGCAGCTACAGAAATAAAACAGTTCACTTCTCCAAAAATTCTCAGAGTTTATTTAGAATGAAATTCAAAGTTCAAACAGCATTCTTAAGTTGCTTAGGCAATCGAACAATCGTTCCAAAAATCACAGATTATGGAGAGAAGTAGAAACCGACCAAAAAGATGAGAATTAACCAGTTCATGCTAAGTAACAAATGCCACGCCCCCCGACAATGTTTCCATCATGGCCGAACCCGTGAGCCAACCGAAGACCTGAGCTACCAACCTAAGTCGAGTTGCCAACCTACCAGCGCACAGCTTATAACATCTTATTAGCACGACTTCAAACCCGGAAAGGACCCCGTCTTCACCACCCGTCATGTTTTATACCTTTGCTGACGTCAGAGCAAATACAACTTTCTGCTAACACATAGACGATTTAGATCTGAAATATCTCAGTAACTAAACAGTTATCCAAAACTTTAGGTGTGACAGTGTTTCGACATATTTAATTGTGAATAATGGATATTTAGTGAATAATTTTAAGCATCTGGTTTAAAAGATCTTAGCGCAGGAGTGAACTACTTTCCTACTCTGGGGAATTACTATTGTTCTGGAAATTTCTACATTTCGTCATTTTATTAACGCTACAATTTATGCAAATTATATTATTATCACCTTGTTATATAAAAAATTCCTGAGTCTATCGGTGTAATTTTATTAAGATTGGTGCAGGGAAGTTTAACTACGACGTAACCAAAGTGCAATTTCAGTTTTAATTTTATAACTTATTTCTGTTATTTTTATCGCAAATAAAAATTACCAAGAGATTCTCTAAATTAAATTACGTATTCTGAAAGTTATCTCATCTCTGTATGTACTTTAGATCGGTTGAAATTAATTCGAAACTATGCATGTGGTTGCAATGAGAAATAAATTTTAAGATCTCTATAGCATCGTTCTATTACTTGGAATTACTTGAAATTATTATATGTGATATTAGATTTTTAGGTCTTCCCAGAAATCTACTTTTTATTTCGAATGTTCTCTAGGATTTTGAGATAAAAAATTATTAAAAGTGCAGAGCATCTGACGAAGTATAAAAATTAATTTAAGTTATTTAAACGTTCAGAAACTACAAAATTTTAGTGAATTTATATTTTAATTGCATGATTACTTCCCTACAATTACTTTATTTTGTTCGAAAGTGTGTGAAAACAGTGAAATGCCAAATATTAGAAATTGCTTGTGTACTAAACTGGATTATTTTGGATTATCATATTTAAGGTTAGTAAAAGGTGTTAATATCATTACAGAAAATTAGTATAGTTGGATTATTAAGTATTGAGTTACTTTCTTGCTCCTAAATTGGTTTAAAAATGACAAAATGCTCCCAGTTAGAAGCTCATAATTGCAAAGTTGGATTACTGATGATTATTTAATTTTCAGTTGATTTAAAGTTTATTTATTATCATTCAAAGTTTATATTCGCGTTTAGCAACTACTGAAAGTCTTTACTGCATTCAAATTGGTTTAGAAACTGTAAAGTTAACCTATATCAAAATCTATTATTTGAAACTGACTTGGGGGATTTAATCTATTTCCTCCCAAACTGATGTTTTCTTTTGTTATCAAAGGTTTATTTAGAGCATTTATTTAATTTTGAATACTTTTATATCCCTAAAGGGTTTTATTTAGTGTGTTTTGTTACAGTATCTCTATGCTATACAAAGCTTTACTCCCTAACCTGTACATGAACTGAAAACTATCTTTTACTACCGAGTAAACTTTCCCTCTAATGTCTAAAAGTGAGAGGCTAGAATTTACCAAAATCCTAAGATGCTTACAAGGATGTTACAAACCCTCTCCAGGAATCTCGAGATTTCATGCAGTTGAAATTGAGTGAATCTTTCATGAAGTTATTGAAGTGGTCAGAAGACAAAATGTTAACACACAAAAATCATATCTTACCAGTTAAAGTACTTAGTTCATCTATACAATCAAAACATATAATCGACATTCCATTCAACAACTGTTCACATTTTACAACTCCCATACTGTACAAGAAATACACAAATAAAATCATTCACTTACAGGCTCAGACGCTTAATTTCTATTTTTTAAGTAATCATTTCATTATGTCACTTATCCTTACTACATAATCACTTATTTACTATGAGCTATATACATTCTCTGTCCGTTAGGAGCAGCAATTGTTTATATTTTGTAACAGCTGATTATCAGCTGTCGGTGCAGGGCATACAACCCAACATTGGAAAGGCCCGAAAAGTCACTAAGGAATTTAATTTCATACATGCAGTAACCTTCCTCAAAGCTTTTCCTTTCAAAACCTACTGAATCAAAGTAATTGTCATTGGGACACCCCTGCTGAGTCATCAGTAGAGGTCCCTACATCTTGCAAAGAAAACTGTTTTCAGGATTTCCCCTGAAACCTCGAAACTGTGTAAATTCATTTTTTTTTAACCTTCCAGTTTTTCCTCTACTTGTACACACACACATCTATCACCACACTTTTACATCTACTTAGCTTTATAAGCCACTGAATTATACATGAACATTTAAGAACAAAGAACATCTGACTTTGACATATCAATAGAATAGCTGGCGAATTACTTGATTTTGTTTTCATGGTTGACTTGGCATTGCACTGGAAGCTTGCTGAATCAATCAACAACACATATTTACAACCGTAACTATGCAATTCAATTCTTCATTACTTCTAACTGTTTTGGCATCATTGCTAATACAGATTACATAGCTTTACACAACTATGCTGGTGTATGGTGACAGCCTTATTGTTTCTTACTGATCTTAAAATATCGTTTTCAGCTGTGGGGTCACTGACCAACAGAAATGGTGTATAAATGTGCACTAAACATGCTGGAGCAGACACGCATGCGCTCTGCAGCAATCGTGCATCATTATGACTCTTTCATTAATACTTAAGTTTAGCCCTCATTGATATGTATTGTAAATAAATGATGATAATAACGGCTGGCTCTAATAGAAGGGTCTAATTGGAGGTTGAGGCCAAAGGATGCCTGGAATCAAGATGGTATTAGCTAGCTAGTCTCCACCTGCAGAAATTAGAGGGTATTTTGATTTCTGGAAAGTCCTCATTGTGAAAATGTTAGGTTGTTCAGATTATGGGACTTATCACTGGATGGTCAAATTTGTGGGTGAATTATTTGACTATAGCCATTCTTATGGAAAGTTGGTTAGTCCTATTTATAAATGGTACAGTGAATGCGTATGAATTGGCATATGATGTGTGTTTTAGTGCATGTGGCATGTCCAATTAAGGGGATAGGTTTCTCTGTGGTCGGACTGGAGTAGGTTATAGTGGCCGGAAGCTTGCTGCCTGTTTTGCAGCGGGGTCAATTGCTCAGGGTGGATCTGCGAGAGAGTTTGGGATAATTCTGAGGAGAGTAATTGAGGACCAAGATATTCTTGAGAATGGATAGTCTAGTAAAATATGTGGGGATGGGAAAGGGCAAGGGCAGGATTTTGTGGAAGGGTTGTGCGTTTCAGGGAATGAATGTTGAAGTCATGCCTGTTTCAAAAAAATTAAATTAATGGACTCAAGATCAGAAGGAAAACTGGTTGTGTGGTCAAATGAATTATGATACCAGTCTTTAAGAGCTGAAGTATGGTTAGAGTGTGGTGCAGACCCCACCGAAGCCAAGGACCAGGTTTTCAGGAAGGCACTGTGAAAGCTGTAGATGGTTCCATCCTTGTATTGATTGTATTTTCATGGCATGGACTGGTGGGACCTCTGGTCAAACTGACTCAACCATTGACTGGAAATGGTTATGTTCAGCTACTTGTGGACCATTGCAGTCATTTGTGGCCTCCATCTTCCCAAACAATTATTGACTTTTCCA
>JARYHS010013631.1:178165813-178221875 GCA_031002005.1 Vandiemenella viatica
ACACAATGATACTTGTTTGCGTTTGTTGATTTAGAAAAAGCTTTCGATAATGCTGGGTGGGACAAGATGTTCAAAATTTTAAAGAAGTCAGGTCTAAAGTATCGAGATAGAAGAATACTTTATGAAATACAAGAATCAAGTAGCAATAATAAAAGTAGAGAATCACGAGAGACTTGCATCAGTTAAAAAGGGTGAGAGACAATGTTGTAGTCTATCTCCGTTAATATTCAACTTATAGTAGCAGAAGCATAAAGAAAGTAAAAGAAAAATTTCCATGTGGCACACGTTTTCAGGGAGAAATAATCAGTGTGCTACGATTTGCTGATGAAACTGTCTTGTTATCAGAACAGGCTGAAGACATTGAGAAGTTCACGAATGGCATGAATAAAATGAGGAAGATTTTGGACTGAATATAAATCAAAGCAAGACAAAAGTGATGAAATGTATTAGAAATGATACCAATATTAGTAGATTAAATATAAAATAGGATCGGATACAATAGGAAAAGTAAGTGAATTCTGTTACTTGGGAAGCAAAATTACAACCGATGGCCGAAGCAAGAATGATGTTAAAAGCAGAATAGCACACAGCAAAAAGAGCCTTCATGAAAAAGAGAAATCTTTTAGTTTCAAACATTGACGTAGGAATTAGAAAGAACTTTTTAAACCTCTATGTGTGGAGCACAGCACTTTATGGTAGCGAAACATGGACTTTAGGAATGCCGGAAAGAAAGAAAATTGAAGCATTTGAAATGTGTGCTACAGAAGAATGTTGAAAATTAAGTGGACAGACAAAGTTAGAAATGAGCGAGTCTTGGCAATGATGGGCGAGGAAAGAAGTTTGTGGAAGAAGCTTACAGAAAGAAGAGACAGGCTGGTAAGTCATTATTGGTTAATTATGCTGGTGGACGGAACAGCTGAAGGTAAGAACTGTAGAGGAGAAAGGAGATTAGAATATACGAAGCAGATAATTGAGGACGTCGGTTGTAAGGGATATGTATAGGTGAAGAGGTTAGCACAAGATAGGAAGGGATGGAGGATTGCATCAAACCAGTCGAAATACTGATGACAGAAAAAAAAAAGTAGCATATGATACTGTCGCAAGAAATATGCTATGGAAAGCATTACTTATGTCACATATATATAACTCCTTAATTAAAATAATACAACAAATGTTACGTAAAACACATGGAAAATAAAAACTGGTTATGGATTATCACAAAAATTAAATTAAGTAATGACTGCTGTAAGGGTACCCTATGTCACCAACCCTATTTAAAATTTATAAAGATGTTAGTTTGAGAACATGGTCTCAAAAGTGTAATAGAATGGGTTTAAAAATAATAGATGGAAAATATCTACATCATTTACTATTTGCTGACGATCAAGTCGTCATAGCACAAGACGGTGAGGATGCAAATTACATATGTAATCAACTGTCAACAGAATATAAATAAAGAATGTTGGAGATTAACTATCAAGAAACAGAATGTCTTATTAATGATCTGGATGAATTGTACATTAATGGAAAAATTAAAAAGGTAAATAATTTTTTCTTTTTGGGTTCAATTTTAGAAATAGAAGGAAAATCGTATATGGAAATTAATAAAAGAATTACTAATGGCCGAAAAGTAATCGGATGCTCAATTCACTTTTATGGAGCAAGAATGTTATGAATAGAACAAAAGTATATTCTTACATGGATCAGAAACCTGGAAAATCAATCAAAAATATATTAAGTAGTTGAAAGCATTAGAAATGGATTTCTGGAGAAGATCAGCAAGAATATCAAGAAAGGAAAAAGTAAGGAATTCCGAAATAATGAGCTAATGGAAGTGAAAAAAGAAATTGTGAAGTTACAGAAGGAAAAAGATTGGAATGGTATGGCCATGTAAGAAGGATGGAAGACAATAGAATACCAAAACTAGTACAGGAATGGAAAGTTAAAGGAAGGAGGAAAGAGGAGGCAAAGTGCACAAATAGCAATGAGGAGATTTGGTGCAGAAGAGAGAGATACACACGATCCAAATATCTGGAGAAATATTTTGAGAAGATGAAGTCAAGATCTGTGTTTCGAGTTTTTTTAATGTTGCTTTGGGGTAAAACCTCTGTAGTGAGGAAAATCTCTTGGTAAAAAAATATAATTAATTGAGATATTCTATTCTGGTTTAGGGAAATAAAAATGATCCCGAAAAATGGAACTAGACTGTGACTTATCAAAAGATCATCATAAAAAATTAAAATAAATAAAAGCATTAATTAAAAACCACAACACAGTTTAAAACAATCGTTTCACAGGATCTAATTTCGAAACTTCACTACCATTAAACGTTCCTTACGTAAAGTTTTAGAAATACTTTGAGCCTGGATTAAAAAATTTCTTTTTTTGGGGGAAAACTGTTATCTGTTGCTGATTTAAAAATTGTATCCTTAAAGTTCTCAGCATTAAAAACTGATTTTTTTCCCGCTCATATAGAGACTCTCGTGCTTGAGTGTTGAATGTATGGTTGTTACTGGAGCTAAATAGAACGCCTTCGAAATGGTTATTTGGCTACAAACAAAAATTAAAAAAAAGAAATCAACCTAACAGAGAAGACGAATAAAACTGGTGTATGTAAATATATCAGTAACCTTTACTACAAACAAAACAAGGTTACTGAATTCATAAATAAAACGTCTGGTTATCGCTAAAGAGGGCAAGCGGACATGAAATAAACAATTTATAAGAAAGATACCAATTAAAATAACAATAACTAAAAATACATACCAAAGTAGATTCACTGACTGCAAAGAGATGCCGACGATCACAAGAATAATTATAATGAGGTGGGTAGCAGGTATTCTTGAACAACACTGGATGTGCCCCACAAACGCAAAATATTGAAATAATTATTGTTCAGGAATGTGGATAGATTGTCGACTAACCCTATACCTGTGATCAACGCAGGAATAGAATAAACAAGAACCAAAAATAGGACGTAGCGTCTGGAAATTCCACAAACATCAAGCTCTGGTAAGTCTTCCAGCGTGGAAAGTACCCATGCATGGTAGGAAGCCGCGAAGCCTCTGAAAGGTAGGTTACACCACGGCCAGACTATAACCCTGTCAGGCTATTGTGATCAGAAATGTTCATTTGAACCCGTGACAGTTTAGAAATGTGTTGTGCGCACATTCAAGTAATCTAGGTTTCGCCTCCTATCTAGTGATACGAGAGTGATATGGGTATAAAAACTGGCGACTTGAATCAAGAGTAATGATGAAACCCAAGCGATTACAGCAGATAAGAGATAAGACGAGGAAATGTAATAGTTTAAATATTGTGGCCTTGTAAACCCCTATCTAGTGCCACGTCTCAAATTTTAAAACCTAGATACGACTTGATTTCTTAGAAGAGCGTTCTCGAGCGAAGCGTTTGATTGACAGTAATAAAAACAGTTCACTGGAGAGGTCTTTATTAAAAGAATTAAGCACTTGTGATGTAACACTACTGATAAGATACTTTATCTAGAGCTCTCTACTGATAACTCTCCTTAAAGACACAAAACTTAACTAAAATGTTGCTCTGTATGTTCTCAAAAACAAACGAGGCAACTAACACTTTATTGTCGATACACAATTACGTCGAGTATATACTGCTGTTTTTTGCTGTCTAAATTTATAGTGTACTTGTATAAGTAATAGCTTGATTAATTAATGAAGATTCCATTTAAATAAAGGTCGGCAGGTTGATTTTAACTTTTCAAAAGTTTGCGACTTAATTATTTTAATATTTCAATAATGAGCTTTTTCACAATTGATAACCAGTCGATTAAATATGATGACCATACATCCAACATTTTCAAATTTTCTGCATTAAATTATTATTTTAAATTTTTGTTCATTAACATTTTCAAATATTCTACAAAATATTTTAGTACATATTTCATTTGAAATTCAATTTGTTATTTACTTAATAATTTAATATTTTTTCCGCGCACCAGGTGCAATGGTGAACCAGTGAAACTATTTATAACTAACAAAGTACCTACACTATCTTTATTTCAGCTGGATCAGTGTAAATACATTTGAAATTAATTTAAATATATACTTTAGACAGTATTTTCCAGAAAATTTGGGCTCAATGAAGCTATACTGCGTTTTAAACTACGCGTAACGCCGTATAATAGCGAGTGCATTTATATAATAGTTGACATTTAAAATGGGGATGAGTGCCTGAAGTATTGGACCCGTATATAGTTTTTTGTCCTCCATACTGACGATACTGTTTTCCGTGGGCGGTTATTTTATTCGCTCATAAATTCAACTTTTCGATTTATTTATCATTTGTCATGTATTTTCCTCGTATGCTTTACCATTTTCGCTTCACTCAATTGGCGACATTCTCTCTTCGTGTTGATGAAAACATCAAATGCAAATTAGTTTTTTTTCGCCAGTGCGATGGCTTTGACACTGGCTAATTGAAAATCTGATTGAGATACATTTATTCCGAGTAATGCACATGACAACAAATATATCATTATTTGGATCTATCTGCAAGATTTGTTTGTGGAAATTATCGCAGGACACAGTCATTGCCTGATATGGTAAAGGAGCTGGTTTGGGAGTCATTGAAGGATAGGAGGAGGGTGAAGAGAGTGCTGGGACTGTACAAGGCATATGTTGGTGATGGGACTTGGAGGGATATTGGTCGAAGATTTAGTTGTGTATGGTAGGGGAAAGATGACCATGACCAAGAGCTGGCACTCGATTTCATGTATAGGGGAGTGGGAAAATTTCTTTTGTGGTCAAGAGTGTCAGGGATTGGAACGATTTACCAAGTGAAATGATGAATATTTTACCAAAAACGCTGAAGGAATTTAAATATAAAATTTGTAGATCGCAAAAGTATTAAAAAGGGGTAATTAGATGGCTAAGGGAATTTCCACCGGAGCGTGTGTTCCAACGAAATTAAATTACTAATAATAACACGCAGTATGGTTGCTCTCCGCATGAAGTAAGAATGCCTCTGCAGTGGTTAACTCCTGCTAGAGGTCTGTACAGTGGCCACGGTGGTAGAGCCTATTTCGACTTGATCCAGTCAGCGTTATGTCCCATTTCCATCTCTTTCAGTGCTTGAGTTCGTTTTATTGGCGTTGGGAAACGCAAGAAACTCGCTTGGGACATCAGTCACGATGGCTCTGTGTTAAGGCCATCTACCGGTTTTAAAGACTCAGTACCAACTACTTGCAGAAAACACAGATAGATGGCGTTAGGATTAAGTTACGTATCTTATGAAACGTAACCGTAATATTTCACATCTTATCATCGTTAGCTGAAATGCTCAACTAGCGATGATAAGATGTTTCACTTCAAAAATTAATTGTAATCCGTTTGTTTTTACTAGCATTATCAAGATAGTTTAGTTTCATTAAAAATGTGCAACAACATAAGTTATTTTCGAAAAATTAATGTTCAGTGAAACTACTGTGGTATAAACTACATTTTTGCTGAGTGGAACTATATAAAAAAATAACTGTAATGTGTTTGTTTTTGCTAGCATTGTAAATAGAGTTAAATTTTATTTAACCGTGGTCCCAGTATCCTACCCTGTGGCTCTGCCATTTTCACTTACACTTCTTGTAACACGGTATTTCTTTATACTACATTTGTGCAAACGCTGTCTAAGCTCACTGGGTTTATCGCTCCCAGCGCGACTTCTGCTGCCAAATGCCGGATATACAGTGCAGAGGACCGAGCCTGGACGTAAGCTCGAGCCTGGCAGTAGGCTCGGTCTGTTACTCGCCTGCTGCGTGGTGACGAAGCCGCGCTGGTACTCGATCCGTACAACCAACTGAAAAATTAGAATGTGGAGTGTGTCTTCTTCTTATTGTTACTTGCTAGGTGCTGTTGTATTATTTCATAAGACTGAATGTATACTTTTATTTCAAGAAAATTCTGGTCTTTGCACTACGTTAATGAAAATAAAATTCGGCAGATTGCACCACATTTCAACATATCAACGGTGATTGTTCAGTTATCGAAGTATGCTCTCTGCATAAGATTGAACAGCTGTAATGTGTACTGATATGGGAGCTGTATATTATCCTTCTTTCGCAGATTTACGAATATATTTTGTGTATCTGTAGATTGGGGTGTGACCTTCAATTCAAATCAACCTGAAGTATACGCTTCTGGTCCTCCGAATATAAAACAGAAACTAGAATTTCTTAGATACAGGAGAACGAATGTTATTAGCGACAAGACGGACGAAGTTCTACGCTACATACATTATTTATCCTCTAACAATGATGATGAAGAAGACAATCTGCTTACTAGGTGGATATATAGAGCACAAAAAGTAACCTTAGCTATTTTACAGTACAAGCACTTCATACCAGCGGCTTTCCAGCAGAGCTGGTTTCAACATTTCTTAAAAATGGAACAATCTTTCTACGGATCATATGGTTAATCTTTTCGTTATCTACAGTCACGTTCAGTGACGTACATTGATATAAATCCTTACAAGACGTCACAAATGCTTGAAGCCTCTGTATTAAATGTGGATTCAGGATATACTTTAAGCATATTAGTAACTGTAGATAATTTATTTATATTAGGGTTTTCATTATCGTACATTGTATTCTGATTTCATCGTTTGTAATACTTTTGTTGTATCTGTTTTTCAAACACATTATTGTTGATAGAACATACACAAAATATTGATAGTAGTCATTGATATACTGTATGTATACTATTGTATATACTGTAGTTTCAAGAGTTCCCCTTGTCTTATAATCTTGTCCCGTTTTGCGTGATCTCCACCCTTGTTACGAGGCAGACGCGAGGAAGACACTGTGGGCCATTTCTGCGAGTCTTCGTTGTCCAACGAGACTTCGTATGTCCGTCGAGCCTGGGGAAGCTCCAGCGGTCACAGCTCGCCCGAGCATAGAGGATCGGACATAGTAATAACCGAGAGAGTTCGAACATGAGTAGACGGCAATTTGCACGACACTACTGTCTACCCTTTAAGAATTCCTTTCCTTATTTGTTAATAGTATTGATTTTCTGTTAGTAACTAGACTGTCGAGTGATTGCTCGCAGTTTTGACGAAATTTGGAATATCATTTCTACTGAAAGGAATGATACTAACGAAGTGATTATCGCGATAATATACGGAATGTTATCTCGGTTGTCCAGGCAACGCCATATCAGTTTAATTTTTTTTATCAAATGTTCAGCCTTTGTTCTGTGGACTTGGCTGTAGTGTACTGTGTGCTCTGTTCCATATCACTGCTTGGTTATAAGTTGGCTAATCAAGTTGATGTTCCCTCTACAGCCATTAGGCAGACCAATAGGGAAGATGTGCAGTGCGCTGAACTATATAGTTTAGTCAAACGGCGAAAACATCAACTGGTCGAAGACTGTTTAATACCTCGGTGTAACACTAGACTCCAGACTAACATGGATACAACACATCGAGGATCTAAGACTGAAAGTCGCAGCCAGGATGAGGGAGTTGTACCCGGTCCTCAACAAGGACAGCTCCCTAGCAGCCAGCACCGGGATCACGATATTTTACAGCCTCATCAGGCCGATTATGGAGTATGTGTGTCCTGCCTGGGGTTACGTCTCCAAGTCTGCCTTGAGTCGCCTGCAGACAATGCAAAACCGTGCACTTCGACGCGCACTCCACGTGTGTAATCGATTTCCAACAGTCAACCTGCACAAAGCCGCAGGTATTACACCCCTGAAGGACAGGATTGTTCAGTTGACAAAAACGTTCTACAAGGCCGCACGCACATCAACAAACCCGCTCATATCTAACCTAGGGCAATATGACAACTCACAGGACAAACATAAAAGATCTCTCTCAATACTAACAAGTAATTGAATAAAACACAGAGCAAAAGAAAAGACACATCAAAAGTAAAGGTATCCCTCATTCAAAGTTGAAGGAAATGTCTACGACAAAACCTTCTATCTCAAACTGCTTAGAAATGAAACAAGCAGAAAATGCTCTGTGTGTGTGTGTGTATCTAGTTTAGTCTAACCACTAAGAAGGTCACAGAAGCACAGCAGAATCTTTGATGATAATAACCTGAAGGAGATTTAAATGGGAAATTTGCCTCGGTAAAAAATTTATTCACCATGTATTATCGTTTCCTTTAATTCTACCACATGAAGTTGTTTTTGTCTCGTGAAGTGTTTGTTTGTGGAGGTATTTCTCGTAACAGTGATTTTTGATGTTGCATTTACCTGTTATGCTGTCTTCGCGGTGAATGGTTCTTTCCGAAGAACGCCTTTCTAATGCTTGACCAGGCTACAGCTGCGCTATTCTGCAACAAATGTATTCCAGGTTGGAGCATAACGAAACGAATTTTTATACTTAGCAACTAAATGTCAAATTCAGTATTTCACATCCTGAAAAAGACAGGTGCACGTCTCCGTACATAGTTAAATTATTCTATACTAAGGATGGTGAGATATTTTATTCTAGAGTCTAGCTGCAAGCATTTTTAAGTGTGGGACATTTCAATCAATTCATAAGGAGAGATGGAGCTGCTAGAGTTATATCGATACAATTTTTAGTATCCGTCAACTTTCGAAATACTGTTTACTATTTAATGCAGAATTGCTTGAGCCAGTTTTTTATTTGACACCACCTCACGCCAAGTGGATGTATGATCATGAGGAAACCGGAGGTAATGAGTTGCCATTGTGGTCAGATTTTGTTACCTAGGAAGAAACAACCAAAAAAAAAAAAAAAAAGAATAGTTTCTCTTAACCGATAAAGAACGTAATGTGCAATTGGAACATAAGAAAAGTTGCGAAAACATCGTCATACTAGTATAAAGTGAATCACCAACCTATGCTGACGTTTGGAGAATGGACGTAAGGAATAGGAAAGAGTTCAGCAAAAGCCTCATAAAGGAACCTTCGAATCCCCGTTCGGGCATCCAGATTTGGGTTTTCCATGGTTTCCCCAAATCATTCCAGGTGAATACCGGGATGCTTCCTTCAAAAAGGCCATGGCCGAATTCCTTCCCATTCCTTGCCCCCCATCCTTTCCCGTCTCTAAAGACCTTGTAACGATGCAATCGAACCGACGCGATTCGAGAGTAGTGTCTGGGAGAGATTATCTTTGGACAGTGAGAGCAAGATGGCAGGAGTATAGTTTGCGGCGGGAACGCGGGAAGCGAATGTCGAAAGTGGTCGACTGTTAAGAACTATGCCGCGAGGACGAATATTTAAAAAGTGCTTATAACTGTTCCATTAACTTGTACGGTGATTTGAAGAAGTATTTGGAGTGTCGGTGGATGAGAACAAGAACAGTGTTCCGGATAAACGATTGTGATAGTGGCACCACATGTTACTTGTACCTGCTCGGTTCGAATCTAGCACGCTTTGGTGAAGAAGTTTCGATAGCACGAGTCTTTGTAACTGGTGGTTACTTCGGCGACGTATTTCTTTTGCTTATCCAGAAAATAAATGTGTGTTCTGATTGTAAACTTTTGTGTGATTTATGTGTTGGCAATTCCCGCTAACTGCTACTGCTAACTGTTTACGTGATTGATTTTGTGAGTGACTATGAATTATTAGTATTAGTTGTGGAATCCCCACTGGCGACCGGACGGTATCAAACCTATAATCTTAAGAACATTTTATTAAGTACTGAAATACACGCCGTGTTGAGTAGTACCACCAGGACATAATTTATCACCAAACAACGAACGTTCTTACAACCTCGATGACTTATGTTACAGAGAGCAGATTCCTAAAAAAGAAGGTCGCAGATAGTGAAAAAATTGAAATAATAATTTAAAAAAATCTAAAGTTGAGCCATTGATCCGAAGATTTACTGGAGAAGATGTGGTTTCAATTTGTAGGACGTGTGATGAGCAAAGGCGAGAGAACAATATTGGAGAAAATACAAGAGAAAGAGTAGAAGGGAAGGAGGCGTTTAGGAACACCAAGACAAGACGGACGGGTCAGTTATAGAATAAAGAGAGGAAATGCAGGCAAGTGGTGTGCGAAAAAATCTACAGAAATCGTTAGAAATGGAAGCTGTTAGTTATATAGCATTTTGATAATTAAATATTTCAATTTTTCTGTGTATTTCCGTTTTAATGTGATCAGAATTTTTTTGGATTATAACTAAAATCTATGATTGTAAAAGTGTATTGTATGCTAAAGAGCCGGTTGTTCTGCAGTAATAATATTTTGGCCCTGGTGGATAGGTGGTAGCAACAAGTTCATCTGGCTGCAATAGAGGTAGTCTTTGTTCGCGTAGCGTGAAACTATAGGACAGCGATATCATTAATATGTGTGGTTATTTCTGAAGCAACATATCAGTAACGGAAGCTGTTAGACTTTACAGAAATTAATGAAATCTCTACAATTTGATAAAATTGCAGAAAGTTACGCCTGCAGATGAAATTTATTTCAGAAAGAGTAATTACAATGTGCTGGTAATAGAGATGCAAAAATCGTAAAATTTGAATTGTCTTTTTGTGTGTCTGTCTGTATTCATTTCTGTCTAAAAAGTAATGTTCGAATTTTAACATAACTCCACTTTCTGATAGTTTATGACATGGATTAAGCTGTAGCATACTTTTTATGCATATAAGTTATAAAATTCTTAATGATACACAGTCCAAAATAACAAACTTTGACAAGTTTTTCATTTGGGACATGACCAGTAGTACAGAAAATATGGTGACGCACGATTCTTAATAATCAGAGAGTGTACCAGTGTTTGGTTAAATCCTGAATTTCTCTGCAGTGAGTAGGGAATGAGGGTATACAACGAGACAGTAGTGACTCGTCGGTCAAACAGGGACATTAAAATACTCGGCTTCTCCATTGGTGTTTTTCCGTCGAGAAGATACAATCTTTGATCTCCATGCACACACAACACTTGACAGTATTCATCTACACACTTAGTTAATAACACACGCATACAAAGGTCAGGAATCGGCCATTCTTTATCTGTAACAAGAATTATCACATCCCCTGCGGGAGGATTCAGTCAATCAACGGGTTGAAGACCATACAAATACAATGGTACAGCGGTGTTTCAGTTGTTTTAATTGCTATTTAACAAAAAAAAAAAAAAAAAAAAAAAAAAAAAAAAAAAAAAAAAAAAAAAAAAAAACGCAATAAAGTTGTCTCGTATACCGCATCCGTAGTGATTTGGATGTATTTAATCCAGTTTCAGTTAATGTTTGTAATCGCTAGATGGCCATCACATTTACCGACAATTTTTTTTATGAAAGTAAAGGATTTCCAATGTTCGAATTGCATGGATGAAATGATGTGAAATGATTAACTGACTGCTGTATTCCCCATCCTTCCATAATACACCGTGAAAGACTGTTCGCGTATCTCTGCACACAAACTAAGTGTCGCACTCTACTGAGTAACGTTTTCAAGTCTATCTAGCTGTGTTTTAAAGCCTTAAAGAATATTAACTATTAAAATAGATACATTTTTTGAGATGAATATCTGTGGATTTACATGCAAGCAGTGCAATAAAATAAGAAATCTTGCGACACGTGTTTAATCTATACATATAATAAAGCGGGAAAAGTCTACAGATTTAAGATATTTTAAAATATATATATAATGTCACAGTAATAGTAAGCTACACAGAATCAAATGTTTATTTTCTTTTTAAATTTTTCTTCGTTTAACATTTGTGTCTATCTGTCAGCAAGTTATGACGAACGGGATTCACGGTAATACTACTTGATGGGTTTTCGAAGATCTAAGGGATAAAATGGGATATGTTTATTTTTATTGTGAAGACGGAAAGTTCAGAAATTTAAGATTAAAGTGTGCATAAAATAATATCTATTTGTGGTTGAACGCTATTCACACAAGAACTACTTGGTTGGAATTAATTACTTCTCGCTGTACAATGTAGATCGTGAATTCAGCGTTCGAACGAAATCTTCTTGGAAGAATTAACTATTTTTCCTTCGCTGGCGTTGTGTTACCTGTGACATTACCGGTTTAATCTGTGTATTAACACAATAACTCGTTTCTCAAAAATCTGTGAGAGCTTTGTCATGCGAAAGTACGTTCGTTAGGTGACCGTCAATAGTATAAATATATTTTAATGAAACAACCTGTAAAAAAGAAAGCTGTTCTCGTGCTATAACTAAATTATGTAATCTTGATCCAAAATTTATTTATTTAACGAATGAGGTTGACACAAATCACGATAAAACAGACGTCAAACAGTTTTAAAATATTTGTAAGAGAGATGGAATCATTACGAATAGATACTGCAGGTATCGTTAAACAATTAGAGCTCCTGAAGTGGGGGAAAGCACCGGGCCCGGATGGAATTCCAGTAAGAGTATTTTCAGAGTATGCGGCGGAAATCGGGCCATTTCTGTCTGATATATTCAGTAAATCATTAGAAGAGCGAAAAGTACCTTCAGACTGGAAAATCGCGCAAGTAACTCCGATTTTAAAAAAAGGTGATCGAAGTGATCCTGGAAACTATCGTCCCATATCTGTAACATCTGTTTGTAGTAGAGTTATGGAGAATATATGCTCGAACATATGAATTTTCTAGATGATAATAATTTGCTTACAACAAATAAACACGGATTTCGGAAGAAAAGATCTTGTGAAACACAGCTGGCCCTATTTACTCATGACGTAATGAAAGTTATCGATGCAGGTTCACAAGTAGATGCAATTTTTTTAGATTTCCAGAAAGCCTTTCACTCTGTGCCACACAACCGCCTTTTAGCGAAGCTTCGAGCGTACGGTATATCGGATCAGCTTTGTGAATGGATAAAGGATTTTCTAACTGGTCGGTCGCAGTATGTTGTCGTTGAAGGAGAAAGTTCTTATAATCTAGATGTTACATCGGGTGTACCTCAAGGAAGTGTAATAGGACCACTTCTTATCTTAATTTTTATAAACGATCTCGGAGACAAAGTGAAAAGCCTTTATAGATTGTTTGCTGATGATGCGGTTATTTATAGGGAAGTAAGAAATTTTGCCGATTGCTTAGAAATTCAGCGCGATCTGGATGTTATTTTGGCTTGGTGCGCTGAGTGGCAACTTACTCTAAATTGTAAAAAGTGCAAGACATTGAGCATAACTAACAAAAAGAATCCAATTGTTCAGAAATACGAGGTAAACAGTTCAGTTATTGATATGGTCGATTCTATGAAATATTTGGGAGTAACAGTACAAAGGAACATGAAATGGGACATACACATTAATTCGTTAGTAGGTAGAGCAAATTCTAGGCTGCGATTCATAGGTCGAATCTTGAAAAATTGTAATGAACAAACAAAGGAGATAGCGTACAAATCTCTTGTGCGTCCACATTTGGATTATTGTTGTGCCATTTGGGACCCGTTTCGTAAGGGATTGATCGAAAGTATAGAGAAAGTACAGAGAAGAGCCGCTCGATTCGTGACCGCTTGCTACAGTCCTTATGAAAGCATCTCAGAGCTGATTAGTAGATTAGGTTGGGAGTCTCTGGTAGATAGACGACACACGTTTCGTTTAAACTTATTGGTAAACATGCGTACTCCCACTTTCACTTTTGAGTGTAATGAAATATTCTTCCACCAACCTATTTGAGTCGGAAGGACAGGAAAGATAAAATTAGAGAAATAAGGTGCCGGACTGATTTTTATATGAATTCTTTTTTCCCTCGTACCATTAGGGATTGGAATGCACAGCAAAGAGATTAGCTTTGGTGCTGAGCACCCTCTGCCACCCACAATTTTGTGAATTGCAGAGTATATATGTAGATGTAGAGCAATAAGCAGGAAATATTACAAGAAAATATTACATAATCAATTGCGCCGTCATCCGCATTCAGAAATCAGTGAATTGGTTGAACCACTCCCTTGAGTCTATGCTCTGTATTGCTTGTCGTTCTGCACAATTCTGGTGATTGGTACCACATACAGTTCGTATTGAGAATCAGCAGAATCCTACAAGATTGCTAGTAATTAAATTTAGACCAGATAACGTCTTTCTGGGAAGATTCAAAATCAGACAATCTTTCAGAGATGCTCTGAGTATCGCATGAGCATACTGGTGAATTTTTCTTCCATTCCAATCTCGAGCAGTGAGTGGTGTGAAACCAATTTTGGAGTAGGTTTTGGACTGTGCAGTTGGATGCATCATAGAGCGAAGTCTATTCGTGTTCAGACAATCAGAGAACAAATGCGCAGGGAATTGATTATTTTGAATTTTCTGATATTCTCTAAAGTGTGCATGTTATCTACATATTTGCGAAGGAACAGATGGGCTCAGAAACGGCAACCAGTGCCAAATATGCGCATAGTTTTGTTCAGCTCACTGTCAATCTTCTCAGTATGATCTCCTGGGACGCACAGGGCATCAATATTCAAACCCAGAATAAATCAGTACCAGAGGAAATCACCGAATAGCACGAAAACTCGCAGCTGTGTTTGTTAGGCGCATTTGAAATTCAGGGTTTCATTCCAAGTAAGTCTAAAATGTTTTGGATGTTTGTTATAGTTAAACACCTAGCTGCTGAAATAATTTCTTGTTTCTCCGTTAGCCAATTTATTGTTCAGCTGATAGCACATATCCTCCGTCCTGCTAGCACTGGACTCAAGCCTGGATCATTCGTTTAGCTAAACGTTTTCGGTCGCATTGGCCTATTCTTCCACCTCCAGGAATACTGACACGCGCTATATATAGACAGCTCGGTGGAGCATCGGATCAGCGGCTCGAAGGCACAGAGGGCGTTGTTTATAAACATTGGCTCGCACACAGCTTCCGCGTTAATCTCTGAACGTCCGTCCCCGCTTTCAACGCAATTTGAATCGATTCCAAACCCCTAATTGAAAAACGTTTGAGTGCCTCTTCAGACTATTGCTTTTTGCATGCCTACGTCAGCGCTCTGTTGCGATCTTCGCAAATAACTGTTTTCCAGCGCAACGCTCAGTTTTTCGATTGGCCCGAGTTCCTGGAACCTGATAATACCGACCTGTTGTGGTGCTTCGCCGCTAGCGGATTCCGACAATGGAGTCTGCGATATATCGCATTACATTCCGCGCATCGTATTAACCTCTAGATGTAAAAGCCGACAAGATATATCGCATTACATTCCGCGCATCATATTAACCTCTAGATGTAAAAGCCACTGGACTCACATTTTCCGTCTGTCGGAAACACACTTTTGTGTTTTGCTTAAGGGGATAGGTACACTTACCAGGTTTCAAAAAAATGATTTTTTTTATTATTCACAAAAATAGTTTATAGTTTTGGCTTCATTTTAGTGAAACAATTATTTCAATATCTTTAACAGTGTGGGAATTATGTGTGATTAAGCAATGCTCTGCACGGTGACAGCCATTTAATGTGTTGGGGGTTTTACTCGGAATGCCAATGAGTCATTTCATTCCAAAATTTGGAAAATATGTCCCAAGACATGATTTATTGGAAAAAGAATAGCTGAAATTGGCACAAATGATGCAGTTATTACTTTTAACAGTGGGATGGCTGACAGACTATGCTCCTGGTGCATATTAGGAAGAAACAGGACACCTGAAGGTACCATAACATGTTTCCAAATCTTTAACCATGAATATCTCAAAACAGCATTTCATCAAACGGTTTTAAAGATAACTTTTTTCCAAATACATAGATCTTTTTCAAATTTGCAGGACATGTTCTACATACTAAGTACTACAGTCTGGACTATTATTGTTTGTGCAGCTTTTTCCAAATGAAAAATATGCCTTTATATTTAACCAAAAAAGCAAAAATTTTAATTTCTTGACAAAAAAATTATTAATAAAATATATAGAGTTAAATATGTTATATTATAGGTTCAACTTATTTCCTTGATATTAGTTTACAATATTAAAAGAACATTTCTGAAAATTTTCAAATACTATGCTTTCTGTCTTTAAAACCCTTCACAACAACATATTTTTCACTGTCCATTTGGATGGTACATTATCCTATTGTTAAACAATATTTTTATTTTAAAAATCAATTTTTATATCTAGCTATAACAGTTCTATGGAGCTATGAAAAATGAACCCTCAAATTTAAATAGATTTGGAGAAAATGACATCTCAACTTTATCAAATATTTGTATGTGTTAGGTGTACCTACCCCCTTAATAAAAACGAATGAGAAAAAAATATTCATTGCATGTTAATTTAATTAATGACTACTCATATCCCCATTTAGAGCTTTATTTTCAGATCCGATGATGGTAAAAATTATCGAATATTTTATTTTTCCTAAAACAGTTGGGCATAGAAAGAGTCTTCAAGCGTGGAAGGGTTCATAAATAGATCCACACATGTAAAAACGAGAGAGGGTACCGAGACATTGCTGAATTTAATGAACAAAGTTCTTGGAGTAGAATATGGACTAAACTTAAACCACAGCAACACGAAAATACATGAATTACACCAGAAACAAAAATAATAGCAGCAGAATAAATATAAATATGATTTGGTGTAGCAGAAGAAGAACGATAATTCCGTTCTTTAGTAAGAAAAATTATAATTGATAACCGTTGCTAGAACAATAATATTCTTTATAATGCTTTGGTAACAAAAATGAAAATAAATACCATATCACTCATTCCACAACTACTCACTCCATTGCAAACCCCACAAAGCCCAACTACATTGTCACAGCCGCTTGGATGTAATAAAAAGAGGTTTACTATCGTACTGATTTATTTGAATCCAAATTTCGTCTACTTATGAAGACACACTTTCGCTTTTCGACACTGGCTTGTTGCGGTTACTGTACCTGCTTTGCGGAGTTGAGAATGGTAATATACTCTACAACAAAGAAGTAGAGAACGTGAGGCCAATGTGGCCTTATGACTGTATAGTAGAAAGTCGTAGCAGCGTATAGAGAGGATGTGGATTGCGAAGGAGCTGAGATTTCAGACACAAGTCTTTACTGGCAAGAACAGTTATTTATCAGACTAAATAATAGAATCGGATTTGGTGAACGAAGTAGACACTGAGCATTACAAAGATAAATCAGCATAAATCTAGGTTTCGCAACATTAAAAATCCACCAAGTAAAAGCAAAGAGACGCTCAGCAATCTTATCCTTAAGCACGTAGAAATTACTCTGCATTTTCCTCATACGGGTTTAAACGATGATTGATAGCGTTCACTGGTGAGATTTTCGAGAGATTGTGAGTATGCACTGATTCGAGGGAGAGAATTACGAAAGCGTTAACAGCTAGTTGATTAGATCCACAGGGTCTTAGTCAAAAGTCATTAAAGATTAGTTCTAAAAGTTACATTGCTACTCTATGTAGTTTTACAAACGCCAGCTGAGATACAAATTTATACAGGCGTTTCACTGAAAGACAAACAAGTATATATCACGACTGATTATAGTAGCCGTCACGAAAATAGACCTGCGAAGGTCAATGCGTCTCCATACAATGTTGCAAATTCTCAGAAAAACCAACTTTCAGTAATATGTGCTGAAAAATTCTAAAAAATAATACTGAATATGTGGAACAAGGTGATGTGATTTTTAACTCGAAATATTTACATGACTAATTAAAAAAAAAAAACCAACTATTTCCCATGAACTTTACGAATGAAAATACTTTCTTCACTTCAACCAACCGAAAAAACTAAACCAATGATAAAAAAATACCTGAAAAAATTTATGCGGCTTCCCGAAAGTTAACAGATTAGCACAGAATATTTTATATTCATTATACAGCGAAGAATGTTATAATTTTTTTTTAAAGTTATACGAATCTCTTGTTTGTCCCTTTTGTGTAATGTAAAAAGTTGTCGCTGAGTAACTTCCGTTCTGGTTGTTCACGTGATAACTTCCAGCGAGAAAGTTTGTGAGAAAATATTGAAATTATTTTTAGAAAAAACAACAGCATCTTTAAACGAATCCTTCTGGTTTATTTAATAATTTATCTGCACGAATGTTATCGCGTTGCGCTCGCGTCCAACACTGGCCGACAGCTTCCGTCAATTACGACGCGCGAGATACTCTTAGCTACCGAACCTTCTCAAAATATTCAAATTCAGGCTGATGTAAGAAATATTATCTTAACATGACCAAATACACATAAAATGGTTTCCTGAAAAATCTTTTCATCTTAATAAAAATAAAGGTAACGCAATGTCTGCTTTCAATAAAATTACTAAAGAAATGATTGAAAAACTTACAAACTAGCTTATTTTCAGAGCTGTGAGCCATTATCCTCTCCGTAACTTATTCATCTTCGGATTCATTGGACTGAAGATCACTGTCGCTACTCCCTCCCAGCTGTATCACGAACTGATCCATTTCTGTGTCCCTCGCGCACTGTTTGACATAATCAGTTTCTTGTAATCTTTCCGAATGCCTTACACAATTTGCCCAATCTTCTTGAGTAACGCTGTCTAAAGCTTCGTGTGTAAGTCGTTCGACATCGGCAAGTTTGAAGGTCGTGTTCTTCTTAGCGACATCCCGATTTACTTGTGCCCAGATGAGTTCGATTGGATTATACTGGCAATGATTTGATGTCCCATTTCATTTGCCAATTGATCCAATTCGAATACCTTCATGGCATTTCCAACTTATTCTTTACATAAAAGCTCATCCCTAGTTTCATGGGGAAAAAATTCAACACCATTCTTACGTAGCCATTCAATAATATCTCCCTTACACCAGTTTGAAGATGGTGGTTTGTCTGTTTGAATGGAATGATAACTGGCATTGTTCATGACGATAATGCATCCTTCTTCCAGCGAGCGACACATATCACTAAACCACTTCTTAAAAACCTCACCGTTCATTTCTGTATGGTAATCCGATAGAGACGAACTTGGTTTGCAAGTTTACTGAGGTCCACTGAGTTCCTGTCTCGTGATTGTAGAAAATGTTATCACAAAAGTGCAGTGCGTCCCAAATCAAGGAATACTTCGTTGGAATTTTGTAATGATGTAGACAAGTATACTCCTGCGCAATGTTGTTGCAGGCCATGTTTCCGCAGTTGCTTAATTAATTACCAGTTGAAAGATAACGCTAATGCAACTGTTTAATTTATTTATTGTTGCGTCGTACGCATTTCACCTCTCATCGAGGCATCGTCAGCGACGAATCTGTCTTACAGTTTTTTATACAGTTTTATATACATTTTTATCTTATTAAATTGTGAACATGAGATTTTTTTAATAGTTGAATTTTACTTACTATGTACATTTGTTAATATGGTATACAGCTGCGCATCTCCGTTTTCTTATCCAAAGCATGTTTTGCTTGTATCATATTTACACTATTGTGTGTTTTCATAGTTCTGTCGTCTGTTGGGGCCAGCTGGTTTGTTTATGTCTTGTCTCTGGTGCACTTTCACGTCCTTCGGTTGTCTGCTGTGGCCATCTTGTTTGTATATGTCATGTCTCGTGCCGATAGCGCGAGTTTTGAAAAGAGTGTGTATGCGTGATGATCTTATCAGTGTGTTTTATATTTATGTGTGATCTATATGTGTCTGGAGGTTTGTTAAAGTTTGTGTTTATTTTGTTTTGTCTGTCGAGTTTGTGTATATGAGATTGAGTATCATTTTTTGCTTCCTGAATATATAAGTTTTCCTGTATAGTGAGTGTGTGGTGTCTGTGGTTGTTGATAGTGAGAATTTGTATATCTGTGTTTAAGTTTGTTGGTGAATGGTCATTTTCTATGAGGTGTTCGGCGAATGCAGCTTGTTTGTGATTGTGTGGGTGGTTTGATGTGGAATGTATTATCTGGTCTGTTGCTGTAGGTTTTCTGTATACTTGGAATGAGTGTGTGTTTTGTAATGGTGAGATCCAAAAAAATTATTTTTCCTTTGTCTATTGTGAATGTGATTTTTTTGTGTATATTGTTTATGTCCTGGTGTAATTCATTTATTCTTTCATCTGATTCATTGATGAGGCATAAAATAACATCAACAAATCTCCACCAATATAGAATCTTATATCCTTTCTGGCAGATTAGTTTTGCAATATTTCCATTTCTATGTTGTCTACGAATACATTGGCTATGATGCCTGAGATTAGAGATCCCATAGGCAGTCCTTCCTGTTGTAGGTAATATTTATTATTGAAAGTGAAATAATTCTGAGAGGTCTGTATTTCTATTGTGCTTTTGATTTCTTCTATATGGTTACTACTGTAAGTATTCAGGTTTGTGTTGATTAGTTCTATAGTTTCTTTAGTTGGAATATTACTGTACATATTTTAAATATCAATTGATACAAGTGTCGCTGTGTTTGGGATCTGTGTCTTTTATGTTCTGAATGAGTTCTGTTGTGTTTTTTATTCTTCTGTTCTCCTTTAATGTGTAGTGTTGGTTTAAAATGATGTTTATATATTTGGCTAAGTGATATGTTGGGGCTTTTCTGAAATTAATTACTGGTCTTATTGGAATTTGTGGTTTATGTATTTTTGGTTGGTTTCTCAGTGTTGAAGCTGAAGGATTTGTCTGTGTGATGTGTTGCTTTTGGCTATCTGTGAGAGTGATATTTGTTTTCTTCAGTAGTTTCTTTAGTTCTGCTTGATATCTACTTGTTGGATCTGATTTTAGTTGTGTTATGTTGTTCTTTTGCCTAAATTCCTATGTTTTTCTTGTGTATTCTTTTTATCCATCAAGACTCTTGAATTGCTTTTATCTGGCTTTGTAACTATTGTGTTTCCAGACCAGAGTTTTTTCTTTAAACATTTGAGTATTTTTGTTTCTTTGTTGATACTCCTATTTAGGTTACCCTGTGATGTGATTTGTTTCAGTTCTTTTGCTATAAGTTCCCTGGTTAATCCTATGTTTATTTTGCTTTCAGATTTTTTTCTTGGGTTAGGATATTTCTGCTTATATTGCTGTTTTTTCAAACGAATTTTTCTACTGTTAAATGTGTTGTATTTGAGGCCTTTTTCTAAAATTTCCGTTTCTTGTTGATTGCTGTTTTTTTTTTTTGTAGGTTTTTGAGTTTTGGATAGAAGGTGTGCGCATCAGGTGTTGTATTTAATCTGTTGCAACTGTTTTCACTATATTTTTGTTTATTTAATAACTGTTCATAATTGTTAATAACTGTAGTTAGGTTCATGATTATTGTAACAGCTCATGAAATGTGTTTCAGCCACTGATGAAAAATGCCATGTTGCTTTCGTACATTACAAACAGAGTAATATGGGAATAAATAATGAATATTCTGCATGTTACGCCGTTGTCATTAGCTTAGAACTGTCAGTTTTAAACCGCCGCATTCTAATTTTTTCACATAGCAGTTTCTCGTAAATAGTCGATCACGATAACTGCCCCATTCGTCTTTTTTTTATACCGGTATATATATATATATACGAGGCGCGTCCAGAAAGTAAGTTCTGTTTCAATTTATCTCCGCTGCAGCGCTGCGATTGCAGTTCCGCACATGCGCTGTAGATGATGTGTATCAAGGGGAAGAACGTCCGCCATTTGGAGATCGCTGTCAGTTACGTACGCTTTGTTGTGCTTGTTTGAAATGTCGGCGTTGATTGAAAATCCCGCCGCCTGTGAAATCAGGTCTGTGATTCGGTTTCTGAATGCGAGGAAAGTGAAACCGAGTGAAATTTATCGGCAAATTTGCGATGTTTACGGACCAAATGCGATGAGTGATTCGATGGTGAGAAGATGGGTCCGACAGTTCAATGGCGGGCGTAGTGATGTGCACGATGAAGAACGAAGTGGGCGTCCACCTTTGGTTACAGAAGAACTGGTTCACGCGATTGATGACAAAATCCAGGAAAACCGTTTGTTTACAATTAGTGCTCTCGCTATGGACTTCCCCCAAATTTCACGATCACTGATATATGAAATTGTTACCAAACAACTGAAATTCCGTAAACTTTGCTCACGTTGGGTACCAAAGATTCTCACTGAGCAACACAAAACACAACGGATGGGTAGTGCACTTGAGTTTTTGACCCGTTATGCTGAAAGCGGCGAAGAATTTCTGAGACGGATAGTCACAGGAGATGAAACGTGGGTTTCTTACGACACCCCTGAGAGTAAGCGGCAATCAATGGAATGGAGGCACACTTCATCCCCACCAAAGGTTAAGCCGAAGCAAATCATGACACCTCGGAAAATGATGTGCACAGTGTTTTGGGTCTGGAAAGGCATCCTACTCATTGACTTCTTACCGCGTGGTCAAACAATCAAAGCAGATGCTTATTGCGAGACACTTCGGAAATTGCGCAGTGCAATTCAGAATAAGCGCCGGGGACTGCTGTCAAAAGGTGTTGTTTTGCTTCACGACAACGCACGACCACACACTGCAAACGTGACGAAAAACCTCGTACAGGGATTTGGCTGGGACGTGTTTCACCATCCTCCGTACAGCCGTGACCTCGCTCCTAGCGACTTTCATCTGTTCTTACATCTCAAGTCTTTCCTTGGCGGTCATCACTTCACCAATGACGACGAGCTGAAAGAAACTGTTTCCAACTGGTTGAAGACACAGGCGGCAGATTTCTATGAAGAAGGTATACAAAACCTGGTGCCACGCTATGACAAATGCCTGCAAAATTTCGGCAGTTATGTGGAAAAGTAGTTTAAGATTTGTAGAATTTTGAGCAATAAAAATTTCTTCTGTATCATCTGTGTACAATTTCATTTTATTACCAAACGGAACTTACTTTCTGGACGCGCCTCGTATATATACTGTTAAAAAATTAGAAAACATGCCACTTGTTCTAAAAGAAAATCTTTTCCAACTGTAGAGAGACTGACTGACCTCTGATACGAGGCGCGTCCAGAAAGTAAGTTCCGTTTGGTAATAAAATGAAATTGTACACAGATACAGAAGAAATTTTTATTGCACAAAATTCTACAACTCTTAAACTACTTTTCCACATAACAGCCGAAATTTTGCAGGCATTTGTCATAGCGTGGCACCAGGTTTTGTATACCTTCTTCATAGAAACCTGCCGCCTGTGTCTTCAACCAGTTGGAAACAGTTTCTTTCAGCTCGTCGTCATTGGTGAAGTGATGACTGTCAAGGAAAGACTTGAGATTAAAGAACAGATGAAAGTCTTGCCAGTTCTTCTGTAACCAAAGGTGGACGCCCACTTCGTTCTTCATCGTGCACATCACTACGCCCGCCATTGAACTGTCGGACCCATCTTCTCACCATCGAATTACTCATCGCATTTGGTCCGTAAACATCGCAAATTTGCCGATAAATTTCACTTGGTTTCACTTTCCTTGCATTCAGAAACCGAATCACAGACCTGATTTCACAGGCGGCGGGATTTTCAATCAACGCCGACATTTCAAACAAGCACAACAAAGCGTACGTAACTGACAGCGATCTCCAAATGGCGCACGTTCTTCCCCTTGATACACATCATCTACAGCGCATGTGCGGAACTGCAATCGCAGCGCTGCAGCGGAGATAAATTGAAACGGAACTTACTTTCTGGACGCGCCTCGTAGTTTGTGCAGAAAGAGAAAATTCCAACGTCCGTTGAAAAGAGCGCCCATGCAACAACCAGCCTGTCACCAGCCACGAAAAGAGAACGCCAGTTTGTACTCGGGCTCGCGTGAAATCACACCTATTTAAAATCTTATCACTTGTTGCAGATGCTACAGATAAGATACTCATACTGACCCACGTAACGGCGGCTCACGCTGGGTCAGGTTCGAGACCTGGTTCCCGCGTGCAGGCCATGCTGACCGCGGCTACTAGGTGGTTTCCCGCAACAACATAGGCGAATGCTGGGACGATCCTCAATGTTAGTCTCATTCCTCAAGCAAACACACAGTCATCATACAGAACATAAGTCACGCGTTTCACACGCAGATGACAACTCAAAAAGATCCATCACTAGGATAAACGCTCCAGATGTAATAAATCTCACGGGCCCCATTCCACTTCTTGATTAACTCTTGTGGTAAAAGTATAGTTCATAGTGGCTGTAACAACAGAGAAAAGAAGCTATTAAAAATTGTGTTAGTTGCCGTAGATAACCTTCTTCCTATCACTTGGCTTCAGTGGCTGCTCTCTGAACTAAGCGCGTGTTAAGAAGACTCTCGTGGGTGGCTTAGATAAGCCCATATTATATGCCGAAATGTGGTTAGTTTGTTACACGGCTGGCCATGGACTGGACTGGTGAAAGTACTGTACATCAATCAGTTCACAGGTGAGCGGTAAAGTTACATGGGCGGCATCAAGCTAGGAAGAAAATACATGGAAATAAAGAGACTAGCTTTGGATAGAACGAAACTGTACGCCCATTAAATTTCGCACTTAGGGGAAGAAATATGTACGAGTATAAGTTTTAAATAGAGCTTGAAGCCATTGTAGTTTTGAAAAATTTGAGTCGGAAAGTACTGCAGTATTAACGCGTCCTGGACCATCATAAAGATGTTTTGAAATCACTTTCAGCATGAAGGCTGAATTTTACTGACATATTTTTGCGAACATGATATTTTCGAGTAAAAAAAAATAACTGCTGGTTTTAATAAATTTGATAATGACACCGAATGAGAATGGCTAGTAGTAAACTATTCAGAGGATAATAACGCGTATGTAACAACCTCTCTGAAAAGGTTCAGATTTTCTATTCGAATAATACATAATCATTGGAAGGATACGTGCTACGTACGATATATTACTTCCACTAATTAAATTTACTGGTAATGATAGTTCAGATCAAATAATTGATACCATTCAGCATTGTCCCTTCGTATCATTCTACATACAAATAAATTAATATCTGAACATCTCAGGTACAGCGAACAATGTATCATTAACATTCTGAATTCCAGCAACTAAAGACTTGGCTGAGAGTGCTTACTATTAGTTGATCATCAAAGCTTCGAGTGAATATTCAGTGATTAGCACAGTGTAATCAATGATGGTGTAAAATTTCATTTAAAATTCCATTCAAACTAACAACAGAGAAACTCCTGCTTCGTTAAAATGAGTAACAACAAAGTAAGAAAGTGATTAACAAGAAATAAATATATGTTTGTAGAAATCCAGTGGCAAGTATTGAAATTACAACACTGAACATAAGGAAGCCTCAAACCAGTAACAAAACCATACAGAAAATCATAAGACAGACAACTAACTTGGTGGAAGGGCGGCTACTTTTTGTCCTCACATTCGAGGTCCAAATGTTTCTCCAGCGAACTCAACTGCTGTGCGTAATAATCGCCTGACTTGGAAATATAGAAACCAATTCAGTGTGATATACATGTAAGCCAGAGGAACTACATTTGTGACACACACAAGTTAATGGTACACATAAGAACAGTCATCTACAGACGTGTATGACGACAATAAACACTAATAACGTGTTGAAGGGACTAAAATTTGAGGAATGTATAAGCTCTATAATTTTTCAAACCATTCATCACATCGTCGCATGTATCTGCAAGGTAATTTACTGCAGAAATTATTACACTTCTCAAAACACCAACTTACACGATCTTCAAGAGTTAATTTGTAGATTTTCTGCTGTTAATTATGTCATTATTTTGTGTCGTACGTAATAATAGTTGTAAAAAACGCTTAACTCGTTTGCTTCAACCTTACCGAGATACTAGTCGTAATGTCAGTTATTTTCATTCACTTAAGTGTAAACTGAGGAAATGAATTTTTAACTTGACGGTGGATTACAGTGGCGTTCTTACGATGATACTGCGATATTATGTTTGTTTCAGAACGTGTTTGGAACCAGGTAGGGATCTAGGCCGCCGATCTGTGAAAGGCACCAGCATAGTATCAACACCGCACTAACAGATCTGCTGGGCGCTCTTCGTTATGTTCGAAGTACTTTAGAGCCACTCCATCCTCTCAGCACCAGTGCGACGTTCTGTCAAAGATAATATACGTATACAAGAGCTTCAGATTGTGACGAAATACGAGCAGGGGCGGCCCTAGCAAGTTTTTCAGGTGGTGCGAGATTTCATTGTAGCTCCCCAAATGTGCAATCTTCATGATTAAGGTGTCCATATACATAGATTGAAGATAACATATAGTTTTTACATTCTATTACTATCATAAATGTAAAAGTTTGTTTGCTTGGATGTTTTTACTGTTTCACGTCGAAACTACTGAACTGCTCGGGATAAATTTGGAATAATCTATTGGCCATCTACTTTTATTCCAAATAGCTGTTCCTGTGGAATTTTGATACGAATATGTATACGAATGCCTTATGAATTCCACTCGAGCAAAGCCGCTGGCAAAAGATAGTTTTTATATATGATAATAACTCAAACCTCGAAAAGATTAGTATAGGATAGCAGCGGTATGAATAAGAAACAACAGTAAAAAGGAATACTATATGTTTGAAAAGGTTTTTTAAGTTACTGTGGCGAACACAGTGCTCACTACAGTTACACGTCAAATTCACAGTTTTTAATATTTTTTAAAATACATAAAATAGAAAATATATTAAAATAAAAATTCCCACTTTTAATACCGAAAAATAAACTTTACTAAAATTTCGTCAGAACCCTCGAAGACTAATGCTTAAACAGGTTAAGTTCATATATTTTTTTCCACAGGTAAAATTATTTTCAATAAGTATTTTTCATTGTTTTTGCTCCACTCTGAAGCTAATCTTGGCTTCGTCCTTGGAAACTTGTGCAAACAGAGTGATCAACTCATTCTCAATTGTATCGATCATATACTAAAACTCGTTCATTGTAAACAATTCTTCTGTATCTGTCGCTATCTCATTTACGGCTCATACTCAAAAACTCTTTACTTTCTTCGGCTTCTGACTGGGTTAATAATAGGAAATGTTCCAGTCTGAGAATCAATTTTTCTAGCTGTCTGTTATCAGGTCCGGTACTCTTTCTCATATTCCGACCTGTTTTTCAGCACCTGTGAAGAGTTTCATAAATCCACTTTCAGTCCGCATTGCCTTTGCTTACAATGTTTTCTTGTTAGAATGTATTATACCAAGTCACCACTATCATTATGAACTCAAATTGTTCCATGATCTGGCTAAGTGACAATGCATCTGTTGCTGCAACTAAATAATTCGTTTCAGAAGGACTTCAAGAACTGAAGAGTAAACGAACTCTAGCGATGCTAGAAACTCTATTCTTGAAACGAGTTTCGCAAATTTTTTGTCAATAGTGCTTGAATACCACTTTCCATCGCTTTGTTGATCGAGAGTAAAAAAAAAATATTCTTCAAAGAAATCCGGACAAAGAAACCGATTTAACTGAAGTTTTGGTCGCACTTACTATTACCAAATTTAATGACAGTTACATGGATTAAAAAATGCTCGAAGATACTGGATCAGAAATTTGCTTTGGACACATTTGTTTCCTCCTGCCATATTGGATCCATTTTCATATCTTTGGCCTCGACAATCATTCATATCCAAATCGAACTATTGCAAAGTATGAATGGTAAACAGGGCAGCGAGGCCCATGGAGGAAGTCCCATGGCGAGTCCAGCTCCCAGGTCCCAAATAGCCACTTTCCGGATTTTAAGCACAGCAAAATACTGACGCACTTAGACTTCATCTTCATTAGTATCAACAGAATCAATGTCAAAGATAATTGTTCGAAGTGACTTACCTCAGGAGTTCAATTCAGTATAATGGAAAAATATTTAGATGACACAACCATAGTCAAAATTTTATTACGAACTTCATTCGTTTTGAATGCGTTTGCTAATATAATAAGACATTAGTCACGTTATTAGCAATACGGCGGAGACGCTCCATATTTTCCTAGCAGTTGCAATATACCCAGGACGTTACTATTATTAGAAGTATTTAGTATTTCACATCCAAAGCTTCCTCTGAACAAGACATCATTCATTAGAGGATAGCAACCCGCTGTGATTTTTCGTCTTCAGTCTGTATTTACAAATGCTTGTCTAGTACATTGAAGTTATTTAATGGAATCAAAGCTTCTATTCAACTGAGCATGGTGTGATTGTGATATGAGTAATTTCCGTTAGTTTTGAGACGCTCTGTTTAGTAATTCCAGTCATTGAATCCCTCTTTACACCAAATAAAAAACTGTCGAATAAACAACATATAAACAGTATACTTTATCTGCAGATTTATAGTAAATAAGCTATCTACTATTATAAGATTCTCCATTTGGTGTTACTCTTTGAAAAAGCGTATTTGGAAAATGATGTCCATGATTTTTTTCTCGGATTTTTTCGTTGCTTGAATAATTATTTCATATACCCATTTGTAATCTTTTGAACAGCGGGCGATGTTCCAGCCATAGATAAATCTTCTCGCACATTCTGCTCTTTATCTTGAGCCGCTTCTGAATAATGTCCACTAAAAGTTTCCTTCCGTTTCGTGTTGAACTAGTTCTGGTGACGACGATTCAGATGACTTCTAAAAAAAAATTTGCTAGCAATTTTGAAGTCTTATCAGTTTCGTCTTGCTTTTGTATTCTTTTTAAGTATTGTGTGCCAAATATTTTTTTTTTTTTTTAGCGACATGTTTTGTCTGTACCAACGTTAATTGTAATCAACGAGGATCTAATATGGTAAAAGAGATAAATAGATTGAATCTCGCCCCATACACAGGTACCCGCATGCATGAATTTCAAGACTACAGCCGAAAAGGCAGGAAACAGGTGCGGGAGGCGCGACGCGGCATCGGAGGGTGCTAACATTGGAACGAGTTGTGATTTTCATGATTCGAATAACTCGAACTGACTCGAGTAACAACTCGAATTGACTCTATTTTATAATAACGTACGAATATGCATTAAGTTAAAACTCATACTTTTAAAAACTATTCTGGATGATGTGTGTTAAAATAATATATGAACAGCAAGCTGTGTTATTATAGAATTTATATTTCATTTTTTGCACAACCGATCTCTCGCTGCATTTTCGGCGCCCCCCATATGACGGCGCCCGGTGCGGTCGCACCGCTAGCACCGCCCTAGGGCCGCCACTGAATAGGAGGAAACAGCCAAACATCATCTGGAACAGCAATATCTCAAAATTCGCTGGTACACTTTCTGAAATGTAGTCTTGCAATCCTACCGTCAGACGGAAAGTATTTCTAGCGTTTGCCTAGCGTTATCTTGTGGTTATTTCTGGTGGCGTAGCGCAGCAGCCTGCGACAACTTAACTGGGTCTCCGAGCCTCAGACAATGGCAAACACGCGGCGATAACGTGCGTGCTCGTGCGTGAGATAGGGAACTCTTCCCACTGCGCGAAATGTTCAGCGTTGGCAGGTCTCTAGTACATCTCATCCCTAAATAGTAGACTACCAATCAAATTATGCATCACCCATCCGGCAACAATCAACAGACATCACGACCATAATACGAAGATTTGATGGTCAATTGGTTGCAGTAGTCAAAAGTTCATCACATGCGCTTGGATTGGGAACGTGAAGATTGTAGTGGTGACCTACTAGTCGATATATTGGAAAATGAAAACCTGATATCATGAATAATCGTTTTCCCACCAAAATAAGTCCACTGACTCATTTATAACCTGCAGTGGTTGGCGTTAACAGATCATATCAAGCGGCATCGAAAATTGCGCAGGAGATACAACTAGAATTGTTTGGTTCATAAAGGCTGTCCAATGTTTTTATATACATCTTTAAGTTTCAGTTTGCCAAATGAAGGTTGGTAGAGGATGCTTTACGCCAAAATTATTCTCTTATGTACGAATTTCAGTCCCTAAGGAGATAAAAGATAATACATATAAGCATCAATGTTTACACTGTTTCCTTGATATTATCTGTCCTATAAGTGCGACCCAAATATTTTGATGGGTGAAGTGTTTATCCGTAGTTGTAAACGAAAATGGAAGCTTTTATTTTTGCTTGTCATTCAATCGTCCTTGTGCCAAGCAAATCAAGCCCATTCTCTTCTCCAAAATGGCGACACTTTGGTAAGGCATTCAGGAGGGCATGGATTCGAATCCCCGTCCGGCCATACATTTTTTCGTTTCCATAGTTTCCCAAAATCATTCAGGAGAATAGCGGGATGGTTACATCAAAAGGTCAAGACCGAATTCCTTCCAGTTCCTTGCGCCTATTTTTTCCCGCCTCGACGAGGCGTAAAGCTTTTTTTTATTTTTAAAAAACAACTTTCGTACAGTCTGCAGCAAGGTCCACGAATCGAGGGGCTCTGTACTTCCTATTGACTGTTTGATCAATCCCTTGGGATACGGTTCCCTGACGGTACAACAGTAGTACAAATGTGGACATGCGGAAGTTTTATATGTTATCTCCATCGTAAGGGTGGCAAAATTGTTGAAAATTTGATCCATAGATCGTAATATGAATATTGTTTTATTTATAACCGCACGTTGCTTTGCACTGTTTTACAGCTTACATGTTACTCATTCAGCAATCTGTTCATTATGCCTATTGCCTCACGCATTTCGCAATTTAGTCCAAGTTGCTCCTTATCACACCATGCCAAAAGATCGCGGTGATGTCTAAACCAGCGGTTCGCAATTTTTTTTTTTTTTTTTTTTTTTTTTTTTTTTTTTTTTTGCGGCGGAACCCTAATTGATCATACATTTTTTTGACGGATCACCATTTTTATAAGTGTAACCTGAAAAACCAGTCTCACATCGTTAAGTCGTCACAAACGGAAGCAGAACCATAATAGCTTTCTCGCAACAATGAACATTTTATTTAATTCTCGGACGGAACGCGGAACCCTTGCGACCCTTCCACGGAACCCCAGGGTTCCGTGGACCATCATTTGGGAACCACTGGATTAAACAATTGGAAGAACGTATTCGGCAGGACTTGAGTTCAAATTCCCGTCCGTTCGTGTACATTTCGGTTTTCCATCATTTCCCGAAAAGGCTCCAGGCTAGTGTTGTAAAAAAACAGTTTTTTTCTGACGTGAAAAAAAAGATGAAAAAAACTGTAAAAAACATGTTGTTTTCTGGGACATGTTTTTTTCCCTAACTACTAAATTTCACATTTTTAAGGCATTTATCGTTTAATATGACTTTTAGAGTTTATACTAAGTAATTATCTTACTTTTTAAAATCTACTATATCTTCCTGGTTCAGTAGAAAAAAAAATTACAAAAATATTGGTAATATTGACTGAAGTTTTCTTTACGAAAGGGCACTTCCCGAAAAGGCTAGGTTGAGTGAGAAGGAATCCCCGTTTCCCGTTGTTTGGATTGATACTCGCTATTTGAACTAGTGCTGCCAGGACCTACAAATTTATCTGTAGACCTACGAAACTTTTCAAAAAATTTGGAAATTTAATTACGGTTTTTTGCCTCTTTTTATTACTTGTGATTTCCTTATATTCGTATACTTGTTAAACTCGCAGCGTATAGTGATAATACTGAGTCATTGTCAGTAATTATGAATAAATTCCTTGCAACCGTTGGCGTAAACCAACGATTGAAAACAAATAAAGCTCCTATTTTGTATGATAATAGATTTAAATTCAAACTTAAAAGACCGTAATACAGAACTATCGGCGCAGTCTTCATTCGCAGTGTGTACTTTGCTCACAATTTAAAATTGCAATCTCAAAAGCTTCTGCATGCAATACAACCAGTAAAAGAAAATGTAACTATTTCTGAAGTTATGGATCTAGAGGGGACAGAAGAAGAAACAGAAAATTCCAAATCCGACCGAACTAGTGTTGGTAGTACTGATACTAGTGAATGTGGAACCGACATAAAAGATTAATAAAAAATTATGTTACCTATATAGATACATTTATGAATCATTATGTAAGATATTATATGATTTAGTAAGGTTTAAAACACACATGTAAAATGTAAGTTCCATAAATAAAACTATAATTTATCAAATATATTGTTTTCTGAAAAAAAACCAAATTTATAAAAAAAAAGAGGGTGCTAGGTTTTTTTTCATGTTTTTTTCTTTCACAAATCTGAAAAAAAAAAATTTTTTTTCCAGTTTGCAACACTGAAAATGCCATGAAAGAATTCTTTCCCCTTCCTTGTCTCCAGTCCTTTCCCGCCACCAATGACGGCGATATCGACGCCGACTAAACGTAAAGTTAAAGTGAAAAAAAATTGCTAACCTCTTTTATAATATCGGACGAAAATTTCTTTTGGTTCCCTGCGACTCTTTGAGAAAGCAAATTGCGATATAATTAGTTAAAAGCTTCAGTGGTCGTGTTAACTCAGTTAACTTTTGTGGGTCACTCTTGTCACCTATGCTTCTGGAACGTGCGTGTATTCTTCTTTCACTTTTTTGACTTTATAGCTGTTTCATGGTGGTTCGTTCCCTTCTATGCTTTCCGCTGAAATTATACTGTCGATATCTTCCCTAATTGAATACGTGAAACGATACCACGTGTCCTTTAATTCAAAGCATTGTTACTTATTTAAAGCAGAACAAAAGGTTAGCTTCAATTTTATTGTACTTTATTTTTTATTTAAAATACAGATATAATTTGCAGAAAGATACAAAGTAACCTATAGGAGTGCTTAATTAAACACAGCATCTGGGGAATAGATGCCTCAAAACTATACAGCACTAATAAATTTAAAAAAAAAAACAGGGTAGAATAAACACTTTTTTGCTAATGGTAACACTAAAATAAGATTACAGAGATATCATATACTCAGGTCTACTGGAAAAGTAGTGAGCTGAAAACAAAATAACACTTTTTTTTTTAATAGTTGAAAGAACACGCCAATGCATCTGTTTAGTTTATTTATTGCTGCGTCGTACGCGTTTCACCTCTCATTGAGGCATCATCAGCGACGAATCTGTGTTACAGTTTTATATACAGTTTTATCCTATTATTACATAATTATGGGCATGAGATATTCTATAGCTAAAAGTTACTTACTATTTACATTTGTTACTATGTTATGCAGCTGCGCATCTCCGTTTTCTTATACAACGCATGTTTTGCCTGTATCATATTTACAATATTGTTTGTTTATGTCTTGTCGCGTCCTTCGGTTGTCTGCTGTGGCCATTTTGTTTGTATATGTCATGTCTCGGGCCGATAGCGCGAGTTTTGAAAAGTGATGGTCTTGTTAGAATGTTTTATATTTATGTGTGATGTATATATGTGTGGGGTTTTATTATACAGTTTGTGTTTATTTTGTTTTGTCTGTCGAGTTTGTGTATATTAAATTGAGTAACTTTTTATTTGTGAGGTTCACTTGGTCGTTTAGTACATGTTTGCCTTCATTTTTTGCTTTTTGTATATATAAGTTTTCCTGTATAGTGATTGTGTTGTGTCTGTGGTTGTTGATAGTGAGAATTTGCATATCTGTGTTTATGTTTGTTGGTGAATGGTCATTTTCTATGAGGTGTTCGGCAAATGTGGAATGGTTACTGTATTTTAATGCTCTCATGTGTTCTTTGTATCTGATTTGGAATTGCCTTCGTGTTTGCCCTATGTATACTGCTTCACATTTTTGACAGGTGAGTTGGTAAATGCCTGAATTGTGGTATTTGTTTGTGTCTGAATGGGGTCTAATTTGTCTTTGCAGTGAGTTGTCTTTTTTTTTTTTTTGCTTGTGGCTTTACGTCTCGTTGGCGTCAAGGACCATAGAGGCGGAAAAGCCTAGGGACAAGGCATTTGAAGGAACCTTCCGGACATGCATGGAGTTATTTGGGGGAAACGATGGAAATCCCACATTTGGATGGCCGAACGGGGATTCGAACCCGCTGATTTGGGTTTCCCATTCCACCTCTGATGACCTTAGCCGTCGACGACAACGAGGCATAAAGAAAAAAAAGAAAAAAAACGAACCCGCGTCCTCACGCTTGCGAGGCCAGGCCAGAGCATTACCACCCACCCACCACACTTGGTAATAACACTGATGAACAAATCAACTATGGTAGTTGGTTTAAATGTGGCATTAAAAATGATTTTGGTTTGTGGCTTCAAACACTGAAACTCAAAATTTATAATCTTTATGCTTTTTAATTTATATTTTTACTAGGGGTTTACAGCTTATAACGTGACGCGCTGTCGCCCCATTATAATGTGCATTTTTTATTATATAAATCATAATGTTAGAATAATTTACATAAATCTTGGGCGACCACCTAAATAGTTTTTTTTTTTGTTTCCTAAAGTACACAAGATTCCAAGTGAGGACTGTAATGCAATGATGAACATTCAGTGTATCTTGTTAAAACGAATATTAAAGAATTATTGAGCTGTGTAGGCTTGAAGCTAATCGTGGTCTTCCCGAACCATGGCAACAGGAAGTCGCGGATAAAGGGTTTTGCCAGACGACACATTCTGCTCCCTGGGGATGGGCGGTCAACAAGGTCGCTCACCTTGCGAGAAATGCCTGCCGCCCGAGCGCAGGGTCGTCCCCGAACTTAGCCGAATATGTCCGACCTCTGTGAGATACGCGGGGCAAATAAGATATCGGGGATATCACGTGATATTAGGTGCCGACCCGAAGATCAAATCCAAATGAGCATATAACCTAAAATCCTGGGAATTTTCTGTTAAATGTAACCTTCGAGAATGGAAGGGGCGGAGCCAGAAGTTTCCTAGCAGAGAGAGAAGAGCGACGAGGTGATTCGATTCGATGCTACACTAGTCTACTCTGTGGTGGACTCCGGAAGTTGGCTTTTCTCGCTAACTGCTGAGTCCGACTCCTGGTGTCGAGATCTGATGCTGCCGGCTTGATGGAGTGGCTCCCGCACGGCGCGACTTAGCCAGTAATGCGATGATGCGCATTACCACTAGGACGTGCCTGTAGCCGCCTCGGTAGACAAGTCTCACATACCGTGGGTCATCTCCGAACAACGCAGACATCAGACGCAGAACTACAATGGTAACTTATTACGACCAAGCCATCTAATTGTGCATTCTGTGAAACTGAAACCTTAAGCGTCTTTGAGAGGATAGATCCATGTTCTAACTTTGTAACTGAAAAGAACCCCTGAGCTAGCGACGTACTTTTGCAGAACTAGTTATTTTCGAATGGCATATTGTTCATTCGTGGCACCCATGATTTTTTTAAAATGTAATGTCACAGTATTATGATACCTATGTCTGAGGTCGTCATAACTTGTAATGTACATTGTTCCCAAATATCATTATTTCTTGCATATTAATTCTGAGATGGATTTAAAAGTAAATACACAATTGTTTGCTTGCTCATGACGGCTAATTATACCTCTGAGCGTAGCTTTTATGATTTTGCCAATTTGTGTTAATGTTAACGGTAAATTCGCTCAAACTTGTAATCACCAATGATAAGAAAATAAATGTCATATTGTGACAGTTTTCTTATATTCCAACTTACATCGAGATTCTTACAAAATTAAATATTTTCACTCCTCATATAAATCAAAATTAAAAATCCCCATTTATTTATATTAATAATTAATTTATAAATATTAATCATTAAGCTTCTTCGACGTAGTAAAGTCAATAAATTTAAGGAGACAAGAAACACGAAGGAATTCATTCACACCATCCCGACATAGGTCTGGAGTAATTTAATAAAACTATGGGCAACCGGGCTCGGTCATTACTACACGATTTGATGAAAGAAACATAAGAACATCAATGTACAGAGAACCAGAGAATTCAAAAGGAGAATATCAAAACACAATGAGTAAACAAAATACCAAATACAAAATATCGTAACTCATAGAAAGAAAATTTTAACTACTGTGTGCAGTAAAAAGTAATTCTTTAATAGAATAATTACATTTTAATTAATATTCCTGTGTATAAATAACACATTTGTTTGCGGAAAATACAGCAAATAACAGCCTCAATAACTGATTTGATATAGGGGAAGTGTTGGAAATAGTTGAAGGATAAGACATGGGTAAAGATAGTAATGAGAATATTTAAGGCATAAACTGGGGATAAGGCTTGGGTGGACATTAGTAGAAAAATGAGAGTTGGTATGTGTAAGGTAGAAGATGATTAGGTCTTGAATTTGGGCACAAGAAATTGAGAAAACTTTCATTAGTCGGTAAGGGAGACGGGAAATGGGATAAATTGTCGAGGAAAATGGTAAAAAAAATGTACTACTACTACTGGGAAATTTAACACAAAAATTCAGTTCACAGTGCAAAAGAAGGAAAATTGCTTCCTGGGGTCTACAGCAAATTCTTGAGGAAACCTGGTTCATTCCAACCACTGCAATCTGCAACACATCTCGTCAATCGACATTCAGGAAATTGTCCCAAGTTAATGTCATGTTCTAGTCTCCGCCTCTATTTACTTACTATTTGCCCCTTCTCATGCGCCACAGAATATTTACAGCTCCCACTATGTGTCTCTCATGACATTGTGTCTTTTGTTCGTGGCTCGCCAAAATACCCCAGTCCTCCCTCACACGACTAGCAATAAATTGTGACAGTCTTCTTTCATTCAAAACAATCCTGGAAACCTCTTATCTTTAGAGTTCTATATATTTTTTTTAACTGCTTAACGTCTTTTAACAGCGAGGTCTTTAGAGACGGGAAAGAATGGGGGGGGGGGGGCAAGGAATAGGAAGGAATTCGGCCATGGCCTTTTGAAGGAAACATCCCGGCATTTGCCTGGAGTGATTTGGGAAACCATGGAAAACCCAAATCTGGATGTCCGGACGGGGATTCGAACCGGCGTCCTTCCGAATGAGAGGCCAGAACGCTAACCATTACACAACCACGCTCGGTAGAGAGTTCTATACAAGGCTTTCCATTCTCTTCCCCTGGGATATCATACTTCATTTAGCTGGCTGGATCACCCAGACTTTCGCGCTGTCGAACTCGTTTTCGTGTGGTGATCATCTGGTGTGTATATCCTTATGCACATGTCTATAACACAGAAAATTTCATTTAGCGTACGTAAGTCTTTGTTTTATTGCTCTCATATCAGATGATAATTACTATTAAACCAAATGTAACATCACAATTATCTAGGAAAGTGCTAAATAATTTACCACGATTAGTGAAAAAATTTACATAAAAATTCACTTCACAGTGCAAGAGAAAGAAAAATTCTTCCTGTAGTCTATAGCAAACACGATAAAAAATAATAATGATTTTATAATAACCTTCTAACAAAACGGTTATTTTTAATTTATACTTATAGCATTACTTTGGATAGATGGTACAAAGAAATTTTTAATTCAGTTTCAGATTTTTTTTTCTGAAATAGATAAATAACAATTCAGAATATATCAGTTAGCGAGTGTTATTAAAAGGCAAAGAGTTTAACGGTGTATTGTTTCTACTGACAGTGGTGAGTTCTACGTATTGGCAGAGAGCCGTGTGTTGATTTCCTCGCAGAGATCGACTCGCCCCGTCGTCATGGCAACCTGAGGTCGCCTGTCAGGTAGACCACCTGTTGTGTTCGCAGACACGAACGCAGCTTAATACGCTTCCTGTCTCCTTTCATCTGTTCTACCAAGAAACCAAGTCAACATCCTTTTCTTCTCTCAGATCCTCTTAGACGGAAAAGAAAATCAAATGCCCCAAAAGAGGTTTAATTTTTTTTTTAAATTTTTTATCCCAGACGAATTGAGACGCTGTTACCGCGTGGGTAACAACCAGAGTCATCTCAAGTGTCTATATCTTATTCGTCTTTCGGGTTCAAATTCTACCTTCTTCAGCTCATCAATTAGTTACTTCTTTGCTTCTTCCCACATAGGTTAACTCCGGTTTGTACGTTGTAAGGATACACAGCCTCTTAGGTTTAGTAATTAATGTTTCTTTTTTATGTTATTTCTGTGGTAATTGGTTATTGACAGTGGTATTTTCAATTCACTATTTCGTTTCTGATTTATCTAAAGCTGATTATAGATGTATGTTGTTGAAAAGTGCTTTACGTCGTGTTATTATTATTTCTTAAGTATTGTGTCAAAGTAATCCACGCGTCGTTATTACCAGATGAACAAAGTACATGAAAATCTCTGGACGATAAACAGTTCAAGAGGAAGATCTTTGGCGCAGATAGAAGAAGAGAGAATATTTTGTTAAGTTGTAGTGACAAGAAATAAAAATGTTAAACTGAATATTTATTAATTGAATGGTAAATAAAGAAATTATATAAATATGAGAAGTAAAAATATGAAGGAAAGATAATTATTATACGTAGCGTTCCGTGACAGACGAGATGCCATATACTAAGTAAAGAAGAAGGAGCACAATTATTATAACGTTCACAACGCTGGCTCGTGTGAATACAGCTCTGTTGTTGATTTCTTTCCAGTCCAACTCACGTCATCTCTCATCATTGAAACTATTTCTTCTTATCGCCTTTCGTTTATATCGTCTTAGTCAAGAAGTTATCGGTCATTATAAGGTTGTATCAACTAAACAGGAAGTGTTTCTTTCTAATTGATGGTTTTATTTGTTCTGTCATGTTATATGAATCTTGAACATAGCTGTCAATGAACCTATCAGTTTCTGTAATCTTTATTTTGATGAACTGACTTTTTTGTCCGTCTCCATGTTCACGGACACTTAATATTAACTATGCAGTGTCTGATTTGGGCTCCTTCACCAGATGGTACCCATAATTTTGTTTGAAAATATCAGCTTTATGTTCTTCCTGTTGTAGTCCAATTTTTATCTACTTCATAAAAATTATATAAAATAATAGACAAAAGATCTGGAACGTTAGTATTTTATAAACATTTCTCTTATATTAAATTTTTAAATTGTTCTTTGCGTCTTTATACTCAAGTATTGTGCAACTTCAAAGGCATACGAACTTCTACTTTTTGTTTAAGATGTTTATGGTGCTCCATATAAATTAATACTATCGTTTCACACCTTTAAATTGTTCGGTACAAATACAGTAAAAATAATATTTATTGATCAATCCACATAAACGAACAAGAATAGAATAGAATGCAATAGATAGTGTGGAACCCCGCAGAACATAATGCTTTGGAGGTTTACACCTGTAAATGTTGATATCTATAGTGCCTAAAATGTCTTGCAAAAAATGACTATGCTGTAAAATATACGTATATACTCTTGCGAAACGAAAGAACAATGCTAAAAAGGAGATTATATTTATGAATAATTATGAGCACACAACATTAAAAATGTATCTTTGTTGATACTTAATCCGTCTACCCTCTCTGAGATGAAGGTGGTTTTTGAAGTTTATCAGGAAGGAAAACAAGAAGATTTTTTTTAAGACAGGTAAAACCCGTAAGTTTGTTAAAACAACTGACAAGAAGAGATGTCAAATATTCGGACACATACTTCGAGATGATGGTTTAAATAGGAGGGGAAAATTACGTACTGACGAGGTACACAAATCAAGTAATGAAAGAGTTGAATGTTCGAAATACGAGCTGAAGTGAACTGAAATGATAGGAAAGCTGCAGCCAATTACCCCGCGGATTAATAAAGAAGAGAGAAACAGAAGTTATACTCTCGATATTAGTTCAGTCTCGTGTACATAACTGTGTGTGTCAATGTGGGGTCAGTTACAAGAAAAGAAGGTAGCCTAATGACAGAGAATGCTCAGAATATATTACACTGGATTACAAAGGGTCTGTTTTGGGGCTCTGACGTGGCTAGTGTTGCCTTAGTCCTCGTTGCAACAACACTGCGAGGAATACCCATACAGACAAATCCCATGACCATTTGCCCTGTAGGCAATACGAATCTTGATGTGGGAGCGTGTCTTAAACTCAGTTTATGAAGTATACTCCAGATGTAAGTAATAGACTTTAGATAATCAGTGGAACAAACACGTTCATGCACTGACAATATACTTAATTTAAAATAAATAAAAGTATTTTCAGACAAATTAACACTTTGTTCATAAAATTCACTAAACAATGATATATATGATTTTTTGTGGAAAACAATTATCTTCTGAAGTGTAAACTTTGTCGCCAATAACTTCTAAAAGATCGCTAAAATTTTCTGTAATCCTTAGAAGGCTGCGCATCACTGTAATTTAGTTTGGGGGCATCCAAAAATTCTGGATTTCTGGACCCCCTCCCCTCCCCCCTGGTGAGATTTCATGAGATCTGGCCGGACCCCCCCCCCCCCCCCTCTGGTGAGATCTGGTCCGTGAGAACCCCCCTAGAAATCGCTCTGGAAACTTTTGTAGACCTTTTTTTTTTTTAGGTCACACCCTAACTTTTTTGACGAAATATCCTCCTAAAATCGACTTTGGCGCAAATTTTAGACCTTTTTTTTTGGCTCTACTGTCGCCAAATTTTTCGCAAAATCTCACGTGAGATTTCCGTAGACCCCCTCCCCCCTGGTGAGATCTGGTGAGATTTCGCCGGACCCCCCCCTATTTCACCTCACGTAATTAATGGATGTCCCCTTTCGGATATAAAGCGGGTATTAGATTCTTGTTGTTTTTGAGAAAAATTTGTACAGGTCGTGAAAAAAATGTCAAAACATTTCAGAGTCCGCTTACAGTTGATTCCCGTAATGACGATTATCTTGTACGCCTCGTTGGCTGAGTTGCTTGCGGCAGGGGCCTCAGTGTCAGTCTACTCTATCCCTTAGGGGATGTCCATTAATCACGTGAGCTAGAATTGGGGGGAGGGTGTCGACGGAAATCTCAGGTCAACTTTTTATTTCAGATTTCCGCCCTCAAACAACAGTAGAGCTCCAATTACGAAGTCGGTCTCACCGCAGAGGGCAGAGTGGGAGTCCAGATTTACGAAAAAAACATTCACGTAATTAATTGACGCCCCCTAATAGCTGTGTTCTGGTGGTGGGGGAAACTTTCATCATCAGCATTCGGCCGGCAGGATAGCAAAGATTATGGTTCAAAGCTCCTAATAGCCAGATTAGGACAAAGAGTCCTGGATTGAATCCCAAAGCTCTCCGCAATGCGTGTAGAATGAGGTCATACGACGCTGACAATGGTGATTGGTCCGTCAGATGGGGTCCATCGGAAGAGTAGGCCTGAATCGGGTAGTAACGGGTTTGTTCCATCTTTCATTCATTCACCACACAAACAACATACTACACTAAACATACACACATCACTGTCAAAACAATAAACACGTAAATAAGTTTCCCCTACTGAGGAAGGCAAGGAGAAACCACCATATTTTAAAGTTACAAAATTTACTAATTGTAAGGAGAAAAAGAAGATGATAATGAATGGAAACATTTTTTCCTTCAATTTCCCTCTTAATCCTTTATAGCTATTTTCACGCCATTGACTTTTGCTTTACAATAAAGGTTAATAAAGACTAAAATAGTACTCAATTAAACAGTGCTAACTTAAATGAGTCAGAGATTTTGAAACTTTTATGGATTAAAAAATGAGTGATTCTCTAAGGAGTCCGGTTTTCATTCAGAAGATACAAAAACTTACAAAACGGACTGTGAAATGTCAGCGAAGATTGTGTTGCTTTATAATCTGTGTATTGCGCATTTGCTAATACAGTTTATGAAGTTGCTTCCGCACCGGCGCGTTCCATCGAAATTGGCGCCTCTGGCGGTATCGACCAGTAACATGGAGGCCGCGCGCGCGCATTTATAAATAGACACAGCCGGGCCTCGTGCGTTGCCATGACAACAGCCGCCGGGAGCAAGCCGCGTCACATGTGTCGCGTGTGGCAAAGCAACAAGTGAACCAAACAACCAGCAAGCACCTCATACTCCAAGTGGTAAACACAACCTTTCGTCTGTACTCTTAGAAAATACCTCATTTCCTGTATAAAAGTCCGTTTTATCGCTTAACTATACAAATGGTGTATCAAACGATTTTTTTTCTCTGCCTGGACACAAGTCTTCCAGCAGGAGACTTGGCGTTGCACATGTTGTCATTTACATTAACATAACTATAAGATATGCCAATATGTTAATCAGTAGATAAAAGCTTTGAGCGTGACGTAAACACAAATTTTATGACATTTCCGTTACTTTCGGTTATAACAAAGAATGTTGCTAAGCGAGTGTTAGAACGTTTAACCTTCTATAATTACTGTCATAATAAATGTAGTAATGTAATGAATAATAACAGATATGTTAGCGATTGTTTGGGTGGTTGGTACCAGACACAATGTTAAGCGAGATCTGCTATGGGAGCATGCTGGGGGGTTAATAATCACCGAATGTGGTGGGTAGGTTGCAACGCTCTGGCCTTTGCCCTGGGGAGTAAGCGGGTTCGAATCCCTGGCCGGCCGTCCAAATTTCGGTTTTCCATCCCCAAATCACTCCAGACGAATGTCTCCTTTAAAAGGCCATACAGAATTCTTTCACGTATCTTTCTTCCGTTCCTTTCCCGTCTCTAATGACCTCGATGTCGACGTGGTGTAAAGCAATGAGCAAACATAAGCCATCTGAGAATCAGTCTTCATTCCTGGTGCTTACTTTGATAACGCTCTGTGTTTCTTAAGCGGCAAATCACATGTTGCTTGCTCTCTAGCAGTATCTCGTAGCTCCCTGTCCATCCAAGCTGCAGGTGGTAAAACCCAAAACATTGTGATGCAAGTAGTTCTCCATTAAATATTCATTCCATCTTTAATTTTTCAGCTAAACTTGCTATCAGCTAGTTATCATTTTGATATTATCTTCTCGGGAGACTAGTCGAGTAATCAAGGTGTTTCCAACGCCGAGAAAAACTTCGTTCTTATGTAGTTATCATTTTATTAGTGTTTATTTTTTTCTTACGTGTGCAACGTAGATTATTACATCCAACTCAAATGAGAAGTTTATCAGTTTTCTCCCTAAAAGCTGAATAGTTGAACACACCATTATCAACGAGGGTATCCAGTAGAAAATACAGGTATGATGACGTTATTATAACATTAATTAGGAAAAATGTGTCAGGATGCTAGGAGAAGATATTAGTCTCTAAATTTTAATGGTAAGATTAAAGCAAAACTTAGTTATTCCTTTATGTGAATAAAACATGAAAGCGCTGCTTGGATCAGGTAGGGACAGGAAGTCTTAGAGGAAACAGATCAACTACGTTATTTGAATGCAATAATGTTTCTGGTCTTCTTTCATTCTGTGGATGTCGAAGTGATTAATTACAATATTATATAATGAACAGCTCAGTGATATTGTGGCTCAATTTAGTTAGACGTATATACATAACTATAAAGTCGTGATGAATAAACGGAGTAACATTCAAAAGAGGAAGGTTTATAAAGCTTTGATCGCAATAAAAACATGTGGAGTATTTAAGAATGTGACGTATGATGCAGTCATTAAGCTTCTTGATGACATACAGTATGAAAAGCTAGTCAAGAATCCGGATTTTATATTCAGATGCCACATAAATAATAAAGACCCTATTTCACCGTAGCAGTAAAAGATAAGAGGACACTTGCACTTTATGAGCCATATTGTGAGGAACTGAAGAGCAAAAATCCAGACATCAGGTGACCTATATAATTGCATACTGTCCCACGTAGGAACAGTGCTCTGTGTCCCAACGCAGAGTATACTTCAGAGCCACAGCTCCTACCAGCTGAGTGCGATCTCGACGAGATGGTGCCGGTTCGAGACACGATGGTGGAACAAATTTTCGCCATTCATTACTTGACCAGCAGGATATGAAAATTTTCGGTTTGCGACGCAGGATTAAGTGCCGGTTATTCTATTGTAAACACGTTACACTAAAACACAAGCACTATCACTACAACCTACAGCGATGCAAGAACACTCAGTCATCGAGGCGAGGAATTGGCCGTTTTACCACTGAATTCAGACTAGCAATTGCTCCGTATTGCCGTGTTATGTGATCGGTATAATTTTTGTGTTTAATTACTGGTTCTGACACGGGTAAATAAACCTGGACGTTCTGATCCAGAACATACATTACTGCAGGCTTAAATGATATTCCATACGGTAAAAATGTATTGCGAAACATTTTAAGGAACTTTAGTGTGTTCTCGGAAACTATCCAGCGTGATGTTTTCGTGAAATTTTATGTTTCCAGGATAGTGTGCACTGCTGGAATGTCTTATCAAGGGTGAGAACTTTACAGAGCATAGTACCAATATTGTAAACTTGCCTGACTTTTATAACCAGTAATGCTAAAAATCACATTTCTGTGCCACAATAGGAATGAAACTATTTTTTATTTTACTGCAAAAATGCAAGAAAACATCAAGTAAATAGAAAACATCAGCTTAATGTTATCTAATGTACACAGACACAAAAACAAATCTTGTACTGAATATAAATAAAGGCCAAACTCAAGCAGTAACAACCAACTTTACATTAAACAAAAGTAGTCTTGGTGAATAGTGAAGTAGTTGTCTGAGAGCTAAAATTACGCCCAAATTAAACCTAGGTTATCCCTAATTCTAGTGCTACATGAGCTTGGCATATGTTAATCAGATTAAGTATTTGCATGCGCCTTTTACGGCGAACACTGAAAATGTGAGAGGAAATAACAGAAAAAATGAAAAGCTGCTACAACTTATAAGGATTTAGTTTATAAATTGATTAGTCGAGTGGCTATGTTGCTGTCACAACCGGCCAATTATTCATATAAGTGCAATTTCCAGATTACATGATTCAAATGCTATAAGGCTAGCTTATTCAATCCGCCAGGAATATACTCTAATAGTTGCTTGTAGTTCAACAAATTTTATTTATTGTCGCTTAATAGACGGCCACCAACCTTATTCAGTTATTCTCCGAGGATTAAGACAAACTCACAAAGAACACAAGTAGGTTTCGTCGCTTTTGCACCGTCACTAGAAATTATAACGGTGGTAGTGTTTAAAAAAATCTTGACTCCAATACCTAAAATACGAGGTTCAACACCGTGGTCTTGACAATTCCTTTCAGTTTCCTAGACTATCTATCTTCAGCCTACTAACCGCTTTGCTTATGCTCCCTAAGGTAACAGTTCTTCATCTTACTAAATCCTCTCTCTTTATCTCCGTATACTAACACTTCTTCCGGAAAGTCTGTGCCGACTATCCTTTGTAGCTATTAATGAAAGACTCCAGAAAAACTGTTCGTAACTTTTGCAACAAGCTACCTGGAAAAAACTATTCTATTTGTGAAAGTGACTCCCCAGATCAGGTTAGTCACAACTCCTCAAAAACTGTTGCCCTTTTCCATTCACCGACCTATGTATGCCTTCTGAGAGAATACTGTCACTTGGGGAGCGTGCACAAACTACGTGGGCCGGTCTAGGGGGGGGGGGGGGAAGGGTTGGCTGGGCTACGTGGGGGAGGGGGGGGGTCCGAGCGAGGCCACATAGCTTTCCTTTCATAACATTTTTCACAGTTAATGAAGAACAGAACACTCAACAGCATGTGAATATTTATTTCCCTCAGTTAATTATCTCCTTATGTAATTTACAATCGTCTGACAAGAGAAAACAGTACAAAATGTCTTCTGGAATCAAAAGAGAATAAAAGCTACGTGCTACATGGGGGGGAGGGGGGTAAGGTCAAAAGCCACGGAGGGCTACGTTGGGGGGGGGGGGGTTTCACAGGAGGCCAAAATGGAGCTACGTGGTTTATGCACGCTCCCTTGTGAACATTTTACAATGTCTTGCGAACAGGTGTCAGTCACTCTCAACCCCTCTTAGCGATAAGGTTTGGCACGTTTCATATCTTGCGATATATTACCTAGTGTCACTACACATAGTAAAATTGTTAAAAAGCTATGTCTGCTCATAGAATTTATTGCAAAAACAGAAATTGCAGTATGGTAGAAGAGATGTAAAAACCTTAAAATCTGGAATTTTTGTCTGTGTGTTTTCCCGCCGGTCTATGTTTCTGTGTCCGTACCACGCAAAAACTAAGGTACAGATTTTGACTAAACAGCACATAGTGAAAGCTTATGTCACTTTTTATTCAAATTATTAATTTTTCGTTGTGTCACAGGTCAAAACAGTAAATTTTGGCATGTTTATCTGTCTATGCCCACATCGCGCCAACACTATGATCGAATTTTAACGAAACTTTACGACGCAGTAGCTTCTGTCTACGGATTTTAACAAAACACATAATTATTGCTAAGATCTTCGATTAACAGATAGGATGTTTTTCATACCAAGAAGTTGCAGAGCTGCCAAAGAAAACGACAAAAATTCATTTACGTTAAATAGAGTCTGCGTTTTGAAGAAATATAACGCATTGAGAGTATATACTAAAAAGTTCCCATGGAAACCTTCATAAAATTTAGGCAAGCAAAGAAAAACGTAGTAGTTGTGGTTAAATTTGTCTAGGTACTTCTAGTTTTTCTACTCTTATTCATACAGAAAAAATACACTTATTTTCCAATAGATGGCAATATTAGCATTTTCTACAATGTGACAGTGGTTTTAAATCAAATAAAATATTATATACTGATTTTGCGATTAAATTGGGGCTTTTATGTGATCGTTTATGTAGACATCAATCTATTCGTATACGAACTAGGAAGGATCACTTTAAATATTTCTTTCACAGAAGCTTTGTCAACCAAACTGAAGATTATTTGTGGAAGATTATCTGTGGCTCTTCCACAACCATAAAGTCTTCCGAATTAATGACAGTTACCAGGGATGGTAGAAACAAATGAAATGCATAAATTGTTTTCATAAATTTACTTGAAATCTATATTTAAAAGGAGATGAGGCGATCTATGAAAGAGGAAATATCTGAGATTCTGATGGTCGTTATTATTTTTCTTCATGTCCCTTGAAGGGAGGATCAACGCATTGTTAACTAATAGCCGCAAAACTGGGGAAAAAAGTGTATTACCGATAGGAAATGCTTACATGTTTAAACTACAGTATTAAACACTCTACGGCGCAGATAAGAGATATAATAAAGTAAGTGATTACATGTCGACTCATCATAGTATAACACCAAGAAGTAAACAGATTGATATAGAACTGTAAAGGAAATGAAATGTAAATTGTTAAACTATTTAAATAGAACTGTAAAGAATGAAATGTGAATTGTCATAAAACGCAAAGAACTTGGCTGTGTGGCTGATAAGGCCGAAAGCCATTTCAATACATAAATTAAATTTAATTTAAAAAAAAAAAAAATAAGAATTCAGACAATGTGAAGGAACTCGGTGCAATGAGCACTTCAAGTTTATGTGATGTAGCGTCATTCTTTTTGACACTGGTTTAAAATATTTAAACACTCATTAAACGCTGTTGTCAAAACATTCATCAAATGAGTAAGGGTTTCTTTTTCAAAACTTCTCAGGAATGTTGATAAATTTTATTACAATTGCAGTAAACCAGCACTATTAATAGAAATGACCGTCAAGCAAAATTAGACCTTTCACGTATAAGGAGAAACGTTTTCCATCAATGTGTTTATCATTAAACATAGATTCCCGTACAAGAAAGTTATTTCCTAATGCGTTGGTATGGACTCTGGTTTCACATGGAAACGAAATATGGAGCATCTTCAAAGCGAAACTGCAGAACAGTTCAGATCACAAATACGAAATTGAGAAGAAGTATTTGTAGTTAGACTTTACTAACAGATTAGTAAGATACATGTTGGAGTAGTTACGACAGGTCAGTTTAGTGTCAAAGGTAAGTGGAGGAAGATAGCAAACAGACTCAAGGAGATTTAGGAAGCAGTTATCACGAAGACTTAACGCCGTCACAAGTAAACTAATATACGTGATGACGTGGATTAAAAACATACAGGACTAACCAAGACAGTTTCGAAGAGTGCGTTATTCCTTACGCCGAAGGGCTGAGGCTTGCATTTCTTTAGACGGCCGTCACATTGCGCACCTCTTACTAATTCCGAAAGTATTCCAAATGTTTATTAGGCATTTTTGTCATATTTTGGTACATACTATCACCTCCTAAAATATTTGACATATTTTTAACACCCGCTATAAATTGTATCTAACGAATCCATGCGCTGAAGCTAGAGATACCACTCTAGTTCCTATTAGTTTTCAAGTATTGTACATTTGTAGATAACGATGTTGAGTATACTGTTTTGTTTTTTGTTGTGTGTATGAGGATGAAAGAAAGAAAGGCCGCCGAATGTTAAGTTACCATCCTACGGACGAAGCACTATCAACAACGTGGTATGCCCTCACTGCATATACACCGCGGAGTTATTTGGGATTCAGTGCAGGATTAGGGTGATTAGGAACTGTTCACCGTCTGGTACTGGTAACGTCTGGTAATGTACCGGACGATAAAATTTTCTCACACCAGAGACTATACAAAATGAAATGTATTTTTGATCCTAAGTAATCTTATCTTATCTTACATGTTATATATATATAAAAAAATCTCGCGTCACGATGTTTGTTTGAAATAAACTCCGAAACTACTTTACCGATTTTAATGAATTTTGGCTTACTGTGTGTAATTTGATCCAACTTAAACGGTAGGATAGTTTTTATCTCGATTATTGACCTCAATATTTATTATTGCGAATTAAATGTTCATTAAATGTTTGTCAAAGGACAACGGTTTGTCATTATTTGTAAGTTCCGTAAGTTCGAGCGGTTTGGTGGCTCAGTGGTTAAGGCGTCTGACTGGAGATCGAAAGATCCCCGGTTCGAATCCCTGTCTCGGCGGGGATTTTAAAAGGCACTTAACCGGCCTTCACCTCTGGGGCAACTTGCTGTGTAATGTGAAGTACACCAGGACGGTACCGTGGTGCCATCCAGCCAATGGAAACCCTGTAACTAGGTCATTATGACCTCACGGAATTATTATTACAGTTCCATAAGTTTCTAACAGATGGCGTTTTGTTAATTTATCGACACAACACTTGGTTATCTAGGTTGGGAAACCATCCATTAGGTGGCGTTGTGTTTCGGTTTCTTTATACTACAGTCTATTCCGCCCCATATGTGTTTATACTTACGACATAATCGAGTTTCTAGAATTTTTGGTGTATTATCATTTTTATAAGCGTGCTGTGTATCTATACTCATACACATGTAATATATACGCGACAGTAATTCTGTGTATCTGTCTCTTTGTCTGTTTGTTACATTTCTTGGGCTAAACGGCTAATCCGATCGTGATTAAATTTGACGAGGAGATGCTATTTGGCATTAGGATGAACACAGCATTCTCTTTTCTGTATAAATAATACATGTTGTCATATAATTTTGAAAAATTACTGAACGGCGATAGACAGACCTGTAGGATGTGTATGTCTCTGTTCTACTTTTCCATATAGCGTTCTGGTATCTCAGTAATAAAAGTGCTTGCTTATTGATGTTTGGAGCGTGGTCTCCGATTCAAATCCGCGTGAAAGCATAGATTTTTAAAAATTGTTTTTGATCGTATGAGCCACGCCTGGACCGTCGGTTGTTCGGATTGCATGTTAAACTGTAGATATCACAAATTTAGGGGTGCAATGCGAGGCAAATAGTAGGTAGTCTAACAATGCTGTAGGTGTACACTTTTTTACGTTATATTGATCCCTCAGGGGCTGTTACTCCCTCAGTCAGTCTGTGTGATCTGCACTAATAATACTATAAATTGAATTGTAAGTCTTTGTCTTTTTGTTACGTTTTGACGACTAAATGGCTATACCGATATTGATGGAATTTGACAAGGAAATACTTTATATCTGTAGGAAGGGCACAGGATATTTTTATCGGTATGATTAACAGTTGTAGTCATGAAATTTTGAGAACTTATCGAATGGTGACAGACAGAAGGATGTGTGTGTTAGTTTGTAATGTTACGTCGGTTGCTCAAGCTGTGCTTCTCGCGCATTAAGTTAGTGTTTGATTTGTTTATGAATTTTGTTTAGATACAAAACGTATTATTTAGTATAGATGTCGATTTTCTCTGCACTATTACTTTGTGTCTGCTTAAATGTTTCTGGCACCAGTTTAATTTGCCTTCTTTTTTGACATGTCTTGCGGGCGTAAACTGGCAGAGCACGAGCAGCTAAAGTTATTAGAAGCCAAGAATCGTATGCTCATGCTGAAGAAAAGACCAAGCTGAAATAAAGCTGCCCATAGTTAACCCCCCCCCCCACAATACCCGTACCTTTGTTTGTTTTTCTGTTTTTAAATACCGAGCGGGGCGGTGTAACGGTTAGCGTTCTCGCCTCGCATTCGGGAGGACGGCGGTTCGAATCCCCGTCCGGGCATCCAGATTTAGGTTTTCCATGGTTTCCCCAAATCACTCCAGCAAATGCCGGGATGCTTTCTTCAAAAGGCCATGGCCGAATTCCTTCCCATTACTTGCCCCCATCCTTGCCCCCAATCCTTTCCCGTCTCTAAAGACCTCGATGTTAAAAAGAGATGTAAAGCAGTAAAAAAAAAAAAAAAGTTTTTAAATATGTTGGTAATTCTCTTCATGAAACAGGTTCGACAGCAGAATGATACAGTGATGGCTTCACTGTCATATAATGCCTACTTGGTGTTGTTTGGAACCAATCCTACGATACCAACAGCTTTCTATATTCAGTAATGGCAACGAAATTCGTAATCCACGAGTACAAAGTCGCGGGTATCAGCTAGTAATGTTAAATATTCACAAGCTATGCGCACTGCGCCCATTATAGACGTATTGCAATTAGCGTAATACCTCTTAAAGTATATGAAAACATTAGCATGATGGCTGTGAAAAGATTCCCTATCCACCCATAAAAAACTATCGATTTTTGCGCTATTTGTAAATTTGTGCATCTATAAAACTTATTTATCGTCAAGCTACGGGTACTTTATTTCTCTCGGGGAACACATATTATTTAACTTAAGTTATGGAAGTATCAAGGTAAATACAAAGCAAATTAATGAAAATATAGTACTGTAGATTTTAGAGGCAGCAGCTGAGAAGTTCTGAGAACGAGAAGAGGAAACAACCGTTTCAATTTTTGCGAAATGCAATTATTAGAAGTTCGAAGATGAAATATCAGATGTGGGTTCAGAGGAAATATGGAGTATATTGGCTTTGAATATCCAAGGATAAACAGCAGGAGAAAAAGGTATTTAATACGGAAAAATAATATTTCAGCAATTTGAAGAATTGTCCTTTCGCTTGTTATTATTAGTAACTTTGTGCCGCTTGTTATAGTTGCGAAAATCAATTAGAATCTGGTACAGATGGCCGAATGCCATATTATATATATATATATATATATATATATATATATATAAATGGGTATGGCTTCAGTGGCCTGGGTTATAATCACGAAGTCAAGAATTTTAATACGAAGCTAATATCCAGAACAACCTCTCGTCTCAACTAAACCCGAAATCTACTCTTTATGTTGGGAAAGAAGTTCGCGTAGAATTCTCTTAATACCAACTGACTTCAAAGCTAGAACCGTGCCTGCAGGATCATTGATACTATTCGTGACTTATATTTGGGACGACGTAGGATTGTTGCCTGGTCCAGCCATGCAGATTTTGATTTCTCATGTTTTTTTTTTTATGAAATGACTGTAGTCGAATGCCTGTAAGATTGCTTCATAAAGGCCATGGCTGATTTCCTTCCCTTCGTTTCGTTGTCAACAAACTTCTTCCTGCTTCACGACGAGCCTTAAAGTACTAACAAAAAGAAAAAAAAAGCGTACTTAAAAACAAAGTTAAAAATGAAATCGTCCTCCATTGTGCTTGCTATGCAGGGTGATGTTGTAACAGTACTACAGTTGTTTCCAGTTAGTTTGTTCCCAGGACCACTTTAAGAAAGAGCTCAGCCTCATGTACACCTTGTAGCTGAAATTATTAAAAAATCAAACTAGTTTTTTGAGGTTTATTAAATTTTAATTCAATAACAAACGTCAAAAAAATCAATAAATGTCCAAAACTGTTATTGTAACAATTTTATTAATAACGAAAATCACAAATGTTGATTCTTAGTTGTCCGGGTGGCGCCGCGTCACGTTTCTTGAATCCGACGTTTCGACCCTCATTCTGGGGTCTCCTTCAAGGGTCGAAACGTCGATTTCAAGAAACATGACGCGGTGCCACCCGGACAGCCATGAAACAACGAAAATCACAAAAGTTTATCAAAGTCTGATGGGAGAAAAGTACACGTTTCTCTTTGCACAAATCTGAAAATTTTTATTTCTGTCTACTGAGCTTCAACCTTAAATTATCTTCGAATTGAAGTTGATGGAAATATGTTTCATGGCCGAAAATCAGCTCTGGCAAAGGTACGTCGTTCAGAATGGTAGTAAAAATGTTGTTGGTGCTTTATTAACCTGATAAACGTATTCTACTTCCGCCCAAAATTTACTAGTGAATGCTCTGCAAAACGACTCTTGACTCTGTTGTTGCGTGAAATGCCTATTAGAACCCACCGAGCGTGGTGGGTGAGCGGTCAACGCTCTGGCCTCGCATTCGGGAGGACGCCGGTTCGAATCCGCATCCCCATCCGGTCATCCAGATTTGGGTTTCAATGGTTTCCCCAAATCACCCCAGGCGAATGCAGGGATGCTTCATTCAAAAGGTCCTGACCGAATTCCTTCCCATTTCTTTTCCCCAGTACCATCCCGCCTCTAATGACCTCGAAGTCGACGAGGCGTAAAGCAATAAGTAAAAAAAAAAAGTCTATTAGTTCCTGTTGGTCAGACATGGACAGATGGTCTGTGGAATAGTTTGTGAAAAGATTGTTTATCTAGTCCTATTGTGGCGATATTTCAGGAAAATAGCTGCGTAATTCTGTCGACATATTTTCTAAGTAGCATATAATTTTATGTTTTCATTCAAAGTTGAAGAAGTCATTCCAAAGAAAAGTTTAAGAATCTTAAACTGGTCATATTTACATTTTTCAATCAAAGATTTCCAGAGAAACTTTTATAAAAAAATATTTACTTTCTCCTGCATAAAAAGAGACTTGTATCAGGCCTCGGTGTCTCAAATTCAGCTTATTCAATCCGGTGAAAATATCTGACAAGTAAGCCAATTTCTGCAACCATAAGAATCAATCAGCGTCTGTTTGTACTCATGACACGTTTGCTCGACCAAGAACAACTCAATTTCATGTCACAACTCATACATTCTCGAAACAAGTCTGACAGCCAGCGTACTTCAATATGTAGCAGCAGGTTCTTGTGTTCACTACCAAGCTTCCTCTCTCTTACACACACACTCACTCACACACACAGTTTGACTGTCTTAAAATATATTTTGGCGATAGTAACGTTTTTGCAATTTTTTAAAACTATCATAGTGATTACCTTAGCCAAGATACAACCTCGCGTTCCCCTTGAAGCAAGCTTTTTATTTTATTTTAATTTTTAATGTTTTATTTTTTTTAACGCCTCTGCGACGGCTACGGTCATTAGAGGCGGGATGGGACTGGGGGTCAAGGAACGGGAAGGAATTCGGCCATGGCCTTTTTGAAAGAAGCATCCCTGCATTCTCCTGGAGTGATTTGAGGAAACCATGGAAAACCCAAATCTGGATGCCCGGACGGGGATTCGAACCCGCATCATCCCGAATGCGAGGCCAGAACGTTATCCGTTCACCCCCCACGCTCGGTTTGAAGCAAGCTCACGTACGCTTGGGGATACGCTTACCACTAATTCGGAACCCGTGACGTATTGTATCAAGTAACAAGATTGAGCAAAATTAGAAATTAATTAAAATTTTTGTTTAATCATGTTAACGATGGACATAATTATCGTCAAAATGAGAGATACGGAAGCCATGACAACAAGATTGTCAGAGGTCTTCGTCGTGCAACGCCATTTCCAGACGAGACGAATTAATAGGAGTGCCTGAACAACAGTTTTGACCAGTATTATGAGTTGATCTGTTTTGTTTCGGAAAAGATTTCGAACGACATTTCATATCAATTACCAGAAACAACGACCGTGCCTCGGGCTGCATTGCTGTATACCACTGCAGAGCGCTATCACACTGTCTAACAAAAATAGTGATGTACCTTGGAGAGGAGGGGAAAGACAAATGAAAATTGAAGAGTTGAGAGAGTATGTGATACTATTTCAGTGATTACAAAATCGAGTCACATTTACAAAGAACTTGGCAGTATGAACCTACTTACTATAGTATGACGTTGCATCCCCTCTGGCACCGATTCGGATCCTCTCAAGAGGCAAGCTGGCCAACAACTGTTGTAACTGGTCCTTGATATCCTGGATACTGGCACTGGGACAGAGTCGACGTTCAAGCTGGTCCCACTCCTGGGGACAGATCAGGAGATCTTGCTGGTCACGGGAATTTCTCATCATCAGGCAGACAGTTCAGAGAGACACATGCCATGTGTGACCCAGCGTTGTCCTGTTGAAAAATGGCACCACGATACTGTACTTGAGAGGTAACACATTAGGATGCAGGATCTCTTTGACGTACCGTTGTGCAGTCAGAGTTGCCTCAATCACTGTCAGCCGTGATCTGAAGTAATATCCGATGGCTCCCAACACCATCACCAGGGCCGGCGCTAGGATTCTCGGGCCCCGAGTAAGCATTCTTAGCATACCAGATGGGTGACCTTTTTTTATTTTATTTTGTTCTAGTATTGCCAGAGTGACAGTGGGTGGATTCTTGGGCCGGGGGCCCCTCCGTCCATTCGTCGGGCCCCCTTCGGCCGGCGGGTCGGTGGTACATTTGCCCCGCTGAATCCTCCCCCCCCCCCCTCCCCAACGCTGACCCTTACTATAACACCGTTGTATCCTTCCAAAACATTGAAAGAATGGTACCTCTTCCCATTTCGGCGCCATACTCGCCGACGATGGTCATACGAGGTAGCGCGAACCGTGATTGATCGCTACACTACACAATACTATTCATTGTGTTCAACGATTTTGAACTGTTGGATAACCATCGTCGGCGAGTATGGTGGTGACCTGGGGAGATGTCCCACTCTTCCAATATTTTGGAGAGGCACAACGGTTTTACTCTTGGCGTCATGGTGTGGGAAACTATCGGGTATGACTTCAAGTCACGGCTGGTAGTGATTGAGAAGAATCTGACGGCTTAACGGTTCATCGCAGACATCCTGCGTGCTCATGTGTTACATTTCATGCGACAGCACCGAAGTGTCATTTTTCGACAGTATTATGCTGCATCAAACATGGCAAGTGTCTCTATGAACTGTCTACAATTTGATGAGGTATTCCCATGACCAGCAAGATCCCCAGATCTGTCGCCTATATAACATGAGTGGGACCTGCTCGGACGTCAATTACGTCTCAGTGCCAGTATTCAGGATAACAAGGACCTATCACAACATTTGTGGGCCAGCTAGTCTCATGAGAGGATACTACGCCCTTCCGAATCGAATGAATTCATGCATCCAGGCTAGAGGAGGTACAACGTCATACTGATAAGTGAGATCATATTTCCAAGTTCATTTTAAATTTGATTCTTTTTTGTAATCACTGAAATTACGTCATATACTCTTTTAACCAGTGAACTTTCATTTCAGTTCCTTCTTCTCTTCTGGGTGCTTCTTTTTTGTTTTTGTCTGGCTCTGTATGTTGCTAAGTCCCACTGCTAATTTTTATATTAACCAGCAGTAAGTAGATATCCCGCTCCTTGCAACATGTGGCCCTACTGTTGGTTTTGGCGGTAGCGATATCTCTTAGCGTGTTATTACTACTAGCCAACGAACCATTTTACAAGTTATACATTTTAGCGCAACGGGTATTATCATCAAATAATTCAATCATTACACTCATTCATTTGCCAAAATTTATTTTATACTTCAAACACTCGCTACTACAATACAGTGCCAACACACTCCTATCCATACATTCTCTCTTAGTCCTCTCTCGCCATCTTGACAACTTTTCTCCCACTCCACCAACAACAACAGTAGTACCAACTACAACAAACTAAATTATTAAACAAACTTAAAATTACCCACATGTCTAAACAAACTACTTATGCTGTGAAGTCTGTTTAACCTATTTTATTTACAATTATTTTTATAACAATGATTTTGTGAATGGGATTTCACAATGTTTTGACTTCTGACCTAACTTAACTTTTGTATCAATCGATAAACGGTTTAAGCAGTCAGCGTTTTCAGCATCGTCAACTTGACTGTTGACAAAGTCTTTGTCATATCTTTGTGACAAAGATATGACAATTTTTTCCCCATCGTAACCGAAGTACTAAAAGATCAGTTCATTTTCGTAATGCTGAGACCTTTCCATTAAGTCCTTAGATGATCTCTGTGGGGATAAACTGCGACGTTGGCTTTCGCATTTCAAAAAGAAATGATCTCGAAAATAATATAATTCAAAACATAATTTGTGAGCAGTATGAAATTAAATGATAGTATACATCCTGGTATCCTCTA
>JARYHS010013631.1:178222875-178323906 GCA_031002005.1 Vandiemenella viatica
GTTCTTCAAAATCATGAGAGGCAAACAGATCTGAGCAACAGAAAAATAACATAAGCCAAATGAAAGATGCATATTTATACTCTGCTAATACAAAGCTGTGTTTTCTCATGAGCGATGGTGCTTTTTAATGCTCACAAGAAAAAAAATCAAATTAAGTTTTTAAGTAGTGGTAGTAATCAATCAAGTATGTCTCAAAGTAATCAAATATCTTATGTGGTATAGTTACAGGGTGTTGAGGTGTTGATTGACAAAACCAAGTATGGCACAAAGTGTATTTTGAAGGATTAAACAAATATTATGAAATTTTTGTGAATAAAATTTGTTCTAGCAGTTTAGGTTAGAAACAATAGTTTTAAAAATATTGTATTTAATAGACTCAAAGCTCTGCCTCTCAATTTGATTAAAAAAAGATACCATAAATAAATAAATAAATCAACTATTGCATATTCCAAACAATAGAGTAATGAAATTTAGTTTTTTTATCTGACCACACTAGAACCTAGTAATCAGATGTGTAATTTACATGGAGCCGATATATAATCAAGTAAAATAATAACGATGTGATCATTTTGTATGAAACAGATCATCTTATAACTTTAAGCTTCATTTTTTTTTATATATCAGATTTTTTCATTTATAATGAATCGTGTAAAATAAAGCTATGTACAAATTTATAAATTATAAATCTATAACAAGACATTAAAATACTTGTAGTGTAAAAATAATGGTGTATCAAAACTAATAAAAACATCTCAAAGATAACACTCAATAATAGAGGTAGTTTCTTTCAGTGCCAATATCAAACCATTTACTTTAAATAACACACACAGGAAACACAGAATATTTTTCCCTTCTTGGGAGATGTTAATTTTATCAGTAAAACACAGTAAATTAAGAATTCTAGAAATCTAATTTATACCTCTCACGAGAATCTCAGAAAAAAAAGAAATGAGAAAAATTACTGTAGTTATCTTTGTTCATGTATGTAACATTCAAATTTTCACAACATTGAAACTTTATCAGCTACACATCCTGAAAATACCACAGCATCTAATAATTCTGAATAAATAAAAAAAATTAATTTGTTGTCAGCTGACAGCAGGCATTCTGAAGAAAGACTACAACAACCAAGATAATATTACCAATAAAATTGTTTTCAAGTAAGTGACCACGTCAATTTACACTAAATATGAAATAAAATAACAAACATTGTTCTATCAGTTTTTAAAACCAACACAAAATAACAACACTATCTTCAACATTATTTTAAAATTTCTTGTTACATTTTATCACAATGTATACAAAAAAAGACTATTTGAACAACTATTATTTCTGAATTTTATTTTCCTTTTTCTTTTTTGTTGTAAATTTTAAAATATCTTACCTATTACTACAAACCTAAAAATCATGAATGTGCACACAAAAGCTGCCTGTGAGATGAATACTTAAAAACAGCTTTACATTTTATCACAAATACTTGATTAGAAAAGTGCAGGAAATATTCATAACAGGAATATTAATTACAAAATCACAGAATAATTTTCACAACAGGAATATTAGTTACAAAATCACAGAATAATTTTCACAACAGTAAATTGTCACAAACTCACCATTTTATTTTCACTTTAAGCAACAGTATTTTTTCCCCCCTCAAAACACGCAAGTAACACTACCTATGTACTGAGAAACTTGGAACTTACTAATGTATAGGAATAAGAATAAATGTGATTCATCACTTACTGGAGAACTTATAATGTTCCTCTCACAAAAAACTTGTTACCACACAATGAGTGGTATAGACAGTACTCCAACTTTTCTTAATTTTCACAGAAATAGGGAAGGAACTTTAACACATATTTTAATGTTTCTGCCCAAAGTATCACATTTCCTCTGCATATTGCATGCAGCTGGAGCCTTTCATGTGACTAGGACCTCTCTGCTCTTGGTTAATCTGCCTGAAAATAAAGATGTAGACTTAATTTCATTATACATTATTGACTCTCCACAGCTTAGTTCACAATAGTTTAAAAACCCCTAAAATTTCAAGGGTCCATATTACATAGACCACAACACTGTATCTATGAAAATAACAATTTATCCTTACAACTAGCAAAGTTGTAATTCCAGTTACAATAATGTTGGACATTAGGTGATATAATCACACCTGAATTAGAGCAGAACACTTTAAAAAAAAATGAAAATCAAGTGTTAATAAAAACCTGAGAATCTCTCACAATAACCATCTAATGACTGCCTGTCCTAATCTGTCAACACACATTTATGCTCTGTCCATAAAATCCTTTTTTGGCTAAAGATGAAAAGCCCCAGTAACAAAACAATTGATTCAAATACCAGTGTCCTAAAAGAAGTAATTATTGAGTACTCTGCAAACTAACCTAATTCACAAATGCATTACACACAACTGTGGTAAACATCTAATGTGACTTCATAGTTGTCTGCAGTTATTACAGCCCAATATAAATATTTACACTAAGAATACTTCTAGACAAAATTATGAAACCATTATTTGTAAATTAAAATTCAGCATTATCTTCTCAGCAGGCAGTACTTTCTGACGTGAGAGATGTAATTGAAAACATAAATAAGGAAAAAAGAGGACCCACTGCTTTCCACATCTGAGAGTAGGACACAAAATGAAAAATATGGACATTCAAAGATTAAATTTTTAAAAAATCTTTGGGCTTAAGCCACTGATGTTTATATTACAGTGGTCATTTTATTTTTAAAACATATGGGAAGAGCAGCATGGATTACTTAGAGAAAAGGGGTTAAAAGATGTTGTAGGACAAGGAACAACAGAAGAGCAGAGTAATGTACACTGTTTTTATTGACCTGGAAAAAGCCTTCGATAGAATGAGATGGGACAAATTAATAAATATTATACAGAACAAGAGAGCATATTGGAAAAAAGGATGTTAGTAAAATGGGATTTTTAATGGAATTGGAAAATATGTAAAAGTGAAATATTAGATGAAGTAGAAGTTAGAAAACAAGTTAAACAAAGCTATTCTATATCACCCATGTTCATCAACATACAACTCAAAGAAAGTACAGTAGAACTCCAATTATCCGAATCAGTTGGGACCAGACCCCATTCGGATAATTGGATTTTTTCCGAAAAGGGTCTATTTTAAATAATTACTGTATGTATGTTGAAAATGGAAGACAAAAAAACTATATTTAAAGGAAAAGAGCTTTTAATTTATTGAATGAAAAGGCAACACTTTTACATGTTAAGCATAGTTACAAGTGCTGTACGTTTCCGTTTTAATTAAAAAAGCGATTCAGATAATCAGCGATTCAGATAATCGGAGTTCGGATAGTTGGAGTTCTACTGTATTAACAAATTACTGGATGGTAAAAAGGAGTATGGATTGGCAGAAACAGGATAGAAGATATCATAATATTTTGAGTTTAGGTGAGAGTGGAAAAAAAGTCACAGCAATGATTAATAATTTTAATAATGTCTGTGTAGAATATTGAACAAAAATTAATATTCAGAAGATGCAGTGCTTTGGATTAAATACAGATGGAAAGAATACATTTCCTCAGAAATCATAAATAAAACAGATCAGAGCCTTCAAGTACTCTGGCCCCTAGTGAAGGAAGACATGTATTGTGGGTAAGAAGTAAAATGCAGAAGTATACTGGTTTTTATTAAAAAAAAAAAAAAAAAAAAACCCTTGGCTTATGGCCTAGACAACTTCCAGGTCATTAGAAGTGAGAAAGGACTGGGAGCAAGGAATGGGAAGGAATTTGGCCATGGCCTTTTCAGGGAAGCATCCCAGCATTCACCTGGAGTGATTTGGGGAAGCCATGGAAAACCGAAATTTGGATGCCCAAACGAGGATTCAAATGATGGTTTTCCCAAATGCAAGGCCAGAAAATTCACCCACTATGCTTGGTTAAAAACAGGAGGGGGTAAGTCTATTGGCCCTCTTATAAAACATTTAACGAAAAGAATAATTAAATGTTTCATTTGAGCATCACACAACATAGTGGATGGAAATAGGAAGAAAGGAGACTAGAGGTTTTTGAAATGTGATTGTAGTATAGGATGAAAAATGTAAGTTTGATGTGTACAAATAATGAGGAGGTTCTGATTAGATGTAAATATAAATGCAAAATAAAGGAGAGTTTCAAAGATTCCAGATGGCAATTGATATTAAAGTGCAATAGAGATACACCAGGATGAAGAAAATGACAGAGTGGAGAAGAATTAGAGAAGACATGCCAAGTTCTACCTTATCAGAGAAATAATTATTTTAATACATAGACATATTCCTACCTAAATGTTTCTCCTCTTTCTCATATTTTTGTGCCCAATTTGAGTCTCCCCCACCATGATATTCTTTCATTCACATCATTAATCATCACTGAGAAATCAGGTTTTAGTTTTTCTCTCCCTTCACCCCATGCACTCTATGTTCTACACCTGATGAAAGGTCTAAACCTGAAAATTTACTGGTGTTCATCACCATTTTAACATACCCTATGTTAAGCAATGATTCTTCTGTCTTTCGTTATTTATTTTTATCAAGTTAAAAATAACTTATTACCAGCTGCCACACCACACGAATGCAATTATCATGTAGTAGCCATGCAAAACATATCAAAATTTCATTTTTTGCAGCATAAACCTTAATTAATTTATAAAAGAGTGGGAATAGAGTTTCTGAAATGAGGGTACAAAAAATTACTGTACCTTTTTTCAGAAACTTTAAATTTTTGTGAAGTAAAATCAGATTCTCCTTCTCCCATCGTTATGACCAACTGAGGAGCATGAATGAACTTATTTAGCAGATGTGCTTTTCTTCTTTTACCAAAATCTCTTCATCCTCTCACTGCGCTTTTTCCTACGTTGTTCCATCCAGCTGTTCCTTCTTCTAGTATATTGTTTTTGACCACGTATATCATCATCCATGATTCCGATATCTTGGAGAACCTTTTAGATTTCAATTAGCCAATTGTTTTTCATTTCCACTGAAGTGGCCAGGTTGAGAATTCTTTTGGTTAGTCCATTGTTATTCATTCCGATAATATGGCCAAAAAATTTTATTCATCTTTTCTTGAATGTGTCTGAAATTTTATCGAAATGCTGATATAGTTTGTGTGATTTCCCTTTCATCCAAATTCCTCCTGAACAAACTGGGTCAAAGATCTTTCTTAAAATTTTCCTTCCTTGTTTTTCAATACCTTTAATCAATGATCTTCCCACAATAATCAACATTTTGAATGCATATAATACCTCCGGTTTGATTACAGTGTTGTGTCTTAACTTGACATTTCGGGATATTGACTTTTTGTTGTACCTGTTCCAGGCTTTTTGTAATTTAGATCATTGTGCCCGATTTGAGTCTCCCACATAGTGATCTTTCACATCATTAATCATCACTGAGAAACCAGGTTTTGGTTGTTCTCTAACTTCGCCCTGTGCACTCTATGTTATACACCTAATGAAAGGCCTAAACCTGAAAATTTACTGCTCTGTGTTTATCTTCCCTCCCCCTTTTTTCTTCACCGTATTAGCATACCTTTGCAGGATATAGTGACTATTCTGTACCAAGCAAAAGGCATCCAGTTTAAAACAGTCAAAATATAACACAAAATGTGAACAATTAAGTAAAACGAAAGGTGAAAGTAGCCCCTTAAGGTTGTAATGGACATACATCAAGTAAATGAAATAAATGTACAATAATAGTGTATTTTCAAGTATTTGTATGTTTTTATACATATTTGTAGTAACATTATTATAGGCAGTAAAGAAAAGTGATAAATAGATATATATGACAAAGAAATTATATAGGGAGAACAAAAGAGGAAAAGAACAAGAGAAGACATGGAGCAGCAGAATAAATACTATATCAAAGGTTGGAATAATGAAATATTAATGAATTTTGAGAATAGCTGTGACAAGAAATGTTTAAGTGATGTTAAGTTGTGCAAAGATAAGATTGAATAAATGTTGTGTGATATGAGGAAAGAGGTGAATATTATTTTACATAAACGTAATGTGGCCTATAAGAATAAGTCATAATGCACAGTCAATGACCATAAATGTATGAATAGTGTCAACTAGTTTAAAAATAAGTAATGGTAAATGGAGGACCCAGTTGTTACATGTTTTTATAAAAGAGCTAACTAACAAAACAATGGTTAGAAATGGCACCTAGTGAGAGAATGTGATTAATAATTAAAAATCACTCTAAATGAACCCCTATACTAAAAATTAAAGAATTTGCACAATAATTATTGTTTGTAATTGTTGTGGTAGTGAACATTTTCAATATTTTGCTGATCTATGCAAAAGAAATTGGTAGTTAATGTACAAATGTTGATCTGTTTTGTTGGGGATACTGAAGATCAGAGATATTAATGTCAACTGTCTCTGGTCTAAGATTGTGTGTTTAAATTGAATAATTACTGAGATTTTCTTCAAGTTTGGATGTGATAAAGAAAAATGTGTTATTAAAGAGAAGGAATTAATATATCAATAAGTAATAATTTAACAAGATCACTGCTATGAAGAATTGTTAGGTAATGTCAGTTATGAGCTTTGGCACAGAAATTATTAACATATCTTCTTAAAGAAAGTCACTGTTTGATCACATGGTGTAGTATACAACTGTAATCGTTTATGCTTGTGGCATAATATTTGACAAAAAAGTAAGTAGATTGTTTTTTATGCCATGAAGGGTAATATGATGCACAGAATTATGGAAAATACTATTATGGAGGAAACAGAATTGTAGAGTTTATGGGAAGATCAGATGTTAGAACTTAACAGATGATAGGCATTGCTAAGCCGACAGAATATCATCAATTGGATACTGAGAGGTTATTGAGCATTTTAGGAAATAAAATGGACAGGCTCATTTAACATGCTTTCAGTGAACAGGAAAGGACATGTAATGATTTGAGCAGCAATGGGAGAAACTCACACAGGACAGAAGAAGAAATTAAATTTATGAGGCAAGGAGCAAATAGTGTAGAGAATATCATAAAAACAGAATGGAAAGAAATGATGAAGTTCGTGAACTAAATAGAAAAGAATTAATGAATACTAGGCAGGCAGCAAGGATGTGCATAGGGCATTAACAAATGTAAGATCATTCAGTATTGCCTGAAATCACTTTAAAACCAAACGAGGGTATACATCCTGTGGTATTTATGAAAACACATAAAAATGAGTTGCCTAGACATTGGTCATATTGCATGAAGATTAATACTTAAAGAATCACTTGAGAGGAAGTGACACCACATGGGGTAATGGCATAAATACTACAAGTGTGAGTTTTGCAGAATTTGAAGAACTTTTCTTGAATAAATACAGGTCAAAGCAACTTCAGAGAAGGATAAGGAACAATTTTTGGTAAAGTAAAGCATACTGTCGAGAAGAGTTTGCTAGAGTTTTGTGAAAGAAAATTGAATGAAATAGCCTATCTTTATTCGAATGTAGATGATAAAGAAAATATCGTGGTATTTCAAAAGAAATGTATAAGAAAAATCATTGGTGAATTTTTTAACACTATTAGTAGAATGGCATAATGATGGTTGCAAGAAGAGTATGTCCGAGAGTAGCTAGATTGGAGGAACCATAACAATTGTTATAGAGACAATTGAAGAGAAAACTCAGGAGGTGAGATGGTATGATGAAGGGAAACAACAAGTGAGAAACGGTGGTGGATTTAAAAAACGTGTAACAAAACTGAAATCCAAGTCGAGGGAGGTCCCATCAATTTCGGATAATAGTGGTGGACCAGAGATAAAAGAAGATAAATTGAGGAGAAATAGTGGAGAGACAGAAAAGAAACACATGAGAACAACATGAAAAACTGATTTTCAGGGAAATGATGAACCAACAAGAGTAGAATCCATTAATTTAAGAAGACTGAACGAATCTTAATTGTGTCAAGAGAACAGAACCAGATGTAGAGGATAGATCATTAGAATGGAGGAAGTATTTTGATTTCCAGACAAGGGAACATGAAGAACACAAGAATATTGAATTTATGAGTGATATTACAGATGAAGGTAGATATAATGAAGAACGGCTTGCAATTGAAAGCACTTGGGATGAATTAATATCTGAAAATGAAAGGACGTATGAAGTAGAGACTATAGAGAAAAGGCCAATAATATTGCAAGAACCTTGTTTTATCAAACAGTACTGAGAAAGAAGAATGTAGTGAGACAACATTTGCAGAACCAAATTATGTTGAAGATAAGAAGAGTAATGTGAATGTGTTATCTGTGAACAAGGATTCACATCAAGACATCTTTCAAGAAAGAATGCAAACATCTGAAGTTCTAAAGCAAGAGGAAGATAATTATATCAATGATCAATCAGGAGAAGAAAGTTAGGATACAGAAATGGATGAAGGAACAATGGAAAGAAGCAAGATGAAGAAACAAATGGTAAAAGACAAGAATGGTAGCAACGAAGTATTACCCTACAGAAATACTGGACATGAGAGAATATCAGAAGGACAAAAAATGTATGGACTACATAGAAGGACGAAATTCAAAAAGTCAGCTAGCATACATACTATGACAGGATAAAAACGACTGTTGTGGAACTGCAATTGAAAAGAAGAGGGGAAAGGATGGAGTGAAAGAACAGAAAAAAGAAATCTAAGAATTGCGAAACGTAAACAATTTGAAGCCATATTATGAACTGAAATGAAACCTTCCAGAAAATGAAACACTGACCTAGCTGCTGAAACTTATTGTCGGATTTTTAAGTGAAATGATAAAAATTAAATGATTTGGATTGGACATCAGAAGAATCGAAGAGACATGAAGTTACTTCTCCCCAGGCAGATAGCGCTTGTCATCCATGGAGGATAAGAATAATGTACCATAGGTTGATGAAAATGAAAACTAGAGTTAGGCTAAATTGACATACAAGAATATTATAGTAGACAGGCTTGATGTATGTAGTGGACCAGTGGTATCGCATTGACATACAAGAATATTATAGTAGACAGGCTTGATGTATGTAGTGGACCAGTGGTATCGCATAAATGTTGCACCATTAGCCAATATTGCCAGTAGGACATGTGTAACAGACATACAACAAATAAATGAACAATTGTTAGTGTATTTTCAAGTATTTGTAAGTTTTGTACATATTAAAAGTAATATAATTATCCTGAGTTTAATAAGCTGCAAGGAAAAGTGAGCAATAGATTTGGAAAAATCAAACGAGTCCCATACTTCAATTATCTTGGTGAAATAATCCAAAAGAATGGTAGTGAAATAAAATCCAATGAAATTAGATGCCAAAATGATGGAAACAGCTCATCACTTAACACAAAACATCTACAACAAAAAAGGGCATCTCCAAACACACAAAACTTAGACATTACAGTTATTAAAGCAGAATGTCTCTATGGATCAGGGACACTTGTTATGAACAGGAAAACAGATATAGAATCATTGAGAAAAAAGAATGCAAAGTTAAAGGAAAATTTTGGGCCCAAAACTCATAGACACACCAAAGGAAAGAATCCTGACAGACTCACAAGACAAATAGTTGAATTCTAAGAAAACCGAAATAAGTAAGTATCTGATACAATAAAACGGGTTGGCCAAATCAAGAATTATTTCAAATTAGCACAGATCACTACAAAAGACATAAACACAGAGACATTTAGATCCGAAATGTAATGCAATGTTTAATACTAAAGATCTTCTGTAATTAATAAACAGAAGTAATAACTGATGTGTAATTGCTACAGGTTCCTTATCCACCTATTGCTGCTACAAAATGAAACTTCGTTATGGCACACGCATTTTGGTTTATTATACCGTCATCGGTGCCCTAAACCAAGTTATGTACAAGTTTTAACGTTAAGCATAATGTTTATCTAACCAATAAAATAAATCTCTTACTAAATATTATAATTATTAAAATTAAATTATAAACCTAACATGTTGAATAATCCGGTGTATCTTCAGGTGTACCATTTGTACTTGTAGAATACACTTGACAAGGCATGTTTAATATTTTTGAATATTTAGGTCCTTAGCAACCATATTAATACTGGGTTACCTTACCCATCTATTGCAGCTACAAAATGAAACTTCATTATGACATATGTGTTTCGGTTTACTATACCATTATCGGCAGTGGCGGATCCAGGATTTTGGTTTGGGGGGGGGGGGCCTTGATTCTGGCGAGGGGGGTTAGCGACAGAAATCTCATGTCAACATTTTATTTCAGATTGCCGCCCATACAAGAACAGTAGAGCTAAAAAAAAGTCCCCAAAATAACGATGTCGTCGGGGGTGACCTAGATGCTTTTGGGGATGGCTTGAGCTCCTTAGTCCCCTCCCCCCCCCCCTTTCCCAGGATCTGCCACTATCATCAGTGCCCTAAAACAAGATATGTACGAGTTTTGATGTTAAGCATAATGTTTATCTAACCAATAGTATAATCTGTTACTAAATGTTATTTATAAACCTAATATGTTGAATAATCCAGTGTATCTTCAGGTGAGGTTTGCTTCAGTAAGGTACAGTGTTAAGACCAACTGTTGATATTTGGAAGAATACTGGATAGTAAAACTAATTACTGATATAGTAATATGCATTAATATTGATTTATGATAAAATAAAACTATACATTAGTCATGGAGACTTAAATTTTTAAGGCAGTACCTGTGAGTCAGTGTCTAAACATTTGCCTCTGCAGCTCTCGTTGTTGTTGGTTGCGTAATTGCATCTCTTTTTGCCATTGTTGCTCTTGAAACAGCTGTTGCTGCTGTTGGTTGTAGGCCATCAGTCTTAACTGCTCTTGTGAATGATTCAGTCGGGTTGGAGGCATCCTCCTAAATCCAGGAAAGAAAATATTTTATACACATAATTCAGACAAGGAAAGACAAAATATCATTTGCCAAGGTTGGAGGCAAGAAGATTGTGGTGAGAATATATGTGATAAACACAACAAGTACACAATATTTATGGCAATGTCATATAAGAGACTAAATGAAGTTAACTTCAGCTGAAATTATAGGTAACTGCAGCAAAGTCTCCTACAGTCCTATCATGTATTAGGTATTACCATGAGGTACTTTTTCCAGCAATTATTTTGGATAAAATAATGTAAAAGTTTTTTGCTATTCACTAGGACCAAATTAAGTTTGGTAGAATTATTTCAGTCAGATGTGAAATGAGGTGACTGATCTTACTCAATAGATTTTGGAAGTTAAATCATCTGACAAATTACATCAGTTTGACAGGTATAACAAGGATCTAGTGCATGTAAACCATCATCTATAACACTTGACTAGCTGGAATAATGTGAGCCATTCTACTGCCATTTGTGGACAGTAGGATTTGAACTGGTGCAGAAAGGACATCATCACAGGCACCATGCGCAGAGGTTGTAATCAGTAAATAATGAGAGGCTAAAATTTTTCTACTTGAGAGTGTCCAGTTATATACAGAGAGAGATTCTGTAAAAATAAAGAAACCATGAAAATTTTTGAAAAAATTATCAGCATAAAGAAAAATGTAAATGAAACAAAGAATAGATATAATAAAAAAAAAATGATGGTGTAGAGGATTGTGTACGGAAGTGAAGAGAGGACTGGAACAAGATGGTGACAGAGAGGTGGTGGGAAGAAAGAGGCTTGTGCATGAAGCATACTTGGCTAGTGGCTGGAAACTGCTGCTGGTGATGATGATTTGGAAACCAAATATTTTTCAATACTATCAGAAAAACAACTGTTTTTTTATAGACAGGGATTGAAATTAATCCAGAAAGACGAATATAAAGATTACATTTTTTTTAACCCTTGCTCATGAATTTATAGATATACTGAAGTAAAAATGGAGATAGCAGAAAAAAATCATTTGTGTGTTTGTTTTTATATTTTATTTATTTATTTTAATTTTTTTAACTGAGATCCTTCTCATTTCAATTAGAAGCATAAATTCAAATAAGCTCAACAAAATTATTGACTACTATATAGTACTGCATTATGGTGATGAGCCATGAAATGCAACTTGCAACTACAAATTTTTATCTGGCAAGTCCTTCAACAGCAGAAAGATATATACCGTATTTTTACTCTATGACTCAGAAAACAATCGGTAGCAGAAGACGCTATGCACTAAAACTATCCCTACTATGCATAATAATTCTAATGGAATATGGAAAGAATCAATAACTGACTGCAGTGTGCCATCTTCTTTTTCTAATCCTATTTTGCCATTCACTAGGACCAAAATAAGTTTGGTAGAACTATTTCAGTCAGATATGAAATGAGGTGACTAACCTTACTCAATAGATTTTGGAAGTTAACCCTTTCCTACTGGCTATTGGAAATAAAGGGAAATTTATAGTTTTAATTATATATTTGTACAAAGGTACTTGAAATTAAACACAAATATTTTTTTCAATTTTTTTAACTAATTAAAATTAAGTGCTAATTACTAAGCCGGTACTTATAAGTACCGTCAGGGACTATGTGTATCTCAGGATGTACAGAAATAGCAACTGAAATCAATTATGTTCATATTGGTATGAAATGTTCACCTCATGATATTCAACAAACCAATTCTTTTTGCTCATTCAGACACCAGACATTGCAGTGGAACATTTGGAATGATGTTTTGACTGTATCTTCTTCATACTACATACTTCACATCTTCATTTGATTTTTACAAATTAGGAACAGTGTATACCTCTGTTTCTCAATATTACGTCTCTCATTGTGGAATAGTATGACTTGTGTTGTTTGAATGGATGAGGGCTTGGTAAAATATCTGTAGATGACCTTTTCTTCTTACCGATATCCTTCATAGTCATCATACCCTGTGCAACGGATCTTCTGAAATTTTTTACAGACTTGTTTCAAATATCAGACCATTTATGTTATAGGCATTGACAAATACAACATCAAGAATTCCCAAAAACAATCTGTGCCATGATTTCGGTAATTTTCTGTCAGCATTGCACAACGCCATCAGCTGATTAGCAGTATCAACCCCACATATGGAAGTATTGTAGTCCTTGAAGACTCCTGAGCACGAAATTGTCGACTTCAATCCATCTTTTTGTTTGCATATAACCAGTGGTGTAACATCAGGGTGGCAGGGTGGGCAAAATGCCATGGGACCCACTGCCGGAGGGAGCCCCCGATGACCAGCCGGAGAGGCCCTCTAGCCCAAGATCCACCCAGGTCGCCAATCAAGCCTGAGAGAGGGCCCATCTGTTGAAATTGCCATGAACTTCAACCATTGCAGTTATTGTGTGTAACAGTAGTTTCCTTGCTGCCATGAAAATTTGATACTAAAAGTGTGACCTTTTTATCCTAACATTTCCAGTAGTCAATGTCTAGGTTTGAAAATCTGTGGTCTCAACCAAATAAGTTGTCAGAAAGGCTTTGTGGTGGGGCCTGATTGTCACACAACCAAAAGTTCCTTCAGTTTTCAGTTTTTATAATAATGAAACAGATGAAAAATAATTATCATCCACATTGCTCAATTTTTGTTCAGTCAATTCTAAGACCGTTCTTTGACCTAATGAGTAACCCAAGAACTTTGCAGTCATTTCTTCATTTTTGCCTTGATAAATTATAAACTTCAAAGAGACGAGCTTCAATCAGAGGTTATTTCTTAAAAATATCCATTTGAAAATATTTAAAACAATGATAACACCAATTGTATACTTGCTAAATCTATTGACCAATAATTTGCATAAAACTACCCAGAAGTCCCTGACGGTACTTATAAGTCCTCATTGGATTTTCTTGATTATTTAGTAAAGAAACTAGAAAAACATATTTTATAGGTAAAGTACATATGGTTAAATGTTCAAACTAAAAAAGTAATAACAGAAATCAACACTTACCAAGTAAATTATCATCTAAAAATGCATTGTAATGTAGCACTTATTACTCTGGTCAATATGCTGTGAAGCCCCAACTTAGAAAATTAATTTCTTGGCAATTTCGTGCAGAATTGTCTGACAACAATAGATCAACAGGCTTAGCAATGCAGTAGACACTGGTATTGTCAAATTATATGGTGGTAAACATAATGGTACTTATAAGTACCGTCAGGGAAGAAAGGGTTAAATCATCTGTCAAATTACATCAGTTTGACAGGTACAACAAGGATCTAGTGGACGTAAACCATCATCTATATGTGTCAGAGAACTTGCAGAAGAGGTTGTGTTCTCAATATGGTCACTGACATATTTTGAACATGCACTGAGTTGCAACACAGTTTGCCCATTATTTGATGACCAAAGAGTAAGGGGAACACCAAGCAAACATTTGCCTGCAGTTCCTTAAACATGTATATTAATAAAAAAAAAAAATTAAGTGGAGACAAGACTTTTTATAGTAATATTGTTGAGAACAAAGTTCAGTTATCACAGTGTACTGGCAAAGGATATCCAAGTCCAAAATAACCATAATAGTCTTGATCCAATGTTAAGGTCAAGATCACTACCCCCCTCCCCTTCTTTTTTCCTTTTTAAATGAAGATGTGTACTTTCAATTCTTGCCACACAGTTAGTCAATGCCATTAGTATGAAGGCATTTTGTACCAGCTGTATGAAAAAGTTACAAAAAAATGGACCAGAGTGTAGTACACTGGTTCCTACACCAAGACGCCGCACTCAGTCAACCATTTCAATTCACAATTTTTGTTCCCAAAATCAGATGACTGCCTCCTCCCCCCTAACCTCACTATTCCCAAAACTTGGGTCCCTGGTAATGAAAGGATGACATTTAGACTCCAATGATGACATTTAAAAAAATTAACACCGATATCGAAGGACATTTCAACAAAGCCTAACAAGACTGTTGGGACAAGTTTATAATTTGTGTAATGAGTTCCCTGAAGGGAACAAATACCAATAATTTATAAGTTAAATTATGTTTTTTTTAAAAAAAAAAAAAAAAAGGTTCAGTTATTTCCTTAACAGATATTCCATTGCTATTCCATGCATATTTGCAAACACGTCACAGAATCAAAAGTTTCAATTACTGAATTGCTGTACATTAACTACCATTCTTTATAATTTGTTGTCTGTTTCAACATTTCAAAATTTTGCAAGACTTCATTACTTCTATACATGTTACAATCACACAGTAAACAGACTTATCCAGCTATTGTTGCCGTCAAAAACATTTATAAGGAACAATGAAAGAAAGTGGCATCCCACATTTTACTGTGGGATCTGGGCACCTACCAGGTCAAGTGATACTGCATACCGTTTTCTCAAAGTGATATAGTCCATTTTTGTAACTCAATATCTCCAATTAGGGTGATGTAACATGCCTAAAATTTCTATTGAACAATGATATCAGCAAGCTTAGCAAACACATTAAATTTTGGTCTCTTAGCTGTCAGCGTGACACCACGCATTGTGTAAATGTCTGATGTTTTGGCCATCATGCTGCTGCTTTCTTCCAGTGCAGAACCGTGATTTTCCACTGGTACTGGATGCTCTTATATACCTACTATCTCTATCAGACTAGACCATTTGGTCCACCTGGCTGATCACAATGCCCAATCCATCACATGTGATGGATTTGGGGGAACAGCACATCAATTATTCCATCAATACCAGAGAAAGCCAAGTGTTTTGATACCTCAGCCCATTGCTCTCATTCAGTTATTTGCATGCTTGGTAATTTCAAATACCTCCTGCATCCTTCTTGGTTACCAGTGATCTTCTGCAATATCAGTCTGATTTTTGTGAAGTCAGTGACGTGGCTAGCCTTGGTAGCATGCTATGCAGTGGCTGATTTCTAACCCACAGATATCCTTAATGAATTCCTTGATTATATAAATAAATCACATCACAAACCAATTTACAGAGTAACAAGGACAGTTGCTTTTACTAGGCATGTTAGTAAAAAACACAGCGATGAGAACATTGGACATTCAGTTTAAGGAAGCCTATGTGCACATACAAATACCTATATGCCATGTCTCACCACCAACCAACAACAAAAATAGGTGTCCTCAAAAACCTGTGTGCCAAGCAGCAAAAGCATTGAGTCTGGAAGTTTGCCTACAGAGTTGACTGACCTACAGTGCACCTTTGGGGCCAATGGATACTACAACCTTTTCATCAAATGAGCCCGACACACAATCACAGCACGGAGAGCTACCAATGCTATGAAGGGCACTGTCTCGAACAAATCCATCATTAAAGAACGCAAAGTAGCAATTTCTGCCCTACGTAAAAGGGGTAACTGATAGAATCAGAAAGTAATTAAGAAAAGATTAGTAACTCTGTAGAGGACAAACAACCCTCACTACAAGCCACTGGAGTCTATGAGATTCCATGCACCTGCAACAAAGTTTACATTGGATATATGGGGAACATGACAGAAGATAGTTTAGGGAACAAATTCAAAATTACAAATCCATTAAAAAACTGAAATCAACTATTGTAAGGCATGCAGCCATGACTAGATATGCCACAGACCTTGAAAAAATCTGACTGATATCACGATAAGATCAGTGGTGAAATCTTATCACAAACAAATATTTCACATACGGATTAAGCTTTTCAATTAATGACCCCAAATATAAAAGCCTTTTCAAAAGGGTGAAAATTTTCAGAAATTGTAGATGTCATATTTTCATTACCATTCCATTACTCTGTAAAGAATATATGAGTTGTATTATATGATGTAATTGATCATTAATGTAAATATCTCAGTTTATGCAATGTTGTTGTAGGCCATTCTTCCGCAGTTGCTCAGTAAATTAATTCATAAAATGACGCCAATGCAACTGTATTATGTAGGTTTATTGCCATACACGTTTTGCCTCTCCTCGAGGCATCATCAGCGACGAATCTATTTTAAAATTTACATTTGATTTACAAACTTATTTGACATAATGCTAAATTGATACATTTTCTTATTATTTATGCTTACTATTTACATTAGTGGATTTCAGGATAGTAACCACACATTTTTGCTTTCTCTCCAAAACATGTTTCCATTACAGCCATTTGTCTTTGCTGGTGTGTACACGATATAAACATTGCGTCTTCTACAATTCGCTTGTTTTCGGTGGCCATCTTATTTTCTTACTGTTAAAGGTGGTGATGCGCTGACAGCGCCAGATTTGAAATTGCGTGGGAGATTTTATATCTAATTTTATGTAAGTGTGTGAGTGCATGTATTTGTTAGGTTTATTTCTTTACTGTAGGGTTATTATATGTTTACCAGTTTGAACAGTGTTTGGTTTGTTAAGTTTATTTGGTCATTCAGTACCTGCTTGCCATTTTTATTGCCTTTTGTATGTGGTTGTTTTCTTCTCACTCTACAAGAAAATCAGAGGAGTGAGGATGTTGGCACTTCTCACATGTTTTTTTAAGTACTCAGGGATGATGGAAATTATTTACTTTCAAGTGTCAGTTGCTTCCTTCTATATTTTACATGAGAGGCTCAAGGACATTCTCCAACAATAAAGTAAAAAAAAAATGAGAAATTGCATTCAACCTGTTGAAATGTAATGTTTTTTACCCCGTAACATTGGTCTAGCTTCAATCAAAGATATCAGAAACTCAGCATCAATATTTTGAGCCATTTTAATCCTATTTTTCAGTCACACAGGAAGATGGTGTATGACTAAATGTCGTCTGAAGTGAAAGCATGCATTTGTTCACTTCCAGGAAAAACATGACGGTCATCCCATCTATGGGCAAAGTACGACTGCTGAACAATGTGATTACGATGTTGTGTCGGTGTTCTGTGTGAAAAGTCCCATGTACCTTTTCACTTAACTAACACCACTCAGAATAATTCAGTCATTTGTTTCTCTTAAACTGCTACTGTTATATATATTTCACTGACAGATTGTTTAACCCTAAAAATTCCACTCTCTGATACTCTTATCTATCTATAAATAAAAAAAGAAAGGGAAATTAACCCACCACATACCAAAGTTGACGGCTGCGATGAGAGGGAACACTTATGCTGACAACAATATTTCACAATATTTTGGCATCTGCCTTGTTCACTAGTAGAAAACCGGGCCGTTATCAGATCTTGACTATCTATGACATGTTGTGGTAAGTGACAATTCCCTCTCACCCCTTATTTTCATTTGTTATTGAAATCACTTTGTTTTCCCATCAGTATAGATGAACAAATTAAGTGTATCAGTAAACATAACTTTTCATTTACTTATCAACATTATACTGATCAATACTGAAACATTTACATTCAGTAAACTATGAAAATTTAAGTGAAAACAAATTATCTGATTTTTTTTTTAATTTAGGAAAATTTGGAACATTATTATTGCATGTATAGTCATTTTTCTATACATAAAAAAAAGGAAACTAAACAGAAAAACATAGCTCAATTAACTTCATTGCATCCTTATTTAACAAAAGGATCCATATTTCACTGATTTTAAGTTTGGGTAAATGTTATTTCAATACTAGAACATTAACTTACTGGCTCATTCTTTCTGGGACAGGCACCTGCTGCCTGAAGAAATGTTCATTCCAGGAGTTATGCGAAGAGCACTGGACTGCTGAGCCTCCCAGCCATGTCCCAGTTCTTGCTGGTAGTGCAAAAGGCATGGGGTGGGTGACGTATCCACCATTAGGACAATTAATGTAATCTTTTCTCGATTGTTCCTCTATGTACAGATTTCTTCGATCAGACATTCCTGTTGCATGATTTCCCATTGTGTGGATCCTGTTAGGATGTATGTAGGCCTCAGGTGATTTGAAACGTACTGGTGCAGAAAATCTGGAAGAGTGAAGGCCACTCATTGACTGTGCTCCATTTTGATAAGCACTTGAAATGGGTTGAGCTGTTCCATGGACATGAGACTGGGATTGACTGTACATCATCTGAGATGATGCTCCACTAGTGAAAGGGCAACTCTGTGATGCAGTCACTTCATTCTGTTGGAAATGTGATGGGCTAAACCCACTGGTCCTCCTAATAAGTTGCACATCAGCCTGTGCCCCATCAAACACATTTTCACGCTGTTGTGCCCTGTTATTGGTCACTTGGTGCGGCAGAGTTTGCACTTTTTCTTCTTGTGAAAGATCAATGACAGGGACATTATTTCCATCACGATGGTGAGGCATAGATAGAGAAGGTGGGAAAGAGGGGGCGTTTGAGAGAGTTCTGTGTGATGACACTGTAAAACTGTCACCTTGAGAAGTTACACTGGCTGTTGCAACATCATCCCTACAATTCTTTGTTCCTCCTAGTGGCTGATGATGGTCCTGAGACGGAATATCCTCCTCTGCATCCTCTCCGTCATCATCATCCAATACAATTGTTTCAAATGTGTGACCACTGAAAAGCATAATATGCCAATGAAATAAAATATATAATACACACCTTCCCATATATTAATATCAAGAATTTTTTAAAAATTAAAAATACTGGAACTAAACACTTAAACTAAAAATTTAAGATACAAAATGACTATAAGCTTAGAATCCAAGGATGAATATGTGTTGCAACACAAATTAACTGAAAAAAAATACTAATAACTTGTTTGTTTAATTTAATCTAATTGTAATGGAGCATATTCTCCAGTGGCAATTTCTGTTTCATTTCATCCAAAAAAAAATCTTAAATTCTTTGAGTGTAATTTTCCTACAAATTAACTACTGCCATGTCAAGATACTAATTTTTAATTCTTTCAGCATTTCTCTTGGTAATTGTTTTCCTGTCCCCATCAGTCTCTTGACCCGCCTCCATATCTCCAAATGACTCCCAACTCTGTTCATATCAATTCTTATTGAAAACTACACTAATTCCACAAACAAAGCAAGTCAAACCCATCTTCAACTCATGTATATGATACCTGTTGTAATATACTACCTGAATACAGCCTCCTGCCTTCACTAATGTATTTGCAATTCTCTGATCCCTCATGTAATCTTATTTCATTGCACTGCAAACCTGATAAACTTCAGTCCATTCTAATCATGACCAACGTGTACTCACATCTGAATATTAATTTAATTCTTCCCAAACAGCCTCATCTTCTCATAGAAAAATCCACTACACTAAACAGTCAATATTTATGAATTTTCCCACTATGCATCTGTAGCACTTTTTATCCCCTCACCAACAGCCACTAAATTAAAAAAAAAAAAGTTACAGACCTACCCCATTTTAACTAGAAGTTAGTTCCCATGCAGCTTTATCTAATAATTAAAAAAGTACCCCTTTCTATTCAGGTGTAGACTATACCAAGGAAACCTTATCTAATAATGGTGTTCACAGACACAACCCTACAAGAGACGACATGCCATCTCCACATTTACCCATCTCACAGCTAAGTTTAACTGTGGCCAACCATGGAGAGTAAGGACCCGCTTCAGTTCAACTATGATTGCTTTGCCTCCAATTCCTAGGGTCGCTCTCTGTACTAAACTAATCGATACTCTCTACAACCCATGATCCAATCCAACTTAGTGAAACTGGTACCGAATGATCATACATATTCTATTGCCTAACAAGTGTTTCCCTAAGTTAGCCTGAGCCTAGAAGCCTAGAAGTGGGCATACACTTCCTTCATAGCTTCTACCTAACAGCAAAACCTTTTTCTTCCTATTTTGTACTTATTTATGCCAACAATTCGCAAAGTATCTGAAATTTTCATTCAGTTTGCTCTATTTGCCCAAAGATCTGTTGCCAACTCTCAAAAATCTTTATGTGCCTCCCTACTTTCCCTTTCTTTTCTATTAGCTAAACTTGTAGATCTCTAAATCATTTTTCCCAGCTTTCTGATCATTTCTTTCATCACTGAAATTTTCATGTTGCTGAAAGAGCTTAATTTGCTGTTTATTCAATGTTCATTTTAAACTTTAATTCTTCAGTCACCTAAACATAAGTAAAAACTAGATGAATAGTAAAGTAACTACCACTTATAAATTTAAAAGTAAACATACAATGGATTTTTTAATGATTGATATTATTTAAACCAAATTATACTAATCACAAATTTACACACAATTCCAATTGCAAAGTTTGTTATTTTAATGTTTTAAACGTGATTAAATTACAAAACTGTTCTATTTCCAAGACAAAAAAAAGACTACAATATGCATTTTTTTTATTTTTTTAAATCAACCTGACAATTGGACACCAAACTACATATCTGTACAGGTATATGGTAATTTATTTAGTTAACAAACTATATACCACTAAAGCTGTAATAGGAAACTAAGAAAAATGGAAGCGGCTTCTAGGCGATATAAATAATAACGGAAGGGAAATTAATCCACCACATACCAAAGTTGACGGCTGAGATGAGAGAAAACATGAAAGATGGACAAACAAATATACAATATTTCGGTAATGACCTTCTTCAAGTAGTATAGTCATTCTGTGTGCTTGCTTTTTGCAGAACCTAATGGCCCGTTTCTCTACTACTTGACGAAAGTCATTATCGAAATATTATATATTTGTTTGTCTGCCTTTTGTGTTTTCTCTCATCACAGCCATTAACTTTGGTATGTGGTGGATTAATTTTCCTTTATTATTTAAAGCTGTAATATATAGTTTTAGACTAATTACCAATCTTCCACATATTTCTAAATAAATAATACTTGTAAAAGTTCACTACTCTCACTAAAAAGTTGTAAAAGTTTCCTAAAAAATGTAAATATGCACTTTCTAGCATCAATTTCAGCAGTTTGCTTGATATTTTAAATTTTAAAATGAATTTACCCAAGAAAACTTGGCCAACTGAAGAACTAGTTGCAATTTACAGCAGTCGCTTCACATAATACGTAACCAGAGATCACACAGCCCAGATACTAAAATTGTTGTCAAATTTCATGGCACCAATCCATTCACAAAAATTTTAAGCACAATGGTTATAGTCAAGCTTATAGTATAGCTCATTTGCAAATTCTACATGCTGATGAAAAAACTCTGTTTGCGAACAACTGTCACCAACAATTCATTCACAATAAAAAGTTCTGAAGGCATTCGACTGATCAGAATGTATGTATACCTTGAAATCAATTACTGCACTCAATTCACTAAATGTTCTGCAGGATCTACAGTTACAAGCACTTACTCTACAATTGTGCCCGACGTTCATAAGCCACATTAACAATAAATTAACTACAAACAATAGATGTCAAACATCAATATTGAAATTATTACGTAAGATTGATAAAACTCTGTCCTGATACAATATTAAAACAGAAATAAACAACAGTACTAAAATTAAGATTTCTGTTTAAAATGTTAAAAAGAGCTTATACTATTCCAGAATATTAATTTAGCTATAGTAAACAATGTTATTGCTAGGAAATCAGTACTATTACTTAAAACAAGTTTTTCACTACATACAAATTACCTGCTGAACAATTTGGATCTTCATTTAAGCAGTGTTTATGGATTATGAGGAAACAGTTGTAAAAGTGATTGGTTCATAAGAAGTAGCTTAACAAAAGGAGTTGCACAATTTTGATGACTTTTACAGTCAAATTTCTATACCATGCATCAAGACATAACATCTTGTACCAAATTTCAATTTATTCACTATGGTACTTGCTACATCATCGTCTGGACCCATTGTGGAAACTACCTGATGCACACAGAAGACTACAAAAATTAAATCCATCACTTATTACAGATGATTGCAGGAGGGAACTGATGAACACATCAAGATGAACAAAATATATACAAATTAATAAAATTGTGAAAAGTTATTTTTGCAGAAAAACTTATAATAGATTATACACAAACTGCCTTCGAGAAAAGCAAAGCCTGTTGTGCAACTGTTCACACAACAACCATGTTTGTCTGTCAGTGGATAAAAAATTTAAGCTCTATATGGCTATAGAAAGTACTTTTAGAGTTTTGATGAGCATTGGCAAGGCAACGAGTGAAATCAGTGAAATTTGTATAAAACTAACTTCCAAGCCAAAATCAGGAATGACACAAAGATTAATATTTACACTAAGCTTGCTGATATCTGGGTGAATTTAAAATTATATATATGTGACACACTTCAGACCGAAGATATAAAGGCAGCAAAATAGCCCAAAACGCTCTGGGAAAACAGGTTTGATAGATAACTGGAAAACATGGTACAAATTTAGAATATAATAAAGTAGATAAATAAATATATACATATAAAATAATTTGGTTTAGACTAAAAAAATATTAATATAAACCATATTAATAATTTTAAGTTTTAGATTTACTTGGATGTCTTGTGTCAAGGATGTATTGGTAGGCTAGTTCCAATCTATGGAATTCAGTATGAATTGTAGTATCAGGAAAGTCATTGACAGTCCTCACTGGGAACAGTTTTTGAGTATTAATATATTGCTCTCAAGTAAAAAGCTAACTGATCACTATGTTTCCACAATATTTTGCCGATCCAATTCTCTGGCAACATCTTCATGAGGAGATGGTAAAACTGGACTATAAAATACCATATGGCAACAAAACTGTATTAACTTGGCATTGGCTGGATGGACTAGGTTACTGATGTTAACTGTTCACTTGTGGCTGTTCATTTGGATGGACAGTTGGTTAGTGGTGAAGTTATTAATTAGTTAGTTGTGAGACTATACTTTCCACCAGTGGTATCACTTTGCTACCACAGCACAGAGTGACACCCACAAGAACAATATATAGGGACAAGAACATCATCAGCCTCCCAGTGACAAGGGCTCAAACTTAATGTCATGGGAAGTGACATCAAAGCTGAGACAACTGTCTAATACCAAGTAAAGACCTCAGTGCCTTGAACTTGAAATGTCCCCTGCACACAGCCTCTCCAGAACACCCGTTCTCAGATCTTTTGCTTATTTCATTCTCTGCAAAAGCAACTTTTACTTCAACTCAATATTACTAATTACACCGCACTACCATAGGTATCCACTCCCTATGATAATCTATTCCTGGCCCACCTGGAGGAGCAATTCCTGTACATGCTCCTCAAACAGTTTGTGTAGTTGAGATTATATGGTTGATACATTTACTATCTGGACCTACAGTAAAAACAACCCACTAGATGTTCTCAATTCCTTTAAACAATAACCTTTCCAACTTCACATGAACTTACTCCACACACGTAACCTCGTTCAAGTCCCTTATGGAAAGATGATTTAACAACCTTGTGAGGTTTAGACTAAACTTTCAAGAATTTACTGATGTAAAAATGAATAATTTACACCAGCCAAGGCAGATAGCTGCAGCCAAAGCTGTCCTCTCTTGGTTTAACCCAGATGATAGTAATACAACCACTAAGGGCTCGCCAACCATTTCTTGACGATGTGTGTTTTGGGGACAAAAAAAAAAAAATGAAACGGTCAGTGAGAGCAGTTACATTTGTTTCAGAGTGACAAGTAAAGAAACAGTTAGACATTGACAATTGAGTTTAAAATGACTGGTAAACAGAGAGCAGTGGTTAGGATCATAACAGGAAACACAAATAAGGGAGTGAAGTTGTTGTTGTTTTTTTATTATTATTATTTAACCAGCAGATTAGAAAGTTCAAGTTATATACAATATTAAAAGAATTAAAAGAGCTTCCTTTGTCCCTCTGCAGTGAATTTGCACTGTAAAATTAAGAGCTTGATGGTAACTGGAACATTTTTCTTAATAAAACAAAAGAATACATTGTACAATTTCTTTTCTCTAGAATAGCTATGACACTAACAAATGAATAATATGGCCATTGACTTAATAATGAGAGCTCATTAAGCTACAAAGTCCAGAAAGAGACAGACCAAAATAATTTAATATGTTGACAGGACGAATAAATAGACCAGAGGCGGTTTGAAAAAAGTTTAACATGGCAGCACATCTCAGGACAAATTTTTAATGCAATTAAATGGCCCAAATATAATGTTTACATGTTGACTATAGGACAGGACTAATAGCAGCAAGGGCATTAGTTTGCCATGAATACAATTACCATAAAGGGTGGATGCTGGAGATTTGGCCGTACTAGGCAGAAGCAGAAAAGGAGACGTAATATGGCAATTTCTGGGGGTGGCTGCTGAGCCCAGGCATATAACAACGCCTAGAAAAGCAGTCATCCACTACACTCCCCCCCCCTCCCCCCACTGAGTCAAGAGATGAATGAATGAGGTCACCACACAGCAGCAAAGAGCGTCAGGTATTTAATGGAAAATTGAACTCCAGGGCAGAACAGTTATAACCTTTATTTTTAACTTTTCCTCTTCTTCAGAGAGAGTTTTTTCTCATTTATTAATTAAGAACAGTGAATTTCCTAAAGTGCAGTTTTTTTTTATTTTGCTGCAGCAATATTCATATTGATATTTCTTTTAATAAAATCAATAAAATTGACACAATTTAAAGCACAGCTCATGAAAATACCTACTTTTGAGAGGAAATTAACATGATTCTTCATGCTTTCTTCAGTTCATAAGTTAATTCTGCTGTCTATTTCTTTATTTGTTTATGCATTCTGTCAATGGACTTTTGGTGGCTTTGGCCTTCAATGCTGTCTTGGTTTGAGAGGAACTGTTATATTTTGAAGTTATTTTTTCTATGACGCATTACTATTATTTTGGTAACAAAAAAACTTTTTCTCAAAATGGGAGCGAGTAGCTCAGCAGTTATCACTGAAATGTTCAGATTATTGATGAACTGCTTAGTAAAATAAAAAGAGAGAAAATTCATGCAGAAATTCACACTAAATCAAATGATCAACTGACACAATTGATCATTAAAACTGATAACCAATTTGCATGATTCCAGCAAAATCAGTAGGTTTTAGCTCACGGATTGGCAGCTATTTCCCAAATTAATGGTAAGGATTGACAATCATTGTCAATTTCCGAGTAGTCTGGGGTAAACTGAAATAAAAATTAACTGATTTAACAGCAAAAGTGGAAGGATAACAATCCAAATTGAAAGATGAAAATTCCATATAACTCTGAAACAATGATTTTGCCAACAGGATAAGAAAAGATCATCACGCAGGAGGTTGACAATGCAAATTTTACAGGGAGACTTAATTTCAATGAATTAAGAGATAAATAAGATGGTTCCCCCTGCAAACAATGTCTTAATTCTGATAAAAGATGGTGATATTTGAGTAGACAGTATTTCAGAGGGATTAAGACTGAAAGAGTTGTTTATTTTGTTACTATCAAATAGATAACTGAAGAAAAGTATGGTGAAGTGCACCTTAGCACAAGGTGAGAAATGGAACCTGTTGGCAATGTAGGACTTAATGTGAAACATGTGCCAGTGGAAAAGAATGTGATATTTTACACGAGTATGATGCTATTGAATGATTTGTCCTACACTGATATTAAGATTTGCAAGAGCAAAGGATAAGATAAAATATCAACACAATGAGAAAGAGAAAATCAACCAACAAAAAAATAAGCCCTTTCCCATGTCACGAAAAAGTGAACAGCTGGTACACTCTGCCCGTTTTGTGTGCAACTGATGTTTTTTGGACCAGTAAGCTGTAATCAGAAATGGAAATTTGAATTCTGATTTAAAAAAATTTAATACAAGTAAATTATATGGCGTGTAGAGAATTTCGAACATTATAAGATGAATAATTGGATTGTTTTAAGATGAGTGAAGTAGTTTAATTAAGTAAATTTCCATTTTCCATGAAGTATAATTCACAATGTGGGTGGATTGATAAGTCTGTCGCTTTTTAATGAAGAAAAAACAAATTTATAAATCACCTTTATTTCTCAACGTAGTTTCCTCTCACTTCAAATATACTTAGCGTAATGTTTCTCCAATATTTTTCATGCCTTCTAAAAAATTCAATTTTTCAAAATCTGTACAATACGAGTTTGTTTCTGCCATGTCTTCATTGGACGTCAATTTCTTGCCACAGCCAATTCTGCAGGTTTCTAAAGAGTATAATCCTTAAATGAAAGGCAAGCTTTTTGATGCCAACTGAAAATGAAGAGACCATTGTTCCATCCTCATCTTGAAAATGCCATCTTGCCTGGTCACTAAAATATTTGTGGCTTATACAGTAGTTTACAGTCTTTTATAGCCTTATACAACCCGAATACGGTAACTAGATTTATAATATTCTGGCTGTGAACCACCTGAACCATCTTCATGGACCACTACTAGTCCACTGACCACAGGTTGATAAACACTATAATAAGCCATAGTATTTGATAGTGTGTCAATGTAACACAGCACTGGAAATCATTAGGGATAAAGAAACGAAAATAATTAGTGTAGTAGTTAAAAATTGTTATATAAAACTATATTATTGTGTATTTGTTGAAAATAAAAACTTCTGATGCTTTATTGTGTGAAAGATGATATGTTTAGGAAAACATAAGTTTACAGTAGCAAGGAATACAAACCTAGATTTCTGAAATCTTGAACCTGAAGATGATGTAGGCCCCTCTGCCAATTCGGACAACTGAATGGTCACAGCATCATCTTGTTGCCTAATCCTTTTTTCATCACTGCAACTTGAGGAATGTTGATCAGGAAGGTGCTGCATGACTGTGTTGTTATTTTTGATAAGATGTATCTCAACTTCTGGAGACTGTTCAGTTTCTTGATTCTGGGAAGTCTGATGGACTCCAGATGTATTACCGTTTCCTTTTAGAGACTGCCTGGGAGAGTATCGAATCACAATATCTCTGGTCATGTTTTCAGAAAATGAGTTGTTTGCTCTGCTACACTGTACAGACTTTTCAGGCACATTTATTATAGAACCAGATTCATTACCTATGGTTCGAACATCAACAATTTTTAACCTAAGCTGGTCTGGAGGTGTCAACTGATGTAGTCTTCCACCAACCTGATTGGTAGGAACATTATCCTGTATTATCTCTTTGCTGAAAACAGATTCAGCAGACCGCTCTGTCATTTCGCCATGAGTGTGCTCTCTCTGTGTTTTCCTGGAGACTGATGAGCAGGATGTATAGTCTGTGATACGAGACTGCCGAACTCTTTTGTTTAGAGGATCAGTCTCACTTTCATTGGCTTGTAAACAATTGTGTACAGATCTATTTACTACTGGCATCATATGTTCTGCAGTTCCATTACCTACAGTGTGTGATATGGAGTGGACTGAAGATTTAGGAGAGTGGTGTAAATTAATAGTTGTCTGACAGTGGGAATCTCCATCTACACTTCTCCTCAATTCTAGAGATCTTGTAATTTCTTCCAGATTTGGCTGGAACTGCTGTAGCACAACACTTGTTGGGTGGTGGCAATTTCCCATTCCTGCCTGCCTGCTTCTGAATTATTTGCTATTTTATCCTTAACTGAAATATGTTCCGCCTGTGTTCTATCATTCACTGGGCAACCTCGAAGTGCTGCAGGCTGGGAAACTTGTGCCACAGTACAGTGCTGAGAAACGGGAACAATCATCCTGGCAGAACAGTCAGATTGTTTTCTGTTGTGATCTAGTAACGAAGGGGCTGTACAGTTAGCAGCTAGACACGGTTGTTCCATCCTCGCTCCTATTTGTGTCCTATATTCAGTTAAGCAGTTTTTAAGATGGCAATGGGTCTCCCTACACGGTGAAACATGTGACGAAGAAACACGCGAGCACAGTCTAGGGCCAACTGTTAAGAAGTGTTGATTGTCAGTAAGAAATTGAATGGATTCTCTAGTTATCGGTGCAGATTCAGGTTCTGTCTCTATTATACCTCCATTCTGTGCTTTCCTTGAAACTAAGGGGTCTTGACGATGATATGGCACTGTATACTGAGGATTTGGTGACAAAGGAGTAGGAAAGCAACAATCACAAGTAACTGACGAGTTAAAACGACTGTTAACTGGGATCATAACATTATCTTGGGACTGAGGGTTTGAATTCATTCTGTTTACAGGTGATCTTTCTGTCCTAGCTGTGCCCTGATAACTTCCTTGCAAGTTCCTGTCACTGACAACCACTGGTGCAGAAGAAGCTGAAGTATCCGGAGACAACTGTGCTGTTCCTGTGGCGGGGAAGCCACGAATGTAACATCCTGGTACAGCATTCGTCCTTACTCCAACTCCTGCAGTGGGACTGTGCATCACACTACCAGCGCGGAAATTTTGGCTAACAACTCTTGTCGGTGCAATCTGAGGCTGAGAGGTAACAAATTTATCTAAGTTCCATCTCTGAGGAGGTCTTCCTGAAGCAGCTGGGGCGAGCCTATTATGGCTCCCTTCTACTCGTTCAACCTTATGGAGGAAGGCTTCAGAGTTGTCCACAATACGTTCAGGTGGTGGAACTGTGACGAGATGTGTGGCTGACCTATCGACAGAGACGTGTTTTAGTGGGATACACCTTTGTAGAAGAATTATATGACAGCTTCTTAAATACAGTGTGATGTAACAAAATGCTTTGGTATCTGAAAATTATTACATCTTAAGTGAAATTTATAGAGGTTAGAGTTATTATTAAACTAAGGCACAGAAACACAGAAACAAATTAAAAGAAAAATCTACAACTAAGAAATAATAGTTGAGATACTACATTTTGAAAAAAGATTTGCTCAATAAAAAATTAATGAGCACTTAATATAGCCAATGATAACTAACAGAAAAGCATCTAAACAATAATTAGATAAGAAATTTTCAAAACAAAAATTAAAACTATATAAGCAAAAATAAATACCAAAAGCAAAATAAATACCATCACTTATCAAAGTCAAAAAGAATACATTTCCCTAATGTGTGTGTGTGTGAAAGAGAGACGGGGGTGGGGGGGGGGGGACAGTGAATTGTTCAGGTACTAGCTGCAATTCACTATCCCCCTCTCCCTGTCCTCTGTTTAAGTTTACCTCCACCATGTTCCTGACAAACAGTCATTTTGTGAGACGGTCTCCCACACCACCCTCCCTCCATAATGTTCTCCTGTTGACGAAGGGTCAAGTCTCGAAATGTTCATTGTTTTTCCTGTTCTTGTGTATTTTTATGTGTTCACCCCATGAAACCATCATCTAAGATAAGTGATGGTTCATTTCGTTATACATTTTTTTGTAAACCCATTCACTACTTAGCTCCTATTGTTTCCTGGTTACTATATATACTTCACTATTGCTAGATTTGAGTATACATATAGATTAAATGAACACAACTGAAAGTTTGATATTACCTTCTGTTACAGTTAAATATTTACTCATTATAAGTTTTGTGTTTTGGATTATATAAATTTTAATTAAGGGTTTTATTCAATTAAAAATTCATTGCAATTTTCTTGGAATACGATGTTTTGGGGGATTTAATTTCACATATATACAAAGAAATACATTGGTTTACCAATGCAGGAGCATGAAACGTATAAATTATAACTGTTTATGTGATAATTTCCCCATATCCAATACCAATAATACTATAGTAACATATACCACAGAGCGATCATTCTGCAATTTAACATGCATAGCGGCAACACATGCCAACATTGCCTTTCATAAAGAAATAGATAGACAGATAGATATGTTCACTTTGATCCCATGTGAGAATAATCTTCAGGATGTGGAACAGTACATACACTTATTAATAACATCAATTATATTACTATATAATTGATAATATTATTATATATTGATAACAAGTTAGCTACAACCCATTAGTATAATCAATATCCCCTGTAATCTACAAATACAATCCTGAGTTAATAACTACTTATTATGTGGAACAGTGTATACACTTGTTATCAGCATCTAATAACCAGTTACTTTCTTACCAACCACTGTAATCTACAACTACATATTATATCATGTTAGTTACTATTTATGTGGAACAGTACACACACTTATTAACAATGTCAATTATATTACCAACAACTCATAAGCAGTAAATTACTTAAAAACCTGTTAGTATAATAATTTTTCACACCAATTTCTGAGTGCATGCTATCCCATGTTAGTTATTATATATGAGTGAATTTTGTAAACAGTGTAATTACTTCATTTGTCAAAAGTTTCAATAGAAAGAAAAACCATATACCATTTTAGTAATTGTGGACAACTTTGTCACCTTCCCCTTCCATACACCATATACACTATTTTATCAGTAATTCTTAGTTACCAAATTCCCAAAAGAAAATTCTTTCACAGAGTAAAATGGGTTCTGAAGCAGAAATTCTTTCAGTTTGGACTTAAAGTAGTTGGGTTTTCATAGATAACATTTAATTTCTGTTGGTAAGACATTGAATAAGAAAGCTCCAGTAAATATTATCCCTTTGTGTACAACTGACAGTGATTTGTAATCGTTGTGAATTTTATATTTATTCCTAGTATTATGGCTATGTTTGTCAGCATTAAGATTGAAGTGTTCAGGATTTTCCACTACAAATGATAGTACGGAGTATACATACTGTGCTGGCATTGTTAGTACACCTAGGTTTTTAAACAGGTATCTGCACGATGTCCGCGGGCTTGCTCCACAAATAGTACTTACAGCACGCTTTTGTAATTTAAATACCCTCTGTACTTGTAAAGAGTTTCCCCAGAATGAGATGCCAGAAGTGAGTAGGGAGTGAAAATATGCAAAATATACTAACTTTCTGGTTTCTATTTTAGCTATTCTAGATATTACCCTCTGTGAAATGCTGCAGAATTAAGTTTTTTTAAAAGTTGTTGAATATGTTGCTTCCAGTTCAATTTGTTATTAATATATACACCCAGGAATTTTGTGAAATTACTTTCATTGATTGCTTTTCCTTCTGATATCACATTATAGCTGTCCTTTGTTTTATTTTTTGTAACAAACTGAAGTAACTGTGTCTTTTCTACATTAAGTATTAGTTTGTTGGCATTAAACCACCTGTTTTCTATATAGCATGATTTGCTGTGTTTTCGAGGTATGGTGCTGATGGGTCTTTAAACGATATACTGGTATCATCTGCAAAGAGCACCATGTGTTCATTATCACCTAGTATATGTGGGAGATCATTTATATAGATTAAGAACAGCAGAGGGCCAAGATTTGAGCCCTGAGGCACACCACATTTAACTATACCCCATTCTGAGTTTATAACATTTCCTGTATTAGCATCTTTCAGTGATACACATTGCTTTCTATTTTCAAGGTATGATTTAAGCCAAAGTTCTGGCTTACCACTAACTCCATAGTGGTCTAATTTACCTAGTAGAATCTTATGATCAACACAGTCAAAAGCCTTAGCAAGATCACAGAATATACCTAGGGAATTTAATTTTTTATGCATTGATTCCAGTATGTTGTTTACAAAAGCAAAAAATTGCTGAATCTGTTGAAACGCCTTGTCTAAAACCAAACTGTACTTTACTGAGTAGGTCATTTTTTTGTAGATGTGCATATACCCTTCTGTACATTGCTTTTTCAAAGATTTTTGAAAATGCTGGTAGAAGTGAAATGGGTCTGTAATTCTCAATCTTTGAGGTATCACCCTTTTTATAAAGCGGTTTGATTATTGACTTCTTGAGTGAGTCAGGGAAGATACCTTCTTCAAAAGAACTATTACAAATATGACTAATAACTCTACTAATGCCGGTGTTACATTGTTTCACTACATGGGTTGAAACCTCATCATAACCAAATGACTTTTTATTTTTGTGGGATTTAATAATTTTTTCAATTTCATTTTGACTGGTGTTAAATAGAGACATAGGAGCTGTTTTTGGTGACAAAGATTTAAGTATTGCTATAGCATCCATATTGCCAATATATTTTCCTTTTATTTTTTCAGCAACTGTTAAGAAGTAGTTATTGAAAGCACTTCCTACATAAGAGGGGTCATTTACAAGTTTATCATTAACGCTTATAGATATAGGTTTATGTTCAAGGAATGATACAGTTGTTTCTCTTTTAATAATGTTCCGATCACACAATGTTCCAAAACACTTTTTTATCTTATTATCTGAACTACTAATCTCATTGTTTATGGCCAAACGTTTAGCTTCTTTTATTACTTTGGTTAAAATTCTACAATAAGTTTTGTAATGCTGTCTGGGAAGCATATAATCAGTGTTCCCAACTTTTACATACAATTCCCTTTTATGTCTCCAAGATGTTTTAATACCAACTGTAACCCAATTTTTGTTTGTTAATTTTTGACCAAATGGAGCTAGTTTTGTGGGGAGACACCTCTCGTAAATTTTCAAAAACCTTTGGTGAAAATAATTGAATTTATTGTTTACCCCTTTTCATTTATAAACAGTGCTCCAGTCCTCATTGAGAAGTTCATCATTTAATGTTTTTATTGAATTGCTCTTCAATGGCCTAACTTTGACAAATAATTTCTTTTTGTTATTTGACAATTCCTTACTTTTTGTTATGGTTCTTTCTAGATAAAATCTATTTTGTCTATTGAGTTATGCTTTCTTTCAACAGGTCTGTTCAAGGATTTCAGTAGCATTATTCCTTCGAGTTAATCAGTGATAATGTAAAATCATTCTAAAATCACTACTAAATGAATGTAAAATGGCTGCAATTTAACTTTACCACCAAAGCAACACATCCCATATGGTTCCTTCTTGAATTTAATTATTTTCAATGAGAGCAAACTTCATTCAGACTTCCACCAAAACTGTATGTAAGCTAAATTCAGTTATACTGAAATGCAATACGATCACATTTTAGCAACAGATTTAATTGACTAATTTGCATTAGTAATCAACTATTATCACGTTGTTTATTTCAATGTCAAATATTGTTTTAATTCTTTAATTCATTTCATGCTTCTTGTTGCTGTGATGATTCAGTAATACATGACTGGAACATGTATAGTCTATTATATTTATTTCATTGTGATTTATTTCTACCGGTTAGATCGAGGATTTCAATATCTTTAAACCTTCTCTGAACAACACAGATAATTCAGCAGCAATGGGCTAAGACAGACATTACCTATTTTGTTTATTTCGATTTACTTCCTTTTTACTGGTCAGATCGAGGATTTCAATAACTTTAAACAAATTTCAAGTTCCTAGGTTCTAGTATTTTTTAGAGAGCGAGTAATAATGGTCTACAATATAAAAAATCTGATTGTTTTATTTTTAAATAAAAAACGTAATTCTATCCTCTACCTGTTTATATTTAATGCTGAAGTAGAAGGAATATTTCCTCCTCCTCCCTACTTACTTGTATGGGGTTGTTCCTTAATATAATTTTACAACATTTTAAGTACCACAAAATACATAACATGTGCTCAATTGAAGTCACACAGGAGTGACAATAACTTGCTTTGTGAACGCCATTAGAGGTAAGTAAGGATTGGGAACTAGGAACAGGAAGGAATTTGGTCATGGCCTTTTCAAAGGAAGCATTCCAGATTTGCCTGGAGTGATTTGGGTATACCAAGGGACACCCAGATCTGGATGCCCAGATGGAGATGCAAACCCGTGCACTCCCAAATGTGAGGCCAGTGTGTCACCATCATCCTCGGTATTTTAAGTTTACAAGTGTTCACATAACAGACCTTATTTCTTCGTCAACTGGCTGGGGCTGCCAAATGTCAGATTCTTAAATCTTAATAAAGTTATTTTCATTAAATTCTGCTTTCTGGTTTACATATAATCCTTTTTACATTCAGCCAATAGTGGGCGTTCAATTTTATTTGACGAGACCAGCGTTATAGCCACTGAGAGCAGATGCTGGCCTAGGCAAATAAGAGAAGCATTGGAAATACAGAAAAGGCCAAATAATATGAATGCTGACAGTGGACTGCAACTTGACCATATTTGGTCATAGCTGCTCAGGAAAACCCAAGACGAATGACCCCATCCCACCACCTGAGCTGGACGTGGTGACATCCGTCGTGTCACCACGGACAGTTAGCACATGCACTCGCTTCCTGCTACTGTATACGACGTTAGTGGCAACTGACATAGCAGTCCTCTGATGAAAGCACGATCGCAGAAACATTAGGTTTTTAAAAAATCGACGTGGCTTCACCTGGAGAACCAAGATAATACATAAAGTGACCGCGGAAGCATTCAGAATCAAGAATAAGGCTAACCGCTGAAATATTGCCTTTCTTGTGTTCATCTCTTTTATGTTCATCATTCCCAGCCACCTTCATTTGTGGTAAGTGTTGAGTTGTATTTCCCTATCCTTCCTTAGTTTTATTGCCTTATAGAATTTTCCTGCTCAATGTTATTGTTATAAATATATTTAAAATGAAAGGCGCTAAATAGTGAATAGAATAACAAATTAGGATGGGAAACTGAGGCACGACTTACCTTAAGATGATGGTCGTGGGGCACGAACACACAAAAAAGACAAAAACATACAAGGTATAGAAATTTTAGAGTTTAGCCCATTATCAACAGTAGAACATTAGGGAAGCGGGAGGAGGGGGGGGGGAGGTTTTGGAAGACTGCCTCCTAGAAAGACTGTTGGCCAGGAAAATTGTAGTGGTAAATTCAAACCGAGGACAGGTAGAGGAACAGTGATTCAGAGCTAATACTAGAGCATACATAAATATCAAAATTGATCACTGTGGATGGGAAGAGCAAAATAACATAACAAAATCTAAATATAAATAAGAAAAAATAATAAGAAAACAAATAAATAATAGGAAATAACAGGAGCTAAGTAGCAAATGGCTTTACAAAACAAGGATAGTGAAATGAACCACCACTGACCTTAGGTGATGGTTTCGTGGAGTGAACACAGAAAAAAAACACAAGAACAGGAAAAACAAATATTTCGGGACTTGGCCGTTCGTCAACAGGAGAACATCAAGGAGGGAGGGTGGTGCAGGATACGGTCTTGCAGAATATATATAAATCAAGACACTAAGTAGCGGAAAGGAATCAAAATAGGATAGGGAAATGAGCCACAACTTACCTTTAGATGATGGATGTGGGGCGCGAACAGATAGAAAAGATACAAACACAAATAATAAAGTAATTTTCAGGATAAACCCTTCGTCAATGGGAGAACATTTTGAGGGGTGGGCGCAGCTGGAGACTGCCTCACAGAAAGACCGCCGGTCAGGAAAATATATCTAAACAAAAGACCTATATGAAGTTAAATAACACCTCAGCTTAGTGGTGGTTCAATTTAGGTAGAGGGGGTAGAGGAAACAAGAATAGAATATAAAAAAAGTAATAATAATGACCAGGTATTATCTTAAGTTGAGACCAGTTGGTTGGCTTGTGCCCAGTTTGTAGTGGTAGGCTAGTTCCCACCTTCTGAGTTCTACTATTAGGGAGGACTCTGATAGCACAGACTGTGAAACAGGAGTTGAAATTATTTGTGTCATGACAGATGGCATGGGCAGCTACTGACTGCTTTGGGTTCTGTGTAGGGATTGCAATCCATCAAAGCGGGATCCCGCAATCCCGCGGGATACAGCATCATTAGACAGTATGGCGGATCCCGCACAAAATTAAGCGGATCTGCAATCCGCAAAATCCGGTGGAAACGCATGTCAGTCTGCGTGACTCGCTGCCCCACTCGGTCTCTGTTGGATATTTTGCACTGTTTGCCTGTACCCTTCCAGTTGGCATTTGACTCATGTGAACAAGCATTTGTTGTTGTCAACCTTCGTCATTCGTAAGTAAATAAATACACTTTTACGTATTCATCAAAACTTACGTTTGCTTCGAGTACACATTTCTGTAATTTGAGTTATGTTGCGTATTTACTACAATTTTCTAACTATATAATTATTTTTTAAGTGTCGCACACGTTATCTGAACTACACAGTTACAGCTTTTTATTCGCGGTTTCATTATTCTCATTTTCTGTATTTGAAGATAAAGTAATTGTGACAATTTCCTAATTTGCGGCTGAAAATTTGATTATTCGTTGATATAAAACTAATGTTATCGTAATTTTAACGATCGCGTACCTATTTATTTAACAGCTATTGTATATCCTTTGACATATTGTTGTTTTGGCCACTGCCTCAATGTGTTTCTTTGACAAAAGCCACCTGCTTACATGTGCCGCTCAGGCTTTCGATTAATCCCTCTTCTCCGTGTTATTATTTCGACTAAAGGTAAAAAAAAAAGTTATAATGAAATATTCACGGGTGTATCGACGAATTGTGTTGTAGGAACACCATATTTCGACGGCTGCCTCCGCCTGAACGTGTAATTTCTTATGTTTGTAATGAAATCCGGAGATATAACCTATGAGGACTACACTGCAATCATTTGCCTAGAAAGTCTCCTTTCCCACTAAAAAATAATAATTTCCACTCTAAAAACGTCGTTACGCCACATAAGTATATCTGAAATATTTGACAGTTTACGTGTTGGTGAGTAGTTTCTTTTAATAACATTGAATCAACTGTAATATCAATCAAGGAATCAGGAGATATAATAATGAATCACGCAAAAAAAAGGCCAAGTCTCGTGCTTGTGCAGTGACAGAAAGTTATGAGATCTTGTTCTGAGCCAAGTCTACACTTTACAGAGTATATTCACTTCACTTTGTGAAATGGAATGCTTTTCTCGGTGTTATGGAACGTTTATTTAGAATTAAAAAAAAAACTCTGGTAACTTGGCCATTAAGCAAACCATATATTTAAACTTATGTGATGTATTGTAAGGCACATAATATGACCTAAGACTCAATATTTTCCATTTTTATTATTTATTTCAAAATTGGTTTAGATTAAAAAACAAAAATGTAAAACCTCGAAATACACTTAAGACACGCTAAAAAGTTTTAATGTCATTTTGCCAATCAAAATATTGTTAATTTTTATCATTTTTAAAATTATTTAATTATTTAATTTATTAACATTTTAGGTACCTATGTTTTATATATATGCGTTAAAAAACAGTTTGTACCAATCCCGCACGGATCCCGCGGGATTGGCGCAGATCCCGCGGGATTGAAAACACTGCGGGATTGCAATCCTTAGTTTTGTGTGAATACAAACCCACACCTCTTCCTTCCTGCTCCATCCTAGTAATGATGATGTCATGTTCTTTTACACAAACATTCCATACTGGCATAGCCTCAGGGCCATGGAACATTTTCTGGATCAGCGCCCTACCAACAGCCTTCCTATGACATATTTCCTCTTCTAAATTGGCCCACCTGATTCTCAACAATAACTACTTACACTTCAAAGGCAATTTCTATCATCAAACCAGTGGCATCACCATGGACACCCACATGGCCCCCTCTTATGTTAATCCGTTCAGGGGCAGTCTAGAATAGAAATTTCTGGAGGAAGTCCCACTCAAACCCCACATCTGGCTTAGATTTATCAATGATTTTAGATTTTTTGACGCATGGTGAAAATGACCTTTTAAATTTCCTGAACCATCTTAATACCTTTAGCATGCTGAAATTCACATTGACCTACTCACATACCCAGGCCACATTCTTGGATGCAGATTTGTCCCTCACCAATGACTAACTCAACTCCTCAGTATAAATCAAACCAACCAACCTTCAACAGTATCTCCATTTCAACAGTTTACACCTGTACTACAACAAACGTTCCCTCCCCTACAGTCTTGGCATTCAGGGTAGTCATATATGCTCCAACCAACAGTCTCTCATGCATTATTCAAACAACATTTTGCAAGCATTGATAGCTCGCAACTATCCTCCAGCTTTGGTTAACAAACACCTTTCACGGGCAACATTATAGCCTACTCAGCACATCTATCATTCCAAAAACCTGCAAAAACTAACCACAATCAAGTCCTTGTCACACAATAATACCCAGGCCTCAAATTCATTAACAGAATCCTTCGGCAGGGTTATGATTTCCTACAAACCTGTCCAGAAATTAGATCATTATTCTCAAAATCCTCTCTGCCCCTCCCAGAACTTGTTTCAGAAGGCTTCCTAACCTCAGCGAACCGGTAACCCACAAACATAGTGTTCCTCATCCCAACAGTCGGCCAATGCAATAGACCCTGCTGCAAGATGTGCAACACACACCTTCCCACCACCACTTTCACCAACCCTGTCACTGGGGAAAGCTTTCCGATCATAGAACACACCACCTGCAAGACCTCCCATATAATGTATCAGTTAACATGCAACCACTGTCTGGCTTCATGTATTGGTTTGACATCAAATCCACAATCTATAAGAATAGATGACTATTTCATTTTACTTACTTATTTATTTTTGCCTACTCAAATTTATGTTGTGAAGATTTTACTGTATTTTTCTGCTCTTTTTGCAACATTTTGCATTGCTTGGGTACTAACTCCAATTCACTGTTCCCCTCTCCTTATCCTCTGTTAGAATTTATCCCCACCACATTCCTGACTAACAGTCATTCAGTGCGACGGTCTCCTACAGCACCAACCCTCCATAATTTTCTCCTGTTCACAAAGGGCCAAGATCTAAAATATATAATGTTATTTGTCTTTTTTGTATGTTCACACTACACCACCATCATCTAAGGTAAGGGATGTTAATTTCACATTCTATTTCGTAATTACTTTTCACTACTTAGCACCTATTATTACCATATATAAGATTTCCCATCACAGGATTCGCCACTTGTGTATCCTCCCACCTTATATACCAACTCACTTGTAACCATTGCCCAGCCTTGGACTCACAACAAATCCACTGGCCATCAGAATGAATGGACACCGACAATCAGTACACACCAAGAACCCTGACCACCCTGTGTTTCATCATGCCACTATACATGGCACCAATAATTTTAACACCTGCTTCTCGGTCCGTGCTATCAGAGTCCTCTCAGATAAAAGCAGTATTTCAGAACTTAGAAGGTGGGAACTGGCCTATCAGTACCAACTGGGGACCAGACAATCTCCAGGTCTAAATTTAAAATAGCACCAATTTTCCTCCCACCCATCCCCCTCACTTCCACCTTCTCTCATAGAACTGCCGCTCACCAGAGCCTATCTTTATAGATTGTGACTTCGAATTTTACTTATTTTTAGTTTTAGTTTTAACTTAAAATTTCTGATTTTTTTTTTCCCAGTTGTTTGCACATGTGACCATTACTTGGTGGGCTTATGGGACCATTAACTGAGGTATACTGCCCTTCTGTGATGGGTCCTTGTGTACAGTTTTGCTTTATACTTGGTATTCATCATCGTTTATCAGCCTGTGCTCTTCTACCCACACCCTCACTTCCTGCCATGTTGGTTTTCCCCCACCATGAGTCACCGACATTGTGGCTCACGCAGTTGGCTGCCGGCCGCTTGCGTGCAGCCATCTCACTTCTACTGAGGAAGAGCCATGCTCGAAAATTCTATTCTTTGTGTGATTGTTTTTTTTTTATATACATATATAGGAATCAAATTAGGATAGGGAAATGAGCCACCACTTACCTTTAGATGATGGATGTGGGGCGCGAACACAAGAAAAGATACAAACACAAATAATAAAGTAATTTTCCGGATAAACCCTTCGTCGATTTCCTTCGAGCCTGCCCTGAGTTGAGAAACCTCCATCCAAAAATCCTCCCTCGCTCACCCAGAACCTGCTTCAGCAGACCTCCAAACCTCAACCACCTCTTGGTCCATAAACACGGGGCCCCCTAGCCTGCAAGACAGCCTCAAGTTTCATTTCCTGGCAACAGATACCACTGCAAATTATGAAGTATGCACCCGTCTTCCACAACCACTACCAACCCGGTAACTGGGGAAAGCTTCCCCAACATAGGACTTGCCATGCGTGTATCCTCCCACCTTATACATCAGCTCACCTGCAACCATTGCCCAGCCTCCTACATTGGTCTGACAACAAATCCACTGGCCATAGGAATGAATGGACACAGACAATCAGTATTCACCCAGAACCCAGACCACCCTGTATCTTATCATGCCACCACTCATGGCACTAACAATCTTAACACATGTTTTGCAGTCCTCGCCATCAGAAAAAAAGCAGCATTTCGAAACTCAGAAGGTGGGAACTGGTTTATCAGTACCAACTGGGCACCAGACAACCACCAGGACTAAATTTAAGAAGCAACAATTTCCCTCCCACCCATCCTCCTCATCTCCTACCTTTTCCCACAGAACCATCACTCACCAGAGCCTAACTTCTTGTAGTTTGTAACTTCGAATTTTGCTTAACTTTATATTTCCAATTGTTTTAAAAATATTTTTGATTGTGATTTCGCATATTCTTAAGTTTTTCGCACATACATCCATTACTTTATAGGCAATTTAAGAGCATCAGCTGTCGCCTACCGCACTTCCGTGACGGATTCCTATGGACAGGTTTATTATCCATTTATTAGTATTTTCTAGCTTATGGCTTCTTGCCCACACCCTCACTCGCCGCCATGTTGTTTCTTTCCACCCCCACCATGAGCTACCAGCCTCCCAGGCTCACTCAGTTGGCTGCCACCTCCAACATGCAGCCATCTGCCTACTACTGAAGAAGGGCCACAGGCTCAAAAATTATTACTCTATGTGTGTATGTGTTTTTTTTGTGTATCAGCACCGCAGGAATCCTCATCTATGGTAAGTGGTGGTTTTTCTCCTATCCAAATGTTCAATATATCCCCTTTCAGAGCCATTGTTTCCTAATAACCTATATATATGTGTGTGTGTGTGTGTGTGTGTGTGTGTGTGTTTTACAGAGGGAGGTCATGGTAAAAACTATAAAAGTAAAGGGTCAGGAATCAAGACAGTTTTTACGCCACTCACTTAGCTATCAGGATGCTCATTAGATCAGAATAAACAGAATTATGATCACAGTACTAATTTTGATTTCAAACCTGTTTACAGGAACTGCTTGAGTCTTTTTGGACCTTGGTATCCGCGTGCTAACTGTCTGCTCCTGTCTCCCTTCCTGAAAAAAATTCAAAAAACAAACAGTCCAAATGCATGTTAGTAAATAATTCAAAGGCAAATCGGTGCTACATTGAAAAGTTGTAATGAAAATTGGTTTTGTATTACACATGCTGTATCGGTATTATGTGTTTACAACATATATTTAAAACTAAGGAAAAATGAAGCAGCTTCTAGGTGATATAAATAATAAAGGAAAGGGAAATTAACCCATCACATACCAAAGTTGATGGTTGTGATCAGAGAAAACATGTAAAGCAGACACACAAATACAACATTTTGGTATTTACCTTCTTCATGTAGTAGAGAAACAAAACCATTTGATTCAGGATGTGTGTGCATATACAACGTTACCCCATGACTGGCTAGTCCTACGCAAGTCTTGCGCAAGACCAGCCACCTATCTGTTAACTTGATAAAGGGGATTCTTCACCCGAAATATTGTTTTTTATTTGTTTGTGTGTTGTGCTGTGTTGCTGCTGCCCTCCTCCCTTCAGCTTTGGTGAGTGTTGGGTGTATTTTCCCTTTCTTTTCCATGTAAATATTGCCTCGCGGCATTTCTTTCCTTTCATTGTTACCCATGTACTTTTTTCTATGTAATTTATTTTTGCTATCCCAAAACACAAATGTACTTTTATATGATTGAATACATATTTTTCAGTACTTCTAAATTGAGATGCATGCGGCGTGTGATTCGGGTATGGAAGGTTCCCAGTTCAAAATCCAGGTCTCAGATGCAATTTTTACAAGCCTTAAAAATCGACCTTCACCTCTGGCAAAGCTTTGATTTGTTAATGCAAACATGCAAGGACTCTGTCTACATTTTACGACCATCTGATAAACCCAAAGTAAGGCTGAAAAAATGACACTTTTCTAAATCAATCAGTAACACCAAAACAACATTTAATAGTAAAGGACCAGAAATTTCTGAATTCTTTGTATACGCTTCTCCATATCGACCAGCCTAACACCAGCCCGCACTGTCAAAAAGTAAATGGCTGACACTTGGTGCGATGTCGTTTGAACTCACTTCAGTCGAGTGAGTGACAACAATAAGAAAAGTTTTGGTCTCTGTGTGGTCTATTGTGGCCAGACCTTTACATGCAAGTTCAAACTTGTAAATTCGTCGCTTAGATAATAACACCGATTAGTTCATTGTTACTTTTATTGCAAGATTGTCAGAAAACAACAACTTTTTTGCTAGCTAAGCGAAGATGGGCAAAATCTTGACTAAAGATAAAAGAGTAAAATATATTGCAATGTAAACAAAACATCCGCTATAAATCCGCATTAAAAATTGCGGATGCGGATATCCGTTACATCCATTATTGATACCTAAGAGACTCACACCTAAAATGAAAAAGACAAAAGTGTCAATGCTTGCCAAGGGCTTGTACATCAGTATGAGGCTAGTGCTGAGGCATTTCTGCAGCATATCATCAATGAAAAGTTGAGATGGGTATATTTCTACAAGCCATAATAAAACAATAAGACATGGAGGGACTCCACACCTCACCTCCCAAAATTCAGAAGTTTCCTCATTCACTGTATTGCAGTTGAAATCAAATAGACTTTTCAGCGGTATTTCAAGGGACCAGTTACACATCATTATATACCCAAAGAAAACAATCAGTAATACCTACTCAAACCTTTACTGGCAAACTCAATCCATCACTAAAACCAACGCAGTTTGTTGATAGAAAATGTGTGCCTCTTCCATGAAAATACAAGGTCAGATAGATAGGTAGTATGGTTGCTTTGATTTCATATAGAACAGTCTTGGGGGATGTGGAACAGTACATACACTTATTAATAATATCAGTAATATTACCAGTCATTGATTACCAGTTAGCTACTTAAAAATCTGTTACTATAATTGATATCTACTGTAATTTGCAAATACAATGCCATGTTAGTTACTACATATGGGGAACAGTGCATATGCTTATTAACAATATCAATAACATTACCAGCCATCAAATAACCAGTTCATTCCTTACAGACCCATTAGTTTAATAAGTTTCCTCTGTAATCTGCAAATACATATTATATCAAGTTAGTTACTACATATGTGGAATGGTACATACACTTTGTTACGAAGTGATAAAAGTAACACCTAAGTGTTAAGGTTGTGCAATGCCGTGGTAAAGAAAGTCAACAGTGAACGTGTGGGAGGGACAAGGTTGCATCAGCCGGGGCTGCGCAGAGCGTGGGCTGATGAAATCAGGAGTAGTTTCTGGAAGGAGCGCGTAGGGCAGGAAAGTGCGTCACACGCAGCTATAAAAAGTGGCGGCTCCCGAGGGAAGGGACCTTGGACCAGCCAGCCAGCGAGCGAGGGAGCAGCAGGAGGCGACAGTAAACACAGCGTGGAGCCGAAGCAGTTAGCCAAGACTTCGTTGTATTTACTGAATGCAGAGTCTTCTAGTTTCTTATGAATGGGACGCAGAAGGACTTCTATTTAGTTGATGAGGAAGGGGACTTTCTCTCATATCGAGGATACTTGGAGTTGAGATGGTGGATCAAATACTTCTATACTAAGTTTGGGCTAACAGACATAGACGTCGTTGGGTTGTTGAATCCACTAGACTAAAGTTCCTCCTTAAGCCTATGCATAATATTTTGTTGGCTTCGTGGGTCACAACATTGTTTCTCATAACTTTCTTGTATTTCTTTGGTTTCATAAGAACCTTTCCTATTCCGAGTTCCCGAATTGCAAAAATTGATGCCCCGCTTGCTTGTTGATTGTTTTTCAGCTAGCTGAAGTACGAGTTCTTCTGTCCTGTAATCGCTGCCAGGCTACAGGATGCAACAGTGACCTTATTTTCCTGGTGTCAGGTGTGGGGTAGGCCTGGAAAAGCCACAAGTCAGATAAGCCGTCTGACCAAATTCTAGCCAAGGTTGGCCAAAGGTCAGCACGCCTACAGCAATTATAGGCCGCAATTCGAGGAATAGGGGTAGAGTTTTTGAGCCCCGAAGTCAGGAAAAGACTGACGGCATTGAGCGCGAAGCCAACCTGGGAGGTTGCACAATCGGTCGACATCGGAAGAGAAGAAGAGGATCTATTGGTCGACGACGAGGGGAAGCGCTGCACGACGCCGAGCAATGAGAGTCCGCCGCCAGTAGCTGACCGATACCAGCAGGGAGCCACCGGTAGCCGCCGAAACCCAGCCAGGAGGATCACTAGTATCAACCGCGACAGACGCTGACAATCGCGACGGTACGTCGAAAGCATCGCCACAACCCGCCTCTACCCAACACATCTATTCTAGCAGGTGAGATCGCTAGCGCAAACATGCCTAACGAAACAGTGCCAGACAGTCAGGGCGCGCAGTCATCGTCCGCGAGACATTTGTTAGTTTGAATGAAGTTATAAAATTGATCCCAAATTCTTTTGACGGCTGATAAATCTCAATTAAATGAGTTTATCGATAATTGCGATAGAGCGATTGAGTTAATAGCTCCGGAGCAATACGAAATTCTATTGAAATTCGTCAGGGCCCATATAATTGGCCCAGCTCGAAGCAAATTACTTGTCAGAGACTTGACTACCACTGGGCCGGCAGTTCGTGCAATACTGGTGGAAAATTATGGGTGCAAAAGAACCCTAGATTTCTATGCTTGTAAAATGTTTGCAAGTAAACAAGAGTCCTGGGAAAGTATTGCGCAATGGGGTTCGCGAATAGATGCCCTCCAACATCAGTTTCGCGAAGGCAATAAAAGGAGTAATGACTGAAACAGAGATAGCGGGGAGCATAGCTCTAGTTTTCAAACTAGGATGGGCTGTTTTTATTCATGGGTTGTATGATGACCGAATAAAAACTTATTGTACGAGCTAGGGGAGAGACAATTACTTTGTCAGAGGCGGTTGAAATTGCAGCGACTGAAGAAAATGCAATAGCTTAAGCAAAAGAAAAACCCGGTGTCGCGATATCCCTTCAGGACTCCAAAGGTAGAGAGAAAAACCGTTCCATCCTGTTTCAGTTGCGGAAAATCCGGGCATACAGCCAAGGATTGTCGGGCGCAAAGGCGTGTAAGAATGGTTGAAAAAGAGGACGAACTAGAGAAGAAGGCGATAAATGCTTTGCTAGCCCAGGTAAGCAAATTAGAGAAAGAAAACGTCGGCAGAATGATGGAAACGCGGCGAGAAACTAGGAGTAGTGTTAGACAAGCGGCGCAAGCGGTACCCATCAAGAGAAGAATACCGAGTGTAAGTGGAATCACTTGTTTTAGATGCAACAAAAAAGGCACTATGCTCGTGATTGCCGCGAAATCGCGTGGTCAACAAAAGGAAGAGATAAAAAAAATTGTAAACTGCTAAGTGGCGCAATGAAGTGGTCACATTGCTCCATATCACACAATGTGTATAAGGTGGACTGCACGGACAAAAATGAATACGCAACCATGCAATGTGAGGATGCGAAGTGTAACCCAGTGAAACTCTTAATCGACAGCGGAGCACAAATCAGTTTATTGAAAGGTGATAGTTTGCGCAAGTCTGTAAAGGGTAATACTGCAGAAAGAATTAGAATAAAGGGAATTGGTAACAATATAGTACAAACTGAGGCTTCCGCAGTAATGGCGCTACAGGCTGCGAGGAATTTAATGTTAAGGCAAAAGTTCCATGTTATAGGTGCGAATGTGGATTTGCCGTTTGATGGGCTGCTAGGTAGAGATTTTCTAGTGAAAAATATAGGCCATAATAGATTACGGAAAGAGAGTTATGAATATTCGAGGAAGACGAATTGAATTGCAAACCGCACAGGAAAGGCCGTGTTTGATGAAACGTGAGATGCGTTGCGTTAATAAAGTAAATGTTGCAGAGGTCGCAACATCAAGTAATGTTCGCTCATTCACTAACGGACTTGTGAAACAAGGTGGCAAGAAAGGTGTCATAGGGGTTGTGACATCTGGTGAAGTATGCCCACTCACTAATGAACCTGTGAGGCGGGATAGTAAGAAGCGTGTCGTAGAGAAGACGACGTGTGGTACGTGTCCGTCCACTAGTGGAATTGTGCGACGTGACGTAAGGTTTCCGAGAGCAGTAGATTCTGCCCCGAAGACGGTAAGCCCCATAAAAAAGCGGTATGTTGAATCGAATGCGAGAAGCATCGATTCGTTGGCAACGAGAGTTGCGAAATCAACGGCAAGCAAGCCAAGTATGGTCGTGGGTGGCCATGTGAGGCACACTTACGCAAGAGTGCTACAACATGGTGATAAGCAGCGAGTGAAAGCCGGGAAGGCCCGATACTCGGAAATGGTAGTAGGCCCACGCGAGGAAAAAATAGTGAAAGTAAGAGTGGCGTTGAGGGATGTATCGGAGGTGATCATCATAAAGCAAGAATTACGGCCAGGTGTATATGTGCCCGAGGCGTTAGTGTCCGTATGAAACGGAACGAGTATTACGAGTGTATTGAATACTACGGAAGAGGCAGTGCAAGTAAAAGACCCTGTAATAGCAGCCGAGAAAGTACCAGAGTCTACAGGAGCACGTGTAAGGAAAGTTAAAATTGAGCGGTCCGAGAATCGATCGTGGTTAAGTAAGCTGAAGGAGAATCTCCGAATTGAGCATTTAAATAAAGAAGAACAAAAGGTGCTCTTAGAACTATGTGCTGCGTATAATGATGCATTTTATTTGCCGGGAGATCACTTAGGATATACTGAAGCTGTCCAGTATGAAATTAAATTACTTCCTGAAGCGGAAGGAAAGATAGTTCGGTTGAGGATCTACGGAATACCTGAGGCGCAAAAAGAAATTTTGCAGGCCGAAATAAACAAGCTACTGGAGGATGATATAGTAATACCGAGTATTAGCGTGTGGAATTCACCTGTTCTGATAATTCCAAAGAAAATGGACACAAGTGGCAAACAAAAGTGGCGTGTAGTAATTGACTATAGGCGGTTAAATGAAATGACGGTGGATAACGTATTTCCGTTACAAAGAATTGACGAAATATTAGACGGGCTAGGTAAGGCAAAATATTTTTTGACTCTCGATCTGGCAAAAGGGTACTATCAGGTATTGATAGATAAAAAGGATCAGGAAAAAACTGCCTTTAGTACACCTTATGGACATCATGAGTTCAAAAGAATGCCAATGGGACTAAAAACGGCCCCAAATACCTTCCAGAAGCTGATGAATTCTGTATTAACAGGACTACAGGGTGAGAGAGTATTTATTTATCTATATGACGTCATCGTGTTCGGATCGTCACTGGAGGAACATAACGCGAGGTTAGAGGATGTTTTTGAAAGAATGTGCAAGTATAACCTCAAGTTGCAAGTGGATAAATGTGAGTTCCTACGAAAGGAGGTCACATTTTTAGGGCATGTTCTCACCGACGAAGGGTTGAAGCCTGACCAAAAAAAAGTAGAAGCCGTGAAACAATACCCACAACCGAGTAATACAACTCAGTTCTTAGGGTTAAGTGGATATTATCGAAGGTTCATAAGTAACTATAGTAGGATAGCTAAGCCGCTATATGAACTATTGAAGAAAGTAGTTACCTATACTTGGGGATCAAAACAAGAAGAGGCATTCCAACAACTGAAAGAAAAATTGTTGTGTCCTCCCATCTTACAGTATCCCGACTTCAAAAAAATTTTATTGTCACGAGTCAAAAGGCAATTGATGTGGTGTTAAGTCAAGGTGAAATTGGCAAAGATTTACCTGTGGCCTACATATCAAGAACGTTGAATAAGGCCGAAAGAAATTATAGTATCATTGAACGAGAAATGCTAGGCATTTGCTGGGCAGTAAAGAAATTCTGACCATACCTATTCGGGAGGAAATTCACAGTATGTACGGATCACAAACCGTTGATGTGGGTAAATAGCATTTCGGACCTGTCTTCCAGGCTGATGAAATTCCGGTTAAAATTGGAAGAGTACGATTACAAAATCGTATACAAAAGCGGCAAAAGAAATCAGGTAGCAGATGCTCTGTCAAGGATTCGAAACATCAATAAAGTTGATGACGAAGTAAATGGTACTAGTGAAGAAAATCGCGATGACAATGAGGCAGAAGAGGAAAATACCGGCACAAACGCTCCGGTAACCGAAGATAAAAATTCGGCAGACGTTGAGAAAACATTATCAAATGAAAGATATAAGGAAAGTCTTACGCAGGAAAGAAAAATGAAGATACTAAGGCAGTATCATGAATCTCCAATAGGTTGTTATCAGGGAATAGGTAGAACATATGAGCGAATAAAGAGATATTGCAGTTGGGAAGGCATGAAAGCCGATATGGAACAATACATTCGCCGTTGCGAAAGCTGCCAGAAGGAATAAAATTACCCAAAGTAAAACTAAGATGCCTATGGAAATAACTAAAACCCCGGAATATGTGTTTGAAAGGTGTGACAATACATATTGTCGGCCCACTACCGCAGGCAGAAAATGGGAACAAGTATCTACTTACATTTCAAGATGCGTTAACGAAATTCCTAGTAGCAGAGCCCATTGAGCAACAAGACGCTAATATGGTGGCCAGAGTGTTAGTAGAAAGAATAATTTTAAGGTACGGAATACCGTCTATTTTACTGAGCGACTTGGGGACTAATTTCATGAGTGACGTAATTAAACGAGTATGTAGACTGCTACGCATAGAAAGGGTACATACTACAAGTTATCACCCACAAACTAATGGGGCCCTGGAAAGAACGCATCGTACGCTAACGGAAATGTTGCGACATTACATTAATAGGGACCAGACGGACTAGGATACTTGGATTCCATATGCTGTATTTGTTTTTAATACAACGCCGCACAGCGCCACGGGATACACGCCGCATGAATTATTCTTTGGTAGAGTATGTAATATACCAGGGATATTGCAAAAGAAACTGGAAGAAGTGATTTATAACTATGACGATTACGTAACCGAACTGAAAGAAAGACTGAGAATAATGCACCAAAGAGCGCGAGAAGCAACAGCGCAGGCAAAGGTGAAGAGTAAGGAAAATTATGATAAGACGAAAAATCCAGTAATTTTCAAACCGGGTGACAGGGTATTACTATTTGATGAAAGTGTAAGGCAAGGACGTTCAAAGAAATTGGACAGCCAATGGAGGGGTCCGTATACAGTAATTGACACTAAGGGACCGAACGTAATAATTCTTTTTTTTTTTTTTTTTTTTTTTTTTTTTTTTTTTTTTTTTTAAATTTACAGCAGCATGGCAACAACCTGGGGAGTAATCGTGATCATCTTGTTAGTGAATGGAACACTAACAATGCAGCATCAAGATTTACAGCTGACCAAATTTCAGTCATCACCGGGATTATATTATGATCACAAGGGAACCGTGAGTCTATATGCAGTCACTTGGAAAAGAGTGAGTTATTTTAATTTAGAAGATCTAAGACATAAGTTTGAAGCAACCCATAATGCAGCGTTGAAGGCAGTAGACTATTGTAAACAGAGACTAAAACAGATAAATACAAGTATGGCGGAATGCACAGGTATGAAGGGGGTGATAGAATACCATGTGAATAAAATAGAGGTTTCTCAGAGCCTAATTGGGCAACTGACCAGACATGAGACAAATAGAAGAAAGAGAGGAGCACTAAATTTTGTAGGTGAGTTAAGTAAGGTCTTGTTTGGTACGTTGGATGAAGATGATGCCTCATATTTTAAGTTGAAAATCAATTTATTAGAGCAGGAACAAAAACAATTATTGAAATTATCGAAAGAGCAACTTACCATTGTAAGGACATCATGGACCAGTTTTAATCATACAGTCGATTCGATAGAGAGAAATGAAAGGGTAATTACGTCAGGAATACTGAAATTAAATGAGCACCGATAAAAAGGTAAACCAACTCGGAATATCAGTAACGTTAAACGAGCAAACAACACAACTGATAACAATATTTAATGAATTATAACCGCTATAGTGCATTCTTGAACCCCACCTCATTAATCCAATACGAGTAGTTAGGTACTTGGAACTAATTAAAGATGAAATTAAGGACAAAAGATTCACAATAGAACTGTCAGAAGCTAAAGGGTATCAATTAATGAGAGTGATCGATCTGGATGTCTTTATTGCGAGAAGCACTTTGGGGTACGTACTAAATATTCCGCTTGTAGACAGTGAAATATTTAATATGTATAAGCTTTGGCCCCTACCTGTCGAGGTGAATTACAGTAAAAACTTATTCACATATATAGCGCCTGAAAAAGAATACCTATTAATTGATAGTGCAAAACAGCAATATGTTAAACTGAACAATGATCAGTTGATATGTAAACAACTAGAACCTAAACATAGTGTCTGTAAACAGACCTTTGTGTTACTCTCGACATACGATCATGAGGTGTGTGAAGCTAGGATCCTTCAACCGATTGTAAAAATCCCCTCTGATTGTGTACAAAAATTTATTGTATTAAATGAAAGTGTGTGGACACAAAGAAGGGGTAGTGAGTGGCTATTTGTAGCCCCAAAGAACGAAGGACTCACAGTATTGTGCAATGATAACAAACCCGCAGATGTAATTATAAAGGGAACAGGAAAACTTAATTTCCTGAGTAAGTGTAAAGGGTATGGTGCACAAATACTGATACAATCAGAACATATTATTAGATCGAAAGTTCCGATTAGGGATATAGTTCCAAATTTGAATATGAACATAGACTGTTGCATGGTAAATAAAGAAAAGAAAAATATTTCGGAAACCCCACTTTATTTACCGATTGAACCAGTGGTACGTCAGTTAGATGACCTGAAAGCAGCAGGGCATAAGTTAGATGAGTTAGAGGATGAAATATCCTACCAACAGAGAACTCTATTTAATGCGTTTTAATTGAATTCTATTCCAACTTGGAGCTATATCGGAACCGGAATAATAATGATAATTGTAATGCTTTGTATATGTAGATACTGTAAATGTTGCCATGACTGCTTTAGATTCTTTTGTAGAATCGTAGGTGATGACTGCTGCGCAAAGATTTGTGTAAAGAATAAAATTGTGAATCAATATCCTGACTCTTGAATGGTTAAGTATGACCCTGCTGGAATACGTGGTGATGAAAGTGAACAGATCACTTTTGGTTCTGTGAGACCTAGATATGTACCAGAAACCAGTGCATCAGTGCTAAATGAATGTGTGTACCACCCAGAAAAGGAGATGGAATACGAACGAAAGAAGCCATTAATGTTTTATCACAAAACGGACAAGCGTTAAGAGCAAGCAAAAAGGTAGAAGTAGTTGTATATTTAATAATACTATAAAAATTAAGATTATCTTTGTAAAAAGAAAAAAATGTATGTAGACAAAATGTGAAAAGGGTAATAAATTAGGAGAAAATCTTATAAGTTAAAGTGTTATAGAAGGAATAAATATATATGTACTCGTACGTTGTAAGAGAGATTTTAAGAAAGTAATAAGGTGTAAAGATAATGTATGGTAAAAGAAAGTTTCATTGATTAAAAAAAGTCACATATAGTAAAGATGATGTAAAAGACATGTTGTAAAAGTAATATACTGTAAAAGAAATTTTATAATTAAACACAATAATGTAAAGGTAAAGAAATCATATAAAAAGTTTCTTTTTCAGGAAAATGAGATATCACAAGGAAAGTTCTTGTAGTAATGGTGTATTGGAAACGCTTAAAATTAAGGAAGGTAATAAGAAATTTATCAAATATGAATGTCATTATAACTTGTAATGAGAAAAGAGTAATAAAAAGAGACTCACACAGCCGACATGTAGTGTGAGAATTTTGCATTCTCAAGGAGATTGCAAAATTCTCAAAATATGGGGGGAAGGTGTTACGAAGTGATAAAAGTAACACCTAAGTGTTAAGGTTGTGCAATGCCGTGGTAAAGAAAGTCAACAGTGAACGTGTGGGAGGGACAAGGTTGCATCAGCCGGGGCTGTGCAGAGCGTGGGCTGATGAAATCAGGAGTAGTTTCTGGAAGGAGCGCGTAGGGCAGGAAAGTGCGTCACACGCAGCTATAAAAAGCGGCGGCTCCCGAGGGAAGGGACCTTGGACCAGCCAGCCAGCCAGTGAGCGAGGGAGCAGCAGGAGGCGACAGTCAACACAGCGTGGAGCCGAAGCAGTTAGCCAAGACTTCGTTGAATTTACTGGATGCAGAGTCTTCTAGTTTCTTATGGATGGGACGCAGAAGGACTTCTATTTAGTTGATGAGGAAGGGGACTTTCTCTCATATCGAGGATACTTGGAGTTGAGATGGTGGATCAAATACTTCTATACTAAGTTTGGGCTAACAGACATAGACGTCGTTGGGTTGTTGAATCCACTAGACTAAAGTTCCTCCTTAGGCCTTTGCATAATATTTTGTCGGCTTCGTGGGTCACAAGATTGTTTCTCATAACTTTCTTGTACTTCTTTGGTTTCATAAGAACCATTCCTATTCCGAGTACCCGAATTGCAAAAATCGACGCCCCGCTTGTTTGTTGATTCTTTTCAGCTAGCTGACGTACGAGTTCTTCTGTCCTGTAATCGCTGCCAGGCTACAGGACGCAACAACTTATTAACAATATCAATAATATTACCTACAACTGATGACCAGTCAATTACTTAAAAACTTGTTAGTAAATTTCACAATAATTTTTAAATATATATTATGCCATGTAAGTTACTATATATGAGTGAAATTTGCAGACAATGTAAGTAATGCATTTTCCAACAGTTTCAATAGAAAGAAAAGCCATATATCATTTGTCACCTTCCCCTTCCAAACACCATATACACTATGTTATCAGTAATTCTTAGTTACCAAATTCCAAAAAGAAAATTCTTTCACAGAGTAAAATGGGTTCTGAAGCGGAAATTCTTTCAGTTTGGACTTAAAGTAAGTGGGTTTTCATAGATAACATTTAATTTCTGCTGGTAAGACATTGAATAAGAAAGCTCCAGTAAATGTTATCCCTTTGTGTACAACTGACAGTGATTTGTAATCCTTGTGAATTTTATATTTATTCCTAATATTATGGCTATGTATGTCAGCATTAAGATTGAAGTGTTCAGGATTTTCCACTACAAATGATAGTACGGAGTATACATACTGTGCTGGCATTATTAGTACACCCTGGTTTTTAAATAGATTTCTGCACGACGCCTGTGGGCTTGCTCCACAAATAAATCTTATAGGATGTTTTTGCAATTTAAATACCCTCTGTGCTTGTGATGAGTTTCCCCAGAATGAGATGCCATAAGTGAGCATTGAATGAAAATATGCAAAATATACTAACTTTCTGGTTTCTATATTAGCTATTCTAGATATTACCCTAAGTGAAAATGCTGCAGAATTAAGTTTTTTTTCAGGAAGTTGTTGAATATGCTGTTTCCAGTTCAATTTGTTATCTATACATACACCCAAGAATTTTGTGAAATTACTTTCATTGATTGCTTTTCCTTCTGATATCACATTATAGCTGTCCTTTGTTTTATTTTTTGTAACAAACTGAAGTAACTGTGTCTTTTCTACATTAAGTATTAGTTTGTTGGCATTAAACCACCTAATTACGTAGTTTTTCTCGGCGTTGCGAATATAAATAATTTTCTCGGGTGACTAGCCGAGTTATATAAGTGTTATAGTTACACGATATTTCGGCACTCTCAATCGTCGGCGCCATCTTCTGGTGATTTTTCCTTCTATCGAACGATGTGTTGATACGAGGCAGGACCCCGGCTACGATTGGTTACAAATCTGACCAATCACGTGGCAGCATGGCTCAATATGAGGCCCGCAACGGATCCGTGTTGACCCATCAGTTTGATAAACAATTTATGGTGAATGCTTTGTTTTATGATATCATCTTCGAAGGAACGATGACTTTAAGCCCGTCCGCTACATGCCATGTAAAAACGGACATCAAATCTAGCCGTAACTCCACCTTAGCATCGATTCAAGCCGCAACGAGATTTGACCCCTGCTACGACTGGTTCTACAGCCGACCAATCAGAGGTTAGCAGCGGTAATCTGGTCTAGCTCAGCAACTTCGCACGTTCCTGACCTCACTTCACCAGAAGATGGCGCCGACGATTGAGAGTGCCGAAATATCGTGTAACTATAACACTTATATAACTCGGCTAGTCACCCGAGAAAATTATTTATATTAAACCACCTGTTTTCTATATAGCATGATTTGCTGTGTTTTCGAGGTTTTGTGCTGATGGGTCTTTAAACGATATGCTAGTATCATCTGCAAAGAGCACCATGTGTTCATTATCGACTAGCATATGTGGGAGATCATTTATATAGATTAAGAACAGCAGAGGGCCAAGAATTGAACCCTGAGGCACACCACATTTAACTATACCCCATTCTGAGTTTATAACATTTCCTGTATTAGCATCTTTCAGTGATACACATTGCTTTCTATTTTCGAGGTATGATTTAAGCCAAAGTCCTGGCTTACCACTAACTCCATAGTGGTCTAATTTACCTATTAGAATATTATGATCAACACAGTCAAAAGCAGGGGCGGATCCAGGATTTTGGTTTGGGAGGGGCTTGAGTGGACTTTGGTTTGGGGGGGGGCTTGGCTTCAGTGGATTTTGGTTGGGGCGGGCTTGCCTTTAGTTGATTTTGGCTTTGGGGGGAGCTTGAGTTGGCCAAAAGTTGCTATTTTTAGTCTCCTCGGGCCTTTAAATCCGTAGAGCTAAAAAAAAAAAAGGTCTCCAAAATTACAATGTCGGAGAAGGACTTAGATACTTTTGGGGGGCTTGAGCCCCCTAGCCCCCCCCCCCCCTGGATCCGCCCCTGGTCAAAAGCCTTAGCAAGATCACAGAATATTCCTAGGGAATTTAATTTTTTATGCATTGATTCCAGTATGTTGTTTACAAAAGCAAAAAATTGCTGAATCTGTTGAAACGCCTTGTCTAAAACCAAACTGTACTTTACTGAGTAGGTCATTTTTTTGTAGATGTGCATACACCCTTCGGTACATTGCTTTTTCAAAGATTTTTGAAAATGCTGGTAGAAGTGAAATGGGTCTGTAATTCTCAATCTTTGAGGTATCACCCTTTTTATAAAGCGGTTTGATTATTGACTTCTTGAGTGAGTCAGGGAAGATACCTTCTTCAAAAGAACTATTACAAATATGACTAATAACTCTACTAATGCTGGTGTTACATTGTTTCACTACATGGGTTGAAACCTCATCATAACCAAATGACTTTTTATTTTTGAGGGATTTAATCATTTTTTTCAATTTCATTTTGACTGGTGTTAAATGGAGACATAGGTGCTGTTTTTGGTGACAAAGATTTAAGTATTGCTATAGCATCCATATTCCAAATATATTTTCCTTTTATTTTTTCAGCAACTGTTAGGAAGTAGTTATTGAAAGCACTTCCTACATAAGAGGGGTCATTTACAAGTTTATCATTAACGCTTATAGATATAGGTTTATGTTCAAGGGACGATACAGTTTTTTCTCTTTTAATAATATTACAAACACTTTTTATCTTATTATCTGAACTACTAATCTCATCGTTTATGGCCAAACGTTTAGATTCTTTTATTACTTTGGTTAAAATTCTACAGTAAGTTTTGTAATGTTGTCTGAGAAGCATATTATCAGTATTCCTAACTTTTACATATAATTCCCTTTTATGTCTACAAAATGTTTTAATACCAACTGTAACCCAATTTTTGTTTACTCGTTTTTGACCAATTTGAGCTAGTTTTGTAGGGAGACACCTTTCGCAAATTTCCTAAAACCTTTGGTGAAAGTACTTGTATTTATTGTTTACCCCTTTTAATTTATAAACAGTGCTCCAGTCCTCATTGAGAAGTTCATCATTTAATGTTTTTATTGAATTGTTCTTTAATGGCCTAACTCTGACAAATCCTTTCTTTTTGTTATTTTCATTTCCCACTACATCCAAAGTAATTATTTGAGTATTATGGTCTGACAAACCATTTTCCATTGGAATTGTTCCATGTATTTCTAATTTATTGTGCTCTACAAAAATATTATCAATAATGGTACTACTATCTTCTTGTGTTCTAGTTGGGAAATTTACAGTTTGATAGAGATTGAATGATCTAAGCATTCCTAGAAGATAATCTGTCTGGTTAGATTCTAAAGCAAAATTTATGTTGAAGTCTCCACAGAGGATAATTTCCCTTTTAGTTCGTGTTAAATTTATTAGAACCGCTTCAAGTTTATTACAAAATTTACTGAAGTCTCCTTTGGGAGCCCTATAAACTGTCAGCACTATAAGATATTTGTTTTCTAATTCTAATTGTATTGCACAACATTCAAAATCTTGTTCTATACAGTATTTACTTACATCTAACGATTTTGTCTCAGTATTTTCTCTTACATATATTGCTGCACCGCCTATTCTCATCTCTTACCTGCAATAACATGAAGCTAATCTATATCCAATAAAAGGGAGGAAACATATTTCAGAATTCTTCAGATGATGTTCTGTCAGGCATATGATATTTATGTTAAGATTCAATGATTTTTGGGTTTCTTCTACAGATATTATCAACTCATGAAGTTTGCTTGAGATACCCCTAATGTTGTGATGGAACAAAGCTATTTTAGACTGACATTCTTTATTTTTGACTGTAATATCATTATGTACATTTCTTAAATAACTCTTCCTACTCTTGATATTTGGCCTAAAAAAGACTGAGTCCTACCACCAATTACCACTGGGATGGGGTTCACATCCAACCTGCCTCTCCTGATGCTTATTCTAGATATCAGTGATGATGTTTCATAATTCAATTTTTTTAAAGAAGTTTTTGAATATGTTGCTTACAGTTCACTTTGTTAACTATGCACGAAGAAATTTTGTGATACTGCTCTCATCGATTGCTTTTCCTTCCGATATGACATTATATCTGTCCTTTGTTTTATATTTTGTAACAAATTAAAGTAACTGTGTCTTTTATACATTAAGTATTAATTTCTTATCACTAAGCCCCGGATTTTTAGAATCTAAAAAATCAAAGTTAGGTTTATTCAATTAACGTTTTAGGCTTTTATAGATTTTTCAGCTTCTGATTTAGGAATTTAGACATTTTTAAGGGAAATAAAATTTAAAACACGCAATATATACTGCCATAGTGTTAAAAACATTGTGACTTTATTGTCAAGTGCTCCTTAAAAATTTCTAACATCACATTGCTCTTTCACACAAAAACATGTGACATAAACCACTATTATGTTCAAAACATTTTGTCTTTATTGTGGATTGTAAACCACTCATTTAAAACTTCTAATTTGACATTGAACAATGAAATACTTTGACAGATTTTCAGGAGTAAACCCTCTTCTTTCTTCTGTTAAAATTCTCTTGAATACAGAAAAACTACATTCCACATCACATGAGGTAAGGGGTGCGAACGTCATATCAGCAATTTTCTTAGGATTCCAAGGAAGTATTTATTGTTTGTTTAGTCCAGAGAGAAAACAGCCTATTTGTTCCCTCCTCTTGAAATCTGACTGGGGGCTTAAACAGCCTCCAGCTTCTTGGCTACAGACAACCCAACTAGTCCAGGAGCCACTTTGGCCCTCACTTCTTTGATGATTTGAAGTGCTTCCGTCAACAGTAGAGTACCTCCTTCTAACTTCTTGATTGAAATTTCTAGGTTGTAAAAATTTGCCTTTATATATGTCAACTCCTCTACAGATGGTACTGAGTGCAATGCTTAGTTTACATATACTATAGCAATTGCTTTGCTTTCATGTAATGCATCAATGACCTCCGTAATGCTCTTATAGTTTTCTGCATAACATATTTTGGCCGAGAGCCAGATCCCATCATGTAACTATTGGCTCAGGAGGGAGGGGTATTGATAGAAGCTTTTCCCTGAAAGTAACTACTCGATTTGGTTGTTTCAGGAATATTTTCTTCACTGAAGAAATTATCTCTATAACTACAGGGTGCTGTTCCTGAATTTTTGCAGCTACCCAGTGGTGCCCATGAGCTAGGCAGGTGACTTGCGCCATTCGAGGATGGAATGCCTTCACACACTCCACTGCTTTTATCATATAACCTGAATTGTCAGTCATGAACAACCGCAACTTATCCTCATGTTCTGGATCTGTTCTCTCCAACTAACTGCAGTATTTGCACTATTAATTTCTTTCTGTTATCATCCTTTTATATACCTCCCTACAATATTCCTCTCTTTCAATACGTTATGTATCTCTTACAGCAATTGCCACAGTAGAGTGGTTTGTCATTGGAAGTTCTCTGCACATAATGACATTGGGTATAATAGGTTTCTCACATGCAAGCTTGCTGGCTATGTATCTGCTGCAGGCATCTGTCTTCTCATCTACACTTAACCAGATGAAGTGATTAGCAATGTCCACCCATATTTCTTCAATGATTTTCTCATACAAGTAATTCTTTCTTAAAGTGGATTCATCTGGTATTTTTTCTGTTACAAAATTCTTGCAAAAAGGTTTTCAGGACTGCATTCTGGAGGGTTGCAACTGGAATATTAGCGGCAATCAGAGCTTCACATAGATGCAGTTTAAACAAATCTTCTGCACCCAGCTTTCAGCTTGTTATGAAACTCTGCTTCTGTTTGGAAGCATTTCTTCTGGTAACATTTGCCAAATGAGTTGCTGAATTCTGATGCTGTAGTATGTGGGATCGTTTTTTCTGCATGCACCTATATAGAAAGCACAAACAAAAATAGTCCACCAGAATATAACCCCCTGGAAAATACCCAGTTAATATTATAAAATTTCATCCAGCAGTCTAGACTCAACCACTTTATGTTACTTTATAAACATAAACAAAAACAAATCAAATCTAATTTATTTTTTTAAATTATAAAAGGTCTACGTATATAAAACAAATTAAACTTACTGGTTTTACACATGCTTGGTAATATATAATTTTCCCATTTGTAGAAAAGTCTTATCTGTTCCAATCCACTCTCGCAGGAGACTACTTCTTGATGATTTCTGTTTAGGCATGATGGCTTTTAATGAAGGAACTAAAAATATGTAGGCCTACACAATGTTTAATTTCCATGTTACACTGAACAATGATAGTATGCAATTGTTAATTTCTCAGAAAGTGTTTGTGTTCTTGAGATTGTTAGCGTTTAACATGCTAAGTTTAAAAACCTGCCTTGTCGATTTGTTTCTACTAAACGTAAGCCTTTGTAATAATATGACGTTGACACACTGCATTGTTACAGCTTTTCTCAATGTTATCATCAACAATGAGGTTGAAACACATCATTTAATATTGTGGTGAATAATTATTTTGATTTTAGTAGTCCGTTTACCCTCCAAGTTTGGCTTCACCCTCGGACTATGCAAGGGATCATTCCTGCAGTGCTTACATTTGTAACGTCTTGGAGCTTAGGATTCACGCAGTAAAAGATACAGCTAGGGATGGTGACTGGCCAGATCGCCCAGGTGACATTAACTTGGATCGATGAAGAAGATGGAAACGAAATTTTTGAAAAGGAAGGGGAAAAGGAAGCAGTCGTAACCTGTCAATAAGGCACTGTTCTAGCGTTTGCCTTGAGGTGAATAGGAAAACCACAGAATACCATTTCAGAATAGCAGATGGTGGGGTTTGAATCCAGGGCATCTCTCATGTCCAAATTACTCACCTAAGGTCCATACCACTGAGCAAATCCGGTCAGTCATTTGTTTTATTTGAGTAACAAAATTACAGTTGGACTGGATCAGTAAATCAAAATAGGTCCTTTCAGGCTCTGAAAACCGAATTAGGTCTTTTAGGTCATAACATAAAAATTAGGTACTTTTAGGTCCTATTAAATTTACGAATATTATTAGTTTATACAAAGACGAAAAAAAGAATACAAATTTCGAGAATATTAGGTTGGGAACAAAATAGGTTCGAACCTAATCCAGGGCTTAGTCTATACTATCATAAGTCTGTAAGCAAGCTGCATGTGCCTCTTTATTTGAACGGGACCCGCGCAGAGACTACCGCATCAATTTGGATGGTGTTTTCAAATTTTTACAGCAATTGTCCAAATAAAAATCTGCAGAAATAGCTAATGAGTTATATGTATTGAATGAGGAGGAAATGTTCAAATTCATTTATAGATCGGTAATTATAATATAAGGATCACACTGTAATTGAGATGTTCATTCCTTGCAGAAAAACTGACAATCACAATCTCCTTTTTTTTTTTTGGGATCATGTTTCGTTTCTTGACTTCGGCTATTTATCTAATCTGTTATCTGAAATTTAAAACATTAATCTTAATGGAATATGAGACTCAAATGTATCAAGCATCATTAATATATAATTTACTATAAGCACAGTCGCTGTGATTATTAACATCTTTGACAGTTACAAACTTTGTCTCTGGTACGGCATGTTTTTAAATTTTCGCTGAATGCCTTACATTATTAATTAAAACCGCTAACTAATGTGTGATATGGATGCAGAAATCAGTTTTGTCTCGAAGAAAGGTGCTTACAATAAACATTAACAGCTAATGGAACATATTTCTTATGTGCAAATATTCCGTAATAATATCGCACAAAGAAAGTGTTTACAAATTTTGGCTTCTTTTTATTAAATAACCATCATACCCCTAATTTTGTAAAGTTGTAGCTTCTATGCCTTGAAGTTACAACATATTATGTTTTATTGAGTTTCTGATGGCAGCAACATTGAACCAATAAAATTAAAAAGTAACTACGAATTCTTAAATCTCATGCTACACTGTGTAAATTATGCCTTATGCTTTAACAAAACGTATCAGGCGTCTTTCTGATGCAGGTTGCAATTAAACCTAACCACAAATTCCTTTATATTTTCTATTCCAAAATTAACATTTCTGTTACATGCGCATTAATACATTCATGACATCGCTTACGAATCATGACAAGTTGGGTACTTACATGTGGCCGAAACTGTGATATTAGTAATATGGTGTCATTGAAAGGAAAGGAAATTGAAAATAATTCTAGGCTGCATTTAAAAACAACCACAAACTTCGCCAATGTTTTAGTTCAAAACTAACATGTCCATTAAAACATTCACTGTTACGCGAATAAAACTTGACGCACTGGAACTACTTATATGCAATTTAAATAATGACAGTTGCAGTAGTAAAATAGGAAACAGATAAGAAGCAGTTGTACTATTCATTTGAAATTTGTCACACACATTCCTCAGGTCATACATTTCGAGAAAAAGTGTACACGAAAGCAAAATGAAACATTACCATGACATTCATGAATCTCCAAGTTGAATATTTGGTAACAGAATAAAATCCGTAAAGAATTTCTAGAGGATTCTATCATAACAGTGGCACCACAATTTTATGAAGGATTCTTATAGAACTGGATGAAACAATTTGAAAATAAAGAATACATGTTTTTTGATATCTGTCTGAGTTCTCGAGATATCTTGACTGAAATGTAATGTGGTTAAGCTGATATGCAGCCCAGACCAGAAGGGATATTGACAGTGCCATAGCTTTCAAGTTTGCCACATCTGTTTTTGAGGAAATGTTTTTGTATAGAAAAAGTATATAAAAACCTACATACCTGAGACGTGATGTGGCAGAAAAATCGAACTATGGCACAGAATTAATAGTACATTAATTTAACAATCTCTAATGACATTATTCACGCCAAAGATAGTATCTACACTCTGTAACAACGAATTTAAGAAAGCTGGCAGGTTTTCAAGATGCAAGCATGCGAATACATTCCTCGGATGTATTTAATAAAGCATATTCGTTGCATAATAACAAAGTATGAACCTATCCATATTTTGACATATTTTACATGATTCGTACATATTTTGTGGTTTTAAGGTTTCTTTGATAGTTTAAACTCGCTTGATTTTTCAGCTGTAATACACTGGTTACGCCAGAAGAAAAATTTCCATTGCTACCGCAATTTGATGAAGCATTTTTATATAATTCGATGAGAAGTTTCCAGACTTCGCTTAGTTCTGAGATATAGTAGGTATCACATAGAGTGTGTGGTTAGGTCAAAATGTGGCCTGTATCAGAACAAAAAATTCTGTGGCACTGCAATGTCTTCTTAAGCCACAACTTTCACTAATGTTTCTGTTAAAAAATCATAGCTTCTGTTACATACACATTAGTACATTAGTACATTCACTGTTTCATAATCAAAATTTGTCCTGCTGGAACTACTTATATGCGACTGAAATATTGACATCAGTAATATGGCGTTATTGAAAACAAAGTAAATTAAAAATAATTCAAAATCTAGTGCTACACTGCATAGATTATAAAACTAAATCCATCGTGCCTTATGCATTAACAAAGCATATCAGTGGTCATTGTAATGACATTAGCAATATGGCATCATTGAAAGCAAAGGAAATTCAAAATAGTTCTTGGCTTCATTTCAAACTAACCATAAACATTGCCAATGTGTTAGTGGAGACTTTCCCGGTGTATCAATGCAACAAAATCTTCTCGGGTGTCCCGCCGGATGGTGGTGTAAAAACACGACGTTTCGATGGCTGACTCTGCTGTGTTCATCAGGTATCGACAATCGAGGCAGAGACAGTCAGCTGAGAACAACTGCCAGATACCTGATGAAGACAGCAGAGTCGGCTGTCGAAACGTCGTGTTTTTACACCACCATCCAGCGGGACACCCGAGAAGATTTTGTAACATTGCCAATGTTTCCATTCGAAAATCATAGCGTTTGTCACATGCGCATTAAAGCATTCACTGTTTCATGATCAAAACTTGGCCTGCTAGAACTAGGTACCTATATGCGACTGAAACATTGACATTTATGCCACTCTCCAAGTTAATATTTGGTAACAGAATAAAATTTATAAAGAATTTCTAAACACACCAAAACACGCGCGTGTGAATAACGGACAAATGCTAGTTTTGAAATAAGAGGATGCACAGTCATTTGATAATACAATCATTTACCATGGAAAAATGCTCTGGTATGCCAAATGTGTACCCAATGTTGAGAGTACTTTCTCTACTTTCCTTTATGAGAATGATGAAAACAAAAGAAATACATAAAGATGAAGTGTTTTTGTATGAAACAATATTGCACGAATAATTTTCCAGCATACACTATACAAAGTGCTCCAAAAATTACTACAGCCTTCAAAGTGTAACTTTAGAGCAAGCACCTCAAGTTTAAAACCAAAGTGTCATTTGATGATATGGCAAAATTCACAATGGAAATCAATTTCTTGCCAAACTTAATCAGCGTAGATTTGATTCCTGTATTCAGTGAGATTTGGAGGTAAAGGTGAAACAAACACTCAATCTTCAATAAAACTCTTTTCTTATTAATATGTATATCCAGAGTTAGGGGAGGGAGTTGGCCAGCAATTTACCATGAACAGTCAATCCACCAGCTTGGGGAACAGACATTCACTGCTATGTGGTAACGAGACAGTGTGCAGTCTTGCTGACAGTAAAGAAGTATATCTAGTTCATCTGACTGAGGAAAGTGAAAATTCACTAATGAAACTTACCATTTTAACTGTGTATACTGCTTGTATTTGAGTTAACTCGATGTGATACTGCAGTATCACAAGTGAAACTTGAGGTGTTTCGCAACAAAATGAATCTGTAAACAATTCAGTACGTTTCATAATTGTAAAGTCCTTTTTAAAACATTATGTATTTATTTTTCAATAAAAGCTGTACAACAAACTGTGTTTCTACTATGTGTTTCCCTTTCAGCAAAATGAGGCACGTGTATTTACTGTAATTGTATGTTCAATATATCATTCCCTTTGATGGTCAACATTCAGAGACTATACTGATTTACCCACTTCTGCTTAATGTATGTTCTTTTCAGAAGTATTTTTTCACTCACCCTATCATGTATTGGTTTGAAATTCCTAAGTTTCAGATTCATAACATCCTCAACAGTTTTGCTGACTTCAGGTGGAGGTGGTACACATGGCCTCGGTGGATCACAGTCTTCATAGTTCCCAAAACCATCTCGTGTCCTTTCTCCTGGCACAACAGATGAAACCTAAATAACAATAATAAATAATAATAATAATAATTCTAACAAATGGATTTTCAGTACACAAGAAAACAACCTCTTCGAGATGTTTCTACCAACTGTGAAACCAGTTTTATAAAAGGAAACATGAAAAGGTTGTGTGTGAAGTTAACAAGCAAACTGTAGATGAGAAAATTTAATGAAAGGAAACAAAAATGAGCCCTTGTCATTAAAATCCCTAAACTCATATAACAAACCATGCACTCAAGAAGAGGAAAAGAATTGAAAAAGCATCTGTCAGCCTGTTGTTCTATCTGATACAAGTAGTTGGAAATAACTGCATAGTCATAACTTTCGAACTTTTTAAATGTTTTGGTATGTATCATCTTTCAAGAACTGTAATCTCTTGCACCTAAAATTATTTCATATACCTTAAAAAATCATGAAGTCTGCCACTTACTGAAAATTCCCACCCTATTCTCCAGGAATGATAAAGTCAAACAGAAGGCTGCGGGGTGCATGCAGCTCCCTTGCCCAATACCTCTGTTATTATTATTATTGCAGCTATATTGATCCTTTTTTCAGGATAAGTCTAATGAGCTATATATTAGAATTTAATTCTACATAGTTTTGTTGTAGTTCTTTCCAGGCTGATCGATCTTGAGCCACCCTCTACCAGTTCACGCCTGTAACTCGAAGTATATCCTTATCCCAGCGATCCGGGGGTCTTCCTCTTGCTCATTTCAGGTTTCTCGGTATCCAATCCAGCACTACCATAGTCCATCTTTCATCTCTTTTGCGAGCAATATGACCGGCCCATTGCCATTTTTGGGTCATGACTCTTTTTAAGAACTAATATGCACGGCCCTTTTCCTGTCTCTTCTTCTAAGCCTTGCTCTTTCCATACTTCGCTGGGCAGTTCTCAGTTTTTGCTTCGTGTGACTATTTAGGTCCAAGTCTGCCAGGCATATGTGAGGACCGGTAATACACATTGTTCAAATACCTGTTTTTTAAGATGTAAAATTTAAGATGTAAGATTCTTCCATATGCTCTCCAGCCCAGCTTTATCCGTCTGTAGTTCTCAGGCTTTGAGTCGCCATTCATATTGATCAGTTGGTCAAGATAGATGTATTGATCTATGGACTGAATACCAGAATCTTTCGTGTCTGCCTTGTCTTTATCTTTTTCTGCCCATTTATTTTGCACGATTTTGCTTTTTGATATATTTATTTTAAAGCCCACTTCACTGCACGCTGCCTCTAGTTCTTTTATCAGTTCTTTGAGCTCTTCCAGACTGAGAGTAAAACTATATCATCAGTGAATCTTAAGTTGTTGAGACTTATTCTATTTATTCTCAAACCTCGGTTTTTCCATTGGATTTTTGACATTGCCAACTCTAGGACTGATGTGAATAGCTTGGGGGATATAGAGTCTCCTTGTTTTACCCCTCTTTATACTGGCAACACTTTGGTGGCTTCAGCGATGTTGACAAAGGCAGTGGAAGTGATGTGGATGTTGTACAGTAAGTCGATATAGGCTGGATTCACTCCTTGTTCTAAAAGGGACTGTTTTGCGTGTTTGTCACTACCTTCCTGCCTTCAACTTTGGAAAGTGATCCTTTGTTATTTTCATATCAGAAAACTGTTACAACATTTTGTTCTAATATACCAATCAGCCTTCCAATATGTTGTCATATTAATGTACATCTGACGAAGTGCTATTAAGCAGAAATATGTTTCTCTAGATTTATATGTGAGAAGAGTGGATTTGATTGACAATAATAAATCCTACAACGAGCAAAAAATATTAAGTTCTTGTAAAGAAAATTTTTTTTATCTGTATAAAAATAATGACAACTGGATGGATCAAGGAAATTGAGGAACAAATGTAATTGTTTTCACCCTTGCTTGCAAAACAGAGTGTAGCTTGGGACCCACATTATGAGTCCAAGATGAATAAAGAAGGCACAAACTAGTAAGCATTTTGATATATGTCTCCTAAATGATGGAACAAGTTTGATAAAGAATATGATATATAATACACTGAACGAACACAATTGATCGCATGAATATAGAGAATGTGTGAAGAAATATGTTTATACATTAATGGAAGAATTACAACTGATTCATTTACAAAGGTGTGAAGATAAAAGAATAAGCACAATAACATTAGGTCACTAAGTACAAGAAGAATGGAAAGTATCTTTAAAAAGATACTTTGAAAGATGACAACAGACAATGGAGTATTTACTTTATACAAGAAGCAGTAAGAGAACTGAATAAAACAATACTAGAAGATGGTGACAGAGTTTGTGATAGCCGGTGTGAAAATACTCTGCTCACTTGGCTAATCACTATATAAATTCTCAACGCTGAGAGAAACTTCGTTCTTACGAAGAAAATATTGTTGAAATAAAGGAAATGAGAAACAAAATATATTTTCCACAATAGCAACCGTCTAATCACTATTTCAAGTTTATCATAATAACTAAAGCAATTATTTAGTTTTACAGAAAAATAGATTCATGATTCTTTAAGATTCTATAAAAACTATCAGTTCATTGAGTCAGCTGCAGACGTGTAGGTATTTCCATTTCTTATAATGCTGTATCACGCCAGAAATCATAACAAAGGGCTTTAATTCATTATAATCAACTGATGTGAGAGTTAAAGTACTGCCCCTACAGATATCTACAAAAAAAAGTCTTTAGAGTACGAATTCATTGATTTTATAGTAACATTTTATTTAAATGATGATCTAATCCAATGGAAAGTATTCAATCCAGTTTTGATTGATTCCAAAAAAATAATAGCCCTATAAATATAAGAAAAAGCAACAGTAACAAAGGAGGAAAATTAACTAATTCTGCAATTCAGTATTCAATCAAACAAGGATAGAGGAAGCAAAAACATTATTTATCAAAATTGAAACAAAAAGGCTGCAATGATTTTAAAAAAAAAAAAAAAAAAAAAAAGAGGAAAGAAAGATCGAAAACACAATTTAAATACATCTTTATCATGGTTTTTTTTTTTTTTTTTTTTTTTATTTTTGCTTGTGGCTTTACGCCTTGTTGACGTCAAGGTCATTAGAGGCGGGATGGGATTGGTGACAAGGAATGTGATGGAATTCGAACATAGCCTTTTGAAGGAAACATCCCGGCATTTGCCTGGATTGATTTAGGGAAACCATGTAAAACCCAAATCTGGATGCCCGGATGGGGATTCGAACCGACGTCCTCCCGAATGCGAGGCCAGAACATAACCATTCACCCACCATGCTCGGTATCATGTTGGAGTATAAAAATCTTATAGAGAGAAATGGAGAGACGTAATAAGAATCATAGGAATTTTTTATATGGAAAGCATACACCCAGCATTCACCAAAGTTGAAGGGAGGAGGGCAGCAGCAACACAAAACAATACACAAACACAGAAAATGCAATATTTCTGGGTCGCAGCAGTTTTTTCTTTCCATTGTTCCCAAAAGGAATTTTTTTCTTTTATTAGTAGGTAGTGGACAATGAAAGGAAGGAATTCGGTCATGGCCTTTAGAAGGAATCATTCTCACAATCATCTGGTATGATTTCTGGAGACAACGGAAAACTTACATCTGTATGTGTGGACCGTGGATCAGAATAGTGTTTAACTGAATGTTAGTGCTAGAAAGGTTTGCAGTGCAGAAAATTTGGAATATTTGTAGGATATGATGCCTTGAGTGAAAGAGTTTGGGATCAGAAAAGATGCTTCTGCCTTGGATGATCAAACAATATGCAACAGTTTTGGTAAGGAATGGCTAAAATCTGTCAGATTTATGGCATTGTTGAATAGTGGCTTATAGCAGAGTATGTTGGTGACCTTTTAGTAGTAGATGTCATATTACTTTACAAAGATGATGTTGATGTGAAAATTGTTGGAGATAAAGGAAATGCCAGATGCAGCAACCATTATATCATTTGATATAGTGAGTATATTTTCAAAAATATGCCCTTCATTCTTATAATGGAAATAATTGATCTATCATGTTTGATCACATCACAAAATTATTTTGTACAATATGAAGGGTTACCAATGTCCAGCACAATATCTGGAATAATGGCTTCCATTCTCATGCTTACTTAGAATATGAAATATTTAGAACATTATCCCAAATAAATGTTATAACCTAATCTGTTGGTAATTTGCCACTTAAATGAGCTTCAAACAAGCATAAAAGAATTTCATACCTATACAAACAGCAAACACAAAGACATTAGTTTCACTAAGGAGAAAGAAACAAATAACCAATTATATCTCTTACTGTAAAATATGCAAGAGTGCTCAGTCATACAATGATTTAAGAAAGGGACCACGCACAAACTATGTGGCTCGGTCCAGGGGGGGGGGGGGGGGTTGGCTGGAAGGCTATGCTAGGCTACGTGGGGGGAGGGGTCCGAGCCAGGCCACATAGCTTTCCTTTCATAACATTTTTTACAGTTAAAATGAGGAATAGAGCTCACAACAGCATGTGAATACTTATTTCCCTCAGTTAATTATCTCCGTATGCAATTTACAATAGTCTGACAAGAGAAAACAGTACAAAATGTCTTCTGGAAACAAAAGGGGGAAAAAAGCTACATGCTATGTGGGGGTTACAGGAAAAGCCACTTAGGACTACGTGGGGGCGGAGGGGGGATTCACAGGAGGCCAAAATGGAGCTACATGGTTTATGCACGCTCCCAATTGGGATTCATCTAAATATATATTACAAGGTTCCATGAGTGCTGAACAAGTGTCATGAGCAATTTATCTAAACGATACGTGTTCTATAAAATCAACTTCAAAGTGCATTGCTAGCACATGTGTTCTATAGAATGATTGTGCTACAAACTGTTATTAATGTGTGTTTGGTTTCTAATTAGAACGTGTATTCTGGATTAAAGTGAACTCTGATTATATTGCTGGTTATCTGTAGTTGTGAAAAAAAATATTTGAATAATAGCGTTATTAAATGTGATTACTAGAAATTCCAAATTTCATTTTTGAGAGAAAATTATCTATAAATCTTGAAGTAAGTAATAGAGTGATCAGTATCACTGGCAGCCATATATTCATCTCTCATAATCTGTATTTCAAAATTCCTATAATTTGGAATTTTTCTGTATGCATTAGTAATTTTTTGAGTAAAACTTTGGTCGAGCATAAACTATTAAAACCAACAAGTGATGTGCAACATTCTAATTAAATGAAAACTGTTACTTGAAAAGTCAGGGAAAAGAAGCAAACCAGGCTCTATAGCCTAAATATAAAAAGAACTTGTATAAAATCAACTTCAAAGCTAGCTCATGTGTTCTGTAGAATCATTGTGTCACAAACTGTTATTAACGTGTATTTGGGGAAATTGAAATAAATCACTATGTTTGTCTAGGAAAAACATGGTAAGATAAACAATTACATATATGTTACAGCAACTTACATAACACAATGATCTCTTTGGATGTTTATCTCAGGAAATATCTGGATGATATTCTGCTGCAACTGAGCTTGTACTCCAACTGAGCAAATTACCTATGACTGCACTCAGTGCGATTGAAAGGTATACCCAGTTTACAACATGAATAAAACAGACAATATAGATTCTATTCCAAATTCTAGCCATTTGTAATGACTGAGGTTTCAAATTAGTTTCCATATCATTTCCTCTAATGCTGAGATGGTATAGTAACTACCACATATCACATTGTTAATTGTTTGCAGCCTACATTTAACCCCAGAGGAAATAATCACAAAGGACAGATCTGGAGAATAAACCAGCCATTTCAGAGCACCAGACACAGTAATGAGGCATCTTGTAATCAGCCATTTCACAATGCCCATAGACTTTATTAATGTGGGTACAGTAGCTATTGGAGCTAAAGAGACACATTTAGAATTTTGTTTAGTCTACACTCCAGGAAATTGTACTGTACCTCTAAGTAATTGAATGTAAACAATCACACTATGCTTTTTACACCCTCAAAAAAGTTTGACCTTATTATACCAAATTCTGTAACAGTACACAGTAACAAGCTCACCAAGAAAAAGTTGTTCATCGAGATTTTGTATAGTGTTTGTATCCCAAAACTGAAAAATTTGTTTGTTGATACATTCTAATAAATGAAAACGAGCATCACCACTAGACACAGCTACAAATAATGCTTTCCAGCTTAAGATTCCTTAAGTTCTTGCACAATTATTATCTTTTAAGGATAAAACTAGAAGACTAAGTGTAAATTTCGCTTCACACTCCGATCATTAAGATGAGACCATCATGGAGATCTGGTCTGCCTCATTACTGCAAACTTGGATAGTGTAGGATCTACTGGGCAAATTATTCTGCAAAGTTTAACATGTCTATCTGAAATTCCTTGCCCAGTTTAGAACAGTTTTCTTGTTACAAATCCTTCCATGTTAACTTACTGTGAAATGACTTCATTACATGGACAGCAACCATTTTTCAAAATACACAACACTCGCTACTCCAGCAACTGGAATGCCATGGTTGATGCTATGCAACAACTGTCACCAACCTTCGGACAAAGTATAATTACTGGATAATGGATGAAATTAGTGTAAGTACAGTAGCATAAACATCATTTAATTCAGCCCAAGCATTACCAATTACAGTCCCACCTTGACTTGGGCTGTTCACCCCCAGTTTATATATTAGTCTTTCCGGCTGCCAGTTCAAAAATATAATGTCTTACTGATACTTCCCAACTTGAACTTCTGGATTATTTTTTAACTTTCCACAAAAGAGAAATCATTCTGACCAGTCACAAGGCCTGGTAATTCTGCCATCCTGCCACTACGAATGATGAAACCAAAGTCCACATTAGAGTTGCAAATTTATCACCATGCATTTAGAACCAGGTGTGCCAACTAGGTTCCAACTTGGCAAAAACTTTGTGGAATATTTCTATTTGCATGCAGATTTAACATGTTACCTTTATAGTTCTACTGATTTGTTGTATTTATCCCTTAATCTAGTATATATGGAAACATAAAAATATCTCATTTTCAGTTAAACTGGGGACAGGGAAAGGACTATCCATGTAAAAACAAATCTTACTAAAGTGAACAAACAATGCTTCAAAAAAAACAATTAAGAGCCAGTTATGTTGTAAGCTTTGGCATGTGCACACTTCCCGAACCATATGGCTATCACATGAAAGATGTAAAATTGAAATGTTGTATATGTTTTCGTTCATCACGTATGTTTTTCACTCGTCGCAGCCTTCAACATTGGTGAGTAATGAGTCATTTTTCCTATCCATTGTTATTTATATTGCCTAAAAGCCGTTTCCTTTTTCCTTAGTTTCATTGAAGTATAGTGAATAATACTGGGATGTCCACATAGGTTAGTCTAACTAGTATATCAGATGAACCCAAAATCATACAGCAAGCCACGTTGTGCGCACATCCCCTTGCCAAATGGCCTAATCCTACCTACATGAATAATATTGTAAGCCAAAATATTGCAAAGTGTTTTTATATTTTTGTGTTCATCTGGCCCTCCATTCTTCATCTGTGATAAGTGAGGGGTTATCTTCTCTATTGTTCCTTACTTTCATTGCCCAATGGCACTTTCAGTGTCACCATTATCTAAGTAATTGTCCACTATAGGAATTTCAAAATAGAACAGCAAAATGAACCACCACTTAACTTAGATGATGGTTGTATGGCATGAACACATAAAAAAGACAAGAATTTGAAAAACATCATGTATTTCGGGTCGTGGCCCTTTGTCAACAGAAGAACATTATGGAGGATGGGTGCTGTAGGATACAATCTCACAGAATGACTGTTAGTCAGAAACATGGAGGGGGGGGGAGGGGGTAAATTCAAACAGAGGACAAGGAGAATGGGATAGTAAATTGTAGCTAGTATCTAAGCAATGAAAAATGTTGCAAAAAGAGAAGAATAATACAGTAAAATCTTCACAACATAAATCTAAGTAAGCAAATATAAATAAGTAAACAAAATAAAATCAAAAAAGAAAAAAAATCAAGGAATCTATGCAGTTGAACATCACCTCTGGTATGTGGTGGATCAATTTAAACAGTGGGGATGGAGGGAATGAAAGGATAGAGGGAAGGAAAAGTACTGACCGGGTATTATCTCAAATTGAGACCAGGAAGTCGCCTTTTGCCCATTTTGTATTGGTAGGCTAGTTCCCACCTTCTGAGTTTAGAGGGGCTGCTGTTGTTTAGGAGGACTCTGATAGCACGGACCATGAAACAAGAATTAAAATTATTGGTGTCATGGGAAATGGCATGGACAGCTACTGAAAGTTTTGGATTCCGAGTGAATACTGTCTGTAGCTGTCCATGTCATCTCTGATGACACCAATAATTTTAATTCTCGTTTCGTGGCCCATGCTACCAGAGTCCTCCCAAACAACAGCAGCCCCTTTGATCTCAGAAGGTGGGAGATTGCCTACCAATACAAACTGGGCACAAGGCAACCTCGTGGTCTTAATTTCAGATAATACCCAGTCAGTACTTTCCCTTCCGTCTATCCTCTACTTGCCTCCATACCTAGTGTCTAAGTTGATTTACCCCATACCAGAGGTGATGTTTAACTGCATAGGTTCCTTGATTTTTTTGATTTTTTGATTTAATTTTGTTTACTTATTTATTTTTCTTACTCAGGATTATGTTGTAAAGATTTTACTGTGTTATTCTGCTCTTTTTGCAACATTTTTCACTGCTCATGAACTAGCTCCAATTCACAATCCCCCTCTCCTTGTCCTCTGTTTGAATTTACCCTTACCATGTTTCTGACTAACAGTCATTCTGTGAGATGGTCTCCTACAGCACCCACTCTCTATAACGTTCTCCTGTTGACAAAGGGCCAAGACCCGAAATACACAGAGTTATTAGCGTTATTGTCTTTTTTTATGTGTTCACACCATATAACCATCATCTAAGGTAAGTGGTGGTTCATTTCGCTATCCTATTTTGAAATTCCTATTCGCTAATTAGAACCTATTATTTTCTGGTTACCATAATTGTCCACTATGATATACATGACAAGCAACAAATGTTACTAACCGAGCAATGTGTTGTCACAGCCGTTGTCAGTGGTCCCGCCAACTGGGCATTTCTATCTGCGACCGGCACTTGTCTGGAGCAACAGACCACAAAAATCACAGTGAATAACAATGAGCATCACAATACACAGAAACTTTTAAGAATAGTATTCATGATTTTTATCACTTTAATTCTACTTGTATATGAATATAAAGTTGGCCATACACAATTGCTCCATTTGGATGTCATCTGTATGGATGACATCCCAAAGCGTAGCACATACACCATCATTCCATCAGTCCAGTCAGCCATGACAATGAAAAACTAGACAAACCAAACAACAATAGGTTGTCAATTGCTATACAACAATCTAGTTACGCCAAGTACTAAATAAAATTAACCTGAATTAATTTTAAATGATATTCAAATTTTTGAATACTGAATGCAAATGCTGAGAATTAAAAAAACATTCAAAAAAGTGCATAGTTATGAAAAATAAACTCTGTGATATTACAAAAATTTTAAAAAATACTACAATATGATTATAAAATTTAAGTAGTTTAGCAGGCCAAAAATAGTGACAGTTGTAAAACAACATATTTAAACAAGTAGGCTCATATAAAATTAATCTTATCATATTATGGTCCTTTAAAAAGAAGACCGCAAAGAATATTTTTTTTTTAACGTGGTTTCTCTGTTGGCTTCTATGTCTTTATTTTTAAATAATATTACAACTGATCTATTGCCACATTTATTTATATTTTGTCATGGTAGTCAGGATTAAAGATCTACAAGCATGGTAAGTCTTTATACTTCTCAATAATCAATAGTCTTATTGAGACGACATTTTTTTAAAAAAATGATAATATTAATATCATTTTAATTGTTACTTAATAATATTTAAAGCTGTAATATTTTCAATTCTACATTCAAAATAATATTTAACTAGTAGCAAAACAAATATTTCTATAGCAGATTCAAAACAAAAAAGATATGGTACATTGTTGTGTAGTCCACTGAAGACACAGTGGTCGGCGACAGAATGAGAAGTGTTTGGACCACGGTTTCACCATACACAAGCCGACTGGGGTGATGGCTCGATGTTGCTCCACGGGTTTTTTCCCCACACACCATCAGTCGGCTTGATGGCATGATGGACGAAACTGATGGATATTGGAATGACCGGATATCCAAATAATCCTGTCAGTCCACATCATCCACATCAATTTCTCCACAGACAACACGATAACGGAGTGGCATCGCTCCATGTAGATGGATGGAGCAATCGTGTATGGCCACCTTAACATTTGGAGATGTCTTTGGCTAAATTATTTGTTGAAATTGCTTTGCTATGATTCCATCTCATTTTCCAATACTTTTTGAAACCCTTAGCAACTGTGAGCAATACATATCTCAGTTCTGATAAACATAATATAATAACATAAATGTCCAGATTATTTAACAATTAATATTCTATGCCTATGGATTATTAATTCTAGATACAATGCTTCAGGTTTCCCATACCAAACAATTACAGTAACATCTGACAATGCCAACACATTGTTCAATGCAGGAGGCAGTAATCAAAAAGACAATTAAGCTAGAGGTCACATATTTTCACTGAAGTAGATGAGTCATGTATTTCAAATGAAGAGTTCTGGATGGAAATGTATACACTAGTGGAAGTAAAGAGAACCAAGGTGACTTCTAAATTTATTATAGTAACATTATTATAAATTATCTATAAAATTATATGTAAATCAACCAAAAAACAAAACAAAAATTGAAAGAAGATACAATGGGTATAGAAATATTTCAAAAATATTCCAACGAAGTATTTTCATGGCATATTTATTAATTGAATCATTAAATTCCCTATCAAATGATTTATATGATTATTTGTGGGGAAAAAATATGCTGTAGATGCCAATCTAAAAATTATTCGTGTAAACCACAAACTCCAGCAAGATTGCTAAACGATTTGATATCCAAAATTTTCTGGCCTGACATTATATAACAGGAAATAGTAATGACATGCTGCCTTAGTTATAGTCCTTAACAACACTTTGTAACATGTTTCAACCTGCTAGCTTGTTCAGTTTGTTATGTTGGTGGCTCTCATGATTTCTGCAAAGAATACGAAAGAAGAACCGGAAAAGTGAAAGTGAAAATGTGTGAAATGATTCAGGAAGTATTGGAGATGAAACCCTATGTTTTAACAATTAAAGGCTCGCTGATGATTAATGGAAATGAGATTTCTGGAAGACCTTCAACCTCAAGCCACACCTAAAACAAAGTTCAATAAATCATTCTTGAAACCCGTAACCTGATAATTCACAGTACTAATGAAAAACTCCGAACAAGTTATGGAAAATGAAAGCAAATTTTAATGGAATAATCTGAGATGCATCAAACTGCAGTAAAGTTTGTTCTGTGTCTGTTGACAATATAGCACTGAACTGAAATATTTATTTCCAACAATGAAATCTGAACAGAAATGAAAGGGGCTTGATAATAAAACTATATATAGACCGTATCCTGCACCACCCTCCCTCCCTGATGTTCTCCTGTTGGCGAAGGGCAAAGTCCCGAAATATTCATTGTTTTTCCTGTTCTTGTGTTTTTATATGTGTTCACCCCACGAAACCATCATCTAAGGTAAGTGGTGGTTCATTTCGCTATCCTTTCGCTACTAAGGACCTATTATTTCCTGGTTACTAAAACACTCCTGGAAATTGAAATAAGAACACACTGACGCCGGTGTGTAAGACCCACATACTTGCTCCGGACACTACGAGAGGGCTGTACAAGCAATGATCAAATGCACGGCACAGCGGACACACCAGGAACAGCAGTGTTGGCCGTTGAAGGGCGCTAGCTGCGCAGCGGTTGGGCACCGCCGCAGTCAGTGTCGGCCAGTTTGCCGTGGCATACGGAGCTCCATCTCAGTCTTTAACACTGGTAGCATGCCACAACAGCGTGTACGTGAACCGTATGTGCAGTTGACGGACTTTGAGCGAGGGCGTATAGTGGGCATGCGGGAGGCCGGGTGGACGTACCGCCGAATTGCTCAACATGTGGGGCGCGAGGTCTCCACAGTACATCGATGTTGTTGCCAGTAGTCGGCGGAAGGTGCACATGCCCGTCGACCTGGGACGGGACAGCAGCGACGCACGGACGCACGCCAAGACCGTCGCATCCTACGCAGTGCCGTAAGGGACCGCACCGCCACTTCCCGGCAAATTAGGGACACTGTTGCTCCTGGGGTACAGAGAGGACCATTCGCAACCGTCTCCATGAAGCTGGGCTATGGTCCCGCGCACCGTTAGGTCGTCTTCCGCTCACGCCCCAACATCGTGCAGCCCGCCTCCAGTGGTGTCGCGAAAGGCTTGTATGGAGGGACGAATGGAGACGTGTCGTCTTCAGTGATGAGAGTCGCTTCTGCCCTGGTGCCAATGATTGTCGTATGCGTGTTTGGCACCGTGCAGGTGAGTGCCACAATCAGGACTGCATACGACCGAGGCACACAGGGCCAACACCCGGTATCATGGTGTGGGGAGCGATCTCCTACACTGGCCGTACACCTCTGGTGATCGTCGAGGGGACACTGAACAGTGCACGGTACATTCAAACCGTCATCGAACCCATCGTTCTACCATTCCTAGACCCGCAAGGGAACATGCTGTTCCAACAGGACAATGCACGTCCACATGTATCCCGTGCCACCCAACGTGCTCTAGAAGGTGTAAGTCAACTACCCTGGCCAGCGAGATCTCCGGATCTGTCCCCCATTGAGCATGTTTGGGACTGGATGAAACGTCGTCTCACGCGGTCTGCACATCCAGCACGAACGCTGGTCCAGCTGAGGCACCAGGTGGAAATGGCTTGGCATGCCGTTCCACAGGACTACATCCAGCACCTCTACGATAGTCTCCATGGGAGAATTGCAGCCTGCATTGCTGCGAAAGGAGGATATACACGGTACTAGTGCCGACATTGTGCATGCTCTGTTGCCTGTGTCTATGTGCCTATGGTTCTGTCTGTGTGATCATGTGTTGTATCTGACCCCAGGAATGTGTATATAAAGTTTCCCATTCCTGGGACAATGAATTCACGGTGTTCTTATTTCAATTTCCAAGAGTGTATATATTCAAACCACTGCTTAACCAGAGGAGATATTTGGCTTGATAGATTCTTTGATTTACCTTTTTTTCTGCTTACTTATATTTACGCTGATAAGATCTTATTATATTATTTTGTTTTCTCCACCCATCTGAGATTAGTTTTGATATTTCGCAATGCTCGGGTGGTACCTGTAAATCACAACCCCTCTACCTGTCCTTTGTTTGAACTTATCCCCACTATGTTCCTGGCCAATGTTCACTCTGTGAGCTAGTCTCCCTCAATGTTCTATAGTTGATGAGGGGCTAAAATTCAGAATTTGTCTCATCCCAGTAGCCAACTGTGAAATGAGCTTTCTATCGTCAGTATTATTTTGGTTGTCATGGCGGAGCGGTGTCGATTTATTAAAACTCTACATTTCAGCGATTATACTGTGGCTTTCATCAGAGTACTCGCTGATGAAATCCACACCAACAATAATCTGACACGACTCCACTGAGAACAAAGATAATACAGACAACAACCTCAGAGTTCTATGTAATCGTTATTCTATTGTGACTTTATAAGATGTCTTTGCGAGGATATTCAAAGAAAATGGCAGGATCTTTAGAGCAAGGACAATAATACACCAGTCCTCAGTTCATTCTGTATGCAACAGTTTTTGGTGAAGAATTCGATGACTTCCTTCTCCCATGCCGTTTATTTGCCTGATTTGGCACTCTATGACATTGGAGTACTCCCCTATTTGAAGAAGAAGTTAATGGGTCTCTGGCTTAAGATTCTAGAGAAGAGATGGCGTTCGACTAATGGGGAAAATGATGGGACCAGTGTCAAGCAAATATTGAAGCTGCAGTGTCTCAAATATAAAAAATCTCACTAATTTCTCTTTTATAATAAAAATCTTATGAATTACTAAACTTTAAATTATTTGAATATGTTAACAATGTATTCTAAAAATTGAGAAAATAACTCATCACTCACGAAAGTTGAAGGCTGTGGCAAGTGAAAAACATACGTGATAAACGAAAACATATACAATAATTCGGTTATACACCTTATTCACGTGATAGAAAACAAGCCATATGGGTCGGGAGGTTTACCACATGAATCAAGAGACAGTCTCCTATAACACCCACCCTCCATGATGTTCTCCTGTTGACAAAGGGAAAAGACCTGAAAATTACTATGGCATATGTGTTCATGTCTTTTTTATGTGTTCACAACACGCAGCCATCCTCCGAGGTAAGTGGTTGCTCATTTCGTTACCCCAATTTGTAATTCCTTTTCGCTACTTAGCTCCTATTTTTTCATGGATATATATATATATTCAGATAGGAGAAAAACCACTACTAACCACAGAGAAATATGGCATCGGACATGGAAAAAACACGTCACACAAAGAGCATGAAATTTTCAGACTTATAGCCCTTGTTGAGCAATAGAAAGAGGTGGCCGCATGATGGAAGCTAGTAGCCAACTGAGTATGCGGGCCAGGCTGGCAGCTCATGGGGGGAGGGGGGGGGGAAACAACATGGGTGGAAGTGTGGATTGGAGTTGAAAGGCATAAACCCAAAAACAATTAACATAACCATAGAAATTTGTCACGGAAAAGCAGTATATGACAGCAGAAAATATTTTCTTCTCTTTTATATGGATATACAACATATAAAAATATATAAAATTTTAAATTTTTTGAAAATTTTAAAAATTAAAAAAAAAAAAAAAAAAATTGTGATGATTCTGAGGGGAATGGTAGGGTGTGGAGAATGGGCGGAAGAGAAGGAGGAATACTGGTGCTATCTTAAATTAAGTCCTGGTGGTTGTCTGGTTCCCATTTATACTGATAAGCCAGTTACCACCTTCTGAGCTCAGAGATGCTACTTTTGTCCAATATGACTTAGATGGCATGGACCATGATGGAAGCACTGAAATTTTTGATATCATTAGTTGGGGCATGATAAGATACAGAGTGGTCCGGGTTCTGGGTAAATACCATTTGTCTGTGTCTGTTCATTCTGGTGGCCAGTGGATTCGTGGTCAGGCCAATGTAGGAGACTGGGCAATGGTTGCAGGTGAGTTGCTTTATATACACAAGTTAAAAATCCTGGGATGGGGAAGCTTTCCCCAGTTACAGCCCACATACTTTAGTTTAATTAATTAATTATTATTTCATCTATGACTCAAATATCATGAACATATTCTATAACAACATCACTGTTTGGGTTTTATTTTCAAGTGGCCAGTAAAATGCAACAAAAGTATTATTAATATGTAGTATTTTCAGATTTTAAGATATCAGCTGTAATATAGGTAGTTCATGAATGTCGTAATACAAATGACACACAACTGATAAAATTCACAGTAAACTCATTGTTTGGAGGAGCTCAGAGGTAGTTTTTACTAAAAATGTAGCGGCTTTGATGTAATTCTGACAAAAATGTAATAAAAATGTTTTATACATGTGGACCTCAAAATTTTGTAAGCAAGAGTGTCTGCAATTCAATTTCTTTACAGGAGGAATAGTTCCCTTTGTTGTTGTGCCAGAGCCGTTTGTGAAAGTGTATTTAACAGCTGTGTGAATATAGTTTAAAAAGTTAGGGGTTTTCATTTTATCAAGCACTGAAAAGTTGAAATGAGATGCATTGAAATGAGTTAATCTAGGAAATATTCTACCTTCATGAAGAATAGGAAGGTTTGTTTGAACGATGTTGCAAGAGGTTATGCTAACTTTTGTTGTGTATCAATTCCGCCTGGTGATTCCTTCTTATTTAATGTTTTGTAGTTATTGGCGGGAAAAAAAGTTATCTCTTCTTCAGTTGCACAGTTACCTTTCTTATTTTAAATATTGTATATAAGCCATTCTAATTACAGAAAGATGCATAAGCATTTCTTTGTTCTTATAAGTTCATTAATTTTTTACAGTGTTTTCTGCCAACACCAGCCGAACTAAACACAAATAAAATCTGTATCATACTTCCTTCAAAGAGGAATTTGCAATGATTTAGTCCATCCTCACAACGCAGTCATCTATCTTAGCAGCCAACACAAAACAAAAACCAAACAAAACAACACTTCAAGAAATCTATATGAGCATGCTTGGAAAACAGAATAACTCATAAATCCAGTATCACCACAAGGTTCTCTGCCAGTTTGTAGCAATCTTCAATTTATTTTAGGGAAGGAAGTTGATCCAGTGTTCACAGCTACAGTAAATGGTAATATTTAAATAATTAGGGACATTCATTATTTAATGCATTAGACCCTGAACACCACAAGTAAAATATGATTTCATTATTCCCTGACATAGCCTAAATCCTAAAAAGTCAATAAGTGTAGCACAGCAACTATAAAATAGCAAACTCACTTTAAATATGGTTACCTTTTTATCCCTCCATCATATGCTGTAATCACCTGCCGAGACAGGAAGTGGCGTCTTTTGTAGTCCAGAAGGCCTTCTGCAAGGGCAAAAGTAACTTCAGCCATATCAGGAAAAAACTAAATATACCAACGTAAGACAGGTACTATGAGAATAATAAGAATATGATAATAATACAAGGATATACTGCAGCAAAAACGACCCATTCTATCAAATATATCAATAGTTTCTAAAAGTTGTATTATTATTATTATTTAATGTCAACTTAAAGAAGATAATTAAGCACAAATAAAATATAATATTAATTAAATATCAATATTGAGGGATGGTGTGGCTTAGTGCAAGGTATTCAGATCTATGCGTAGACTTCTATATTGGACAGTCCAGTACAATGTGGTCCACAGTGGCAACTTCATGGAGTCCCCACTTATGTACTGTTGCATTACATTCTCTGTGTTCTACAGAAAACCTATTTGGCTGAGACCAAAGTCACCTTAACTGGTCAAGCCCTGAAATGCAGGTAATTAGATCTAGTATAAGCTTACAACTGTTTGGGCTCATAGATTCCCACTCCTTTCTCTACTTCACTGATAGATCAAAGTTGTTATTCCTGAACTTCCCTATTCCTAGATGGGTAGGTCTCCTTTATTTAAAGTGTGTATGAGGTAGGTCCTGAAGGACACTATGGGCCAGCATTGATTGTCTCAGCAGGTGATGTGGAGCAATGTTTTCTGTTTAACACAACTCAATGTTCTCATAGTGGTATTGAGCTTGGCATCAGCTTCAGCAGTATGCGTGAGCTCTACCAAGTCAGGTACAGCACAACATTCTGTTGTGAAGAGTATGAGGACAAGAACTGTTCCTTGAAGAACTTATGCATCTATGCCCCATACAGAACCAGCCAGTTTCTTTATGAGGTTCACACAACTTAACACTTTCTCTACAGGCTCTCTTCAAACTGCAATTCCTAGGAGATGTGATGGATTCTTGAGAGCATTTAGGAAATTACTTCCAATGTTGTGAAGTGGGAAGGCACAAACAGCATCACTCCCAAGAGATGTGTATCATAAATGTATTATACCAGTCTAATGTGACCTGCAAGGAAGTCAGCCATCAATTGTATCTCATGCGAGTCTAGTCACAAGAGTGAAACATGGCATGTCAATACATGTTAAGTTTGTGGATGAAGTTGAAAAAAATAATACTTGTAAACACGTTCATCATTTAAAATTATTTCAAATGGTTTTTAGTTAACATTTGCATTTAATAGTCTGAAAGATGTTGACAGCACTAAATTGTTACATTTTTCGATTATTCATTAGAGGGGAAAGCACAATATTATTCAGTATAAAGTGTGTGGGAACCATCAATCTACTACATGTAGTTAGTTTAAAAAGTCAACAAGCAGTAATCATTTAGATGTATATGTAAAAGAATCAATGAACAGTTCTGTAATAAGTATGTTGATTGCAAAACCGCAACTAGTGCTGATGAGTGTATAGGATTGTGATACCCCAAGGCAATCGTTGCTTAATAGACCGCTGACAGGTACTGAAAAGGTACCCAGCAATGGATCACGTTGGCCCTCATCGATTTTAGCAAGTCAAGACCCCAATCTTGGATCGTTGACAGGAGGTTTGGCTTTAAAAATCCCTTGCAGCGATGTCAAGAATTCATTTTCACCTAATTCCGACTCACCACCCAACACCGAAGCTGGTGCAGTGCCGATCCTGGGACAGCATGGCTGAGCAGCTCATGGAGACAACACAGTACGGTTCCATGGAGGTCGCTGTCTAACTACAAGATGGGAAACAATATTTGATGGGTCCGGAGATGGCATAGTTTCAATAACCCCCTCTCAGATTACTATGGAGGTTGGGCCCGCTCCTCGCTAGTTGTGCAGAACTAGTAAAATTACATACTTAAATGTTGTTGAGAATCCATAGTAGAGGGATGATCTGTATATATAACCTCTGAATAATAAATTTTTTATATATGATAGCAGCATTGCTTGATTATTTAAGAACCTATAGCTGGATACTTAAGAGTATTGAACCACTGTCATAATTGACCTATGGCCTGGCATATGCTTTCATCAGCATTTCTGTGTAACTCACTTCTTGGCTTACTTCACCTTAAAAATAAAGAAGTTAAAGTTACTGTTTGTGTGCCCTTTGTTCAGTTGTTGTAGTATCATGAATCAATGTATCATCTGAATGAGAAATTCAATAAGTTATAATTATGTATTATGTGGGAATGTTTTCTTTTGTTGTCAATGATAAATATCGATTCCGGTTTGGCATTTGTATTGTAACATCAAGCAGACTAATTGGCAGAGAATTTAACTAGCACCACATAACATACCTTGCACATTTGTTTTTAACTAGTTTAATATTCCTATCAGTAATTTTAATTTCAAAATTTCATAAAGATCATTTTTATTTCTTAAATTTGTGTTTATTTACCTACTGTACATCATGTTTTTTTCTCTTGTTTATACGATTTAAGGATGACACCATATTCTTGGAATTTTTGTTTATCAACAATAGTTGTAATAATAACAGGCAATAGTGACGTCACTATAACTGATGCATCTTCAATTGATCCAATGAAAAACTCAGTTAGAAACTACCACATGCATAGTTATTATGAAGACTACAAGCAGACTGAAGGTATGATATCACTTTGCAGTGTACTTAGTTTGTGGTAATAAGTTGTATGTTGATATTAACACTTGTAGGCAATGCAAATTGATGAAACTCAAGTATCAGTCAAACAACCACAGAATTGCACAATGTGAAGAGGGCACAATCTTAGGTAACTCCCAGGTATTTTTGGGGGAGGGGGTCTTTGTGCTCTTCTGAAATTTGGACTTATACCAACAATGTCAAATAGGTTTGAATCTCCACTTACAGAATAATGTATAGAGTTGGTTGAGACTCTATTTTCACAATTTGGAAGTTTCTAACCCGGTAAGGAATTGCCAGATCATTGGCATAATGCATTCCTGCAGCTAAGTGGACATAATAGGACCACAATATACAAATTAGATAGCACAAGCACCAGCATTGAGACAGCCCATTGTTGAGGACATTTCAGCGACACTTTTGGGCCCAACAGTGGAGCTGGAAGTTGCGATTACTCAGCATGTTGTTCCAGAGTTTGTCAATATTTTTATACAGTGCAGGATGTAGGAACCAGACAGTATCATAAGCTGCTGATGTGTCAACAAACACAGCTGCTGTCTTCAGTTTCCTTTGGAACCTGGTCTCTGTGTGGATTACAAACAAGAGCAACTGCTTTGAATTGCATCCAGCCTGCTCAGTAGGAACAACCCTATCTCATAGACCCAAGCTTTTACCATCCTCGCAAGCAGTATAGATGCTGTGCTGAAAAGAGAAATTGGTCTATAAGTTTGAGGATGGCAATAACCTTAGCTTCCGTAAAGGCAGGTGACAACTGTGAAGTCTACTATATTTAATTGAAGAGTCCAAGTAACCATGTCATTGCGATAGAACCCTATATTGGTGAGTAATTCCACATTATTCTGTTGGTACAGTAAGGAACTAATCTAATTTTAGTTAATTTAAACTGTTTCACATACAGCAAATGTTTTATGTATCTACAGAAATTAAATATTGTGTATTTTAATGATGACAGAGCGATAGCTGATAAAATAAAAACAAGTAAAACATTAGTTATGTGAGAAAATTCCAGCTCAAACAGTTTTATGTTCACATTAGCTATCACTTCATTTCCAGAAATCTTAGAAGATTCCAATCTGAAAGTAATAACAACGAATGCCATAAAAACTGTGCTACACTATTTAATTAATGAAAAAATATGTTTAACCACAACAAAAGAGTAAAAACTATGAACAGCCATGTAAAGAGGAAAAAAGAAAATGTTAACAATAAAAAATGAGCCTGTTTTAAATCAAAATGAATAGAAATGAGAATAAAGGAAGTGAAATCACTTACAAAGTAGGAGGTATGCGGACTGCAGAAAAAAATTACATAATTTTTCAAGTGGATCACCAACTGAAAGTAAACATTTTTTTATGAGAAAACATGTCCTAAGAAGATTGGTCTGACATTGCTCCGCTTGCGACAGAATTGTTAATTTCTAATGGTTACATAAGTTAAGCACTATATTCAAAGCAAAATTACATGCAACATGCATTGCTGCTCAGTAACATAGCAGCTTGGCGTATTGAGAGTCTATGTTCATTCCAGCTGCTGCCATTTTTTATTTCATTTTTATATTATTGGCAACTTTTATAGTTTTCTTTAAAAAAATTATAGTGATTAAAATTTTTATTCACTAAAAATTGGTTAACCTCTATGTATATATATATAACAATGAAATCAAGATGCTAAGTAGCGGAAAGGAATCAAACTAGGATAGGGAAATGAGCCACCACTTACCTTTAGATGATAGATGTGTACACACAGAAAATACAAACACAAATAATAAAGTAATTTTCGGGATAAATCCTTCGTCAACGGGAGAACAGTATGAGAGGTGGGCGCAGCTGGAGACTGCCTCCCAGAGGGGTTCTGTGTGTTCGTGCCCCACATCTATCATCTAAAGGTAAGTGGTGGCTCATTTCCCTATACTAATTTGATTCATATATATATACTGTGAAAATAGATACTTGCCGAACGTATCATTGCAATAATATATATATGGTGTGACAAGACAGAACTTTTAAGTATTTCTATAAACACAATGGTAATGTTCCCATGCTGCAGACAGATTGTTGCACACAACTGTTGGAGGCAGGAATAGGAGAGATTCTTAATTAGCATAAAAGTAACAAAGCATTTCTAGAGGTGAAAGTAAGTTTAATGTTCCACAAAAATGTTGATGAAAACCAGGATTCAAATCCCAGCTAGGCACTTTAATCACCGAGCCATCAGACCTGAATATCATTAATAAAACTTAGTTCATTCTAATAACAACACGTGCAACATTCATGTATCGAGTTCTGCCAAGCTGTTCAAGTGCAACTCATACATTTTCTTGAAATGGAAGTTACTAGATAAAACCATAATGATAAAAGTGGACAATGGTGGCAATGAAACTGTCATTAAGCACTGAAAATAGGATAGGGAAAATAATCCCTTACTTAACAAAAAATGAAGGCAGGAGGGACAGATTACTACAAAAAAAAAAAAAAAAAAAAAATGAACATTATCCACAATATTTCGGTTAATAACTTCTGTCATGTAGGAGGTAAGATATATGAATGGGGAATACAGGTCTATACCAAAAGTAGTAGGACTGATTTTAAAAAAAAAAAAAAATTTATTGAAGATATCTTTACAATTCCTTAATCCTCTTTGAAATAGCACCCTTAGGCAGCTACAAACCAAAAATTACGCTGCTGCCATTGGCCATACGCCTTCTGGAAGTCAGATTCGAGGATGCTGTTGAGAGCCCTCGTCGATGTTGCTTCAACGTCCTGGATTGAGTCAAACCGCTGTTCCTTCAGCTGCCTTTTCATCCGTGGGGATAAAAAAAAAAAAAAGTCAGTTGGAGTCAGATTGGGACTGTAGGCGGGGTGCAGCAACGTGGCAACGCTGAATTGGGCCAACAGTTGCCTTCTTCATCCTACCGTCCAATGAAGGCTCGCATGAGCAAATCAAAGATCAAGACAATGCTGATCGTGTTTTTTGACCGTCGCGGGGTGATTCATAAGGAGTTCGTTTCCTCTGGGGAAACTGTCAATTCAAACTTTTACGTGCAAGTGTCAGCCCGCCTATGAGACCGAGTGAATCGCGTCCGACCAGTCATCTCCGCCAACTGGACTCTGCATCACGACAATGCGCCGTGTCAAGGCGCGCCGTCATGAGCCAACTGTTGGCCCGAATTGACATTGCCGCGTTGCTGCACACCGCCTACAGTCCTGATTTGGCTCCATCTGACTTTTCTTACTCACATGGATGAAAAAGCAGCTGAAGGAACAGCGGTTTGACTCAATCCAGGACGTTGAAGCAGCATCGACGAGGGCTCTCAACAGCGTCCCCGAAACTGACTTCCAGAAGGCGTATGGCCAATGGCAGCAGCGTAATTTTTGGCGTGTAGCTGCCTAGGGGTACTATTTCGAAGAGGATTAAGGAATTGTAAAGATATCTTCAATATTTTTTTTTAGAAAAAATCAGTCCTACTACTTTTGGTATATACCATGTAGATGTGTGCACATATGTCTGCCATATGTCTCTCCTCCTACATGAATAAGGTTATTAACTGAAATATGGTGAATTCTGCTTGTGTTTTTTCATGTTTTTCTGGCCCTCCTGCCTTGATCTGTGCTAAGTGATGGTTATTTTCCCTCTCCTATATTATTATTAATAATGATAAAAGATCAGATTTCATATTTAGCTGTACAAATAAAATTATTAGGGATGGAATTTCATTAATCCTGAACAAGATGTCAGTTGATAGCAGACACAAGAACTGGGAAATCACATTTAAATGCATCCAATTTTTATGAAATGGTCCACTGTTGTTCATGTTCACTAAACATTGGCTATTATCTGCAAATCTCTGGTCTTGCAATAAAGATCTACAATAAGGAATCTAAAGCAAAATATAACTACATTATTGTGTCTCAGCTTGTTCTCTAGACAATCTTTACCATTAGCATTTAGTTATTGTATTTACAAAATCCACTTTACATCAGGCAGTTTAAATAAATTAATTTTATTGTCATCGCTGCATTTCTTACCTATGATTTGTGGTGTCTGAGACAGAACATTCTGCCTCACTTGCTGCTCGACTAGCTGGGGTGGGAGCTGTTGCAGGTGCATCGTCTGTCTTAAATTCTCTTCAGTTTGATGCCTATGCTGTTCTTGAAGAGCATCCATATTAGATTTTTCAAAAATAGTTGCAACTGCTGAAGCATTCAGACATACTTTTGGCATGTAATTTTTACTTTTTGCTGCTTGCTGCTCATGCTGGTTTGACTGGGCATGCTGGTGTTCTCCCAAGTTTTGACGCATTTCCTGTTCATGTAGTACTGCTTCTGAGACTGCCGTCACCTCATTCTCATCCACAGTGGTTTGCTTCTCCTGAGTCTGGATGCTTTCTTCTGTGGCATCCATCATCTGTTGTGACTCTGGATTATGTGTAGAATGTGAAACTGACTTCTGGTTTGAATTTTCTTCTTTTTGAATGGCCTCACTGTTATCATCAGTCTCTTTTTCATCCAGAAGTGACACTTCACATATTGTGCTACTCTGTTTTTCTTTAAGTAATTCTCTGCCATCTTGTTGCCCTTCAGTATTTTCTTCATAAGTTCTCAAAACAGGAGATACATTCTCGATACTCCGTTGGCTGTCTGTATGTAATCTCTCATTGAGGCGTACCTGCTGCTGGCTTTGTGCATTATTTGCAACAGGAGTGGAATGGTTTAATTGGTTTACTAATGAGTTTTCGAGGTTATCTCGATCTTCCTCCGTTTGTTCTCTATTCCCGTGTTCTGCTAGATCTCTATTTACAGCATTACTATTACTACTTTCAGAACTTGTTTGTATCTGCACTGCAGACACCGGCTGACGGAGTGATGCTTTTGCCACCTGCCTTGTGCCACCCTTTGGCCGGCCACGCCGCCGCTTTGAGATTGGTTTCACCCCAGAGTGAAGCCTAGCATCTGGCTCTCCTTCTTCTTGCATAGCTTCATTCACCTTCTGTCTGAGGGCAAGGAAACTGAGGGGAAGTGAACTCCCACTATCACGTGTTGTCTCTTCAAAAGATTTAGAATTAGAATTTTGTTTTTTCTCTGTTAAGGTCTTGTTTTCTTTTCTCTCCAGCAAAAAGCTCTTTTTGCCACTGCGTGATGGGTGAGAGGAAGGGTTTGAAGAATCTTTTATTACACTCCTGTAGAAACCATAAAATATCATTCATTACTTAAGTGAAACCAATCAACAACAGATGCACAAAAAACTACTTGCTACCTACCAATTAAAAACAGAAAAAAAGAAAAACTGTTCTTACACTCCATCTAGGACATATCATGTACATTAAGTATATGCAGTATAAAATGAATATAGCAGACTTGTTACTAACTAAACATTCCACATTTTAGATGTAAGTTTTTGCATCAAAACTACTGGTTACATTAAAACTAGAGCTACTAAGTGAATGACCTTATCAGCAAATATAAAAAGATAAGACATGCCGCATAATGCAAACCTGTTAGTTGTAGATCCCTTGGAACTTATCATATCAGCCTCCTTGGATGCATTCACATTCACCACCTCTGAATTGGTCATATCTGTCTCTTTGTGGATGGTCACAGAATCCTCTGTCTCCTTTGTAATGGTAACAGCGTCCTTCTTGGAGGTGATTAAAGCCCTTTCCTTGGGACTGCTAACATTGTGTGCTGTTGTGTCAGGAGACACTGCTCCAGTTGCAACATTCGGTTTCAATCCAAACCCAGCAGTTCCCGCCACATCACTGGTGACATTGATCACTGTGCTGCATGAAGATAATGAGTCAGTAGAGGTGGTCCTCAGACGGCAAGCTACTTCTTTTACTGGAGATGGATCAGCAGATGGTGGACTTTCAGCTGCGGTGCAGTTTGGCTTGTCCAAAGCAGCAATTTTTTCAAGCAGCCAATTGTGCTTTGGGAGATCTTGCGCAAGTCGCACTGTCTCATCGTGCTCCTGCTCCTCTGGAGTTTTCCCCGGCCGACGTCTCTTTTGTGTTCGTTTTTGGGCAGATGCTGTGACAAACAGAATAAATAACTTCACTGTGAGCTTACCTCATTAATGGCAAAAAAGTACAAAATTTCAGTAATTCTTTTTAAAAAATCTGTATTTTAGGTACCTAAAAAAATATGCGGGTTCTTATAACCTCTTCAGTTTGTTAACTAAATGCTAAACCTCTCATTGTGGTTGTGAATACATAAAACATTTCTGTTATTTGATTATACACTGATTAAGAATAGTTTTGAGTATCAGTTTTCTGGGCAATTATTACAATTTTTAACATGTATTATATAAAAAAGAGCAATATTTATTTATTTATTGTTTATACACCAGGCAGCAGTTAATCCTACTTTCCTGTATCTAGAGGTTTGTAATAAAATCATCTCGTGTGTGGTGGTGTACAAACACGATGTTTCGATGGCTAGCTCTGCTGTCTTCATCAGGTATCTTCTAGCTGTCACAAGCTGACTGACCTCTGGCGGTGACAGTCAGCTTGCGACAGCTAGAAGATACCTGATGAAGACAGCCACAAGCTGACTGACCTCTGGCGGTGACAGTCAGCTTGCGACAGCTAGAAGATACCTGATGAAGACAGCCACAAGCTGACTGACCTCTGGTGGTGACAGTCAGCTTGCGACAGCTAGAAGATACCTGATGAAGACAGCAGAGCTAGCTGTCAAAATGTCGTGTTTATACATCACCATCCGGCTGGACAACTGAGATAATTTTATTGCATCAGTACGCCAGAAAAGTCTCCATTCACACATAGAAATTTGTACATTTTATCTCTGTGAATCAAATAAACAATTAAAGTTATTTTTGAACTAGTTTACATTTGTAGAACTTATCACTGATTGTGACATCTAATTTGATACATCAACTATTCTATTTGCTAAGAAATACACTCTTTGATCTCATTGACATTGTTCCATACTATTTTTAATATATCTTATTACATGTACATTTATGGATCAAAGAAATTCTTGAATTTAGCTACATCATACTGTTCACCAAGCTTCTTGTGGTTTTCGACTGTACCTTCCTTTTCTGTTCTTTGTTCTTGCACTGTCAAATATAGTTTTCTAGACATTCCCCATTTTTCAACTCTTTTTAATCATGTTGGAAGTTTACGAGCGGATACCCAAAAAAAAACAGAATTATTTTTAAAAGCTTTTTTTTCCAATTTTTTACAAAAAAAGCCTTATCCCCCTTCAAATTACTTTCCATTACAACTAATACATTTGTCCCATAAGTGTTTCCACTGTTCAAAACATTTTCTGTCATCATCTTTAGAAATCGCTAACAGCTTCTCCCTCGTTTTTTTTCTTGACCTCTTCAGTGTTGTCAAATCAGCGTTTTTTTTTTTTTTTTTTTTTTCATGCCCATTTTCATGAATTGAATAAGGAAAAGTCGCACAGAGCCAGGTCAGGCAAGTAACATGCGTAGGGCAGCAGAACCTTGCCATTTTTAGCCAAAAACTGCCCAACAAATACAGCTGTGTGTGCAGGTGCATTGGCGTGGTGGAAGAACCAGTATCCTGACTGCCAAAAAACGGGTCTTTTTTGACGAACACTGTTGCATAATCTTCTTAAAGCTTCCAAATAAAAGGTTTGAGTGATGGTCTGATGTGGGGGAACAAACTCTGAATGAACTACGCTCTTGGCATCCAAAAAAACAAATGAGCATTTTTTTTATGTCTGATCTGACAACATTTATTTGGACAGGGTGACAATGACGTCTTCCATTGGCTTGACTGTTGCTTTGTTTCTTAGTCATATCCATAGCACTATGACTCATCACCAGTAATGATCAATTTCAAGTTGTTGTTTCAAAGCACGACATGTTTCAACTTGACGTTTTTTTTATTATCAGCAACCCTTTTCATTCCAAAATCTTCAGTTAAAATTCACTGAACCAATCTCCAAGACGGTCTGAGAGCACAATCTCTTGAATTTTCTCAACATTTACATCGATTCAGTCAGTTAATGGACATCCAGAATGAGGTTTTTCATCAATTGACATGTCGCCATTTTTAACCAAGAAAACTACTAATACACTTTAGTTTTTCCCATAGGGTAATTTTTGTAAGCTTTTTTCAACATTTAAACAGTTTCAACAGCATTTTGTCTGAGTAGAAAAAAAAATTTCACAGCTGCATGTTGATCATTTAAACTTGCTATCATCAAAAACGAAACGATAACAATACAGTGCTAGCAAAAACAATCACTGCAGATTAACAGAACAAGCCAGGTTGACAACACAGGCAGCACTGAATTGGCAATGAGTTGCTCTATAAACACCTAGTGCCAGAAACGCATACTACACAGCCTCTGCCAACGGCAATACTATTCTGGTTATTTTTGGGTACTCCCTTGTATTTGTGAGTATTGTGAGTATTTGTGGTATAAATCAATAAAGGGTCAGTAAAAGCAGATTCTATAACTTCCATCAGATCTGCCATCTGTAAAAAGGAGAATTTTTGATGTGCCACATGCTTCACAACACGTATCATATACCTGCTAACACAGCACTAGTTCCCATACAGGCCTCACTACACAGAAACTCTGCCAGAATAAATAGTCACAGACAAACAGCCCACACCTGCAACTTCTACCTCCCAATTACCACAATTCTAACAACCTTGGGAATTTGGATACCAAAATATTCTGGATATCAGAAACACACCTGGTCTCAACCATCAATAAGATTCATTCTACCTTTTGACCCGTCACACCATATTATCATTGTTATCATTCTTCCATGTTTATTTATGTATTGCTTACTTTAACACTCTGAACCCTTTTCTTATATATACATTAATTTATCACCATCGCCGATATATATATTTATATAGATCATCTCAGGTTTCCCAAAATATTAGTTCACTTCCCAACAGTTTACCCCTACCCCCTACTCCCAACCCTGTCTTCCGTTGCCGAGCCAGTCATGTGGTAAACTTCAGAGTGCGCACACTTCCCGAACCATATAACTCAGTACCTTGTATATAAATAAGGTGTAAAACCAAAATATTGAATATGTTTTTGTTTGTCTCATATGTTTTTCATTCATTGCAGGCTTCAAATTTTGTGAGGATGGAATTCTTTTCCCTATACTTTATTATTTACACTACCTAAAAGCAGTTTCATTTTTACCTAATCTTATTATTTATTTATCTCTTATTGTTTTTAACTTCTTGTCGTGTCCCCATTCTTATTTTATTTTGATTAATTTCTTTCTCACAATTGTCGTTTATGCTTTTTTTTCTTACACCAGCTCATTCCAATTGTAACGGTCAGAACCACCATTAGGGCTGTGTTGACTGCGGGCATTTACATGAGATCAGACACAAGTTTTCAATTTCATTAAGAAGGGCATGATCTGTGTTTGTGAAGTGTTTTTGTTGCTGCTATCCTCCCTTTGGTAAGCGATTGGTGGTTTTATCTTTCCTACACATAATAATGTGTACCAGGTAAATGCCCCGTTTTAGTTTTATGAATTTCCACACTATGAGCAGTTGTGCATAAATGACTTAAACAACTGTTGCATGAAAAGTGATTAATTTTAAAAAATATAGTTTTAATGCTAAAACTGCAATAAAGAAAGATTTCTTAAATTGTATTCTACATTCTGTGTGATGTATTGATTTAATGACTAAAATTAATGAAAGAATGACATTTGGTGTATCCAAATATTTGATGACAATGGATTACCATATAAAATTTGATAAAAGAAAACCTAACTTAGTCAACAATCCAAAAGTTGGCTGGATCCTCTCGAAGGAGGCATACTAAGGGGGCATCCATAAATTATGTGAAGTGAAATAGGGGGGGGGTCCAATGAAATCTCACCTGGGGGGAGGGGAGTCTACGGAAATCTCATGTGAGATTTCCGAAAAATTGTTGAACTGTAGAGCTAAAAATATATGTCTACAAATCACGCGAAAGGCGATTTTAGGGCTGAAAAGTGGGGGTGTAACCAGCTTTTGGAAGGGTGAGACCTAAAAAAAGTCTCAAAAAGTTGCAAGGGCGATTTGTAGGGTGTGGGGGAGGTGGTCTCAAGGACCAAATCTGACCAGAAGGGGGAGGGGGGGGGCTTGGTAGAGTGCGCAAGAAGTCTCACCAGAGAAAAAGGGGGGGCGGAAATGCGAAAAAACACCTCACATAATTTATGGATGCCCCAAAAGCCATTGTGTCATAGGTAGGACAGCCATTTCTTTTCCTCTGGGACCTACAGTTTAGCATGAAATCTGAACCGCACAATGAACTGGCGTATATCATATGACCAAACACAACTCTTAAAAATTCCTGCACTCACAGAGATTTGAACCCGGGACCAGAGCAGTGAACTTTTTAAAGCAAGGATCTTAACAACTGAGCTACCAGACCTGATAGAGCATTAATTTATTTCTGAATTAATATGACTGACCTTTGTGACTATGCCTGTATTTCCATATCGGTTGAAATGAAGCTAATAAATATATCCCCATAAACATTTTTTCCCCCAAATCAAACGTATGTTATTTAATTTTCTATTTATTTACTTCACATTTCATTACAGTTAATTATTTTATATCTTTGTATAGTAAGAATTAAAATTAAATGTAATAATGTAATGAGATGGCCTGACATAAATATTTAAAAGCTCCCTATCAGCAGTATATTTATTATCTTTGCAGCAATTTCAGATTTCATCATGTAGAAAGCAGCTATTATTTAACTGTTTATGGATTAAATTTGCAATCGCTACCTATTTGTATACATTTATTAGACAGTATGAATAGTCCATTTGTGAATCAAAATTTAAATGTCAATTGTTTTATTTTATTCACTTTTCCTATGGTATTATTATTGTTCTATGTCTGTAATTTTGCCACCCTGTTATCATTAAACACATTGAAGTTGGCCAAAATCTTAAATATTCTGCACTATTTTTTAAGTAGTAATATACACAAACTATGCAAGGCTAACTGATTTATAATAATGCAGAATCAAGTAGTCTTACTTTCATCACACATCAGAAGATGAATTGTATCAATTTTACACAATTATGCAAGAATCAAAGTTAGATAAGCCATAGAACAAACAAAATTATCATTCCATGTTCAACAAATGGCAACAGAGGACAAATCAGAGATCAACAAAGATCAATCATTTCAACTTGTTGGCACAATGTAGTACAAATTTTCCTTATTAAGTAATGTGAAAAGGCTGTACTTTATGAAGCTGAAGGCATCAGTTTTTCTGCAAGAATAATTATTGATAACATTATTCAATGATACTTCAGAAACAAAGAATGGAAAACATCTGACAAGCCATTCTAAGCAAACTGTGAAAAAGAAAAACTTTGACTTATCTATAAACTGCGCATTCTATGTGCTCCACTTTGACATGTCTCATTTATATAGAGGAATGGAATAATAATAATAACAGACTGTCCACAACTATAAATTTCAAAGAGATGATAATGAAATAAATTATTATTTTCCATTTTTCCACATTCACAATTTAAAACTACTGTATATGCTAAAGGTAATAGAATATTGGAGAAAATGACTAGTGTTGTAAAACAATAACATTAGAAAAATAAGAAAATATGTTACAGAGGCAAGCCAAATAGAACAGAAAGCACCCACACCCTGGAACATGCATTAAGTAACTTGAACCAGGATTACCTTACAACTACTGGGCATGCTACCTTGTACGCAATACAGAGATGAAGGTATTAATACAGGCATCCTTATTTTGATTGCAAGACGAATGTTCATTCTCACTATCATGTTCCTGGCTTAGCAGCCACTCTGGGAGGAAGTCTCTTACAACACCCACACTGCACAATGTTCTCTAGTTCATTAAGGCCTAAGGCCCAAAAATGTCTGTAACTTGTGTTTGTGTCTGTTTTGTGTGTTCACGCCACACAACCATCATCTATGGGCAAGTGGTGATTCATGAACCAGTGAATACCTTAAGATACTAGTTATGCAGCGTGAACACATAACTAACATGAACACAAAATATATTGACATTTTAGGGTTCTAGCCCTTCATCAACAAGACAACATTGCAGAAAGTGGGTTCTAAAGGAAACTGGTTATGTGAAGACTATTACAGGACTATAGCACCCACCCTCCATAACGTTCTCTTGTCAATGAAGGGGTAAGACCCTCAAATTTCAATGCCTTTTGTGTTTTTTATGTTTGTTCACAAGGTTTTATGCCACACAAACATCGAAGAACAGTAGAAAGATAAAAAAAAAGTCTCCTATAGTTATGAGGTCATCAGCAGGAGGGGGGGGGGGTCACCCTCAAGATCTCACCTCACCATAGAGGGGAAAGGGAATTCCCATCAGATCTCGCCACAGGAAAAAGGGGGGTGGGCTCCAGATTTCCAGAAAAATACCTCACGTAATTTTTAATGGACGCTCCCTAAGCAGTGGTTCATTTCCCTATCCTGATTTAAAATTATATATACATGTAAATGGTTAATGTACATTAGAATTCCAATTATCTGAATCAATTGGGACCGGATCCCATTTGGATAATCAAAAATTCGGAAAATTGGATTGTTTTCCTAAAAAGCGTCTATTTTAATTAATTACTGTATGTATGTTGAAAATGGGAGAAAAAACTATTTTTAAAGAGTTTTTAATTAATTAAATTAAAAAGCAACACTTTTACATGTAAAGCGCACTTACAAGTGTGGTACATTAGTACAGTATGTATGTGCAATTCTGTAAATAAAATTCATTGCTTGCAGAACATCTCTGTCAAAGTGAGCTGTTTGACTGTATTCATCCATTTTACAGTGAGAAGTTGGATGTGGTCACACTCAGCCTGATGCTCCATCCACTTCAATGCAGTTTCAAGGCTACAAAATGCTTGACTAGCTGATGGTGCCGTCTCTGCTTCAACTTTGATGTTCAGGTCATCTTCTTCCTCAACACTTTCTTCTCTCACACTTTCAAGAAGTTCATTATCATTTCGAATTTCAAACCCAGGGTCTGACGAATCACACACTACCCAGTCTCCTAAATCTTCAGCACTAACTTCTGAACATTCAGTAATTTTCAGAAGAATGTTTCTCAATTCTTCAAGTGAAATGTCATCCCCATCTTCTCCTCTCTTCAATGCAGTTTCAAGGTCGGCAAATGCTTGACTAGCTGATGGTCCCATCTCTGCTTCAACTTCGATGTTCAGGTCATCTTCTTCCTCGAAACTTTCTTCTCTCACACATTCAGTAAGTTCATTATCGTTTAGAATTTCATACCCAGGGTCTGACGAATCACACATCATCCACTCTCCTATATCTTCAGCACTAACTTCTAAACATCCAGGAATTTTCAGAAGAATGTTTCTCAATTCTTCAAGTGAAATGTCATCCCCATCTTCTCCTCTCTTCAACGCAGTTTCAAGGCCGGCAAATGCTTGACTAGCTGATCGTCCCATCTCTGCTTCAACTTCGATGTTCAGGTCATCTTCTTCCTCGACACTTTCTTCTCTCACACTTTCAGTAAGTTCATTATCGTTTAGAATTTCATACCCAGGGTCTGATGAATCACACATCACCCACTCTCCTATATCTTCAGCACTAACTTCTAAATATCCAGGAATGTTTCTCAATTCTTCAAGTGAAATGTCATCCCCATCTTCTCCTCTCTCTTCCCTTTCCTTTTCTTGAGCTTTTTTCCCCCTTTTTCTCCTTTTCCTTCTCTTCTTCAGTTGATATGCCTTTCAACTAGTTCCACGCCTTAATGCCTTAAGCCAATGGTTCCCAAATAGTTTTTCCCGAGTACCACTTCAAGAAAGAGCTGAACCTCGCGTACCCCCTTATAGCTACATTGGCTCTGTGTTCATTCCAGTCTAGTGCTTCGCACAACCACAGCATTACAGAAATGTAATTCACGCACACACCGTTTGACTGTCTTAAAATATATTTTGGTGGGGATTAATGTTTGCGTAATTGTTTTTTTTTTCAATTGTCTTATTGAATACCTCAGTCAAGAGAGAACCTCACGTACCCCCGGGAGCAACCTCACGTACCCCTGGAGGTACGCGTACCACTAATTGGGAACCACTGCCTTAAGCGATTCGGATAGTCGGAGTACGGATAATTGGAGTTCTACTCTAAACACTTTATAGCAACTCTATTTCCTAACAATATATATATTGTATATGAGAATAATCACCAACAACCAGCCACAATGAAACTCGGAAAGACACATTGCATGTTGGAATGTTCAGGTTCATATCCCTTCCTCACTTGTTGAAGAACTTAACTGTGTTTTAATGTCACTGAGCATTCAACTTTGGTAAGGGGTGGTTATTCACTCATACAAATCTTTCATTTATCCAACTTCATAGTGCCTTTGTTTCTTACCAAAGTATACTAATATATATAGGATAGGGAATATACTGTTTATATGATAGGGAAATGAACCACCACTTACCTTAGATGATGGTTATGGGAAGCAAGCACATAAAAGCTGTAAATGGACTGAATAACTGCTACCATCCTATTAAAAGCAGAACAGTGCATAGAATATTAATAAAAGAAATTAATTTGGAATATTCTGTACACTGTAATGTTTTTAAGTGAGTATATACTGTATGAAACATTTAATATTGTCAGTTTGATGGTCAAATGCTTGTAGATGTATTGTATTTCTATTATAAATTGTTCCCTCATAATTATGACTCATTTGGAATGTTATAATTGCTTTTTATGATTCATATTGTTAATGTAACTGTTAGAACTCCAGAAAAGACAATCAACTTCTTTATTGTTTTCTAGAATATTCTATGATGTCCATACAAGATCCCATTACTTGCTACCAGGTAGTTCATTCAGAACAGTGACAAGACAAAAACATCTTTTGTTTGATTCTTAAGACTTCCGTGGCTGTCTTTGTACATGAATTATAGCTTAACGGGCTATGCCTCGTCATTTATTGGATAATTTAGCTAAGCTTTCAGTTGTTATACTCCAGCCTTCTGGAGTATAACAGCCGATAGCTTGGATAAATTATCCAATAAACGATGCGGCATAGCCTGTTAGGCTATAATTCATGTACATCATTTGTTTATTGTAATGCAGTAGGAGGCACTGTAACAACTTTTTTAACACAGACACTAGCAAGAAACTTATAAAATTTGTAATCAAACTAAAGTATATAACCTACTTTTCCACACACAACGTAAACTCACAAGCAAGTTGATAAACAAAAACTGACCAATACAGAATACTCACCATGGGACTGCAGGAAATAAGAAACACTGGCCAAGAAACCATAGAATCTCAGGGATTCAAGCTTTACAAAGGTATACGCGGCAACAGAGTGATAAAAAATTTCCCACAGTTTGTAACAGGCTTTCTGGTCAGCCTTAAAACAATACACTGTGTACAAGATATCAAGTCACAGTACTCAAGAATCTCCTTACTCGCTCTAAAGGCATCTTATAAATTCTACACCGTAGTAAATGCTAATGCTCCCACTAATAATGAAAATAACTCTTCAAAAGACCACAAACAGAAACATTCTACATAATTTGCTTACAACAAATCAACACGGATTTTGAAACTAAAGATCATGTGAAACACAGCTGGCCCTATTTACACACGGCGTAATGAAAGTTATTGATGCAGGTTCACAAGTAGATGCCTTTGACTCTGTGCCACACAACCGCCTTTTAGCGAAGCTTCGTGTGTACAGTATATCGGATCAGCTTTGTGAATGGATAAAGGATTTTCTAACTGGCTGGTCGCAGTATGTCGTCGTTGAAGGAAAAAGTTCTTCTAATCTAGATGTTACATCAGATGTACCTCAAGGAAGTGTAATAGGACCACTTCTTTTCTTAATTTTTATAAACAATCTTGGAGAAAAAGTGAAAAGCCTTTTTAGATTGTTTTCAGATGATGATGTGGTTATTTATAGGGAAGTAAGGAATTTGGCCGATTGCTTAGAAATTCAGAGAGATCTGGATATTATTTTGGCTTGGTGTGCTGAGTGGCAACTTACGCTAAATTGTAAGAAGTGCAAGACAATGAGCATAACTAACAAAAAAAATCCAATTGTGTAGAAATATGAGTTAAACAATTCAGTCATTGATATGGTTGATTCTATGAAATATTTGGGAGTAACAGTACAAAGGAACATGAAATGGGACTTAAACATTAATTCGTTAGTAGATAGGGCTAATTCTAGGCCGTGATTCACAGGTCGAATCTTGAAAAATTGTAATGAACAAACAAAGGAGATAGCGTACAAATCTCTTGTGCGTCCACAATTGGACTATTGTTGTGCCATTTGGGATCCGTTTTGTACGGGGTTGATTGAAAATATAGAGAAAGTAAAGAGAAGAGCCGCTCAATTCGTGACCGCTTGCTACAGTCCTTATGAAAGCGTCACAGAACTGATTAGTAAACTAGGCTGTGAGTCTCTGGTAGACAGACAACGCAAGTTTGGTTTAAACTTATTAGTAAAAATGTGTACTCCCACTTTCACTTACGAGTATAGTGAAATACTTCGTCCACCAACCTATTTGAGCCAGAATGAAAGGAAAGACAAGATTAGAGAAATAAGGTGCCGCAATGATTCTTATATGAAATCTTTTTTCCCTCGTACCATTAGGGATTGGAATGCACAGCAAAGAGATCAGCTTTGGTGCTGGGCGCCTCTGCCACCCACAATTTTATGAATTGGAGAGTATACAGGGTGTTACAAAAAGGTACGGCCAAACTTTCAGGAAACATTCCTCACACACAAACAAAGAAAATATGTTATGTGGACATGTGTACGGAAACGCTTACTTTCCATGTTAGAGCTCATTTTAGTTTCGTTAGTATGTACTGTACTTCCTCAATTCACAGCTCGTATTGTGGACAGCTGTGATACAATACGCCATTCTCCAGGGCTGCATCAGCGCATCAGGGATTCCATGCGACGGAGGGTGGATGCATGTATCCTCGCTAACGGAGGACATTTTTGAACATTTCCTGTAACAAAGTGTTTCAAGTCACGCTGGTACGTTCTGTTGCTGTGTGTTTCCATTCCATGTTTAATGTGATTTGAAGAGAAGTAATAAAATGACCTCTAACATGGAAAGAAAGCGCTTCCAGACACATGTCCACATAACATATTTTCTTTGTTTGTGTGTG
>JARYHS010013631.1:178324906-178339908 GCA_031002005.1 Vandiemenella viatica
CTTCACTACTGAAGAAGTTAAGTAGTGCTACCTTTGCAATACGAACACTTTCTCTAACCGCAGATCTAGAATTAACGAAACAGGTGTACTCCTCATATTTTCATTCAGTGATGTCATATGTCATACTTTTTTGGGGAAACTCTTAACAAAGTAAAAAAGTTTTCTTAGTTTAGGATGTTGTGTAGGGTAAAACCAAAAACTTCTTGCTGACAACTTTTAAATAAAAACTCGATATTCTTACAATGACCAGTCAGTATATATATTCTCTCTTGTGCTTTGTCATAGATCATTTTAACCTGTTTACTTCTAATTCACAGGTACATAATTTCAATACCAGAAACAGAAATAACTTGCACAAAACACAAACATCTCTGTCATTAGTACAAAGAGCAGTTAATTACTGTGGTATACATCTGTTTAATAAACTTCCCAAGAGTATAAAATGGTTTGCAGATAATAAAGATATATTTAAAGAAAAACTGAGGGATTATCTTATTGGCAACTCCTTCTACTCCATTCAAGAATTTGAACAAAATAATTAATAGTATGCAGTATGACTTTTGCAAAATTCAGTTGTAAAAATTAATGTTTATTTTTATTCTCTTTATTTGTCTTTGTAACGTATAATCATTTTTACTATGATTATGACTCATATTGTATGTATGTGTATTAACCATGACATGTTTCACATCCCAGAGGTCCTTCCTCAGCAGGGATCCATGAAATGAGATTGATAAATAAATAAAATAAATAAACATGGGTATTAATTAATGGATAGTTCTTATTTCAACATCTTATTGTCAAGAGGTACTAGAAGAAGGTGACTAGAAGTTTTGGACTGATTGCACCATGTTCTTGTTTACTATAAAAGCAGTTCCAAGGTGGGAGACATACTTCATTACTCTCTTCCCAAGTTTTCCTTTATATATCCTGTAATTTTCTGAATCTAACATCTTACTGTCTGCATATCTGGTTTCCTGAAGAGCAAGGTATTAGGATTTTCTGATTGTCAAGAATTTTGGTTAGTTCTTTTAATTTTCTAACTTTCAGAACTGAATTAATATTAAGAGTACCAAAGAAATATTTTTGTTGTGGTCACAGCTTCCTGTTTGATGGGTCACCAGTAGAAGGCTCAGACTTTTGTCTGTACAACATGTTGTGTTGTGGATTGTAGATGGATTTAGGATTGAATAGAATCTTGTGTTTCATTTGCTCTAATTTCATCATAATTGGAAATACTTTTTGGAGTGCCCTGGTCCAGGGACCAAAAGATTTTTTTTTTTTATATTCATGGCGTTATTCTATGTTGTCAATAATGCTTTTATCCACAGAAATAAATATTTAAGTTGCCATTAAACGATGACCAATGGAAACAAGTTTATTTATTTATCTACTGATATTTAACAAGATACACAAAAGGTGAAGACAAATGTGCATATCACAAGTTTTTACAATTTTATGTCTCTAAATCTAATGTTTTTATCCAATCAACTTCACTGATTGACACATCATGTATTACTGCTTTTGTTCCCTTGTAGACTCAAAGAGGACAGTCAGAAACGAACGATTGGTGGATTGTCTGTAAGATGGCTCCCAGCTGCAATTTGCAGAACTGACTCAGCTCCATTTGTATTATAGGTAGCCACATCTGCCTTGTCCTGTTTGAATTGGATTGATGATTCTCCATTGCCATCTGGAGAGATTGAATCATTGTAACTATACTGAAAGGTCCTCATCTAGATGTTTATTTGCTACCAATGACTGCTTCACAGCTTGTTGATATTGAAAGAGGACTCTGTAAGGTTGATTGCTGTGCACCATGGGAATTTCCTTGATTTCAAGTATTGCTGTTTTGCTTGAGTAGTACCTTGATGTATAGGGAGATGGGGGCTCTTCAGAATATTTTTCCAGATCTTTAGGAGAGCTTCTGATCTTCTCAGTGCTGGAGGTGAAATGTAACATAGTACTGGAAGCCATACAATGTTATGGAAACAAGTGACAAATCTATTCCTAACTGTTTGGAATTATTGACGGAAGAATATTATAATTCAAGCATCAAACAACTATTTTTCAACAATAAAAGATTTCTCAGTGTAGTACTCTGCTAATGCTAATTACGAGTTTATATGTATGTATGTTAAGTCTCAAGGGCACATATCGGAGGAGAAGTATTTTCAAATACAATTTCAAGAATATGCCAATTAAATGCCAGTGTAATTCACCACCCGATGAATTCATTCAGTGCCTCGTGTAATTTTACGGGATGACGCCTTTCCATTATCACCCAATATTTTGAAATCTTATCCTGGACACCAAGAAAAAAGTTCATCTGGCAGAATATTTAACTGTTGGCTTCATAGGTCTAGAACAGTATCAGAAAATGTATTGGGAATTTTTTCAGCTAGTTTCAGGGGATTAAATCAGGAAAGAAAACCATTACTTCTCTATAGAGAAAAATGTAGACAAAAATGTAACTGCATCTATACACAATATTCTCAGATGTAGCAATTGTTCAAGACAATTCTACATGCCACCTTGTTCATTTGATGCCAAAGACAAAAACAGTGGCGAATTAATAGCTGGTACTCTGAGAAAAGACGTAAATTCAGGTGGAGTAATGTTGCCATTAGAGAAATGAGCTGGTAGTTTGTCCACTGAAACACAAATTGTTCAACAGAAATTTAATTAACTTACTTGTACATCATTCAGTCATTTTTTCTGATCAATGATGCACTTTATTTTTGTCTGCAAGAAATTCCAAATGTTTGTAAACAAAGTATTTACTTGCAAAAGTTGATACTGAATCAGATTTTTTAAGTCCTTGATCTTTAAATAATCAGATAAAACCATCCACTGATTTGCCACATCTCTAAAAAACAACTTTTAGTCAGTGTAGCCAGAGATAAAGACTGTTTTAAGAAAAAGACTGAGTTCACAATTCTTTGTATCTGATTTTTGTGGAAAGAGGTGGATATTGTTTATTATGATAAGTAAACAGAATCATTAGTGTGAGTAACTTGGTAGACAGTCTAAATTCCTCTCTCCATGTGGGGAGATTTAACAAATAACCTATGGAGAAAACTCTTGGTCTGTGAAAGATCCATTTTAACATTAAAACCAAGCAAGTTGCTGCTATCAGCAGATCATTTTGTCAGAAGTTGATGGAAAAGGGGTATCCTTCTTTAAACACCAAAAATTTTCATTATGATGTGAGTAATTATGTGACAAATTTTCTAAATTTCCTGAGCACAGCCAAACAGCTAGAGCATTAAATCAATTATTGCCTCCTTGAAACCTCCACAAAATTTGCAGTGGAATCCAATTGGAAGCGATTTCTTTTCAAACAAATCTAATCAGAACCAAAAATTCTGACTGTACGAAGTCCTGGCTGATCTATGCTCCTCATTTCCAACAATTTTAAGTTAAAAAGAGTGCAATTTCTTTAGAGCACCTGCTCCATATTGACAATCAAAAATCTCTTTATGTGCAAAATGTAGCCTTATTTTACATGTTATTTATTCCTCATTGTTTCTCTTTTCATTCAGTAATGCTCATTTTAAAGTTTAACTTGGCTTTGCTGGAATATGTATATTCAGCCTGCTACATTTTATCTATGTTATTTGAAATTATTTGTGCTGCATGAAGTTTTTCTACCAACAGGAGGAAGGTGGACCCATCACCATCAAGTTGTGGCGCGATCAGAATGGTCAAGTTTGGAGGGTGAATCCATCTACAACAGCTGCACAACAGGATAGCTCATCTCAGCAGCAGCAAGACCACGTGAAACAAGGGCAGCTGCTACAACAAAGTAAACAAGAGCAAGACAAGCAGGAGGAGCAGCCACATTATCATGAACTGGAGGAGTTGCTTCGGGAACTAGAGCAGGATCCACCAAAGGAGCCACTGCTGGAATTGGAAAAGACAGTGAAGGACCAGCAACAAACGGGGTTATCAGGAACAGAGCAACATCAATTAGAATTACAAGGCACGGAGCATCTTGTAAGATCTCATGAACAACAACATACAGAATTGCAGCAGCAATCAGAGCAACAACTACGAAAAGATCAAGTGCAACAAGAGCTTGTGTTGAAGTCAGTGAAGCAACCAATAAACAACAGCAAATGTAAGCCTCAGCTGCACAATTCAAAGACTTTACCAAGGAACCATTGTGACCAACAAAAGACAAATTTCCTGGCTTCAAAGCACCTTTCAAGTGAACAAAAACAGCGACATGAGTCAAGTAAACAACAGGAGCAATTACAATTGGAAAAGCCAAATGCAGACCTGCATCTCAGAGGACATCAGGTACCACAAGAGTCAGAACAACTACTAAGGAAACATCAAGTTGAGCAACAGCTAGAGTTAAAAGTATCAGATCAATTTTCAAGAAAATGCAAACAACTAGTCAAGTCTAAGGGTAAAGAGGTTCTGAGAAAATACAAGGATCAAAGAGTGCATTTGAATGTGTCAGAGCAGCAACTAACTAAACACCGTGAGCGAGAAAAGCCAGCATCGCAAAGGTCAGAACACCAACCAAGAAAGCACCAATCAAAGCAACAGTCACACAAACAGAAGGAGCAAGAGAAGCAACCAAGAAAACATTCATATCAGCAGCCTGAGCAACAATCAAGAAAACACCAGGAGGCACTACGTAAGGTGCACGAGTCGGAGAAGAAACTCGTAGAACATAGAGAACAACAACTGAAGATTCAGACATCAGACCGGGTGCCGGGAACACACCAGCAACTCTTACGGTCTCAGGAATCAGAGCCCCAGTCACAAAAACACCAAGAGAAACAAGGGAATAGCTTGCAGGAATCACAGAAGAAACCAAAAAAACACAAAGAGGACCATAAACCAATCAAACAAGAAAAGGTGCAGGGTTCTGAACAGCAGCTGAGAAAATACTTGAAGTGTGATTCTGGAGTCTCAGAGTTAACTTCATTGCTTCACCAGTCTGAGGGCTCACTACCAACCTACACTCAGTGGACTAGACTTAAACATATCTTGTTGCAGCAGATCGAATGTCAGGACAGCTCAAAGGGGCTGGCCCCGTGCCAGCAGGGTACTGTCAACATGCACAGTACTGGTGAACAAGTGTTGGGTGAAATTATTCCTGGTAACTCAGGACATCTTAAAATCGACAGTATAACCCACACATCATTGTGTAAACAGAATCCATCTTCACTTGATAACAAATCAAGTGACATTGCATTTGAAGCAATATCCAATAAGTGTCGGACACCCTGTAAGTGCATACTTTATCATCGGAGGTATCAGCATCAAAGCAGTTCTAGTTCTCTGGAAGAAGACTTTCGCCCTTGGCAAAAAAAGTTGTTACCAGTATCTATACCACTTTCTGTCATCAAAGACCCTTCCCTGATGTCAAAATTGCAGCTACCAGCTGCAGGAAAGGATCCTGCTGCAAACACAGACGCTGCTGATGAAGGAGCAACTGATGCCAAAGACTCATCTGTCTCTGAATACAATCCAAATGATGATCAGAGTAGTGAGGCAAGCACCAGTTGTTCAACTCCTACCCATTCCAGTCATGGAGGCAGGAAGAGGAAAAAGTTGCGAAGTCCGGGTGAGTGAATGTGCAGATGATGCTGTAATATTTGTATGAGTTTTTTGCTTACAAAAAATTGAATAATGTCATAATGTGATCATGTTTGAGGTGCATATTTTTTCCCGTAATCATCATGGAATACATTTGCAGTCCTAAGAAATAATAGGGGCCATTTGCATTTCTGTAGCAGTTCTTGCAGTAGGTGCACAGTTCCCATCAATGTAGTCACTTAGATGACCCATTTATTTATCTTGCATCTATGATTCATTTTTGCACACACAATTTGAGGCAGAATACATAGAACCAAATGGAACTGTAGTAACCTCAGTGCATGACCAAATTTTTTTTCATTTATCCTACAGGTTTTCTTCGTCTAGTCATGAATGAAATATTAGTTTTCATAATTTGTCTGAATAATTTGATTATAAAGCACTATATGGGTTCCAGTCGATTTACTGCATCATTCATTAAAGATATTGGCAATCTTGCATATTTGCCCATCCCTTTTCTGCTTGAGGATGCCTTCATTATCAGGGTTCTGTATGCAAAGGAAGAATAGTCTGGTAGCCATGTGGTTAAGGCACTTGCTTTCAGAAATTTGTTATCTGGGGCCAGGAATTTAAAAATGCTCTTAAAAACAGATGGGTTTGAATAGATGGGCTATGTCAGGATGTGCTATGGTTCAGATTTCACGTTAAACAGTAGGTCCCAGAAGAAAGGAACTGGCCGTCCTACCTCTGACACAATGGTGTATTATGCCTCCTTCGGGAGGATCCAATTAACCTTTAAACTGTGGACTAAGTTTTTGTATGAAAAGGGAAGTGCACATATGGGTAGGCATTTTTTCTTGCAACTTAAGATAATTTTCGTATTATTATTAAGATCGACGTTTTCTCGTTTAGGTTGTTTGTTCTTGTTTCTCCCTGAGGTACTTGAAGTGGGTAACAATTCTAATTATTCCATTAATATATTTTTTTGATGATGCTTGGGAAAAAATTTATGTCTTTCTGAATGATAGTTTAAGACCAGTTTTACTTGTAGTGTTTTGAAGTTCTGATAACTGTATTTTTTCTTTGTGCTAAGTCATTTACTCGTAATGCCAAGTCGTCTGCTAAACCAATGCAGTTTGTTTTAATATTTCTGCCAATTTTTTTGTGGGGGGGAGGGGGGGTAGTCTTATCCCATTCACTCATTAACATTTCTGGAGCACAATTGAAAAGTAATGATGAAATTCCATCATTCTGATCTAATCCTGTTTTGATCTGATATGTGTCTGATAATTCACCTCTCAACTTCACTTTCGATTTGGTGTTTTATCATGTTTATTAATTTGGGGTGTAATGCAGTATGTCTAGGAAATTGTATTAAAGAATATCTGTGAATGTAATCATGTGCTTTTTTTTAAGTTTATAAATGTTATCACCATATCTACATTTCTCTTCCTGTCATAATCCATTATTAGCTTGAGATTCATGATTTGGTCAGGACAATTTCCCCAGGGCATGAAATCTCCCTGGTTCTTACTTGAACAGTAACTTAGTTCTGTTGAGGACAATTCTTGAAAATATTTCGTATGTTATGTCTAGGAGTGATATTCCCCTGTAATTGTTTGGGTCTGTCTTTCTGCTTTTTTGTGGATGAATCAATGATGGCCGTTGTCTAGCATTCTGGTAGGTTTTCTTTGATCCAGATGGTGACAACGTTGTTGGTGGAGGGCAATTTTTGCTGTAATTCCTGCATATTTCCAGATCTCTACAAATGTCTGATCTTCTCCAGCACTTTGTAATTTTTTCATTTCATCCGGTGCTTGGTAAACTTCTTTTGTTGTTGTTGGGGGTTTGATGTTTTCTGGTGATGGTATTGTAGGAGTGTTGATGTCCAATGTAAGGAGTTTTTCTGGTTCCTCACATTTAGGAGTTTATTCAAGATTTTCACATTGTTTTGATTGTTATGGGCAACTTCAATTTTCATCCTGATATAATGGTGTTGGGGCTTCATATTTTTGGAGTTGCTTTTTAAAGATTTTGTAGTAGTCTCTAGATTGTGTTTTGTTATTTTTTTTCCAGTTAAGTCCAATATGTCATTATGGTATTGTCTTTTAATTCTTCTTGGGTAACTGTCTTTTCTTTGTTTTATTAAATTTTAAAAAGTGATTTCAGATTTTTGGGATTGATGCAGTAGTCATGCTTGCTTCACTGTTTCATAAAATTCATTGTCCCTCCACTGTCATTTTTTTATATGTGTAACTGTACTGGGACCAATTCTTCTAAAGTTTGTTTAAGGTTGTTGACTAGATCATCAAATTTATCTGTGATTTTTATTGTCTCTGTTGCTTTTCAGTAATCTTCATTCTTGATTAGGTGAGTAGGGTCCATCTTTCTTCTAGGGTTTGGTGGCTTGGTTGCATTGTTTCCTGTTGGGTGTTAATTTAATTTTAATTTTCACTTATTAATAATCGGAACCCATGTCTATTTCTTGATGGACTTTAACACTGTAAATCTCTTTGTAATATTGTTTATCCTTGAGGACATGATGTAGTTGCCATTCTCCTTTCATATGGTCAGGTTGTTTCCATGTTTTTAAGTTTTTTTCTGTCAATTTTTGTTTGTTCTCTTTCTGGCAGGCTATTTTCTGATGATATCACAGTATCTTCATTCTTTGCCTACCTGAAAATTAAATGTTTTCAGTCCATAGTTTAATGTGGTTTTTTTGGGATTTTAGGAATGGTATGGTCAAGTAGGTCCCAGAATCTCATCTACATCTACATCTACATCTACATATATACTCTGCAATTCACAAAATTGTGGGTGGCAGAGGGTGCTCAGCACCAAAGCTAATCTCTTTGCTGTTCATTCCAATCCTTAATGATACGAGGGAAAAAATATTTTATATAAGAATCATTGCGACACCTTATTTCTCTAATCTTGTCTTCCTGTCATTCTGACTCAAATAGGTTGGTGGACGAAGTATTTCACTATGCTCGTATTTGAAAGTGGGAGTACACATTTTTACCTATAAGTTTAAACCAAACTTGCGTTGTCTGTCTACCTAGTTTACTAATCAGTTCTGTGATGCTTTCATAAGGACTGTAGCAAGCGGTCACGAATCGAGCGGCTCTTCTCTTTACTTTCTCTATATTTTCGATCAACCCCTTACGAAACGGATCCCAAATGGCCACAACAATAGTCCAAATGTGGACGCACAAGAGATTTGTACGCCATCTCCTTTGTTTGTTCATTACAATTTTTCAAGATTCGACCTGTGAATCACGGCCTAGAATTAGCCCTATCTACTAACAAATTAATGTGTAAGTCCCATTTCATGTTCCTTTGTACTGTTACTCCCAAATATTTTATAGAATCAACCATATCAATAACTGAATTGTTAACTCGTTATTTCTACACAATTGGATTATTTTTGTTAGTTATGCTCATTGTCTTGCACTTTTTACAATTTAGCGTAAGTTGCCACTCAGCACACCAAGCCAAAATAATATCCAGATCCTCTCTGAATTTCTAAGCAATCAGCCAATTCCTTACTTCCCTACGAATAACCACATCATCATCTGCAAACAATCTAAAAAGGCTTTTCACTTTTTCTCCAAGATTGTTTATAAAAATTAAGAAAAGAAGTGGTCCTATTACACTTCCTTGAGGTACACCTGATGTAACATCTAGATTAGAAGAACTTTTTCCTTCAACGACGACATACTGCGAGTGACCAGTTAGAAAATCCTTTATCCATTCACAAAGCTGATCCGATATACTGTACGCATGAAGCTTCGCTAAAAGGCGGTTGTGTGGCACAGAGTCAAAGGCATCTACTTATGAACCTGCATCAATAACTTTCATTATGCCATGTGTAAATAGGGCCAGCTGTGTTTCACATGATCTTTACTTCCAAATCTGTGTTGATTTGCTGTAAGCAAATTATGTAGAATGTTTCTGTTTGTGGTCTTTGAAGAGTTATTTTCATTATTAGTGGGAGCATTAGCATTTACTACGGTGTAGAATTTATAAGATGCCTTTAGAGTGAGTAAGGAGATTCTTGAGTACTGTGGCTTGATATCTTGTACACAGTGTATTGTTTTAAGGCTGACCAGAAAGCCTGTTACAAACTGTGGGAAATTTTTTATCACTCTGGTTGCCGCATATACCTTAGTAAAGCTTGAATCCCTGAGATTCTATGGTGTCTTGGCCAGTGTTTCTTATTTCCTGCAGTCCCATGGTGAGCATTCTGTATTGGTCCATTCAGTCAGTTTTTGTTTATCAACTTGCTTGTGAGTTTACGTTGTTTGTGGAAAAGTAGGTTATATACTTCAGTTTGATTACAAATTTTATAAGTTTCTTGCTAGTGTCTGTGTTAAAGTTGTTTCAGTGCCTCCTACTGCATTACAATAAACAAATGATGTACATGAATTATAGCTTAACAGGCTATGCTGCATCGTTTATTGGATAATTTATCCAAGCTAACGGCTGTTATACTCCAGAAGGCTGGAGTATAACAGCTGAAAGCTTAGATAAATTATCCAATAAACGACGCGGCATAGGCCCGTTAAGCTATAATTCATGTACAAAGACAGCCACGGAAAGTTTTAAGAATCAAACAAATGATGTGTTTGCCTTGTCACTGTTCTGATGAACTACCTGGTAGCAATTAATGGGATCTTGTATGGACATCATAGAATATTCTGGAAAACAATAAAGAAGTTGATTGTCTTTCTGGAGTTCTAACAGTTACATTAACAATATGAATAATAAAAAGCAATTATAATATTCCAAATGAGTCATAATTATGAGGGAACAATTTAAAATGGAAATACAATATATCTACAAGCATTTGACCATCAAACTGACAACATTAAATGTTTCATACAGTATATACTCACTTAAAAACATTACAGTGTACAGAATATTCCAAATTAATTTCATTTATTAATATTCTATGCACTGTTCTGCTTTTAATAAGATGGCAGCAGTTATTCAGTCCATTTACAGCTTTTATGTGCTTGCTTCCCATAACCATCATCTAAGGTAAGTGGTGGTTCATTTCCCTATCATATAAACAGTATATTCCCTATCCTATATATATTAGTATACTTTCGTAAGAAACAAAGGCACTATGAAGTTGGATAAATAAAAGATTTGTATGAGTGAATAACCACCCTTACCAAAGTTGAATGCTCAGTGACATTAAAACACAGTTAAGTTCTTCAACAAGTGAGGAAGGGATATGAACCTGAAAATTCCAACATGCAATGTGTCTTTTCCGAGTTTTAATGTGGCTGGTTGTTGGTGATTATTCTCCTATACAATATGTATATTGTTTAGGAAATAGAGTTGCTATAAAGTGTTTACAGTAGAACTCCAATTATCCGTACTCCGACTATCCGAATCGCTTAAGGCATTTACTTTAAGATGTGTGTGGAACTAGTTGAAAGGCATATCACTGAAGAAGAGAAGGAAAAGGAGAAAAAGGGAAAAAAAAGCTCAAGAAAAGGAAAGGGGAAGAGAGAGGATAAGATGGGGATGACATTTCACTTGAAGAATTGAGAAACATTCTTCTGAAAATTCCTGGATGTTTAGAAGTTAGTGCTGAAGAAATAGGAGAGTGGATGATGTGTGATTCGTCAGACCCTGGGTATGAAATTCTAAATGATAATGAACTTACTGAAAGTGTGAGAGAAGAAAGTGTCAAGGAAGAAGATGACCTGAACATCGTAGTTGAAGCAGAGATGGGACCATCAGCTAGTCAAGCATTTGCCGGCCTTGAAACTGCATTGAAGAGAGGAGTAGATGGGGATGACATTTCTCTTGAAGAATTGAGAAACATTCTTCTGAAAATTACTGGATGTTCAGAAGTTAGTGCTGAAGATTTAGGAGACTGGGTAGTGTGTGATTCGTCAGACCCTGGGTATGAAATTCTAAATGATAATTAACTTATTGAAAGTGTGAGAGAAGAAAGTGTTGAGGAAGAAGATGACCTGAACATCAAAGTTGAAGCAGAGACGGCACCATCAGCTAGTCAAGCATTTTGTAGCCTTGAAACTGCATTGAAGTGGATGGAGCATCAGGCTGAGTATGACCACATCCAACTTCTCACTGTAAAACGGATGAATACAGTCAAACAGCTCACTTTGACCGAGATGTTCTGCAAGCAATGAATTTTATTTACAGAATTGAACATACATACTGTACTAATGTACCACACTTGTAAGTGCGCTTTACATGTAAAAGTGTTGCTTTTTAATTTAATTAATTAAAAACTCTTTAAAAATAGTTTTTTCTCCCATTTTCAACATACATACAGTAATTAATTAAAATAGACGCTTTTTAGGAAAACAATCCAATTTTCCGAATTTTTGATTATCCGAATGGGTCCGGTCCCAATTGATTCAGATAATTGGAATTCTAATGTACATTAACCATTTACATGTATATATAATTTTAAATCAGGATAGGGAAATGAACCACTGCTTAGGGAGCGTCCATTAAAAATTACGTGAGGTATTTTTCTGGAAATCTGGAGCCCCCCCCTTTTTCCTGTGGCGAGATCTGATGGGAATTCCCTTTCCCCTCTATGGTGAGGTGAGATCTTGAGGGTGACCCCCCCCCCTCCTGCTGATGACCTCATAACTATAGGAGACTTTTTTTTTATCTTTCTACTGTTTTCGATGTTTGTGTGGCATAAAACCTTGTGAACAAACATAAAAAACACAAAAGGCATTGAACTTTGAGGGTCTTACCCCTTCATTGACAAGAGAACGTTATGGAGGGTGGGTGCTATAGTCCTGTAATAGTCTTCACATAACCAGTCTCCTTTAGAACCCACTTTCTGCAATGTTGTCTTGTTGATGAAGGGCTAGAACCCTAAAATGTCAATATATTTTGTGTTCATGTTAGTTATGTGTTCATGCTGCATAACTAGTATCTTAAGGTATTCACTGGTTCATGAATCACCACTTGCCCATAGATGATGGTTGTGTGGCGTGAACACACAAAACAGACACAAACACAAGTTACAGACATTTTTGGGCCTTAGGCCTTAATGAACTAGAGAACATTGTGCAGTGTGGGTGTTGTAAGAGACTTCCTCCCAGAGTGGCTGCTAAGCAGGAACATGATAGTGAGAATGAACATTCGTCTTGCAATCAAAATAAGGATGCCTGTATTAATACCTTCACCTCCGTATTGCGTACAAGGTAGCATGCAGTAGTTGTAAGGTAATCCTGGTTCAAGTTACTTAATGCATGTTCCAGGGTGTGGGTGCTTTCTGTTCTATTTGGCTTGCCTCTGTAACATATTTTCTTATTTTTCTAATGTCATTGTTTTACAACACTAGTCATTTTCTCCAATATTCTATTACCTTTAGCATATACAGTAGTTTTAAATTGTGAATGTGGAAAAATGGAAAATAATAATTTATTAGATTATCATCTCTTTGAAATTTATAGTTGTGGACAGTCTGTTATTATTATTATTCCATTCCTCTATATAAATGAGACATGTCAAAGTGGAGCACATAGAATGCACAGTTTATAGATAAGTCAAAGTTTTTCTTTTTCACAGTTTGCTTAGAATGGCTTGTCAGATGTTTTCCTTCTTTGTTTCTGAAGTATCATTGAATAATGTTATCAATTATTCTTGCAGAAAAACTGATGCCTTCAGCTTCATAAAGTACAGCCTTTTCACATATAGTAATAAGGAAAATTTGTACTACATTGTGCCAACAAGTTGAAATGATTGATCTTTGTTGATCTCTGATTTGTCCTCTGTGGCCATTTGTTGAACATGGAATTATAATTTTATTTGTTCTATGGCTTATCTAACTTTCATTCTTGCATAATTGTGTAAAATTGATACAATTCATTTTCTGATGTATGATGAAAGTAAGACTACTTGATTCTGCATTATTAAAGTCATTAACCTTGCATAGTTTGTGTATATTACTACTTAAAAAATAGTGCAGAATATTTAAGATTTTGGCCAACTTCAACTTGTTTATTTCACTTACAAAATAATGATAACAGGGTGGCAAAATTACAGACATAGAACAATAATAATACCATAGGAAAAGTGAATAAAATAAAACAATTGACATTTAAATTTTGATTCACAAATGGACTATTCATACTGTCTAATAAATGTATACAAATAGGTAGCAATTGCAAATTTAATCCATAAACAGTTAAATAATAGCTGCTTTGTACATGATGAAATCTGAAATTGCTGCAAAGATAATAAATATACCGCTGATAGGGAGCTTTTAAATATTTATGTCAGGCCATCTCATTACATTATTACATTTAATTTTAATTCTTACTATACAAAGATATAAAATAATTAACTGTATGAAATGTGAAGTAAATAAATAAAAATTAAATAATTAAATACCATACGTTTGATTTGGGGGAAAAAATGTTTATGGGGATAATTTATTAGCTTATTTCAATCGATATGGAAATACAGGCATAGTCACAAAGGTCAGTCATATTAATTCAGAAATAAATTAATGCTCTATCAGGTCTGGTAGTCAGTTGTTAAGATCCTTGCTTTAAAAAGTTCACTGCTCTGGTCCCGGGTTCAAATCTCTGTGAGTGCAGGAATTATTAAGAGTGTGTTTGGTCATATGATCTACGCCAGTTCATTGTGCGGTTCAGATTTCATGCTAAACTGTAGGGCCCAGAGGAAAAGAAATGGCTGTCCTACCTCTGACACAATGGCTTATGGGGCATCCATAAATTACGTGAGGTGTTTTTTTTCACATTTCCGCCCCCCCCCCTTTTTCTCTGGTGAGACTTTGTGAGAACTCTACCAAGCCCCCCCCCCTCCCCCTCTGGTGAGATCAGGTCCATGAGACCACCTCCCCCACCCCTAGAAATCGCCCTTGCAACTTTTTGAGACTTTTTTTAGGTCTCACCCTTCCAAAAGCCGGTTACACCCACTTTTCAGTCCTAAAATCGCCTGTCGCGTCATTTGTAGATTATTATTATTTTTTTTTAGCTCTACAGTTCAACAATTTTTCGGAAATCTCACATGAGATTTCCGTAGACCCCCCTCCCCCCAGAGATTTCACTGGACCCCCACCCCATATTTCACTTCACGTAATTTATGGATGCCCCCTTAGTATGCCTCCTTCGAGAGGATCCAGCCAACTTTTGGATTGTTGACTAAGTTAGGTTTTCTTTTATCAAATTTTATATGGTAATCCATTGTCATCAAATATTTGTATACATCAAATGTCATGCTTTCATTAATTTCAGTCATTAAATCAATACATCACACAGAATGTAGAATACAATTTAAGAAATCTTTCTTTATTGCAGTTTTAGCATTAAAACTGTATTTTTTAAAAGCAATCACTTTTCATGCAATAGTTGTTTAAGTCATTCATGCACAACTGCTCATAGTGTGGAAATTCATAAAACTAAAAC
>JARYHS010013631.1:178340908-178581598 GCA_031002005.1 Vandiemenella viatica
AGGCAATAAAAAAACCCTGGTCATAATGACCAAACGAGCCATTACTCCGTACTTCAGGTGAATGTTGGGTTGGGATCCTTCAAAAGACCATGCCTGAATTCCATTCCGATCCTTGCACCAGTCCTATCGTATGCGGCGTTACTGCGTGGCGTCCAAAAAAAAATACGAGTACCAATACTCTCGACTCTTTACACTAACGCTCACAGCTTCAGTTGATATTCCAACAGCCTCCTATTCATGAATAAAAAATATTGTTGAATTGATATGTCATGCGATCTACTCTAAAAAGTACCCCAACGTATGAAGCATGCGGACTTTGCGTTTATTCATTCTACATTTAATACTCCAACACTACACGCAGTTTGAGTTGAGAGACTTCTCTATTCACAGCCCACTTCCGGACGTCACCTCGATCGTGACTGCGTGTATTGTTGAATTGATATGTCAAGTGATCTACTCTAAAAAAGTTCCCCAATGTATGAAGCATGCGGTCCTTTCGTTTATTCATTCCACATTTAATACTCCAACACTACACACAGTTCGAGTTCAGAGACTTCTCTATTCATAGCCCACTTATGGACGTCATCTCGATCGTGACTGCGTGTATTGTTGAATTGATATGTCAAACGATCCACTCTAAAAAGTACCCTATTGTATGAAGCATGCGGACTTTGCGTTTATTAATAGGCTAGGATAGAGGCGGAATGCGCAGGCAATAAAAAACCCAGGTCATAATGACCAAACGAGCCATTACTCCGTACTTCAGGTGAATGTTGGGTTGGGTCCTTCAAAAGACCATGCATGAATTCCATCCAGATCCTTGCACCAGTCCTATCACACTTCGTGATCGGTAAAGATCTGGCCTAGCATTTGGGAGGGCGTGGGCTCGAATCCCAGTCCGGGCATCCAGATTTGAGTTTTCCATGGTTTCCCCAAATAACTCGAGGCGAATGACGGGGATGATTTCTTCATTTGCCATGGCCGAATTCCCCACCGTTCCTCGTCCACTGTCCTTTCCCACCTCTAAAGGCTTCGATGTCGACGAGGCGTAGAACCATAAAAAAAAAAAACCACGACCACCAACTCCAGATGAATGTCGAGTTATTCATTCAAAATACCATGCCCGAATTCCTTCCCAGTCCTTGCCGCCAGTCCATACAATTATGGCCATTACATTCTCGCAATCACCATAGAGGGGGAATGCGCAGGCAATAAAAAAAACCTGGTCATAATGACCAAACGAGCCATTACTCCGTACTTCAGGTGAATGTTGGGTTGGTTCCTTCAAAAGACCATGCATGAATTCCATCCCGATCCTTGCACCAGTCCTATCACGCATCGTGATCGGTAAAGATCTGGCCTAGCATTTGGGAGGGCGTGGGCTCGAATCCCAGTCCGGGCATCCAGATTTGAGTTTTCCATGGTTTCCCCAAATAACTCGAGGCGAATGACGGGGATGATTTCTTCATTTGCCATGGCCGAATTCCCCACCGTTCCTCGTCCACTGTCCTTTCCCACCTCTAAAGGCTTCGATGTCGACGAGGCGTAGAACCATAAAAAAAAAGAAAACCACGACCACCAACTCCAGATGAATGTCGAGTTATTCATTCAAAATACCATGCCCGAATTCCTTCCCAGTCCTTGCCGCCAGTCCATACAATTATGGCCATTACATTCTCGCAATCACCATAGAGGGGGAATGCGCAGGCAATAAAAAAACCCTGGTCATAATGACCAAACGAGCCATTACTCCGTACTTCAGGTGAATGTTGGGTTGGTTCCTTCAAAAGACCATGCCTGAATTCCATCCCGATCCTTGCACCAGTCCTATCACGCATCGTGATCGGTAAAGATCTGGCCTAGCATTTGGGAGGGTGCGGGTTCGAACCCCCGTCCAGGCATCCAGATTTGGGTTTTCCATGGTTTCCCCAAATAACGCGAGGCGAATGCCAGGATAATTTCTTCATTTTCCATGGCAGAATTCCTTCCCGTTCTCAGTCGTAACAGCATTACCTAAGGACAGGACTGAACACGTGAAATGACTACGGCAATAACGAGCATGGTGGGGTGAGATGCAATGTTGTCGCTTCACATTCGGGAGGACGTGGGTTGGAATCCCTGTCCGAACATCGAAATTTCGGCATTCCATGCTTTTTTGCGAAATTACTGCATTTGGTGCTTAAGCAATTTGACGGGGAAGTGAAAAGTCCAGGATTCTAATCCCGGTCTCAGCTGCGATTTTCAAAAGCCCTTAACCTGACATTCACATCTGGCACAACTTGCGTTGTAATGTAGTTACACCAGAACACTTCCGTTGTTTGGTTTCCAGTTTAAACTGTAGGTTCTCTACACCCGGCTAAGTTCACGTAGGATAGGATAGGTGCGGAATGCGCAGGCAATAAAAACCCTGGTCATAATGACCAGACTAGCCATTACTCCGTACTTCAGTTGAATATCGGGTTGGTTCCTTCAAAAGGCCATGTCTGAATTCCACCCCGTTCCCTGCACCAATCCTATCACGCATCGTAATCGGTAAAGATCTGACCTAGCATTTGGGAGGGTGCGGTTTCGAATCCCCGTCCAGGCATCCAGATTTGGGTTTTCCATGGTTTCCCCAAATAACGCGAGACGAATGCCGGGGATAATTTCATCATTTTCCATGGCAGAATTCCTTCCCGTTCCTCGTCCACTGTCCCTTCCCCGCCTCTAAAGGCGTAGAACCATAAAAAAGAATCGCATGTGCTTTTATCCAATTCAATATAACTTTATAGGCAAGTAGGTGATTTCACTGCAGGTCTATATATTCGTCCTCCTTTCAGAGGTACTTTTTTCCTCCTGGTGGGTGGGTTTTGTTAACGTTCGGGACTGCCATGTGGGAGATGGAGGGTTTGATTCCCCGTCCGCATGTTAATTAGTATCTGTTGTAGTTTAGACATACAAATAGCCGTTTATCGCCAAGAGTCACTGTAGACACTCCGACAATGACAAAAATAAAAATAAAACGCGTTTAGTGGTGTTTGTTCCTGTAGCCAGGGATGGTAACGCGATGTATGTGGTGGGAGTTCTACAGGTTTATCTGCTCGAATACCTGTGTCAGTGATGTATACTCATAGACCCTCCTAAGTTACCACTTCTCATTCTTGTTGAGGGGTGACTGTAAAATTCTTGAAATACAGATATTTGCGCGGGTACAGCGAATGCGTGCCACAACTTCACAATAATTGTTTGTGCATTGAAATACAGAAAAAAAAGTTTCTACTGTAATGGCAGTCTCTAGGTAAAGTGAAAAACGTGGCCATTTTTTATCAAAATTGCTAAGTTTTTCGCCTGGAACCATTGCGGCCACCCCCCCTATTACACATGTCGGACGTCGTAGGCCCCACAGTAAGCTGCTGCTGTATAGAAAAATACAAACGCGTTGCATCCGGAAAACCGGCGCGCAAAATTTCCGTCTTCTTAGGCCGCGCAAAATACCGGTCTCTTAGGCCGCGGTGGGGCCCAAGCCGCCTCAGTAAACAATTTTGGATAATCATGTATCAGTGGCACCATGAGAAGGTGAGTTGAAATACCTAACCTTAATTTACTCTAACCAACTATAACAAAACTTTAACATTCTGTATTAACCAGACTTTAGCATAAGTTCTGTCTCAGAAAGTGCCATAAGTTTTTAACCAATATTTTGCTATATTTGACCAGTATTCCGAATTTTTATCTATTTTTGCACTTTTTAAATGAAATTCATCGAAACTGGCACTTACTAACTGATATCTAACATAATTTATGTTTCATCTGGTATTGAGCCCATTATGTTTCGGTCTTGTGGAGGGTCGTGTTGTTTAATGAAACTTGTGATGTTCTCATCTTCTGCATGCTCTGGTTAGTTCAACTTCAGTACTTTAGTGTGACTTTCGACAGGTATATCTGATGTACTACTCAAGTTGTCCGATGTCATATCGGGCCGTGAACAGAATGAGTTTCATTTATGATGGAACACCGCATCATGTCGCATGTTTTTTTTTCTATTTTGGTGGATGCACTCAATACACATCGTATGGCATGATGGACACCTTCTAACCATGTAAAACCGATGACATCTTTCGTATAGTGAAGTGGTATAATTGCGGTGATGTTTTACCTGTTTTCACGATCCTAATCCACGAAAGATATATGAATGCAGACTGCCTTCCATGTAATGTCAATTTCTGCATGCATATACGTTGTTTCACCTCGTTTGGTTGACGCCATATTCAATCACATGCCAGATGTGTTCGATCGGGTTCAGATCTGGCGAGCTGGGCGAGCCAGTACATCAATTACAACTCACCACTGTGTTCCTCGAACCATTAAGTTACACTTCTGGCCTTGTGACTGGCGCATTATCTTGTTGAAAAATGTCACAGCCATTGGGAAACATGGTCGTCATGAAGGTTTGTGCTGTACGTGGTCTGCAACCAGTGTACGATACCTATCGGTCGTCACGGTGCCTTTCACGAGCCCCCACGTGAATGTTCCCCGCAGTACAGGTGACAAGAAGCTGTTCCCGTAGAAAACTACCAGTTCGCACCCTTACTCCGGCATGATGAAGAAGGTATCGGAATTCTTCAGACCATGCAACGATCTGCCACTGCGCCAACGTCCAGTGACGATGGTCTCGTGCCCATTTCAGTCGCAGTTGCCGATGTCGTGGTGCACATGCATGGGTCGTCGGCTGCGGAGGCCCATCGTTAGGAGTGTTCGGTGCACTGTGTGTTCAGGTACACTTGTACTCTGCCCAACATTAAAGTCTGATGTTAGTTCCGCCACAGTTCGCCCGCCGCCTGTCCTGTTTTTACGTCTGCCCAGCCTACGACGTCCGACATGTGTAATAAGGGGTGGCCGCCCAACCACTCGACGTTTGGACATGGCGTCACCTTCGTTTCGCCACTTGTTGAAGACACTCACCACAACACTGCTCGAACACCCGATATATAGTGCAGTGTCCGAAATGCTCGTGCCGAGCCTCTGGGCCATCGCAATCTGCAATGGGCCAAACTTAGATAGATCGCAAGCCTTCCCCAAATCACACCCCAGATGTGTTCGATCGGGTTCAGATCTGGCGAGCTGGGCGAGCCAGTACATCAATTACAACTCGCCACTGTGTTCCTCCAACCATTAAGTTACACTTCTGGCCTTGTGACATGGCGCATTATCTTGTTGAAAAATGTCACAGCCGTTGGGAAACAAGGTCGTCATGAAGGTTTGTGCTGTACGTGGTCTGCAACCAGTGTACGATACTTATCAGTCGTCATAGTGCCTTGCACGAGCTCCCACGTGAATGTTCCCCGCAGTATAGGTGACAAGAAGCTTTTCCCGTAGAAAACTACCAGCTCGCACCCTTACTCCGGCATGATGAAGAAGGTATCGGAATTCATCAGACCATGCAACGATTTGCCACTACGCCAACGTCCAGTGACGATGGTCTCTTGCCCATTTCAGTCGCAGTTGCCGATGTCGTGGTGCACATGCATGGGTCGTCGGCTGCGGAGGCCCATCGTTAGGAGTGTTCGTGCACTGTGTGTTCAGGTACACTTGTACTCTGCCCCAACATTTAAAGTCTGATGTTAGTTCCGTCACAGTTCGCCCGCCGCCTGTCCTGTTTTACGTCTGCCCAGCCTACGACGTCCGACATGTGTAATAGGGGGGTGGCCGCAATGGTTCCAGGCGAAAAACTTAGCAATTTTGATAAAAAATGGCCACGTTTTTCACTTTACCTAGAGACTGCCATTACAGTAGAAACTTTTTTTTCTGTATTTCAATGCACAAACAATTATTGTGAAGTTGTGGCACGCATTCGCTGTACCCGCGCAAATATCTGTATTTCAAGAATTTTACAGTCACCCCTCAACAAGAATGAGAAGTGGTAACTTAGGAGGGTCTATGAGTATACATCACTGACACAGGTATTCGAGCAGATAAACCTGTAGAACTCCCACCACATACATCGCGTTACCATCCCTGGCTACAGGAACAAACACCACTAAACGCGTTTTATTTTTATTTTTGTCATTGTCGGAGTGTCTACAGTGACTCTTGGCGATAAACGGCTATTTGTATGTCTAAACTACAACAGATACTAATTAACATGCGGACGGGGAATCGAACCCTCCATCTCCCACATGGCAGTCCCGAACGTTAACAAACCCACCCACCAGGAGGAAAAAAAGTACCTCTGAAAGGAGGACGAATATATAGACCTGCAGTGAAATCACCTACCTGCCTATAAAGTTATATTGAATTGGATAAAAGCTCATGCGATTTTTTATGGTTCTACGCCTTTAGAGGCGGGGAAGGGACAGTGGACGAGGAACGGGAAGGAATTCTGCCATGGAAAATGATGAAATTATCCCCGGCATTCGTCTCGCGTTATTTGGGGAAACCATGGAAAACCCAAATCTGGATGCCTGGACGGGGATTCGAAACCGCACCCTCCCAAATGCTAGGTCAGATCTTTACCGATTACGATGCGTGATAGGATTGGTGCAGGGAACGGGGTGGAATTCAGACATGGCCTTTTGAAGGAACCAACCCGATATTCAACTGAAGTACGGAGTAATGGCTAGTCTGGTCATTATGACCAGGGTTTTTATTGCCTGCGCATTCCGCACCTATCCTATCCTACGTGAACTTAGCCGGGTGTAGAGAACCTACAGTTTAAACTGGAAACCAAACAACGGAAGTGTTCTGGTGTAACTACATTACAACGCAAGTTGTGCCAGATGTGAATGTCAGGTTAAGGGCTTTTGAAAATCGCAGCTGAGACCGGGATTAGAATCCTGGACTTTTCACTTCCCCGTCAAATTGCTTAAGCACCAAATGCAGTAATTTCGCAAAAAAGCATGGAATGCCGAAATTTCGATGTTCGGACAGGGATTCCAACCCACGTCCTCCCGAATGTGAAGCGACAAACATTGCATCTCACCCCACCATGCTCGTTATTGCCGTAGTCATTTCACGTGTTCAGTCCTGTCCTTAGGTAATGCTGTTACGACTGAGAACGGGAAGGAATTCTGCCATGGAAAATGAAGAAATTATCCTGGCATTCGCCTCGCGTTATTTGGGGAAACCATGGAAAACCCAAATCTGGATGCCTGGACGGGGGTTCGAACCCGCACCCTCCCAAATGCTAGCCAGATCTTTACCGATCACGATGCGTGATAGGACTGGTGCAAGGATCGGGATGGAATTCAGGCATGGTCTTTTGAAGGAACCAACCCAACATTCACCTGAAGTACGGAGTAATGGCTCGTTTGGTCATTATGACCAGGGTTTTTTTTATTGCCTGCGCATTCCCCCTCTATGGTGATTGCGAGAATGTAATGGCCATAATTGTATGGACTGGCGGCAAGGACTGGGAAGGAATTCGGGCATGGTATTTTGAATGAATAACTCGACATTCATCTGGAGTTGGTGGTCGTGGTTTTCTTTTTTTTTATGGTTCTACGCCTCGTCGACATCGAAGCCTTTAGAGGTGGGAAAGGACAGTGGACGAGGAACGGTGGGGAATTCGGCCATGGCAAATGAAGAAATCATCCCCGTCATTCGCCTCGAGTTATTTGGGGAAACCATGGAAACTCAAATCTGGATGCCCGGACTGGGATTCGAGCCCACGCCCTCCCAAATGCTAGGCCAGATCTTTACCGATCACGATGCGTGATAGGACTGGTGCAAGGATCGGGATGGAATTCATGCATGGTCTTTTGAAGTAACCAACCCAACATTCACCTGAAGTACGGAGTAATGGCTCGTTTGGTCATTATGACCAGGTTTTTTTTATTGCCTGCGCATTCCCCCTCTATGGTGATTGCGAGAATGTAATGGCCATAATTGTATGGACTGGCGGCAAGGACTGGGAAGGAATTCGGGCATGGTATTTTGAATGAATAACTCGACATTCATCTGGAGTTGGTGGTCGTGGTTTCCTTTTTTTTTATGGTTCTACGCCTCGTCGACATCGAAGCCATTAGAGGTGGGAAAGGACAGTGGACGAGGAACGGTGGGGAATTCGGCTATGGCAAATGAAGAAATCATCCCCGTCATTCGCCTCGAGTTATTTGGGGAAACCATGGAAAACTCAAATCTGATGCCCGGACTGGGATTCGAGCCCACGCCCTCCCAAATGCTAGGCCAGATCTTTACCGATCACGAAGTGTGATAGGACTGGTGCAAGGATCTGGATGGAATTCATGCATGGTCTTTTGAAGGACCCAACCCAACATTCACCTGAAGTACGGGTAATGGCTCGTTTGGTCATTATGACCTGGGTTTTTTATTGCCTGCGCAATCCGCCTCTATCCTAGCCTATTAATAAACGCAAAGTCCGCATGCTTCATACAATAGGGTACTTTTTAGAGTGGATCGTTTGACATATCAATTCAACAATACACGCAGTCACGATCGAGATGACGTCCATAAGTGGGCTATGAATAGAGAAGTCTCTGAACTCGAACTGCGGAGATTCGAACCAGCGCCCTTCTGAATGCATGGTCAGAACGTTAACACTCACCCACCACGCTCGGTAATTTTCGTGGGCAATACCTGGAGTGATTTGGGAAACCATGGAAAACCCAAATTTTTCTACGTTAAACTGCAGGTGCCCTTAAGTAAGATAAGGATGGAAGGAACTAGCCACCCTATCTCCAATATATCTCCTTTGGTAAGGTTTCAACCAGAAGCTTAAAGTACTTCACTTTTAATTGTGCGCGCTAAGAGTGAGCGGCTGTTTAGAAAATTAAACTCTGCAAACAACGAAGTAGCGTTCACGCAGCGGAACCTTGAATACTTCACAGTAAGCTATGTCTGGTTACATGCCTATGAGTATCCACCACCGATACGGAATTTCGAACCGGGGGCCTGCCATTCATATCTTGCCTGTGTTCTTGACGAGTTTTGTCTTTGGCATTTGCCTGGAGTGATTTGGGAAACCATGGAAAACCCAAATCTGGATGCCCGGACGGGGATTCGAACCGCCGACCTCCCGAATGCGAGGCGAGAACGCTAACCGTTACACCACCACTCTCGGTAGAAACGTTCCTCGCCTCTAATGACGACGATGCGTAACGCCATACTGGTACGCTCTGACCACGCATCTAGGAGGGCTCTGGTTCTTATCCTCGTCCAATGTGTAACGACATACTGGCACGCTATGACCGCGCATTTAACGCGATGTGTGTGTGTAGACAGCGTGGCCAAGCCCGCCGCCCCACCGCCTCGTATTTTTTTTTTTTTTTTGGAATATTAAAACGTCCAGCAGTAACGCCACATACGCTATAGAAACCTCACCCCCCACAGCAATACAAAGCGTGGCTCAGAAGCCCAAATTTAAGATCAGCTATCGGAAGTACAAGTTTTTTAAAAAATATTATAGTTTAATTGGAAAGGTTATTTTCATAGAATTATCACGATATAAACATTTTTTTTCTCGCGTTATATCAAGAGTAGAAATTAAAAGCTTAATATTACGCGAAATGAAGTTGAGTTGTAGGCTGAGCAGCTGTTGCGTTCGAGTGGCGATCACAAAAGGAAGCATTGTGTTAGACTCGACCCCTCTTTAGGGCACCAACCTCTGGCTCAGCGAACGAAATTTGTAATCAACTATCAGAAATAGAAGTTTTTTAAAAAGTATTTTTAGATAAATAGAAAAATCAGTTTTTTACAATCAACGCTGTATAAATTTTATCATCGTACTTAGTGTGATTGGGGTAGAAATGACGTGCTTAATATTACGTTAAATGAGCTTTCAGAAATGTGTTTTCGTCGTATGTTTAAAGACATTAATTCCTAACTTAAGAAAGAAACCTCATTGGTTTAAATCGCATTTTATTAAGCGCTCAATATAAAGTATATTGCTTATTCCCGTCCATTGAATGCCGTCAAACAACGATCGCTGGTTCGAATCCCCGTCTGAGCATCCATATTCTCGTTCGTCGTATGTTTAAAGATGGTTTAAATCGCATTTTATTAAGCGCTCAATATAAAGTATATTGCTTATTCCCGTCCATTGAATGCCGTCAAACAACGATCGCTGGTTCGAATCCCCGTCTGAGCATTCATATTCAGATTCACCCCAGGTCGCCGTTTTCCGCGACTCTAATGACAACGAGGTGTAACGCCATACTGGCACGCAATGACTGCGCATTTAGGAGGGCTCTGGTTCGAACCCCCGTCTGAGCATCCATTTTCTCTTTTTACTCAAATCACTCCAGGCGAATATGGGCTGGCAAAAGAGCAATAGAATCGTCAGCTGGTACTAGGGTGGTGAAGCTGAGGTTACCTCTGGTTCGAACCCCCGTCTGAGCATCCATATTCTCGTTGTTTCCCTAAAATCACTCTAGGCGAATATGGACTGGCAAAAGAGCAATAGAATCGACAGCTGGTACTAGGGTGGTGAAGCTGAGGTTACCTCTGGTTCGAACCCCCGTCTGAGCATCCATATTCTCGTTTTCCTGAAATCACTCCAGGCGAATATGGACTGGCAAAAGAGCAATAGAATCGACAGCTGGTACTAGGGTGGTGAAGCTGGGGTTAGTGTAGGAGATGGGGGAGGGAGGGGGAGGGGAGGAAAATGGGGCGTGGTCAAAGACAATAGGGGTGTAACTGAGGTTAGTCAAGTGGTCCTCATGTCAAGTGGTTAGTCAAGTGGCCCTCAAGTCAAGTGGTTAGTCAAGTGGGAGGGGGGAGAGAACAATAGGTGTGAAAATGATTGACAGGTGGGAGGGGGGAGAACAATAGAGGTGTGAAAATGATTGACAGGTGGGAGGGGGAGAACAATAGAGGTGTTCCGTGCAAGAACCGCACTTTTTGGCAGCGCACCGCCCTTTTATACCTACTCGCGAGGAGCGGACAGTAGGCGACTGGCAATTTAAAACTAGTTAAAAGCACGGTTTTGTGGTGGCTCGCGTAGCTTTGTCATAAAAAAATATTGAATAAAATTAAAGAAATTAAATAAAATCATGAGAATTTTAATATTTAAGCCTCAAGAACTATCATCAAAATCCGTGTTTTTAGTTTGTTGAGAAAAATAGGCACATTTATAATAGGACGCAATCTTTAAATATTTAAAATATAAATTTATTTAATTTGTTTTTAATCCGATACAAAATTTCCCATTCGAGCCTCTTTCTGTTTTCTACGTGTTAACATACTTGATTTTTTAATATTAATATTTCTGTTATATGCGTATCGAACACGCGTCCTACGAAACTGAACTACTTGATATAAGTATGTACGCAGCACTAACCAACGCAACCTCCTCGGGCAACATTTCTGAAACAACTGACGAAGTTAACATCGAAAACTACTGGTAGCGGACGAGATGACGTGAATTCTAGTGCATGGTTTACGTACGAGTGCGATATCAATCTGAGATATAGTACTGCATCTAGTAATATCGGTCCAGAGCATTTAGTTGCACACTTTCAACAAATAGTTTCATACATGGATTCCTTCGCCACCCAATAATTTTAAATTTGACCACTACTCATATGTTGCATTCGTAAGTTCCCGATTCCTATTGATCTTAAATAAATAAAAACATTTATTTATAAAAATTAAATAAGTTTATATTCAAAAGTGCGGAAAAGCTAAATAAATTCTGAAAACATGAGGAGAGTTTTTATTTAAATTGGTTTAATTAAATTTATTTTGTATAATAATTTTATCAAACAATCAATTATGTCAACATTTTTACTACCTAATAAAAAAAACATGTTTCATAATTAATTCACATATAGAACTGTGATGATAGTACTATTTGTTTAAGCTGAATCGTCACGGTTGGTGTTGCAGTACTCGGTGAATCGACTTCTCACTTGAAATCCTTCAGATTTGGCAAAACCACATGTGGCTGCTTGAGGAATCAGATTTTGAGTTGGAAAATCCTTCAAGTATTAGGTTATATCTTCTATGAAAGGATTCTCAGATACATACTCGTCCTTAAACAAGCTGTTAAGCAACAGCGGACGAATTTAACAGTTTCAATTTTTAAATTAACAGAAGTGAATAACATTTTGAAAATCGTGCAAACGATCGTCCATACTATGTTTTAGAACAAGTATGGCGATTATTTTCCTTCTTCTTCGATCCATTTTAACACACTACACTGTTCGTACGCCAACCGAATAGATCAACACGTTGCTCTAGAACAGGTATGGGCAACCTTTGGTTAGCTGAGGGCGTAATTTCGGGACTTAATCAGGCCGCGGGCCGGACTTAATCAGGTCGCGGGCCGTAGGTAAGAAAAAAGTAGATAGTAGTAAATAAAAAGGCGATAAAAATTCACTAATTTTTTATTTGCTAGAATTGCAATAGGATAATCAAACATACAAAAAGCAAATTAACAAAAACAGATAGAAAAATCAAATGAAAATTAATGGGAGACTTGAGTTTGAAGCGTTATTTGAAATTTCTGAATCTCTCGCGGGCCGGACTGAAGTTGGTGGAGGGCCGGATCGGGCCCGGGGGCCGGGGATTGCCCATATATGCTCTAGAAAAACACTTTTACGCCGCGCTCCAGCCGACATGATTAGAGTAAAACCAGTTCCTGCTGTGCAAAATACGCGTCGCTATGAAACGGCCTTACGTTTTCCTAGCGACGCATTTTTTTTATTTATTTTTTCGCCAATCAAAATTCCCGTATAAAACTATAATTATGTATTACATTATTTATTTTCTTGTTTGTATTCTTGTTTCATAATAAACATTCATTTTTCTTGTTTCTATTTTATGACTAAATCTTAATACTTTCAAGTAATGAAGTCACTCTTAATCTATATTTATTCACATATACATATGATCATTTTCTACCTACTAAAGGAAATACAAATTAGTGATTAGTATAACTATGACGGAAAAAGGACGGCACAAAATGAACAGCCTACGCTAAAAAAAGTTTAAATCCGCCCCTGAGGACCTCCATGTAGAACTTACATAGGATGCGCTCACCCATTCACGCTACTAGAAGGGGTCCAAACAAGGTGTTACAAGCAGTCCTTCCCAAACGTACTATCTCGCGGCACACCATTGTCCTTGTCGCACACTTACACATTGTTTCCTAAAATAACGATCCAGCGCCATAGCTTGTTCGTTGTCTGGGAGTAAAACAACATCCAGCACGCCCTACATAGTCCTGCAACGTCTTCCACGGTCCAACAAGAGTCCTTGGATCATCGTAGGTCCAAGCTGGACTCTGAATGAGCCGCTAGAGCGGTGGAAAGGCATGGAGATGTGCGGTGACTTGGCTTTGTGCTTGTCGCCGCGAACTCCGCAAAGTTCATATGAGAAATGTTGTTTTGTTGACTAGTGCGTAGTAATTTAATTCACTTGTGAAATAATTGCACGTTTTCTGTTGTTGAAAGATAAAGCAAAAAATAAATCAATATGGTAGTATTATGTGGAAATAGACGACACCTATGGAAAATGTAGAACTTGTGATGAAAAGTAATTATTTTGATTTTCAGTTTATTTTTGATAAAATATTAAAATATAAACAATTATTAATTTACTCTCCATATTGCGTCAGCTTCCGCAACACATGTCAAAACGCGGATGTCAAGCACTGAACCTCTGCATTCGCAAAGATGACCTCCGTTAAAACCCTATACAGAACCATGGGATAGAGAAAAAAAGACAGGGATCGTTTTAAAAGGTGTCTCGAAGAAGTTGTTAGCCTAGTGGGCAAGGCTTGCTGTGTTCTTATACGCGTGTACTGTGCGACTGCTTGCGCTGTGGATTGTGCTCGCATATGCGAGTACTGTCTCGCTCTCTTGGGGAATAGAGCGCGAGGCATTTAGCCTGCTTCTGGGAATCCCTCCCGCCCGAGAATGATAACGGATATACCGCCACACGGCACTCTCCCTGAGTGGAACTTACGGTTGTCTCTGGTCCATCCAGTGATAACTTGGGGCCAGAGCAACACTCCCGCTAGGACAAACCGCTAGGTTACCACTGCGTAGGGCTATGTACACAGCGGCTGACGCTCGTCGCGCGCCTGCGGCGGACATCACGAGTTCACGACCACCTCTCCACGTTCGCCTTCGCCTGATGCAACAGAGCAACAGGTCAACATGGAAGAAACCTCGGGCTACAGAGGCCCATACCGCAATTCTGAAGACTATGCTGATCCAGACACCGAAACGGCACCCTTCCAGCGAAGTGCAGCCTGCTCCTCCACAGGTAAAACCCACATGAAGAAGAAGGGTAAAGCCTCTAAGAAGAAGCGCCCTGCACGGCAAGTAAAGTCATCAACCAAACAACAAGGGCACAACAGCAACACTGGAAGAGCTTAAGGCCAAGCAACTTCCACCCACTTGGTTTTAACAGCGGACACTGCTGGCACCTCCAAGGCGTCTGCCTCAGATTCAGAGGCACAGCTTCGCCTTCCACAACACTCCCACCAGAAAGACAAAGAGGGTTCTGCGTTTCCACGACGCACAGCCAAAACACCATCCCCAACACATAATGCTGCAAAGGGTGGAATTATCCAACAAATTCCAGCCGCTTCAGAGCGAACCAGCACAAATAGTCTCAACTGTAACTAATCGGAGATCTACACACTTCCCTAGGCGTCTAGTTTGAAGAAAACTATAAGACACTTCACGACAGAGTCGCCGCTGTCGTGAAGAACCCATTCACCGCCAAGACAGCCGGCGGCGATAAAATCAAGGACTACTTTGCTTCTATGGTGATGCTTCAGGAAAGCGGTACCCCATATTTTACCTTTCCTGTCGGGGCAGTTGCACTCTTGAAACGTGTCTATACCACTATTGGCCGACATCCTCGAAAACAGGCCAATCTTTAGGGTTGACAGGATCTGTCACCTCAAGGTTCAGGCAGAGAAGCTACGGGCAACGGCTGGACCAGCGCAATGTTTCAATTGCTATGTGCTTTGGGCATTTTGCAAAGAACTGCAAAATGGCTCCTGTTTGCGTGAAGTGTGCCGGGCAGCAAAATTTAAACCAGTGCACCTCACAAACGGGTAAAGACGCAGCCAAATGTTCAGACTGCGGAGGGGGACACGAGGCGAGCTAGAAAGACTGCCCAGCATTTAAAAGGGCCCGGGACCGACAAAGATAACTTAACGGCAGAGAAAGATAATTCGCCTCCAAGTCCAAAACCAATCCCAAAAGGGAACCCCGCAAGACTCTACACCTGCAGCAGATCAGGAGCAAGCAATAGTATGAGAACACGCTCCAGAAAGATCCAAGACGACGTCAAGTAAGACACAGCTCAAGTACAAGTCGCAGCCTAGCAAGAAATCCAAAAGAAGAAACCAAAAACCAGGCAAATCACATTCGTGGGGACAAAACGATGGGAAATCGTTGGTAGCCACCTGCGGTAATCAAGCCTTCCCATCCAAAAACACTGCTGGTTGCTCTGCTTCGGAACACGCAAGTTCAATGCCACTAGAAGGAGCACCCACAGAGCTACACACAACCACCAAACAAAGAAGAACAGCATGTACCAACCAGAGGAGCAATCAGGATGCTATCGAAGGTGAACGCTAGCTCTGAGAGGCTCACCTGCATGCTGGAATGCATCACGAGGATAATGTGGGCAGCTGGGAAGTCTGACAGCTGCAATGATGAAGCTCTGGCTGTACCAAAATGCGCACACTGCAGCCATGATGGATAGATGCCGCACAATACATTCTCTAACATTCTGCATATGGCATGCCAATAGCATATATGGACAACTGCACGAATTCAGGCAATTCCTTCTCGAGCAGCCTGTTGATGTGTGTTTAGTGTGAGACACACCTGAAACAAGGACTGCGCTCCTCTGTTGCGAAGTACAACTGCTATCGACAGGACAGGCCTACTGCTGGAGTAGGAAAAATATCCCTCAGTACATAATCATTTAATCACATTACCAGTCCTACAAAAGATAGAAGATGTCTGCATAGAGGCTGTGACTCTCAACGGCAGATTAACAGTAGTATATGGCTACCGACTCCCTCATAGGATGCTGTAGGAGGCTGACATCACGGCCCTATCTTTCATCCCAGGCAAACTAGTGATTGGTGGAGACTTAAATGCCGAGCATCCGGACAGGAATAGTAGGGTCGCCAACCAGGTGGTAACTAGAAGACTAACCAAGCCCACGCATTATTGCTACACCGGCGGAAGACCAGACGTTGTTGTCATAAAAAGCATCCCAGGCTTCGAGGCTGCCGGCTGTCGTCCGACCATTGCTCAGTGACGGTAGAGGTAAACATCGGACCTTAGCAAACCCTGGAAGAATCCAGACCTAACTTCTTTTTTTAAGTATGGCATTTGGCTTCTCTTAGGCCATACACCCAGCTCAATTGTGATTTCAGTTCATCCAGTATTTGTACTTTTTCCAATGTATGTATTGGTCTCTAGTAATTATAGACATCACAGGACAGACACCACATGAACACAGATAACTCTTAACACCCATGTCCGCTGCAGGACTCGAACCGGCGCCATTCGGCTCTAGTACCGAGGCCGGCAGACCTAACTTATCGAAAACAAATTGGAGACGCTATCAGGAGCTACTAAAAACCGAAGTAGACAACATAGATGATCAGGCCTTCGAAATGCCTTTGCATCTACGACACCTCCAAGGACTCCAAAGCCTGCACCTTCTCTGCAACTTCCTCCTCACCTCTCAGCGCAAATCCGCCATAAATAAAGGGTTGCGAAAGATTGGAGGCTGACAAGGAACCCAGCTACCAAACGTCTCCTACAAACAGAACTAAAAGCCTCCCTGACAGAACAAAAACATGGAGTGGAGTGCCCGTATCTCTACGCTCAAACCTGACGAAGGATCTCTCTGGAACCAGACGTCAACGTGAAATAACCAATCACAGAAGGCAGGTGGCAGCACAATACACTGGAGTGTATATAAAGGATGTCCTACGCCATCGGAAAGCATTTCAATCGTTGGCGTAATGCAGAAACGTAGCGATTTATCCGACGTCAAAAAGGGCATGATTATTGGCTTTCGGGCCAAGGGTGGAAGCATTTCGGAAACGGCTAATTTTGTGAACTGTTCACGTGTCGCCATGGTGAAAGTATACCGTGGCATGGCAAAATGGCACTATTCAAAATCAGCTGGCGTGGAACATGTGGTGCACCACGCGCTATAGATGACAGAGGACGAATGATAGGCTACTGAGATGCGTTCGGGCAAATAGACGTGCAACTGTTGAGCAACTGACCATCCAGATAACCAAGGGGCTACCAGTACCAAGAGTGTATCAGCGAACGTTGCTGCGCATGGGCCTCCGCAGCAGACGCCTGGTTAATGCACCTATGCTGACTGCCTGTTCATCGTGACGAAGGCTGGAATTTGCACACCAGTACCAGCAACTGGACGTCCACAGAGTGGTGACAGGTGGCTTTTTCCGATGAATCACGTTTTATGATCCATCGGACAGATCGGACGTTGGCGCATACGGCGTGAAACGTCTGAAAGCAAACATCCCTGCAACAATTGCCGGAAGAATCCAGGGTGGAGGAGGGAGCATTATGGTTTGGGGAATGTTTTCGTGGCATTCACTGGGTGAACTCATCATTGTGGAAGGCTACGATGGATCAGCACAAGTACGTATCTGTACTTGCGGATTATGTCCACCCCTACATGCGAATAATTTTTCCTCGGAATGATGGCATCTACCAGCAGAACAATGCGAGGTGTCATACAGCTCGCAGTGTATGTGCGTGGTTCGAAGAGCACCAGGATGAGTTTACATTACTCCCCTGGCCAGCAAACTCACCGGATTTAAACCCAATTGAGAATCTGTGGGACCACCTCGATCGGGTTGTTCGCGCCATGGATCCTCAACCGCATAATCTAGCGCAGCTGGCCACGGAACTCGAGTCGGCATGGCTCAACATCCCAGTGAACACCTTCAGAAACCTAATTGACTCTCTTCCTGCACGCCTCACAGCGGTCCGCTCGGCCAAAGATGGTTATTCTGGTTTTTGGGAGGTGGTCACATTACTGTGACTGGACTGTATATATGAATGATAAAAAACAAAATGCAGTGCGCCGCAGATTACAGGTTATTCTCAACGCTGAGGACGTGTAAGAAATTGAACCAATCACCGAAGAGGAAGTAGCAAGCTGTTTATCCCAGCTTTCTCCCCGTAAGGTTCCTGGACGTGACATGGTTATCTATCTGCTACTTCGAAAACTACCACCTGAGGCCATAACATTCCTAACAGCGACCGTTAACAAAAATAGTGAGACAACAAGAATTCCCTCATAATTGAAAGAACGGTGAAGTAATCAGGATACTTAAGAACGGGAAAGACCCACTGTTTCCCAAATACTACCGACCCATCAGCCTTCTCCCAGCAGTCAGTAAGATGTTCGAGAGGCTGCTTCTCAAACGTTTGTATTCTCAGATCTAAGCCAACATCATCATCCCGGACAACCAGCTAGGACTCAGAAGAGGCCACTCCACCACTAAGTAGTTTATGAAGGTCGTAGAGTCAGCAATCAGAGGTTTTAACGTCAAGGAGTATGGCGGAATGGTGTTACTTGACATCTCCCGAGCGTTTGACTTTGTATGGCACTCGGAAATCTTGCTCAAGTGCTATAAGCAGAGGTTCCCAGGTCCATGTATGAAACTTATCAAGAGTTATCTCACCAGTCACACCTTCAGTGTTCGCGTAGACATCGCATATTCGGCTTGTAGACGAATCGGGGCCCCAAAGAACTCCGGCGTAGAGACCTACGCCGACGACACTGCATACCACTCCCACAGCCGTACCAGAGCTATCACAACTCAACGTCTCCAGGGAGTCTTTCAGAAAACTGTAGCCTGGGTAAGGAGTTAGAGCATTGAAGTAAACCCAACAAACGTAAGCCATAATGCTTACGCGAAGATGTGATCCGCTGCTTCCGGTAATACTGGTCCCGAAACTACTTCTGAACGGCAAGGAAACCTGGTCGACGACTCTATCTGCGGGTTACATACAAGACGTTCGACGCCGAGTGAGCGCGAGACTGCAACAAATATATCCGCTCATAAATCTAAACATTGCACTATCCCCAACCACAGGAGTAAGAATTTATACCACTCTTATCCGGCCAATTATGGAATAGGTCGCCGACCATCACAGACAAGGACTGAAAGTAATTCAAAATAGGGCGTTGACATCTGTCATGTGATTTCCCGACTAACGCCCTACACGAGGCTACAACACTGCAAACACTCCTGGAAAGATTCAGGGTGCTGGCAAAACTTATTCTATAACAGCATTAAAAAAATACGATACATCGGTCAATACGATGTAACTGCTGACCGGCACAAGACACCATTAGGCTTAGTCGATTAATGCAAAACACCGACATAAAGACAAACCAACAGTGAAGACCTGCACTACCAAAGCAACAAGGAGAAAATGTCATTGGACAAAAACTCGTATAAAGAAACGGCAGAGAATGGTAGATGTGTGGCTGTGTGTGTGTGTGTGTGTGTGTGTGTGTGAGAGAGAGAGAGAGAGAGAGAGAGAGAGAGAGAGAGAGAGAGAGAGAGAGAGTAAGAGAGAGAGAGTAAGAGAGAGAGACTAGTAGCCCAAGGAAACTATACTGCAAATTACTTGTTTTTTAAAACCGTGGCGGCTACTGTGAAAATATCTCAACCAAACATTCCCACCCAGACAAATGCTAAAATTTTCGAAATAATTACAGAAATGAAACTACTGAACCAACAACAGCCACTCCGCACAAACCTTTAAAATAGGGATGACTGATACTACTGTTTTTATATAAATACCTTACTGCCATGGGCGCCGGCAGGATTGCTTCTAGGGGGGTGCACCAGGGCTGCGTTGGTGCCCCCCCCCCTATCGGCCCAAAAAATTTTTTTTTTTTCTCCACTACTGCCCACACGGCGACCCGGGATGCGGGATGTAGGGGGGTGCACCCGGGATGCAGGGGGGTGCACCAGGGCCGTAATTGGTGCTCCCCACCCCTTATCGGCCCAAATTTACGGGCGACCCGGGATGTCAGGGGGGTGCAAGTGCATCCCCTTGCACCCCCCTCCCGGCACCCATGCTTACTGCCTTCAAAATGAGAATAATAATAATGTTGTAGTGTTTTGGTACTACGCCGCGTGATATGTTTCGCGCGCCTGGCAACGTGATTAGGGCTGAAACCGGTTCCTCCTGCGCAAAAAAAAAGCATCGCTAAGAAAACACAGCTTTAGATGAAAACCTCAGGCAACATCCGACGGTGGGACACACAACGCGCTGAACCAGTGGTCTCGAAAGTCAAAATGTTCACTAATATCGGTATATTTGCACCAAAAATCGGTATATGAAAAATAAAAAAAAACACAACCCCAATTACCACAATTTGCGTGGCAATTTGACACAAACATAAAAATATTGGGAATTTGGTTTTGAAGCAATATTACAACAGAATCGTTACACCCATCATTACGTTTGCCCATCAGATGCAAACCTCATTCGATTATTTTTATATGGAATATCATTGCTTCTTGGAAAGTTTACAATGTGTTCAAATAAGGTTACTACAATATCAGCTTCTAATAGAATAAGAGCTAAGGAAGCATCTTTGATGCGATGCTTTTTCGCGTATCTCACGATTAAGCTAAAATCAGTGGACTAGTAAACAATAAGCGAAAACTTAAGTTTGCCGCAGATCTTCACATAAATTATCAAAACTTTCTTCACCAATAATCTGATCAATTATGGCGTTAATTTTCGTCATCGAACATTTCTTCTGCAATTTTTGAATCGGGACAAACGGACTGCATTAGTTTCGATTTGTGCTCCATAATGGTATATGTTCCGCAACAAACGAGGCTAATCTCATTTCACCTGGGAATTATAAAAGAATTAAAAAGATGTATACATACAACACAACAAAACAATCTAACAATGTAAGTACTGGTACTTAGCAAAAAATAATGAAATATTTTTACCTTGTTTCATTTTTTGTCAGGTTTTTGTGTTTTGATCATAGTAAATGGCCATATCTTTATTACTTCTTTGATGTTATCGAATATAGGCCTAATTGCGAAGAATTGTGTTTCTTAAGAGCGTCTTTCCCTGATGTAATATTAATATCTTTATTATATCTCTTCCGATAGTCATAGTTTGCACTTTTACGGTCAACCTGAAAATTCTCCTTCCCATTCTTTTCTATAAAATTTTAGGTCCTTTTTCTTTTAAAACTCGCGCTTGTACTGGGTTCTTCGTGTGACGACACTTGGAAGAGAAACTTTCTCCAAGTTACTTGATCAAAGTGATGAAAACTAATGAACAAATAAAATCCGAATTCTCGTTTATATAGACAAGCGAATTAGTTCTGGAATCCCCTAAAAATGTAGAACATGTAGGACACAAGGCTATTCCCCAAAGATATCAGAACATTCTGCAATAGATAACTACTTATCAATGGGATTCATTGCAAGACAGGAGGAGGATGAGGAGGGTCATGGGAGTGTACAGGGCATATACTGGCGATGAGGCATGGAAAGATATTCCAATAGGTATGAAAAGTAGTGCATGGAAGGGAAAAGATGTCCATGACCACAAGCTGGCACTCGATTTCAGGCACAAGGGTGTGGGAAGATTTTGTTTTTTAGGTAAGGGTGTCAGGGATTGGAATGAGTTACCAAGGGGAATGATGAAGAACTTACCGAAAACGTTAAAAGTATTTAAAGTTAAAATTTGTAGAGGGCAAATGTAGGTGAGTGTAGGATAGGGGGAAGTTGGGTGTGTAGGTAAATTGCCACCGGAGCGTGTGCTCCATTGCAATTAAATTAAATTAAATTAAATATGAGTGCATAGCATATTCCTCGCTCATTAAAGTCACCTTATCGTAAGGTGGTCGGATGGTTGCCTTTCAAAGAATTCCAAGAGCAGACACTGTTGATAAAATGATACATAGGAAATTCTGAGTGATGTAAAACTGACCTTTTCCTTGCATCAGGTAGTCGTTTCCACATTTGGAATAGCTCTTTGTTGTAAATGGTAATCAGCGCTTGTCGGAAAGCTATTGTTTTCCTCCTTGGTGCACATCGGGTCTCAGGCGGTCCTGCAGTCTCTCAATACTATTTGTGTCTCACAAACATTTTTCTGTCATGGAGACAGAAAACTCGTTTCATGATAATCAGCTCGTTGTATGATCGTTCGTCTCCTTTGGATTAGTACGTGTTCCCCCAATGTAGATCAGCCTCGACAAACATGTAAGCAACAACGCAACGAATTGAAAATATGCCTGGGGAGAAAGCGACACACAAACCTGCAATAAAAATAAACCGGAAGAGCCCTCTTCCAAATATACCAACTAAGCAGGTTCACAACCGCGCTGGTTAAAAAAGGTAACCTACTTATCAGAAAATAGTCAATAAGGAATTAGAGCCAAGAAAATACTGAGGGCAAGGAACGGGAAGGAATTCGACCACGGGATTTTCAATACATTCGCCTGGAGAAATCTGGATGGCCAGACGGGGATTCGAACCCACGTCCTTGCGAATGCTAGGCTAGAGCGTTACCGCTCACCCACCACGTACGGTGGGGGGAAAAACACATAAAGAAGACAACACAATCATATAGCACCACCTCTTTACATTCCATCGCGTGGCCCCGAAGCGAGCACAGCGGAATGCGTATTCGTTCTCCCAAGTACAAACGCATTCGGCTGTACGTTTCGTCAAACAGCATTTCATTGGTGGAGGAGATGTCATCTAATGAGAGTTAGGTGAAGTTACTGCGAGCAGGCTCCGACAAGTTGACAAAGTACCGGCATCATTGTGACGTCACACAAAATGGAGGCTTGACACCCACGTAATTCAAAATGCTCTGTTAATTATCTTTATTTATTGGTACAGTCAAATGAAATTGCCAGTAGGTATTGCCAAAGATAATTATAACCGTTATTTTTTTTTCGTCACATTAGATAGGCCAATTAAACGAGGTAGAGTCAAAAAGTTCCCGGAATTGGTTAATAAAAATTTATTGAAAGAACTTTCGTTCAAAATACTCTCCTCCTGCTTCTAAACACTTATTCCACCATTCATACAATTATTGGAAACACTCCTGAAAGCAGTTTTCCGAAAATGCTTTCAGCCGCTTCGTCGCATTTTCAATCACTTTTGAAGAATCAGCGGAACGTCATCCCTTTAATGTCATTTTCAGCTGTGGAAACCGGTAAAAATCCGGTGGTGCAAGATCGGGAGAATATGGAGGGTGTTCCCGACTGGTAACATTGGTTTTGGCAAGGCATTGTTTCACCAATAGGGATCGTTGTGAAGAGGCATTGTCATGCAACAAAAACCAACCATTCCCTGCCCTTTGTTCATGTCATTTTCGTCGAATTGGATCTCTATGTACAATTATTTGTTGGCTGTTTTTCCTTCAGGATTAAATTCCTAATGAATCAAGCTTCAGTGATCAAAAAACATCTCCAACATTACTTTACCCCAAGCGAAATTTTTGTTTTCTTGGTGATGTTTTTGACTTCCATTCAGCAGAATGCCGTTTCATCTGAGGGTTGTAATGAAAGCACCACGTCCCATCACCTGTTACAATTTTGCGCAGGAAGCTGTCGTCTACATCAGCCATTTCAACCATGTCCCTGCACATGGTCACTCATTACTTTTTGCTCAGGGGTAACATTTTTGGCACCATGTGCAAGCAACACAATGGATGTACAAATCATTATGTGAATGCTGGAAACACTCCCATGTGAAAAACAACTTTAGAGGCAATAATATCGATGGTTGTTCGCTTTTCCGCACGCACAAGTTGTCGAACGCGCTCACCATTCTCATCTGACGTGGAAGTTGAAGGCCGCCCAGTCCAAATCTTCAGTTCTTGTATGACTGTCCCGAAAACGCTTGTGACACTGGTAAACTGCGTTTTCTTGATCGCATAGTTTCCGTATGCGTTATTCAACATCGCAATTGTCTCTGAGGGTGTTTTTTCCAGCAACACACAGAATATGATATTGCCACGCTGCTCTAAAGACGAGATTTTACAATCCGACGAAAGAAAGAAACAACGTCTAAAATAGCATGCACCCCACACACGAAACCAACTACAACTGCCTGCTGCATGGCACAGCACTTTCCTCAGTAGTGTTGGCAACCTCGAAATAGAATCGTGTATCAAGCATGTACGTGGAGGAAACGAGATGTGAAATTTATGAAAAAAAAATCAAAGTTTCAGGAAGAAACATGAAAATATTATAAATTCCCCAAGTTTTATGAAAATCAGCAAAAGATCATAAAAACATGAAAAAATCACCAAAATTATGTAATTTTTCTCCATGAAAGACGTAATCTCTGTTGATATGGTTGGAAGATGTGTAAAAATTCTCAATTAGAGTTACATGAATCCTACCATACGATATGTATTGAATTCCTACACCAAAATAGAGAAACGCACGGTATGAGAAGGTTGGTGTTACATCATAAATGAAACACATTCTGTTCACAGTCTTATAAGACATCTGACACCTCCAGTAGTAATATATATGTCGAAATTCAACTAAAATACTGAAGCTGAACTCAACAGAGCATTTAGAAGATGACAACATAACAAATTTCACTAAACAGTATGTTAGCAGGACAGTCCTCCACACCAACACTCTCTGAGACATAAATTGTGTTACATATAAGTTAGTATGTAGCACTTTCCACGAATTTCATTCTAAAAAAGTATAAAAATGCACAAAATAGATAAAAAAAAATCTTGAAGGGTCAAACAAAATGAAAATTGGTAAAAATTATATCAATTTCTTCCATGAATGAAGTCAAAGGAAGACACTATTACACGTGCCCGTATCACAATACCAGCCATTTAATGCGCATGAATTACCCCAGAGGGTTAAAGAAATTTGAGCTATATCGGCAAAAATATAAAATGTTATATTTCTGCTGTCATAGCAGTCTCCAGATAAACTTGCAGAGCCCCTACCACAAACATCACTTTACTATCGTGAGGGTGCGAAAAGGATAACACCTACAGATATTTGTATCATAGAGCTCAATGTTATAGATCAAAGGTGTTGACAGTATGCATACTGATATAGAAGCCGACTTTAACATAATGAGCCATAGGCAAAAATAATGCCATCACTAGGAACATGATCCATAATAACTCAGATTAAACGCAGGTTAATGTAGGATGTTACATTGCTTGCCATATTATGTTAGAGTAAGTTCAGGTTGGGACAGTCCGCCTCACTTTACCTGTACTGTAGACTGTTACATTTTGTTAGGTCATAATAACTATAGTCGGCGTCATGAAATTAGGCCTGCCAAGGTCACGTAGTGTCCACTGCCTCCCCTGCCCGCACCAACCCTCTGTCCCTTGGTTGGGCCGGCGACATTGCCACATTAGCTTTTGCCGGTCGTCCATGCGTATCTTTACACGCGGTCGCTTTATTTCCTTAGTTTAAGGCCTATTCGAGTAATGTTAATGGTGGTGATGTTCAGGAACATAATCCTGCAATTAGTGTATTAACAGACAGAAGTAATATTCGCGAACCTGCAGGCCGCCTGGGCATTGGAAACCTAATTAAAATCATTGTAGCAGATATTTTAAAGTATTTTTAAGGAATATTACCAATAACTAATACGCAAAAAATAAAAAATACTTCGCTAAATTACAAACACTGACATGGAGGTATTTGTGGCAGTCATTTCTATGTATAATCGATCCCTTACATTTTATAAATTAATTTTCGTTTTGTCTTTGCTTTTGAAGATTTCTCGCGAAATTTGTCATGTATGGGCCATTGTGTACAATGACAATAATAATTCTTACAGAAGCTGAAAATATCTTTTCTGTGGAGGACAGGAAATATGTTTCTCAGTCGTAAACGAACCGACCGACCAGCCGGCACTGCGGCATGCGCTGCGCGCAATCATTCGCGCAAATATAAACTGTGAAACAATCCAAAAAGGGTTGTCTGAAGAGGCTTTGCCTGCTACCAGAATTAATTTCAGTATTTTCTTAGAAACTTTCTCGCTGGAAGTTTTTACGTAAACAAATAAAACGTAAGTTAGTCAGCGACAACATTTTACATTACACAGCCGAAACAACTAAGCGCTTCGTGTAACATTTTATTTTTTTCATTCACATGCTTCCCTATTTAATGAATAGAATGTATTCGGTATGAGTCTGTTAACTTTCAGGAAGGCGCATAATTTTTTTTGAGTTATTACTTATTATTTTTATTGCTTTTTCTGTCGGTTGAAGTGAAAAAGTATTTTGATTTCTAATTTTCATGGAAACTCATTACTATTTTTTTTTAAAACAGTCACACAAATATTTGGAATTATAAAGAACATCACCTTGTCCCGCATGTTAAGTATTATGTTTTAGAAATTTTTTCGCACTCATTACTGAAAGTTGATTTTTTTGCTGATTTGCAACACTGTTCGGATACTCCGTGACCTTCACAGGACTAATTTCGTGACTGCCACTATAGCTAACGTGCTGTTACAATCATGTGCTCTGGCTAGACAAACTGTTGTGCGCTGTTCACTTGATGTCGTTGAGGGATATAAATCCCAATGTACGTCAGATGCTGAGGTGGCGTGGGTCGATGAATTACGGTATTTTTGCGCTCCGTGAACGCAGAATTCCGGTTTTTCCAGATATAACGCGTTTTTGTTTGTGCTACGCAGCCGACGGTTATTGTGACACTTGTGCTCTGATATTTAAAATATCAACATACTAGATACAAATCGTACGACAGCGGAAATACAGAACCAATGATTTGAAAATGACCTTATCGCTAAAGAACCGAGCGTGATGATTGAGCGGTAACACTCTGGCCTCGCATTCGGGAGAACGCGGGTTCGAATCCCTGTTTGGACATCCTGATTAGGGTTTTCTATAGTTTCTCCAAATCACTCCAGGTAAATGTCGGCATGCTTGCTTTAAAATTCCATGGACGAATTCCTTCCAGTACCTTGCCCCCAGCCTTTTTTGGCCTGTACGACACAAAGCCTATCATTACATCATCAGTGTATGATCTTGAAACTCTTTGAAAGGCAACCATCGCACTCCGTATCTTTTTTCGTTATAGCACCCTCGTGAAGCAACACTAGCTTCGTGGATTGAGCTGATTCCTAATGTTTGCTTGCATCTATAGAAATTCTGTCTACGACATACTTATATAACATTCTTCAAATCTAAGAATCCCAGAGTTTCAAAGAATACAGAAGGTTTAAAAAGCGCTTTTAAACCGTCGTGTAAAACACGGTGTAGATAAATACTACATGAAATTTAGTTACATAGAATTTCGGATCTCTCATATGACGTTTATTATTAAGATGTTGGCGTGTATGTAGGAGATTACAGCGATGCACCTTTTGAATTTGAGAATAAGTCTTAAACATCACAACGAATCTTGGCATCTCTGACTTTCAAATAAATATATCTTCGTGTAGTCTTTATAGTCTGGTGACCGAGTTTCTTACCGGCTGCGCAACTCGCCTCTGTTGTAGCAGTCTCATCTAATACGAACAGTTTAATGTGGAATCCCACGGACTGGTTCTGGTGTACTTCACAAACGCAATGCAAGCTTTGCTAGCTTTGCTAGAGTTGAAGCAAGGTATTTAAAAAGTCAGCATAGCACTGTTTACCTAACATTAGTTGGTGAAGCGCAAATGTCATTACCTGACTGTGGACAGTGTTACTGCAACTGCAGTTATTTCGTTTGTGTAGTTCCCACTTTTCCACTTCGTGTAGAATTTGAGATGGATCGGTTAAAAGAGACTGAAGACCGAGTGGGAACCCATCCGTCACACGGCCGAACTACGGACGCAGTGTGGATCAGTACAAATTGATAGTGTAGGTATTATAAAGCAATTAAAGCTCCTGAAGTGGGGTAAAGCACCAAGCCCCGATGGTATACCGGTAAGAGTATTTTCAGAATACGCGGAGGAATTTGAACCATTTCTGTCAGATATATTCCGTAAATCTTTAGAAGAGAAAAAAGTACCTTCTGACTGGAAAATAGCCAAGGTAATTCCAGTTTTCAAGAAAGGAAATCGGAGTGATCCTAGGAATTATCGAGCCATATCTCTAACATCTGTATGGAGTAGAATTCTGGAGCATGTCATATGCTCTAACATTATGAAGTTTCTATATGAGAACGAGTTACTTACACCGTGTCAACACGGATTTCGGAAGAAGAGATCGTGTGAAACACAATTGGCCCTATTTTCCCATCACGTAATGAAAATTATCGATGCAGAATCACAAGTTGATGCAATATTCTTGAATTTTCAGAAAGCATTTGATTCTGTACCACACAACCGACTTTTAGCAAAGATTCGAGCATACGGTATATACGATCAGATTCGCGAATGGACACATGATTTTCTAACTGGACGGTCACAGTATGTCGTTGTTGACGGGGAAGCCTCTTCTAAGGTAGATGTTACTTCTGGCGTTCCTCAAGGAAGTTAGGACCACTTCTCTTCTTAATTGTTATAAACAATCTAGGTGACAACGTTAAATGCTGGTTGCGACTGTTAGCCGACGATGCAGTTTATATCTATAGGGAAATAAGGTGCTCTGACGATTGCTTAGAAATTCAGCGCGATATGGATGCTATTTCCGAATGGTGCCGCAAATGGCAGCTTACACTTAATTGCAAAATGTGCAAGGCAATGCGAATAAGTAACAAAAACAATCAATTTGCTCACGAGTATAAAATAAACAATTCATTTTTTTTAATTTGCTTAACGTCTCTCTAACAGCGAGTTCTTTAGAGACGGGAAAGGATGGGGGCAAGGAATGGGAAGGACTTCGGCCATGGCCTTTTGAAGGAATCATCCCGGCATTTGCCTGGAGTGATTTAGGAAACCATGGGTTTTAACCCAAATCTGGATGCTCGGACGGGGATTCGAACCACCGTCCTCCCGAATGCGAGGCCAGAACGCTAGCCGTTACACCACCACGATCGGTAAAAAAAAAAAAAAAAAAAACAATTCAGTTGTTGACACTGTTGATTCCCTGAAGTATCTGGGGGTAATAGTACAAAGCAACATGAAATGGGATTTGCTCATAACTTCCGTCGTAGGCAAAGCTAATTCTAAATTATGATTCATAGGTCGTATTCTGAGGAATTTAAATGCTCATACAAAGGAAATGGCGTATAAAACACTAGTGCGTCCGCATCTGGACTACTGTTGTGGAGTTTGGTATCCGTATCGTTAGGGCCTGATTGACTCAGTGGAGAGGGTACAGAGGAGAGCCCTCGATTCGTGACTGGTTGATACAGCCCTCATGAAAGAGTCACAGAATTGATACATAGATTGTGCTGGTCTCGTTTGGAAGACAGACGACGTAATTTCCGTTTGAATGTATTGGAGAATATGCGAAATTCTATGACCTACGAGTGCAGTAAGATACTTCTTCCGCCAACCTATTTGGGTCGCAATAACCGGAGGGATAAGATTCGAGAAATAAGATGCCGTACTGATGCTTTTATTTATTCTTTCCTGGCGCTATTCGGGATTGAAATGCGTAAAATTAAGATTGGTGCTTAGCACTCGCTGCCACCTACAATGTTTGTGAATTGCAGAGTAGGGATGTAGATGTATATTGCATGAACGCGTTAGTCTACGAAAACACAGTCTATTGGTAAATGATTTTAAGAGCATTTCTTTTCCAACAATATGAAACACGATATATCTGAGGTGAAAACGAGTAATTTTTATATCGCCAGGGCGAACTTCTACTGACTGCGAAATTTGAATTCATTACAATGTGAGAAATTTTTGTGTATCATACGAGGTGTGTGAGAAAAGTAATGAGACTCATTTTTTACTTACCAAAGTTTTTATTTTTATTTCAGACAACAATATCATTCCCTTCAAAGTAGTTCCCTTGGGCAGCTATACACCGGCGAAGTAGTTGTTTCCACTCTTGTTAGCAACGCTGGAAGGCATCAACTGGTAGAGCTGTTAAACTGGTCGGTCACAGTCTTTTGAATGTTCCACAGAGTTCCAAAACAACGTCCTTTTAAGACATGTTTCAATTGCGCGAAAAGGAAAAAGTCACAAGGACTTAAATTGGGTGATTAAGGGAGGGGGTGGGGTTGAGGAACAACATCAATGCTTTTTGAGGTAAAAAATTCACTGGTGGAAAAAGTCGCGTGACATGGGGCATTGTCATGATGAAGCATCCACACGTTTGCAATGTTTTCTGAACCTTTCAAGGACACCTCTGTAAAACATTTGGTTGACAGTTTTTTCTGGAGGAACAAATTCTTTATGCACGATATCCCTACTGTCAAAAAAGCAAATCAGCATTGATTCGGTGTTTGATTTGCTCATTCAGCATTTTTTTCGGTCTAGGAGATGACAGAGTGTGCCACTCTTCGCTTTGCTGCTTTGTTTCAGCATTGTACTCAAATAGCCAGGATTCATCACCTGTGATCACAAGATTGAATATTTCTTGGTCATTGTCAATACTCTCAAGAAGATCAACGCACATGTTTCTTCAATTGTTCCTCTGTTCAGTTTTGAGGTATTTTGGCACCATTTTGGCACAAACCTTTCGCATGTCCAAATCGTTTGTCACAATTTGATTTACGGTGAAAGTGTTTAAATTTAACTGTTCACTCATCACCCTTATTGTTAAACGACGGTCTGATTTCACAAGAGCCCTCACATGCTCAACGTTTTCGTCAGTTTTTGAAGTTGAAGGTCTCCCTGAGGGAGGTCGTTCTTCCGACGTTTTCTCGCCTTCCAAAAATTATTTGTCCCAGCGGAAAAGTTGCGATCTTGATAAGCAATGTTCCCTATGGCCTGTTTCGACTTTTCAAAGGTCACACTCGCGGATTCCCCAAGTTTAACTCAAAACTTGATTGCACAACGTTGCTATAAATTCCAATGTTTCATTTTTCGTAACACACAACAAAAAACAACTCCACTAACAGCGCTGTCAAAAATAATATGTTGGATTAACGGAGCTCAAACTCGGATTGAGCATGTGGAAGGGATGAAGAACCGGTATAGCACAGACCGGTAGACACAGCGTTACCAGATCGCTTGCAGTGTTACCAATCTCATTACTTTTCTCACACAGTTCGTATATACGTTTAGTTTTCTCACACACCTTGTACATATCAATAGAGAGATCAGACAGATTAATCAGATGGAGATTATATAAATTGAGATTTGACATTAACTAAATCAGTATAATTAATAACCATTTCTAGATTGAATACCCACACATTGTTCGATTACGCACTAATTGAATAACAAAATAATCTAATCGTTTTAATCACAATTACTTCTCAATTAAATCATATAATAACCTTTTAATCTGAACATTAATCAAATATTATATTAAAATTGATGATTAGCAATCAGCTAAGTATGGGTCAAGAATATCACAGTTCATGTACATAAATTCTAAACCTAAGGAGCAGGTGCTAGGAGTGTGACCAACCAAATCCCTCATGCAGTCACCACCTCACGGGCAGTTGCAAGCTGCCTTGTTGGGTATGGGTAGAGAGGGTGCATGAAGGTGGTGGTGTAACCTGTCAACAAGTAATTCATTTAGATTACCAAAAATAGAACGCCGCTTCTTTTGTACTTGGTCAAAAAAGACCGACCAAACTGCAAACTGAGGTTTGTAGGGCATGTGTCCCTTGTTATCACAACAATTAATATCTATTGTGCCCACCAGGTGCAAGGACTGTCAACACACACATTGATCGACCTTTCCAACAATGGACAGCGGTCTCCTTCGAATTTGACCACAAAAGACCGATCAAAGTTATGTTAGGTACTCCGCGGATGATCCATAATTAGAATAACAATAGACCAAGTAGTACGCCGAACTGGGCGAGGGGAGGGGAGGCGGCGTGGCAGTAATCAATCAAAGCTGTCAACGACTATCAAGCTGAATTTGCCTTGCCTCATTTGCATAACAATGGTCAGATTATTGACAGTTTTTTTTTTTTCTTTTTTTGTTTAGGTCTCACGCCGTCCTTTTCCCCCTACTAATACTGTTCGTAGTATGAGGCATTTCTGAGGAACTCTTGCAGTTTGAAAGTTTCATATTTGACTTAAAATATGCTTTGGTATTTCTTACGTGAATATTTATTCACCTCTGGTGACGGTAAAATATCTCCCGAAACAATAATTACATTGATTTTTAAGACTTCCGCGGCTGTCTTTGTACATGATTTATAGCTTTACGGGCTACGCCGCGTCGTTTATTGGATTAATAAATCCAATAAACGACGCGGCATAGCCCGTAAAGCTATAAATCAATAGGTATATTGCTTACATATATTCAATATGTGCCTAAGCCAGGCAAGAATTTTGTTGATTTTCAAGCCGACATATTTGACCAATTCCCATCAGGAAACGTCCATACCGTCAAGTGAGATTTGGTGCGTGCGTACTGCCCTTCTGGTTGTGAAATTCTCCCGATTAATGTGGATTTTCCTAAGATTATACCATTGATTGATTTGCTTCGTCATGTCTCGTAGTTTAGATCATGACTTGACCAATAGATATCACTGTATAATCAGCAAAGAGGGCTACTTCTCAACCTTGTTGGTGGGTAAGTAATTTGTATGTATATTGTACAACGTCTTACGCCTGATTCAATTAATTTCAACTGGCTTTAACACCGTCCACCACGACTTAAAATTATGTATTGCAAAGAAAGCTGTTGATTTTTTGGCTAAGCCAGCCATTTGTGTGACATATGTTAGTTAAGAAGCCGTGCTGTACTCATTTGGAAGCTGTTCCGATGTCAAGCCGGCCTCGGTAGCGTAGGGGCTAGAGTACCGAAGGTCACAGGTTCGAGTCCGGCCGCGGGCATGGGTGTTTAAGTGTTGTGTCTGTGAATGTCGTGTCCATCCTGTGGTGTGTCTAATTAGCTGGTAAAAAATACTATCGAGTTGGCTGTCTGGCCTAGATGTCGAAAGCCACTGGTAAAAAAAGAACCCCGGTACTACGCTTGGTGCGCCGCGCTCTGAAGTTCCATTTGTCGGACAGCTTGGTGTCTTGTGCTGTGCTGAACACCAAAACCGGATTGTCGATGTATGATAACGTTTTAAAGAATTGTTGTAGGAAGATGTAAAAGATTTTTCAAGGACTTTCCGAAGAATATTGAGGAATGGAAAGAGTCTATAATTTGACGGAACAACTGATTCTTATTTGACGAACAAGTTTCCACGATGAGAGGAAATAGAACATATCGAGGAGTTGTAATTTTGGGTGAGGTGGTCAATGAAATAAAAGAAGGGAGATAATAATTAGGCCTCGAAAACAAGCCCATTATTATCTGATGGGAAGAAAACACTGGTGATCTGTCGAATCATGGCCCATGAAGCGTACATATTTTCTTATTCGTATCAAAATCATCCGTTAATACGCGGTGGAATGATAACGTGTAAAATTAACTTATGAGGTCGGGTCAAAAAGTTCGCGGAATTGTCGTGTACATTCAAGCAGCTGTTTGCCGGAAACGAAATGTTTCTTTTAAATAGCCAAGTTTGATATTAAATTCTTTACTCACTTTTCGCCTTCAACTAATTTTAATGTTAAATTGTTTCAAAGTTTGTGTTAATTTGATTACCATTTCGGGCAGTCCATGAATTCCTTGCCCACGAAAGAATCGAGTTCTAATTTAAGTGATTATGGTCACCTCTTATCTTCCTCACACTTATCATAATTCATCTTCAAATATCCATCAAGGACTTATTGGCAACATGGGCCACCCGTTTTCCTACCATTTCCACCACGCCTCCCCTATTTAAGTTACTGATTGTGTTCAGCGGTAATTTAATTAAACAAATTTATCTGCCTATTCTGGTCCCCCTACAACACCAGTAAATGCTGTTTGCGCTTTCGGTGTATGTATAAAAGATAAAACTTGTCACATCAGTGAGATTCTTACTGTGGAGCCCACGAACCTCCTTTACTAGAGAGACGACACATGAAAACAAATACAGGAACTCAGATATAATGCGGATGCCATTCGGCGGCGGAGATGTGAAGGCAATTGTATTAAGGTAAGAGGAGATGAGAAATTGTGAGAACGCTCAGGCCAGGAAACGAAACGTAAGAGCAGTGTGTGGAAAAAATGGACGAAATAAGCTATCTGGAATGCGAGTTTGAATATAAAACAAATGAGCCTCAAATGAAACAGATGTTTGCGTAAAAAGTTAATATTGAAAATGATGGATTACAGAAGAAGAAAAAACCATCAAAGTGACGCAGTATTGCCATTCTAGAAGTGAAATAAAGAGAAAATGAAAATTAGAGTCAAGGCAAATACAGGAAGAAACGCTTGTATACAGGAGCAGTATATAAGAAAATCAGATTCATCGTGAAATGAAAAGATCAAGTGTTAACATCAACCTTGCTTCAAGGAAGAATGCAAGGGATAAAAAGAAACATATAGAAAAATGAGTTGTCGAAATTGATTCTGTAAGAAACTCTGAAAGCAGATGGAGTTTGGAGTTCTTTATATCTGGTAAAATCTCTAGGAGAAGAAGGAATTAAAAGATTATTCAGATTAGGATTTACAGATATAATCTCATAAAAGCATAATCTTCAACCTCCAGAAGGAAAAATAATATAATCATAAGTTTGATAACATATGTTTAAAAACTGATAAGACAAACCAAGCGCGGTGGGTGAGTGATAACGCTCTGGCCTCACATCCGGAAGGATGTGTGTTCGAAACCCTGCCCGGCCATCCAGATTCGGGATTTCCATGGTTTCCCCAAATCACTCTTGGCGAATGACGAGATGGTTCGTTCAAAAGAACATAGCCGAATTCCTTCCTGCTCCTTAACTCCAGTCGTTTCCCGCATCTAGTGACCTCGCCGTCGACGAAGCGTAGAGCCAGAAGCCAGGGAAGGCAATATGCGGAAGCTCGTAAGATGGAAAGGTATTAGATAAATATCAGTTGCAATTTGAAATAGGCTAGTGAAAGTGAAGTAATTCTCGTTTTCCCTACCCCCTTATGACTTTACGCCTACGATGTTATGATGCAAGTGTGATAGGCAGAACAGCAAACGACTAGCAGCATCTTCCGTAAATGGCAAGTTAACAAAACTGCTCAATGATTTTTAATTTCAAATATCGTTTGGTGGTGATGTTTCATAACCGATTGAATGTCATTTATTTATTTAGAGAGCGTTAAAACATTATTTTTTTATCTGACAAAGGAAAATCGAAACCAATTAAGTACAATAATTCTTATTTATTATTGAGATAGATTTTCCTCACTACGGAGGTTTTACTCCAACATAACAATAAAAACTCGGGACAAAGAACATGACTTCATCTTTTCAAAACATTTCTCCAGATATATGTGAATGCAGACTTTCCCGGCGAATAAATGACAAAAAATCTTCACAGGTTTGCAGCCGGATTTTATTATAAGATGACAAGCTTTCGGCCACTATCTCAGTAGCCATCTTCAGGTCGATAACAGTAGCGGCGATCTTGCGTTTACGAAAGCCAAGCGTTTACTGGTGTCGCCTAGCAACCTCATGACGCTAGCAGTCTTGCTTCGCTGTGATTGGTCGAGGCGGCGGTCACCCATCCAAGCGCTCACCACGCTCACAATTGCTTAACTACCGGAGCTTAGCAGTGCCGGTCACCCATCCAAGTTCTTACCACTCTCAGCATTGCTTAACTGCCCGAGTCTAGCCGGCTGTCCACACTCCACCGGATCGCCGGCAACCAGGGAACGTGGGCCGCACAGTATCGATAACCCTGGTTTCCAAGCGTTGCTCAGCAAATAACCCATGTCACGGTTAACCAGGTTGTCATGTAACCGTATTTCTATAGCTTCTTTAACCACGGACTCCCAAAAGAACGAACATTTAGTCAGCACCTTCACGTTGTCAAAGTCCATTCTGTGGCCATTTTCAATAACATGTTGAGCAACAGCAGATTTTTCCATCTGAAAAAGCCGAATGTAGCGTTGATGTTCCGCCACACGGGCCTTGATTGTGCGTACTGTCTGTCCAATGTAAGATTTCCCACATTCACAGTGTATACTATACACCCCCGGTGTCTTCAGCCCCAAGTCATCCTTCACAGAACGTAATAAGTCACGTATTTTGGCAGGAGGACGAAATATGCTCTTAATACCATGTCGATCTAGTATCCTGCCTATTTTCCCGGATATGTTACCAGCAAATGGGATATATGCCAGATCTTTATACCGTTCTTTAGGTTCAATTGGCTGTTTGTTTGGCGTTTTTTGTAGTGCCCTTTCTATTTGTCCGTTACAATATCCATTTCTCCTGAATGTAGTACGGAGATGTTCCAGTTCCGTCGGCAGACTGTCAGCATCAGAGATTTCTTTCGCTCTATGCACCAGTGTGTACAATACCGCATTTTTCTGAGCCGGGTGGTGGAAGCTTCCGGCATGTAAGTAACGGTCCGTATGGGTAGGTTTTCTATACACACTATGAGAAAGAGTCCCATCTGGTTTTCGCCGAATAAGAATGTCCAAAAAAGGCAAGCTACCATTCTCTTCCAGTTCCATCGTGAAACGTATGTTTGGGTGAATTCCATTTAGATGGTCCAGAAATTCATTTAGACTTGTGATCCCATGGGGCCAAACAACAAATGTATCATCCACATATCGGAAGAAACATGCCGGCTTAAGAACAGACCTTTCTATTGCTATACTCTCAAAATGCTCCATAAACAGATCAGCAACAACAGGAGACAAAGGTGACCCCATTGCCACACCATCCGTCTGTTCATAGAAATCTCCACCGTACGTAAAGTAAGTGGATGTAAGGACCAACTCAAAAAGATCAACAATGCTAGATTCAAAGAGATTTCGTAGCAGCTGCAAAGTGTCTCTCAGTGGAACTCTAGTAAAAAGTGAGACTACATCAAAGCTGACCATAACATCGGTCTCCGAAAGGTGCATCTTTTGAAGAACACTGACAAATTGTGTTGAGTTCACAACATGGTGAGGACCTTTCCCTACGTAGGAACCAAGCATACTAGCTAGATATTTAGCCAGACCATATGTGGGACTACTAATGGTACTCACAATAGGCCGTAAAGGGACGTCCTCCTTGTGAATTTTTGGCAGACCATAGAATCTAGGTGGTCTGGCAGCACGAGGTCGAAGACCCTTAACGACTTCCGATGGAAAACACGTCTTCTTTAGAAGTGCTGTTACCTTTCTTTCTATTTTCGAAGTTGGGTCCTCATTGAGCGGCTTGTAAGCAGTGTCATTAAGCAGCTTTCTTACCTTGGTCTCATACATTTCAGCAGTAATAAGGACAGTAGCATTACCCTTGTCCGCTGGTAAGACCACAATTTCATCATTCTGGCGTAAAGCTCTTAAGGCCATGCGTTCAGATTTTGTGATATTCGACTTTGGAAGTTTGGCTCTCTCCAGAACCCTGCATGTTTCCCTCCGAATTTCCTCGGCCGAATCTCCCGGAAGCTTGCGTGCGGCCAATTCAACTGCGCATATGATATCTTTAACTGGAACTGTTTTAGGAGTCGGGGCGAAGTTTAACCCTTTGGATAGTACTTTTTCAGTTGCTTCGTCCAGCTGTAATTCAGTTAGGTTGACTATTGTGTGTTTAGAACTTTGTTCCTCTGCCGGACGCTGATATCGTGACAGGCGGTTAAATTTGGAAACCTGTCTGACTGATGTCTTGTCAAACTCCAGGTTCGCCTGAGCCGACGTAGCAGTATCTACCCAATCCCAGGAGGCCGGCGACAGTATGGCAGCAAGCTCCAAATGGCAATGATATAATTCCAGGGCGTTTTTATCAAGTGAAAAACGTGTGTAGCGAATGCGCTCTCGTAGAAGCGAAAGACTTGCACGACGTAGAATCCGGTTGGCTTTTGGAGTATCAATATGATGGCCAACCATACAAAAGCGAGGCACAATGTTATGGTCAGCTTTGATGTAGTCTCACTTTTTACTAGAGTTCCACTGAGAGACACTTTGCAGCTGCTACGAAATCTTTTTGAATCTAGCATTGTTGATCTTTTTGAGTTGGTCCTTACATCCACTTACTTTACGTACGGTGGAGATTTCTATGAACAGACGGATGGTGTGGCAATGGGGTCACCTTTGTCTCCTGTTGTTGCTGATCTGTTTATGGAGCATTTTGAGAGTATAGCAATAGAAAGGTCTGTTCTTAAGCCGGCATGTTTCTTCCGATATGTGGATGATACATTTGTTGTTTGGCCCCATGGGATCATCAGTCTAAATGAATTTCTGGACCATCTAAATGGAATTCACCCAAACATACGTTTCACGATGGAACTGGAAGAGAATGGTAGCTTGCCTTTTTTGGACATTCTTATTCGGCGAAACCAGATGGGACTCTTTCTCATAGTGTGTATAGAAAACCTACCCATACGGACCGTTACTTACATGCGGAAGCTTCCACCACCCGGCTCAGAAAAATGCGGTATTGTACACACTGGTGCATAGAGCGAAAGAAATCTCTGATGCTGACAGTCTGCCGACGGAACTGGAACATCTCCGTACTACATTCAGGAGAAATGGATATTGTAACGGACAAATAGAAAGGGCACTACAAAAAACGCCAAACAAACAGCCAATTGAACCTAAAGAACGGTATAAAGATCTGGCATATATCCCATTTGCTGGTAACATATCCGGGAAAATAGGCAGGATACTAGATCGACATGGTATTAAGAGCATATTTCGTCCTCCTGCCAAAATAAGTGACTTATTACGTTCTGTGAAGGATGACTTGGGGCTGAAGACACCGGGGTGTATAGTATACACTGTGAATGTGGGAAATCTTACATTGGACAGACAGTACGCACAATCAAGGCCCGTGGCGGAACATCAACGCTACATTCGGCTTTTTCAGATGGAAAAATCTGCTGTTGCTCAACATGTTATTGAAAATGGCCACAGAATGGACTTTGACAACGTGAAGGTGTTGACTAAATGTTCGTTCTTTTGGGAGTCCGTGGTTAAAGAAGCTATAGAAATACGGTTACATGACAACCTGGTTAACCGTGACATGGGTTATTTGTTGAGCAACGCTTGGAAACCAGGGTTATCTTACTGTGCGGCCCACGTTCCCTGGTTGCCGGCGATCCGGGTGGAGTGTGGACAGCCGGCTAGACTCGGGCAGTTAAGCAATGCTGAGAGTGGTAAGAAACTTGGATGGGTGACCGGTACTGCTAAGCTCCGGTAGTTAAGCAATTGTGAGCGTGGTGAGCGCTTGGATGGGTGACCGCCGCCTCGACCAATCACAGCGAAGCAAGACTGCTAGCGTCATGAGGTTGCTAGGCGACACCAGTAAACGCTTGGCTTTCGTAAACGCAAGATCGCCCGCTACTGTTATCGACCTGAAGATGGCTACTGAGATAGTGGCCGAAAGCTTGTGTCGTTTATAAAAAATCCGGCTGCAAACCTGTGAAGATTTTTGTCATTTATTCGCCGGGAAAGTTGCATTCACATATAAAATACCTCTACGGGGAGGAGATGTACATGAGGGTAAGACATCTGGAAAAAATTACGAAAGAAAAGGCTAGACTTTTGTGCTCCTTGGTCTTCTACTGAGGTGTCGAGATTCAAACATTGTGCCTCGCTTTTGTATGGTTGGCCATCATATTGATACTCCAAAAGCCAACCGGATTCTACGTCGTGCAAGTCTTTCGCTTCTACGAGAGCGCATTCGCTACACGCGTTTTTCACTTGATAAAAAACGCCTGGAATTATATCATTGCCATTTGGAGCTTGCTGCCATACTGTCGCCGGCCTCCTGGGATTGGGTAGATACTGCTACGTCGGCTCAGGCGAACCTGGAGTTTGACAAGACATCAGTCAGACAGGTTTCCAAATTTAACCGCCTGTCACGATATCAGCGTCCGGCAGAGGATCAAAGTTTAAAACACACAATAGTCAACCTAACTGAATTACAGCTGGACGAAGCAACTGAAAAAGTACTATCCAAAGGGTTAAACTTCGCCCCGACTCCTAAAACGGTTCCAGTTAAAGATATTCATATGCGCAGTTGAATTGGCCGCACGCAAGCTTCCGGGAGATTCGGCCGAGGAAATTCGGAGGGAAACATGCAGGGTTCTGGAGAGAGCCAAACTTCCAAAGTCGAATATCACAAAATCTGAACGCATGGCCTTAAGAGCTTTACGCCAGAATGATGAAATTGTGGTCTTACCAGCGGACAAGGGTAATGCTACTGTCCTTATTACTGCTGAAATGTACGAGACCAAGGTAGAAAGCTGCTTAATGACACTGCTTACAAGCCGCTCAATGAAGACCCAACTTCGAAAATAGAAAGAAAGGTAACAGCACTTCTAAAGAAGACGTGTTTTCCATCGGAAGTCGTTAAGGGTCTTCGACCTCGTGCTGCCAGACCACCTAGATTCTATGGTCTGCCAAAAATTCACAAGGTGGACGTCCCTTTACGGCCTATTGTGAGTACCATTAGTAGTCCCACATATGGTCTGGCTAAATATCTAGCTAGTATGCTTGGTTCCTACGTAGGGAAAGGTCCTCACCATGTTGTGAACTCAACACAATTTGTCAGTGTTCTTCAAAAGATGCACCTTTCGGAGACTGATGTTATGGTAGCTTTGATGTAGTCTCACTTTTTACTAGAGTTCCACTGAGAGACACTTTGCAGCTGCTACGAAATCTTTTGAATCTAGCATTGTTGATCTTTTTGAGTTGGTCCTTACATCCACTTACTTTACGTACGGTGGAGATTTCTATGAACAGACGGATGGTGTGGCAATGGGGTCACCTTTGTCTCCTGTTGTTGCTGATCTGTTTATGGAGCATTTTGAGAGTATAGCAATAGAAAGGTCTGTTCTTAAGCCGGCATGTTTCTTCCGATATGTGGATGATACATTTGTTGTTTGGCCCCATGGGATCACAAGTCTAAATGAATTTCTGGACCATCTAAATGGAATTCACCCAAACATACGTTTCACGATGGAACTGGAAGAGAATGGTAGCTTGCCTTTTTTGGACATTCTTATTCGGCGAAAACCAGATGGGACTCTTTCTCATAGTGTGTATAGAAAACCTACCCATACGGACCGTTACTTACATGCCGGAAGCTTCCACCACCCGGCTCAGAAAAATGCGGTATTGTACACACTGGTGCATAGAGCGAAAGAAATCTCTGATGCTGACAGTCTGCCGACGGAACTGGAACATCTCCGTACTACATTCAGGAGAAATGGATATTGTAACGGACAAATAGAAAGGGCACTACAAAAAACGCCAAACAAACAGCCAATTGAACCTAAAGAACGGTATAAAGATCTGGCATATATCCCATTTGCTGGTAACATATCCGGGAAAATAGGCAGGATACTAGATCGACATGGTATTAAGAGCATATTTCGTCCTCCTGCCAAAATACGTGACTTATTACGTTCTGTGAAGGATGACTTGGGGCTGAAGACACCGGGGGTGTATAGTATACACTGTGAATGTGGGAAATCTTACATTGGACAGACAGTACGCACAATCAAGGCCCGTGTGGCGGAACATCAACGCTACATTCGGCTTTTTCAGATGGAAAAATCTGCTGTTGCTCAACATGTTATTGAAAATGGCCACAGAATGGACTTTGACAACGTGAAGGTGCTGACTAAATGTTCGTTCTTTTGGGAGTCCGTGGTTAAAGAAGCTATAGAAATACGGTTACATGACAACCTGGTTAACCGTGACATGGGTTATTTGCTGAGCAACGCTTGGAAACCAGGGTTATCGATACTGTGCGGCCCACGTTCCCTGGTTGCCGGCGATCCGGTGGAGTGTGGACAGCCGGCTAGACTCGGGCAGTTAAGCAATGCTGAGAGTGGTAAGAACTTGGATGGGTGACCGGCACTGCTAAGCTCCGGTAGTTAAGCAATTGTGAGCGTGGTGAGCGCTTGGATGGGTGACCGCCGCCTCGACCAATCACAGCGAAGCAAGACTGCTAGCGTCATGAGGTTGCTAGGCGACACCAGTAAACGCTTGGCTTTCGTAAACGCAAGATCGCCGCTACTGTTATCGACCTGAAGATGGCTACTGAGATAGTGGCCGAAAGCTTGTCGTCTTATAATAAAATCCGGCTGCAAACCTGTGAAGATTTTTTGTCATTTATTCGCCGGGAAAGTCTGCATTCACATATAAAATACCTCTACGGGGAGGAGATGTACATAAGGGTAAGACATCTGGAAAAATTACGAAAGAAGAAGGCTAGACTTTTGTGCTCCTTGGTCTTCCTACTGAGGTGTCGAGATTCAAACATTGTGCCTCGCTTTTTGTATGGTGGCCATCATATTGATACTCCAAAAGCCAACCGGATTCTACGTCGTGCAAGTCTTTCGCTTCTACGAGAGCGCATTCGCTACACGCGTTTTTCACTTGATAAAAACGCCCTGGAATTATATCATTGCCATTTGGAGCTTGCTGCCATACTGTCGCCGGCCTCCTGGGATTGGGTAGATACTGCTACGTCGGCTCAGGCGAACCTGGAGTTTGACAAGACATCAGTCAGACAGGTTTCCAAATTTAACCGCCTGTCACGATATCAGCGTCCGGCAGAGGATCAAAGTTCTAAACACACAATAGTCAACCTAACTGAATTACAGCTGGACGAAGCAACTGAAAAAGTACTATCCAAAGGGTTAAACTTCGCCCCGACTCCTAAAACGGTTCCAGTTAAAGATATCATATGCGCAGTTGAATTGGCCGCACGCAAGCTTCCGGGAGATTCGGCCGAGGAAATTCGGAGGGAAACATGCAGGGTTCTGGAGAGAGCCAAACTTCCAAAGTCGAATATCACAAAATCTGAACGCATGGCCTTAAGAGCTTTACGCCAGAATGATGAAATTGTGGTCTTACCAGCGGACAAGGGTAATGCTACTGTCCTTATTACTGCTGAAATGTACGAGGACCAAGGTAAGAAAGCTGCTTAATGACACTGCTTACAAGCCGCTCAATGAAGACCCAACTTCGAAAATAGAAAGAAAGGTAACAGCACTTCTAAAGAAGACGTGTTTTCCATCGGAAGTCGTTAAGGGTCTTCGACCTCGTGCTGCCAGACCACCTAGATTCTATGGTCTGCCAAAAATTCACAAGGTGGACGTCCCTTTACGGCCTATTGTGAGTACCATTAGTAGTCCCACATATGGTCTGGCTAAATATCTAGCTAGTATGCTTGGTTCCTACGTAGGGAAAGGTCCTCACCATGTTGTGAACTCAACACAATTTGTCAGTGTTCTTCAAAAGATGCACCTTTCGGAGACTGATGTTATGGTCAGCTTTGATGTAGTCTCACTTTTTACTAGAGTTCCACTGAGAGACACTTTGCAGCTGCTACGAAATCTTTTTGAATCTAGCATTGTTGATCTTTTTGAGTTGGTCCTTACATCCACTTACTTTACGTACGGTGGAGATTTCTATGAACAGACGGATGGTGTGGCAATGGGGTCACCTTTGTCTCCTGTTGTTGCTGATCTGTTTATGGAGCATTTTGAGAGTATAGCAATAGAAAGGTCTGTTCTTAAGCCGGCATGTTTCTTCCGATATGTGGATGATACATTTGTTGTTTGGGCCCCATGGGATCATCAGTCTAAATGAATTTCTGGACCATCTAAATGGAATTCACCCAAACATACGTTTCACGATGGAACTGGAAGAGAATGGTAGCTTGCCTTTTTGGACATTCTTATTCGGCGAAAACCAGATGGGACTCTTTCTCATAGTGTGTATAGAAAACCTACCCATACGGACCGTTACTTACATGCCGGAAGCTTCCACCACCCGGCTCAGAAAAATGCGGTATTGTACACACTGGTGCATAGAGCGAAAGAAATCTCTGATGCTGACAGTCTGCCGACGGAACTGGAACATCTCCGTACTACATTCAGGAGAAATGGATATTGTAACGGACAAATAGAAAGGGCACTACAAAAAACGCCAAACAAACAGCCAATTGAACCTAAAGAACGGTATAAAGATCTGGCATATATCCCATTTGCTGGTAACATATCCGGGAAAATAGGCAGGATACTAGATCGACATGGTATTAAGAGCATATTTCGTCCTCCTGCCAAAATAAGTGACTTATTACGTTCTGTGAAGGATGACTTGGGGCTGAAGACACCGGGGGTGTATAGTATACACTGTGAATGTGGGAAATCTTACATTGGACAGACAGTACGCACAATCAAGGCCGTGTGGCGGAACATCAACGCTACATTCGGCTTTTTCAGATGGAAAAATCTGCTGTTGCTCAACATGTTATTGAAAATGGCCACAGAATGGACTTTGACAACGTGAAGGTGTTGACTAAATGTTCGTTCTTTTGGGAGTCCGTGGTTAAAGAAGCTATAGAAATACGGTTACATGACAACCTGGTTAACCGTGACATGGGTTATTTGTTGAGCAACGCTTGGAAACCAGGGTTATCTATACTGTGCGGCCCACGTTCCCTGGTTGCCGGCGATCCGGTGGAGTGTGGACAGCCGGCTAGACTCGGGCAGTTAAGCAATGCTGAGAGTGGTAAGAACTTGGATGGGTGACCGGTACTGCTAAGCTCCGGTAGTTAAGCAATTGTGAGCGTGGTGAGCGCTTGGATGGGTGACCGCCGCCTCGACCAATCACAGCGAAGCAAGACTGCTAGCGTCATGAGGTTGCTAGGCGACACCAGTAAACGCTTGGCTTTCGTAAACGCAAGATCGCCGCTACTGTTATCGACCTGAAGATGGCTACTGAGATAGTGGCCGAAAGCTTGTCGTCTTATAATAAAATCCGGCTGCAAACCTGTGAAGATTTTTTGTCATTTATTCGCCGGGAAAGTCTGCATTCACATATATCTGGAGAAATGTTTTGAAAAGATGAAGTCATGTTCTTTGTCCCGAGTTTTTATTGTTATGTTGTAGTAAAACCTCCGTAGTGAGGAAAATCTATCTCAATAATAAATAAGAATTATTGTACTTAATTGGTTTCGATTTTCCTTTGTCAGATAAAAAAATAATGTTTTAACGCTCTCTAAATAAATAAATGACATTCAATCGGTTATTAAACATCACCACCAAACGATATTTGAAATTAAAAATCATTGAGCAGTTTTGTTAACTTGCCATTTACGGAAGATGCTGCTAGTCGTTTGCTGTTCTGCCTATCACACTTGCATCATAACATCGTAGGCGTAAAGTCATAAGGGGGTAGGGAAAACGAGAATTACTTCACTTTCACTAGCCTATTTCAAATTGCAACTGATATTTATCTAATACCTTTCCCATCTTACGAGCTTCCGCATATTGCCTTCCCTGGCTTCTGGCTCTACGCTTCGTCGACGGCGAGGTCACTAGATGCGGGAAACGACTGGAGTTAAGGAGCAGGAAGGAATTCGGCTATGTTCTTTTGAACGAACCATCTCGTCATTCGCCAAGAGTGATTTGGGGAAACCATGGAAATCCCGAATCTGGATGGCCGGGCAGGGTTTCGAAATATAAGAATAACAAAGAACTTTCGAACTATAGTATGAAAACCGAATCTATGGTAGTAATTAAAAAAAGGAAACTCTTTAAATGAAATCTATATATTTTTGCTTCCCCAAGTTAATATTCGATACTAAACTAAAAAAGCCCAGAGTATTTCTATACACGCCTGCAACCCAGCAGGTAAATGCTAGTTAAATAATAAAAAGGTGAACGTAAATTAATAGGGAACGAATAACGCGCATGAAACTGTGTGGAACCACAGAGCTTAGTATAGTCAAGTTTGGTCCCTTCCACCCGGACATTTTTTTAATTTTTTTTTAGCTTGAAGGAGTTTGTAGTTTTCGATATTTTACAACATCATATCGATATTTTAGTGTATAGACCATTTAAAAAAGCCATATCAATATGATATTTATGGACCGATATTATAGATACTATCGGTTGACTGATATATCGTTGCAACCCTAAGCACGACAGAATAGGGCAGTTCTATCATTACCGTGGCGCCAAAATCTGATGATGAATTCTTGCAGAACTCGACGAAATAAATCGAAAATAAAGAATAAACTTTTTTGATATCTCGCTTGGTTTTCGAGATATAGCATGTTAAAAATCAGCCATAGGTATAGTTCCTTCTGCTTTTGATGGTTTTTCTTCTTGTCCAGGCCGTATTTCAACCTAACAACAATCACTAGGAAGAAAATAAAACACCTATAGTGCATTTCCACGATGTTGATATGGTGGTTTAGGTGAAAAAAAATTTTTTGGTCCAGGCCGGATCTCACCCTAACCTCATAGTCATCACTTTTGAGATACAATATCTCGAGAACTAAGCGAGATATCAAAAAACTTTTTTCTTTATTTTCCATTTGTCTCGTCGAGTTACGTAAGAATTCATCAGCAAATTTGGCTATAGCGAAATTTTTCTTCTGGTCCAGGCCGTATTTCAACCTAACTACGTCAATTTTGAGATACGATATCTCGAGAACCAAGCGAGATATCAAAAATTTTTATTCTTTATTTTCGATTTGTTTTGTCGAGTTCTATAAGAATCAATCATCATATTGTGGCGCCACGGTAATGATAGAATCCCCCAGAATAGCAATTACTGTAATATACAGCTCGTACTCTTCTGTCGCCTCTGCTGGGGGCTTATGTGTAACATTGTGACATGCGTGACGTCACTAATCGAGAGGTCAGGCCTTCTCTTCAGGTGGTGTTGGTATAATAAAATGGCGAGAATGTGAAACACGAGTAGCAAAAATAGTCGGTTTTTGTAACTCTCTTTGGCCTCACTGGAAAAGATGAAAAGTTTTTCAATTTATCAAAGATTTCTCAATTCTCTATCAATGAGCTACTATATGTCTCGAGAATAAAGCAACATATCCAAAAAAAAAAATATCCTTCACTTTCGATTTGTCTCGTCATGTTACATAAGAATCAATCGCCAAATTTGGCTTTGACGAAATTTTTCTTCTGGTCCAGGCTAAGTACCTCACTTTTGAGATATGATATAGATCCTGAGATTATATTTAAAAAAATATATTCTTCACTTTTCAGTTTGTCTTGGCGAGTTACATAAGAATCCATCATCAAATTCTGGCGCCACTGTAATAGCATTTTAACAGGTTAGAACGTGAAGTCTTAATTCGCGTGCTCCACTGTGAACTACAGTATAATGCATTTTATTTACATTCTTGTCTGACCGCGCGCCTCGTCGAGTTGCAAGAAGTTCGTGTACGAGCGCTGACGAACTGTTGTTGGCACTTTCGAGCTGTTTCAAATGCTGAATTAATGTGATACTGTAAACAACGTGCTCGAGCCAAAAAAAAAAACACCACCGAAGCGAGCGGCACTCGTGAGCAACCACGCGATACGAGACGAGACGACGCGAGCACACAGTTAGGGAGCGTCCACAAACTACGTAGCTCCTTCTAGGAAGAGGGTGGGGGTTGGGCGGGAAAGCTACGTTGAGCTACGGTTGGGGGGGGGGGGAGCAAGCCACGTAGCTTCTTATTTATATTATATTATTTGTCACAGTTGAAATACCACACAAGAATATTTATTTCCGTCATTTCTATCTCCGTATGTAATTTACGATTGTCTTAAAAAGAGAAAGCAGTACAAAATATCTTCTGGAATCAATAGGGTAAAAAAGCTTCGTGCCATGCGGGGAGGGGGGTAGAGGTAAAGGCCACGTCGGGCTACGTGGGGGGAGGGGGGAGTTTTCAAAGGGGCAAAGATAGTACAACGTGGATTATGGACGCTCCCTTAACACTCTTCGTGTTCGTGCTGTCTCTCATCAACTCGTGGACGATCACGCGAGAGTGTAAATGCGATGTGAGGAAAAACAAAATTAATGTAACCACATTGCGTGAAATGCATTACAAAACTTAGATGGTGTAAATCATACCTGACATTAACGACGCTCGTTATAAAGATACTCAGCAAATCCGAAGATCTCAGTAAACACACCAACGCCCAGCTTGGTAAGGGTATAAACATTTGAAACCAAAGATACTATATATGTAAATGCTAACTTCCCGTCCGTGACATTTAATTAATTTCGTTGTCGATCTATTTTTGTTATGACATAAACTTATAGTTACTTCCCTGATTTTATGCTGATCATCATGTATTAACAACTGACTGAAATTATGTTCTAGGAAATTTCAGCCACGAATCTAAAATTATTGCCTGTAAAGAAGAGAAAAAAAAGTTCGAAGCATATTCCTTGATAGCAAATTTTTATAATGCGTTAACACATTCGAATGTTTAAGATATTAATCAACAAATTCAAAATAAAAAAACATAATTTCAGAGTACACAATTACAATAAAGAGTTGAGGACAATCAGTCAACATATTGCGCCACACAGGAGAGTTTAATGCACAAAAAAAATGTTCCAAGAAGATTTCTCATTTTCCGCTCTAAAGCAGGGGCAATTCAAGTGTAACACCAATGGCGGCGAGTCTTAACACATTATACTGTAAACTTGATTTTAATTTGTGCTTCTTAAATGATTCGTCAGTAATAATTGATTATTCATGCGCCACGTTATCAATCATTATCTTGTTAAGGAATGAGGTGTAAGTGCTGTATTGAAAGAATAGAGAGAAAACTTCCGAGTATAATCCATTATCACTGTTTGCACTCATGAATCCTAAAACGACATTCAGCTGTCTGTTTGTATGTAAGGGTTCCAGATAGACCTAAAGATATACTGAATTGATTCATAGGTAGGGCTGGGGTTGTTTGGCAGATAGACGACGTCCGTTTCTGTTTGAATTTATTGGCGAATATGCGAAAGTCTTTGATTTGCGAGTGCAATGTAATACTTCTTTCGCCAACCTATTTAGGTCGTAACGACAGGAGGGCGAAATAAGATTCCATACTGATGCTTTTATGTATTCTTTTCTCGTTCTATCCGGGACTGGAATGCACAGAATTAGTATTGGTGCTTAGCACCCTCTGCCACCCACAATATTTGTGAATTGCATAGTATGGATGAGGAAGGAAAACCATTCCAACATAAAAAGAAGTTTAATTATTTGATTATTGAAATAAGGGTATTATCTGTTGAGAGGAAAAATTAACATGATCTGTAAAATTTTGATAATATATGGAGGGAAGTATAAAATTACTTTTACTCAGTTCAGTATCTAACAACATTAAAAGAGTCACTTGCTTTTGCTGTACACGTCACAAGTAAAATCAACACTAAGCATAAAGAGTACAGATTACATATTTTACATACAGATAGTGTCACTAAGCCGGCTGGTACAGTAAACGCGTACCATGCATGAAAATATTAAAAACCTGAACTTGAATGACAGGGTAAAAGGGTGATAGCCTTCGGTTTCGTATTTGGACGAAAGGTGAGCTTCAGATAACAGTGATGATAATTCCTTGTGTTCTTAAAAACTTGTGTCCGAGATTCAGATCGATTGCACAATTCACCTTGTTGTTAATCCTACCATGCAAATAGGACCTATTTCACGTGCAGAAAGCAAACTTCGGCAGAGGTGAAGGAAGGGTTTAGAATGCTGGAGAATCTCGGTTTTAGCCCAGTTCGAACACAGCACAACCGCTCACCCACCACGCTTGGTGGTCAATTCGCAATAGAGAATGGGCGAGATGCAAGTGGAGGCTTTTATATTATTATTATTTTACGAGAGTTTTTACAGCTCTTCGACAATGACGTCATTACAGCAATGACAGAATTTTACACAGAGGTGTTGACTGCTGTGAAGATACACACATTAAATCAGCAATAAGATCACATTCTAATTCTGGGAACGGATCTAATACCTAGGGTCAGGGAGACAACAAATGGGTTAAGAAAAGAACAGAATATAAGGGTAGGCAATACAGACTTATACACCCAATTTTACCGTCCAAATAGTGGCATCCAGGCGAGTTTGTTTTAAAGCCTCGGTTACACGGGACAATTTTTGTCGCTGCTATTTGATTAACGGCGATTAGTCGCTTCTTGTGACAAAGTAATCGTTGCTACTGATTCGACTATAGCAGCTATCAAAAATAGCGGCGATATGATTTGAACATGTTCAATTCTCATCGCAAGTAGTGTCCGACCGAAGGGGATTTTTTGGCCGAAGCCGAAGGTTCAAAACATAGTTTTTTCATATTTATTCATTAGAATAAAATAAAACATAATACAAAACCATTGTGCTAAGCCAAGCAATTTAGCAAAATTAAATGCTAATATATTTATTTAGTTATAATAAAGAGAAATAAGAAAATTTAACAGTAATAGCCCTAATTGAATTAGAATAATGTCTCGGTCATTAAATTATTAATTAATTATTTAGACTTTTAGCTTTGGTCAATGAAACACACGTCTTACGTTAGATTAAACATAGCAATACTATCTTTTTTGATAACAATAAAAGCAGGTTTCAATCTTCTAACCTAATTTTTTATTATTATTTTTTTTCTTTTTTTTTTGCTATCATCAGTCTTTCGACCGGTTTCAAGCAATCATCTTCCGCTAACCTCTTCATCTCAACACACCCCTTACACTGTACGTCCTCAATTATCTGCTTCATGTATTCTAATCTCTCTTTTTATCTACAGTTCGTACCTTCGACTGTTCCCTTCACTAACAAGTTAACGAATCCGGTATGTCTCAAAATATGACCTACCAGCCTGTCTTTTATTTCTGTAAGCAATCTTCTTTTCTCACCGATCATTTCAGAAACTCGTTCATTTCGTAATTTATCTGTCCTCTTAATTTTCAGCATCCTACTATACCACCACATTGAGAAATACTTCAATTTTTCTTCTATCTTGTACTCCCAAACTTCATAGTTCACTACCATAAAGTGCTATTCTCCTCACATAGTTTTAAAAAGTTGTTTCTAAGTCTTAGATTCCTCTGTTTCATGACGGCTTTTTTTGCTATTGCTATTCTGCTTTTAACATCATTCCTGCTTCGACCATCAGAACTTTGTCATTTTGCTTCCCAAGAAGCAGAATTCACTAACTTCTGTCGCATCCCATCCCATTTTTATTTTTAATCTACTATTATTGCTGTCGTTTCTGCTACATTTCATCACTTTTCTCATGCTTTGATTTATATTTAGTCCAAACTATTCTTTCAGTATTTGGTTTATGTCATTCTGTAACTTCTCAATCTCCTCAGCCTGATCTGTTCTAAAGGCTTTAATTATTCTAGTTCTTAAAATAAAATATCTTGCATTCTAAATTAGTCTCATATATTCAATTATCATTTAAAGGCAAATCAATAACGATATATTTAAAGGAGTATTAGGCATATCTAGATTAATTAAAATATACTAAATGTAATCAAAACAAAAAGTAGAACGATACTTAAATAAAGTAATATTAATGTCAAACAGCCTGATGTTATATGCAAAAAATAAAAGTTTTTTTACAGTTCTTCTGTCGTCACCGGCAGAACTGAACAATTGTTCACTAGTAACACTAGTGTTAGTAGCTGATTACTATTTGATCCCTATCGGTCGTAAATAAAAATATCAGTGCTCCTCAGCAGAAAAGGTTCTCTTAAATAACAAGTCAAATGTTCTTCAAACGGGAGCGGATAGTACAGTTCAGTCACTATTTCCTTTATAACAATATCTTTAAACATTACATCGTGAATCAGGAGCTGCACAACCAATAGAAACGTTGCTTCCGCAGCGCATTGCAGTATTCATATTTGAAGCATTATCATGAATACCCATGTGCATATTTTCTTTTATATTGTTTTTTGTCGCTCGCTGGTGTCTCGTGCCCTACACTCCGCCTGCATTCCCCGAACGCGACCGGCGGGCGCACTGTACTGGTGTCATTCGTAATACTTCGTTCATTTTCGGCAGCTGCATACAAAACTTCGGCTTCGGCCACATCTTCGGCTGATTTTTGCCGTAGCCGAAGCTTCGGTCGGACTCTAATCGCAAGTAGCGCCCGATTGTGGCGATCACGTGATCCAGTCGCCGCTACTAGGCGTTGTTGTCGCCTCGTCTGACAGCTCAGTCCCTTGTCTTTTTATGGTTGTCAGAAGAAGCGTTCACAGTTTTTTTTGGCTATTTCTATGTTTATTTTATTTTACTTTTGACATCAAGGAAAACCGGGAGGAAATGTGTCTAAAAGGTAGATTTTTTTAATTCTTTTACCTTTAACGGAAATACGAAGGCCTGTTGGATACGAATAGCAATAAATAAATTGCAATGAAGTCTTCACTCTTCACGGGTGTACGGCCGGATTGTGTTGTGAAAACACGATATTTCGACGACTAGCTCCGCCGTCTTCTTCAGGTGTGGAGACATCTGCACTGGTCGCCTGACCCACAGATACGGAAAGAGCTCCAGAGCCAGAGCTTGATATGTCGCAGACATAGGCTGCATGTCGTCCTTAGCGCCAGGGATTCCTATTGCTAATGTTCGAATCTAATATTTTGAAACGATCCTGTATATATTTATCATGGACTAAGTTTTTGATAGCCTGGTTTACTGAATTTGATTGATGTTTTTGTTAACACTATTACCTACTTAAATTTAAAGGAGGGTTTTTTTTTGGGGGGGGGGGGGGTCCTAAATAGTGCCTATCGTAAGTAAATCCTATTCCTACTTATGACTAATGAAGAGTTAGTAGCTATAATGTTTGCTTACTAGGGACCTATTTACATGCTGAGGGGGCCGATTTACAATTATTGGTGGTGGGGAGGGCAGGGTGGTCAAAAGCGGAATTGTCTATTGATTGTCTGTGTAGGGTGTTTTGGTGGTAGGTCTTCTGTTTGTTCGATTCCTATTGCTGCAATTTCTGGATGTGGCGAGTTTTCGCAAGGGAAGTAGAATTTGTCAGAAGCTATTTTAATTGTTTCTGATAGTGGGGCAAAGTGGAGGTCCTGGCGGATTCTCCAATTTGGTACATATCGGGCGCACGCAGGGCTCTGTTTTCTAGTGCCTGCAGCTTTTTGATGTGGCAGTCGGCAGCCATACTCCATAATTCTGAGCCGTATAGGAATGTCGTTTGGACAATCGCACGATAGATGATTAGTTTCGTTTCTATTCTTATACCATCACCTCTTAGGATTGGGTAGAGGTTGGTAAGTTTTGCTTTCGCTTTCTTCATCTATGTGGGACCTCCACGTCAGCTGTTTGTCTAGTCGCAGCCCAAAGTACTTAATTTCATTTTGCCGTTCGATGTCTCTTCCTTCCGTGTGAAATTTGTACCTTGGTAGCTTTAACTTGGTGGTGAATATGATGGCTTGGCTTTTTGTGGCATTTACTTTGATTTTCCATAAACTGCACCATTGGGTGAGTAGCTCTAGATGTCGCTGTAATTTTCGTGCAGCATACTCTAGGTTTCAATACGGGTGCCGCACTTCCTTATATTCATGTCAGCGTCCGGCGGCTGGCTGCCAGTGGGCGTGGCTATAGTTCTCGTTGCGGCCCGAACTAATATGGAGCCCTCTATGCCGGCAGCTGGACACAGGTACAACGTTCTCTGCGGATTCTTGCTAAGGCTGGTTTCCATGCCTCACTAAGGCATAGACCACTGTCTCTGCTAAATGTGTTGCCCAGTCGAATTTCGATCGATTCTTTGATAACAGATTCCCGGCACCCGAGCTCTCTCCGTACTTATGGGTCAGCCGACCAGTGCAGATGTCTCCACACCTAAAGAAGACGGCGAAGCTAGTCGTCGAAATATCGTGTTTTCAAAACACAATCCGGCGGTACACCCATGAAGACTTCATTGAAATCGTACGCCGGGAAAGTCTTCGTTCTTCTGAAGGTAAGTTCGATAAATTACTTGAAGTGCCTACTCCTCAATTTATAAAAAAAAGACCCACTGATTAAAGGTGCGATTCCATGTAAGGCCAAACTAGAAATTAACTTGTGTTACATGACAAGTGGTGATAGCCTGAAATCTTTAGAGTAATTTTTAATTATTTTTTTTCTGTCGTTAGTCTTTCGACTGGTTTGATGCAATCCTCCATCTTGTGCTATCCTCTTCATCACTACATATCCCTTACAACCCACGTACTCAATTACCTGTTCCATTTATTCTAATCTCGGTCTTCCTCTACTGTTCCCTCCAATAACAAATTAACCAATCAAGAATTTTTAAAAGCTAGAAAACAGAAAGTTAGGATAGGAAATGCGGTATCAAAGGAAGTGGAAGTAAAAATGGGAGTGCCGCAGGGTAGCGTGTTGGGACCATTGCTATTCATTATTCTAATGAATAATTGTGTTGATTGTTTACTATCTGAAATTAGGTTGTTTGCAGATTACATAATGCTGTACAAAGGATCAAAACGATAGAGGACTGTAAACAGTTGCAAGGTGATCTCGACAGGTTATCTAGTTGGGTTGGTAAACATGGGATGAAGATAAATGCAAAGAAGAGTCAGCTAATTAGATACACAAACAAAAAACAAAAGGTTAATTATGAATATAAGGTGGGAAAGAATTGCTTGCTGAAGACTTGAAATGTAAATACATATCTTGGCATTGCATTTGATAACAAGCTTAACTGGGCAGGACACATTGGACTGGTGGTAGGAAAAGGTTTCAAATTCTGCACTTGTTGGAGAGAATGATGAGGGGGTGCACGAGAGAAGTAAAGGAACTGGGTTACAAAACTTTAGTCAGGCCATTGCTCGAATATGGTAGTGTAGTATGGGACCCACATTTTGCGTATCAAATACAGGAATTAGAGAGGGTGCAAAAAAGAGCTGCTAGATTTGTTTTTGGAAATTATCGCAGAATGCAATCAGTGAAAGATATGATAAAGGAGCTGGAATGGGATTCATTGCAAGACAGGAGGAGGATGAGGAGGGTCATGGGAGTGTATAGGGCGTATATTGGCGATGAGATACGAAAAGATATTGCAGTAGGTATGAAAAGTAATTCATGGAAGGGAAAAGATGACCATGACCACAAGCTGGCACTCGATATCAGGCACAAGGGTGTGGGAAGTTTTTTTTTAGGTAAGGGTGTCAGGAATTGGAATGAGTTACCAAGGGGAATGATGAATAACTTACCGAAAACGTTAAAAAAATTTAAAGTTAAAATTTGTAGAGGGCAAATGTAGGTGGGTGCAGGATAGGGGGAAGTTGGGTGTGTAGGGAAATTGCCACCGGAGCGTGTGCTCCATTGCAATTAAATTGAATTAAATCTAGCATGTCTCAAAATCTGACCTACCAATCTGTCTGTTCTTTCTATAAGCTTCTTCCACAAACTTCTTTCCTCACCCATTATTTCCAAAACTCTTTCATTTCGTACTTTGTCTGACCATTTAATTTTCAGCATTCTTCTGTAGAACCACATTTCAAATGCTTCAATTTTCTTTCTTTCTGATATTCCTAAAGCCCTTGTTTCACTACCACAAAGTGCTGTGCTCCACACAAAGAGTTTTAAAAAGTTCTTTCTAATTCCTAGATCAATATTTGAAACTAAAAGATTTCTCTTTTTCATGAAGGCTCTTTTTGCCTCGGCTATCGGTTGTGATTTTGCTTCCCTAATAGCAGAATACACTTACTTCTCCTATTGCAACCGATCCTATTTTTATATTTAATCTACTGTGATTAGTATAATTTCTGCTAAATTTCATCACTTTTGTCTTGTTTTGATTCATATTCATCCTTCAGTATTTTGTTCATGATACTCAGTAACTTCTCAATATCCTCAGCTCGTTCTGCTAACAATACGATGTCATCAGCAAATCGTAGCATACCGATTTTTTTTTCCCCTGAACACTTATGCCACATAGAAATTTTTCTTTTATTTCCTTTATGGCTTCTTCTACATACAAGTTGAATATTAACGGGGATAGACTACAACCTTGTTTCACGCCTTTGTTAACTAATGCATGTCTCTCATGGTTCTCTATTTATATTATAGCTACTTGATTTTTATATAGTTTATAAAGTATTCTTCTATCTCGATATTTTAGACCTGATTTCTTTAAAATTTTGAACATCTTATCCCACCTATCATTATCAAAAGCTTTTTCTGAATCAACAAACGCCAAAGAAGTGTCTTTGTTTTTCCTGATCCCCCCTTCAAGTATTAATCTTAAAGCCAAAATTGCTTGCCTCGTATCACGATTTTTCCTAAACCCAAACTGATCATCACCTACTATCTCTTCTACTACCCGTTCCATTCTTCTGTATATTATTCTGGTCAGTAATTTTGAAGCAAGTGATGTTAGACTAATGGTGCGATAATTCTCAAATTTGTCGGCTTGTGCTTTCTTCTGGAGTGTGAAGATGATATTTTTTATTAAAATCAGTTGGAATTTCTCCTGTTTCATAACTTTTTGATACCAGCTTGAATAATCTTTCGATTCCTTCTCCTCCTAGGGATTTAAGAAGTTCTGCAGGGATCTCATCAATTATTTGATTTTAATTCATTCAGAGTTCTATTAAATTCTATTTTCAAAATAGGATCTTCTAAATCATCAATGTCGAAATCGCTATCCTTTTCCATTACGCTATAGTTCAAGTCGTCCCCATCATAAAGTTTTTCAATGTATTCCTTCCGTCGGTTTGCCCTAACGTCTGAGCTTAAAGGAATTTTCCCATCGGCAGCTTTAATGATTACACCTCTTTCTTCATTTCTCCAAAATTCTGTTTGATCTTCACGTAAGCAGCATCTATTTTACCTACGACCATTTCCTTTTCTACTTCTTCACACTTTTCTTGCAGCCATTATTCTTTTTCTTTTTTGCATTTCCTATTTATTTGATTTCTAAATTGCCTGTACTGCTCTTTTCCTGCTTCATCCTGAGCATTTTTGTACCTTCTCCTCTGATCGATCAGCTGCAAAATTTCTTCTGTGATCCAAGGTTTTCGGGCAGCTTGTTCCCTAAAGCCTAAGGTTTCTTTGCCAGCTTTCATTATTTCGGTCTTTAATGCATTCCATTCGTCCTCAGTTCAGCTCCTTTCACAGTTAATTCTTAGACCTAAGTCTACCATTTCTGCACATTTTTCACTTGTGCTAGATTGTTTCAGTTTATTCACTTCCAGTCTGTTCTGCTTATGCTGCTTCCTTATTCGCTTGAATTTCAGCCTGCACTTCATTACTATCAAATTAGGGTCCGAGTCTATGTCTGCTCTTGGGTACGCTTTACACTCTAGAACTTGATTCCTGAATCTCTGTTTGACCATGATATAATCTAGCTGATATCTGCCTGTATCCTCTGCACGTTTCCAGGTGTATATCCTTCTTGCATGGTTCTTAAACAGTATGTTTGCCACAACTAGCTTATATCTTTCAAAAATTCTAACAACCTGCTTCCTCGCTCATTTATTTCTCCTAGACCAAAAGATCCTATAGTATTCCCCTCTATTCCTTCTCCCACTATTGCATTCCAATCACCCATGATTATTAGATTTTCCTTCCCCTTCAGATATAGATTAGTTCATCAATTTCGGCGTATATTTTCTCTATTTCTGCGTCATCCTCCTGTGACGTTGGCACACTTGTACTAATGTGATTGGGCCGGGCTTATTTTCCTAGTAACCTCATCAAAATAATCCTTTCACTAAGCTGTTCATGATAACTCACCCTCCCGTTTCCCTATTCTCTTATTCATTACAAATCTTACACCAGTGACTCCATTGATAGCTTGTGTGTTAAATATCCTGTGTTCCCCATACCAGAAATTCTGTGCTTCCTTCCATTTAATATCACTAATCCCAACAACATCTAACTTAAGTCGTTCCATCTCCCTTTTTAAGTTTTCTAACCTACCTGCCCTATTCAGAAATCTAACATTCCACGCTCCGACTCGTAGAATGATTCTATCAATTCTGATGACTCCTAGCTGAGTAGTCCCCACCCGGAGATCCGATTGGGGGACTATTTTACCTCCGGAATATTTTACCCAGGAAGAAGCCGTCATGATATATGTAATTTGAGAGGATTACATGTTCTCGGGATGCCCTTCTGCATCCCCAAGCAGTTGATAATTTTTGATTCATCAGACTTTAGGGGCCGTTTGCAACCTCAAGAGCAAGAGGGTGCCCTGGACCATTCCCCGCCCTTCCGCCCTCCATTCGGAAGCCGTCAGCAAGCAGTGGGTAACTCCTTATATCGGGAATCTTTCAGTCGCAAGAGCCTCGTCCGTGCAAACAGGGTGCAACACGTGAAGGAGAGGTTCACATTTGGTTGGAAAAGGCTAATATAGTCTCTCCCAAACCCTTACACCCCTTGGAGTATTTACACATAGCGGTTTTCCATGTTGACAAAATTTTTTTTAAAAAAAACATGGAACATGCCAAAAAACGGCGAACGCTACTTCTGACAACAATAAAATGACAAGCGATTGATCTGTCAGGCGTGTAGCTGTGTAGCTTCAACGGGGACACGTGACCGCCACAATTGCGCCCTGCTTGCTATGTGAATTTAACACGTTCACATCAAATCGCCGCTATTTTTGATAGCCGAGTCGAGTCAGTAGTAGCGATCACACGAAGCGATTAACCACTGCTATACAAAAATCGCCCCGTGTAACCGAGGCTTTAAGAAAAGCAGTGATTACTTACTCAAATTTATTCATGATACCTTTGTCATGGAACCGAACGAAATCGTCTTACTACGCGAGGGAATGTAGCGAGTAAAGTTCTGGGCATTACAGTTAAATTGTATAAATTCAATACTGATCAGTTCGGTATCGTGTCATGCATTATAGCCAAAAGTCAAATGCCGATTGCCACAAACATTCTCATGCTATAAATTAAAACAATCATTTCGGTTTAAGGTTTATGTTTGTATAGGCGCAAAAAATGTATTCAAAGCAATAATTTGGTTGACAAGTTTCATTACACAGAGGTATCATAGTAATGCGAGACAAGGTGAACAATAACAATGAACCGATCTTTAAATAAATAATAGAAATCTAATTTAACTCATATAATTTATAACTGCAAAACTATGAGGAATTCGAGAAAACCTGCCAAACGTAAAAATGTTGGAAATAATTTAATCCACAAAATGACAAATTTTAGTAAAGATTCGTTAAAATTTCACACCGTGAGAACGTGAAATTTAGGTTTCGCATTCCAAAAGTGGATTACCGCTGGAATGTAACATTATTTCAGACGTTATCATGGCAAAGCAATAAAAAGGCCAACCTGACGCTGCCTCCGCGCTGTCGGTAATATGATTCTCAGCGAGGGGAGAGAATCTGCGTCATTCAGTGTCTCGAACTTAGAAAATTTTATATACCAGTGCTCGCAGTCGACAGAATGTTTGGCGCACACTTGGAACTTCGAAGATTTTGGTGACGGAGGGAACTTAGATGAGTTTGGTGGCGAACATTTGCCGTTTCATAGCAGTTTACAGCCAATCGGAATTAGCCCCACAATTTTTTTCAAGTCTGGCCGATAGTGAACTTTAACAAAGAGTAGCAGTTTGCGCCACTACATTAACTTTTGTTAACGAGTTTTATGAAGAATATTTTGGGATACTTCATGACTTTCTGAATGAGTGGAAGATTGTGGCTGTTGTGAACTTTGTCTTGTTCAGTTAACCAGCAATCTTCACTTGGATACGAGATATGATAAATGTAAGAATGTAATAATTTCCTGGTACCAGCCGTCTTCAAGGTGTAGCAAAATAAACTCAGGGACAATTGACTTGTGGTGTAAAGTTTTTCATAACAATAGACTATGTCCTAAGTGTTCTCTGCTTGCAGCGTCAAAGCCTTTATTTTAAGGAATACAAGGATATATTGGCAACCGAATTTAGGTATAAACTATGCAAGTGTAATTTATTTGTATCAGGGAAGAAAACACAGCACCGTCATACCTACTGATATAAATACAGAATAGATTTAGTTCCATACCCATTTTGTTAGCAAAAGAGATACAAAGTCTGTAACATTCTTTTGTGAAGACACAGCAACAGTCTTCCAAGCTTATATAGCAATATCTCAAACTTGTAGCCAAAGAGGATCAGCATACCTACACAATAATAGTAAAATTTATGCTGAGCAATCATATAATAATCAAATTAAACTGCAAATACCATGTAATTAAGGATGACAATTAACAGGACAAAACATTGCAGATGTAACTTGAAGAAATGAAAATTATTTTGAAAATGTTTCTATTGTTATAGTTAAATTTTCATCTTAAATAATGGTGTATTTTAATAGTGAAAGCAATTTATATTTCAAAAGTAAAATAAAAAAGTTATAATTGCTTCTGGGCATAATAATGATTGATATTTAGTTTATAATATCTTTCCAGTGCAACAAAATTTTGCAAGATAATAATGTCACCATTGTATTGGCTGCTCCTGGTGCTGAAGGGTGGTAATAAGTAAATAAAAAGGATAGAGTGAAACCTGGTACAGACAATTTCAGACATAATCTTCTGAAAGACACTTTATGGGTGTCAAATTTAGCATCCCCACCACCATGCCCTCACTCTGGACACAATGCAGACAAGTTTGGAGTATAACCTGATCTAGTGATAAGGAGTCATAGACCATCCTATCCCAGTGTACAAGTACTGGCTACTGAAAGTTCCTTATCTCGGCCACGAGACATGTATATTAAAATTTATGCCAGATTTTTAACAGGCTGATGCCAATAGCATACAAATTATACAGTTGGCCTTAAGACAGAATGGTTCCCAGTTTGAGTGAGCCAACTGGAAGGGTAGTTTTATTAATGCCACCATTACTGTGGTAAGGAATAATTATGAATAATGTCGTGGAGATGAAAAGCACAAAAAGTAACTGCAGTTACTTGAATATTTGTAAGGGTATAATGCCACATTATATATATATATATTAAACATTGGGATAGGAGAAAAACCACCGCTTACCAAAGATGAGGGCTCCAGCGGCGTCATAACACGAAAAAACACACAAACATAATACAAATTTTCGAGCTTAGCTCTTCATCAGGTTGTAGGATGAGGTGGCTGCCCCACGAAAGCTAGCTTCCGCGGGGCAGTATATATATATATATATATATATATATATATATATATATATATATATATATATACATATATATATTTCTTAGGCCAACTGATAATAATTAATATGTGCTCAGACTATAAATAATTGTGCAAAGTTGCTGTGTTTAACTTCATACAATCATTGTGCTCAGGTATAAGTGGTGTTGTTATTAAGTGCACAGGGAAAAACATAAACCAGACATACAACCTAGATAGGCTAGTTCCCGGCGACGCCAGAAGGTGGCAGCAGTACATTCACTCCAGCTGCAACACAATGGCTTCCATGACATCTCACACATTTTTTTTTAATTAATAATTAAGTGTGATGGTTCTTTTCCTACAGATCTACTAATGCTTAATGCAAATTTTTTACTTTCACTGTTTGATATACACTGTTCACGACTTCCACGAAAACTCCTTCCAGTCCTGACTCTCTTACGTACAAATGGAAAAAAATTTAATTCCCTTGCGATTAAAATGAAAATTACTTTTATTACACTCTCTTACCTTCAATTCACTATTGATAATTACTGACCCAATAGACGTCTAGACCCAATTGCCAAAAATAAGTCCTTTGCACACCCACCTTTTGTCTACCAACCTAACCCCTTTGACCCCTCTCCAACTCTTGTATTTGATACCCACAATACTCAAGTAAGGACTTGACCAATTTCCTGTACTTCCTATAAGACAGGTTCCAAAGAAAATACAATGTCACTTATTCTGAGATAAGAGTTGGTTATCTTCCCCCTTTATGGCTTTATGCCTCGTTGAAATCGAAGTCTTTAGAGGCAGGATAGGACTGGGGGTAAGGAACGGGAAGGAATTCAGCCATAGCCTTTAGAAGGAAATATCCCTTCATTTGCCTGGAGTGATTTGGGGAAACCATGGAAAACCCAAATTTGGTTGCCTGGACAGGAATTTGAACCTGCATCGTCCAAAATGTGAGGTGTTTACTGTTCACCAACCTCGCTCGGTTATCATGGCGACACGGAGTGAACACACTAGTGTGTATAGGTTGCTGCTATTAAATCAGTCACTGTTAAAATTGGACCTTGTAATCTTCAGAGACATTACTTCTCAAATGTACTTCCATGAAGGAATAAGAAAAGGAATGATATTGAAGTTCTAAATTCATCAAAATATAAAAGACAAAACATTTTATTATTAATGTGAAGACAAGAGAAACAAATTGAACCATACTTGTCCCCTAGCAGTCATATCCATTAATGTCAGACACAAATAAATTCTCAATAAACCCAACATAGTCAAGAAATATGACAGTGTCTGATCCACTCTGTTATCACCCTAACAAATAAAGGACTATGAAACATCTCCCTACCACCTCCCTGATTAAGGTTAATACTGAATGACACATCAGCAACTGTCAACCACATGAACATACAAAATCTTTCTGGGTGACAGTAGTTTAAAATACTAGTAACCAAAAGTTTATGATATTATTATAATAATTATTACTCATAATTGGCCTTAAGGACAGTGTTTAAACTCAAATTATTCAGGTTCTTTTTTTTTTTTATTCTTTATCTCCTCTTCCCAAAACCTCATCATACGTTAACTGTGTTCCTGTTTCCTTTGTTCTGTCCATTTTGTTCCTGTTTTCTTCTGTACTTTAAATTTTGTGTTCATAATTTTGTTTGGTGTGTTACATAAAGAAGCTACCTATTACTTATCTCTCTTCTTACTTTCATTGTGCATACGACTCTTCAACAGCTGAACACTTACAATTGGAAGTTTAATTGGTAAGAAATGGAGGAACATCATATGACTCACATTTTGAATCAATTCTAGCTTGAGCTATTTCAGAAAACTGCGTAAATCTGAAATCTGAATGGTAGAGTGAAAATATGAAATTGTTTCTTAGTCTCATAGATCCAATCATTATGCCTCAATTCTTCAAAGGCAAAACAAGATATTTGTACTGTTATTACTATTATTTATTGCACAAGACAATAAGTTTTGTTTAAATGATATGGGATCTAGTAATCTTTAAAAATATATGTATATAAAGTGTTTAAACTCTAGTTTCACAGATCTAGATTTTTTAATTTTTGTTGAGGCTCCAATTTATGAGTGTTATTATAAATATTGAATTACCTGCTGGACTTATTTATTTTTATTTTTAATGTACTAGGGGCAGTCAAAAAGTTCCCGGAATTCTGTCGTAGTGTTGGCAGTCAAAAAGTTCCTGGAATTCTGTCGTAGTGAGGGCATTTGTGATGCAATTGTTATGAGTTTGACAGATCTGAACAGGTCACAACAGGCAGTGTGACTGCAGTGTAGCTGAAGGTAGGTCTGTGTGGTAATCAGTTGGCGCGATGTCGCAGTTTCAGCAAAGGGCAAACATCAAGTTCATGCGCAGATTAGGGAACTCTGCTTCAGAGACTTTATTAGACTTACAAACAGTTTACGGTGACGATTAATTAAAGAAAACAGCCGTTTACGAGTGGTTTTCAAGATTTAATGGTGGACAGGAATCGCTGGAAGATGAGAGTCGCAGTGGGAGACCTTCAACCTCCAGAAACGAAGCAATGGTCGAGCAAGTGAAACAGTTAATCAGATCAGACCGAAGAATGACCTTCGACGAGTTGACAAAAGAAGTGGGGATCTCTCATGGATACATTCACGCAATCCTGTCAGATGATTTGAAGGTGAAACATGTCACTGCAAAGTTTGTCCCAAAGCTGCTGAATCCAAATCAAATGGAAACTCGGAAGTTGACTGCGGAATGTTTTGAAAAAAAGCACAGAGCACCCGACATTTCTTCAGACAATCGTTACTGGTGACGAGACTTGGGTGTATGCTTACGACCCAGAGACAAAGATGCAATCATCGGAATGACACACAACGTCATCTCCTCGACCAAAGAAATCATGTCATGTCAAATCCAAAACAAAAGTGATGCTCATTGCGTTTTTCAACAACGAAGGCCTGGTGCACCATGAATTTCTACCATCTCGACAAACTGTTAACGGCCCTTTCTACACGCAAATTTTTAAAAGACTGAGGGAAGCAATCCAAAGAAAACGCCCCGGCAAATGGCAAGGAGATCAGTCACTGCTTCATGACAATGCTTCCTCCCACACATCGATTGTTATGCAGACGTGGTTTGCAGAAAAGAACATTCCACTCCAGCACAAGCCTCCCTACTGACCGGATTTAGTGCCATCAGATTTCTGGCTCTTTCCCAAGATGAAAATGGGCCTCAAAGGTAACCGTTTTGCCACCGTAGAAGACATCAGAACCAAAACGACGGCTGTACTTCAGAAGATACCGAAACAGGATTTTCATCGCTGTTTCCAGCAATGGCAGGAGCGTGGAGCAAGTGTGTGTGTTCAAAAGGAGCCTTCTTTGAAGGAGATCAGGTAAATGTGTAGTTATCTTTTGTTAATAAAGAGTTACAATGAAATTCCGGGAAATTTTTGACTGCCCCTCGTAGGTCTATAGATCAGAAAAACTTGCAAAGAAGGAAAGGTACAAAAGTAAATCACAGGCAGTGGTTTGAAGACTCTGAGGAGTAGAAAAGTGGTAAAATAACAGAGGAGATGGTGAGCAAGGAACTGCTTTGAAACAGAATAGGAAAAATCTCGATTACTGTAGTCTGAACAAGTGAAGAGCATACGAGAGGAAAGGATAGCAGAGAAGATGGACTTTAAACAAAAAATTGTAGACGTAGAGACAAAAGGAATTGGGAAGAGTACTGAGGAAATAATAATGAACTGGAATCCTATGGAAGAAAAGAGATAGAAGGCTTATGGTTTGAAAATGTTAACAACATTGTTAGTGCATGTAGGCTTCAGTGCATATTAAAGTGCTGTTGCTTTGTATGAAATACTGTTTTATTGATACTTAAACAAGCATATAGCCAACCCAAAAATAAAATAAAACACAAAATTATGGAAATTCAGAACTCTTTCAACTGACAGTGGAAAATCTAAAAGGTGTGGTTTTCGAATGCAAATATAATTTATTACCACAGTGGCTATTACATTTTTATTATTATTATCTTCAGCTGATAGTACAATTGACAAGTTGTTACAAAACATGGGGCACTGATTCATTATATATATTACTGTTCGTCTAAAACAATTTTAAGGCATGTGTTTGGGAAAGATTATATAAGCTTCTTCCAACCAAATGTCAACCTCTCTCTCACGTGGTGCACCCTGTTTGCACGGACAAGGCTCTGGCAACTGAAGGATTCCCGGTATAAGGAGTCGCCCACTACTTGCCAACAGCCTCAGAAAGGAGGACGGAAAAGCAGGAAGTGGTCCAGGGCACCCTCTTACCCTTGAGGTTGAAAACAACTCCTAAAGACTGATGAATCAGAAATCGTCAATGGCATGGGGATGAAGAAAGCAACGGGAAACCACAGTATCAAAGACACTAAGGCTATCCTGAGAACTTGTTATCCTCTCGAAGTACATTGGCTTCTTCTTGGGTAAAATATTCTGGAGGTAAAACATGCCACATCATCAGAATGGATAGACACATTCTACAAGTCAGAGCATGCAATGTTAAGAGTCTGAATAAGGTAGGTAGATTAGAAAACTTAAAAAGGGAGATGGAACAATTTAAGTTATATTCTGTTGGGATTAATGTGTTTAAATGGAAGGATGCACAAGATTTCTGGTCTGAGGAACACAGGATAATTAGCACACAAGCTGTCAATGGAGTCACTGGTGTAGGATTTGTAATGAATAAAGAGAGTAGGGAAACGGGTGAGTTATTATGAACAGTTTAGTGACAGGATTATTTTGATGAGGTTAGAAACTAAGCCCATCCCAACAACATTAGTACAAGTGTAGAAATTATAGCAACAATAGTAGATTTAAATGTAAAAAGTAGGGTCAGATGCTATAGGAGAAGTTAGTGAATTTGCTACTTGGGAAGTAAAATTACAAACAATGCCAAAGCAGGAATGATGTTAAAAGCAGAATAGCACTAGCAAAAAGAGCCTTCATGAAAGCAAGAAATCTTTTAGTTTCAAATATTGACCTAGGACTCATAAAGCACTTTAAGGCAGCTAAGCAGGAATAACAGAAAGAAGAAAAATTGAAGCATTTGAAATGTGGTGCTATAGAAGGATGCTGAAAATTAAGTGGCTGATAAAGTACGAAACGAACAAGTTTCGGAAATGATGGGTGAGGAAAGAAGTTTGTGGAAGAGTCTTACAGAAAGAAGAGAAAGGCTGGTGGGTCATATTTTGAGACATGCTGGATTGGTTAACTTCTTAGTCGAGGGAACAGTCGAAGGTAAGAACTGTAGAGGACGACAGAGATTAGAATATATGAAGCAGATAATTGAGGACGTGGGTTGTAAGGGGCATGCTGAAATGAAAATTTTAGAGCAAGATAGGAAGGGATGGAAGAATGCATCAAAACAGTCGTGACGACAACAACAAAATATATATATGCAAGGCACCTGTACGAGTTTAATTTCAAATTATTTAATATTTCCAAGAATTATTACAGAAACAATTTATGATTGAATAATACTTAAGATGGAAACAAAAATACATTATTTCGGTATAAAACCTTATTCGTGCACTAGAGAGTGAACCATTTGGTTCCGGAACAAAGGGTAAATAGTACTGACACAAAAAAGAAATTTGTTAAACATTATCACTGGTTAAACTATATGCATGTATAATTTTAGAAGCAGTAAGTGATGGGTTAACTGGTAGGACTGGTAGAACAGGGTGTATCTGGTATCAAGGATATTCTGATATGAAAGTTCCCATCTGCAGAGTTCTGATGCAGTGGTGGTTTTGGAGAAAACTCTAATTGTTCTCACAGTAAAGCAGCCATTGAGGTCATTGGTAATGTGGCTATTGGCATGTTCTGGTATTGGAACATATAAGTTGTGGGTGAGGACTGTTTGTTTGCAGCTATTCATTCTGACTGAGAGTTGCTGTGTGGTGAGGCCTATTTAGGAACTCGTGCAGTGGCAGCAGGTTAGCTGGTATATGACGTGAGCTGTTGAACATGTGGCATGTCCAATAATGGGGAAGGTTTGCCCCTCTGGTAGGGTTGGAATATGTTATAGTGCCTGCTGCAGTGTTTGCATTGAGGTCTATTGCATGGAAAAGATCAATTAGGTGTTTTTGTAGAGTCAGACGGAGGGTATTTGTGGACCACAATATTCTTGAGATTAGGTGGTCTGCTGAAACATGTACAGTAGGCAGTGGGAAGAATTTTGGTTAGAAGAGTGCGTATTGCTGGAAAGGAGTGAAGGAAGTCATGCCCCAGTCACAAGATTTGATTGATGGACTCGAGGCCAGGAGAGAACTGGGTGACAAAGGCAGAACTATGATTGGGTTTTTTTTGTGTGTGTGACAAGCGAGAGTGGTTACATCGAGGGTGCGTGATCGCACAGGGGAGGGTCGGTGGTCGTATGGGAGATTTGGTTATGTACCAGATCCATGGGATAACAATGGGAAATAAATGGCATGTGTGGGATAGGTTCTGGGAGCACTGGCAGAAAGAATCAGCATCAGAACGGATGTGCCTGCCACGGATGGCAAGGCTCTAAGAGAGGGAATGTTTTGGTATGGAATAGATGGCTAATTTTAACTTTTATTTATACATTTTTTTAAAATTATATATATATTTTAACTAGTAACAATTTTTAACAAATTTCTTTTTCATGTCAATACTAGATACGCTTTGTTATATATATTGATTTTACCTCCTCCTGTGATATGTATATATTATCTCAAACATTCACAACATATTGTTAGTCACCCTCTTCAATAGTTCACCCCCCCCCCCCTCCTCCTTCCACCCTTTCTTCCACTTCCTAGCCAGTCATTGAGTAACCTTCGGTATATGCACACCTCCGGAACCAAAAGCCTCATTCTCTAGTGCATGAATAAGGTTTTATACAAACTATTGTATGTTTGTTATTCACTGTTTACTGCCCTCAACATTGGTAAGTGATGGGTTATTTTCCCTGGGTTATTTATATCTCCTAAATGCCACTTCCTTTTTCCTTAGTATCAGAAATATTTTATGATCCCATAAGGTGTAAACTCTTGATTAAATGATCTCGAGTTTAGATTTCCATGTCTTCAAAGAACTCTCTAGTCAAATGCCATGATTTTGCTTTCATTAAGGTCATGAACAAACTCATTCCTATTCTTTGTACACAAATCTCTAACTGCTAAAATGACCTAGTCACTGAGAAGCTGTAAACCATTAATTAAATGGTAATTCATTTATGGCTAGTGGTAGTATATAGGAAGCATTGCAATTTTAATTTGACTGGTGAGTGATATGGAATAGAATTTAAACTGTGAGATAATAGGGAGAGATAGTCAGCAGGTGCCCACAAGGATAGTGTTATGAGGTGGGAATTTGTAGTGAGAATCCCATTAAAAGCAAGTACGCAGCTCAGAAATGTGGTGAGAGATAGTGGTTCCGGAGATTGTACACTTGAGTGATGTGAAAGGGTAAAGGAGATATTGCTTGTTGTCACGAAGATTCACAATAATGTACTCTGTACCAGATTCCACAGAAACCTTCTACCAAGGGAATTCACCGAGTGTTTTAAATCAGAGAATCAGAAACTTGTACACAGATAAATGTAGCAACTTTAAGCATTTCAGTGTGGGTAGTGTTGCTTTCAAAGAACTACATTATCACATGTGTGCAAGAACCTACGGAAAATATAGTATGTGTGGAGAGAGTAGCAGAAAACAAACACTGAATAGAAACTCAGCATCAACTGTTGTTGATCACTATTCTTATATTTCTTTACCTTCTCGGCCTCTATTCAAGAGGACATTTCTCGAATTCAGGGATTGGTGTAAAAAAACGCATCAACGAGTTAAGGGAGAGTTTTCTTGGGAGAAGACGAAACAACAGACCAGCTTCATACGAGACGAGATTTGCAATTGATCAAACCTGTTGCTGTACACTGGGGAGCATGTCTATAAGCTAATGGCAAATTTTGATTGTTGGACAGAAAATTATCAAGTGTTTTATTGATATAAGTGATATTCTAGTATGCTTGATTCTTACAAATAACAAGACAGTATCCAGTGGAGTAGCTAGGTCAACAAGAGCCCTGGTGCAAAAAATTTATTTTGTGCCCTCAGGCCAGATGGGGCGATCTTTTTTTTTGCTTTGTGTTGCTGGTAGGGGCTCCCTGAGCTGAGGCTGGGGCCTCCAGAGGTGAGCTTGGGGGCCCCCATGCACTGCACCACATAGCCCCATTACCCCCATAGTAGCTACGCCCCTGACTGTATCGCCATTCGCAGACATAACCATGTCATTGTACGAAGAAACATTACCGTCCGGGCACTCAACTTTATACTAAAGACAGGGGTATAGCAAAGCCAATGTCTTAACTTCCCACCCACAGTAAATTCAAACTTTGAACCTCATCTTGCCCTGGCGATGCAAACCACACAACAGGAATTTTCATGTTCTGCTTATTTGTTTTAACTGAGGTAATTCAATTTTGTAAATGATCTGTTAGTTGTTCTTGTTTGATTATCATTTCAATTTCATGTTAAGTAAACAGGTGTCAAATGTTTTGTTAATTTGTTTAGTTATGGTCACAATTAATAAAATTTGTTTGAAGGATAGTTTTCAAGCTAATAAAGTGTTTGTTATATTTTTTTTACTTCTACAACAAAATATATTATTTGGTGTGCCACCTGATCACTTTTCAACCATACAAAATAAAAAAGTGGCACACCTTAAAAAAATCACTCTACCAATCAAAATGATAAAAGTCTTGAGGTCTAAGAAAGGCAAGGTTACAAGTTTTACAGTGAGTATCTTTCGAAGAAAGGAACCATGGTGCTTGGTTACCACATACAGAAGCTCTTATATGAAGATCAGTAAATGGGTGGGACCAGGTTCTGCTAAAGTTTGTTCTATGAGAAAGGGGAAGGACTTCAGGAATGAGGAATCTCAGTTCAGAGCAGAGTAGAAAGCGTACACTCATGTGATGCAAGAAATAGTTTAAGTATTTAATGCTTTAAAAAAAATGAGCTGTGGTCTCAGATGGGGTGTGGCAAAGTAACATTCAATATACACCACCTCGATTGGATGATTGCTGGACATTGCAGTTATAGTAATATTACTGTAATTCAGGTTTAAAACATTATGGTTTGTCATTAATACCAAGCAAAGTTGAAGGGAATATTTTATATCAAATGGATAGTGGTTGTCAAAGGGGTGATACTGCCAGATGTTGAGTGGTTTCATGTGGACAGAGATACTAAAAGTGTTCAGCTTGGGTGATACAAAAATGTCTTGGAAAGTACACAAATAGGGTTAGGCGAAGTTCAGAGCATGATAAATGCTACAGTTTTAATAAAACAGCAAAAGATCTGTTTCCCACACATCCATCTATGAATCTGAGAAACATTGGTAAGAGGAGAAATTTATGTGACAATGAAAGGTCAAGATGACACAGGATGGGAAGCTATACGAGTATCCAACGCAGTGCAACAGATTTAAGGATAAATTTTGGCACTAGACGGAGTGTATACAATACTGAAGAGTAACAATTGGAATAGAGATGAAAGATTCTGGAAAGGTTTCTAAAATGGCTATATTAGGAAATACTGTCCCTACCACTCAGCTTACAACTTAAAAGATGTCCACAAGTTCATTTTTGAAGCATTATCCCTCAGAAAAGCACTACTAACATCAGTGATCTATTTCACTGCAATCCCCCTTAGAAATACTGTCCTAATGAAGTTGCGTACCTAAGTCAGCACCCAGTCGTAGAGAGCATGTTCAAGAAATGTTTGGACCAAATATGTTACCAAACAACAATGAATTAAATCTAAATCTGCAGGAAGTGGTGTAGTGGCTTTAGAAAGAAGTTTCACGTACTGTGGTCTACAAAGGCGAAAATAAAACCTAAGTTCCCACTGTGGATCATACTGGGGCCACAGTGTTATAGATTTTGGAAAGCTAATAAAGAGTGAAAGTATGCGACTTTTGTAGCTTAAAAGAGACTGCCAAAGATAGGAATGTACCATATTACAGTAGAAATTTTTTTTATACATTTACTCAGAAGTAAGGAACATCAACAAGCACATCCAGTAAAAGAATAATGGATTGATGGTGGTGGGCAATCAGAACATGGCATTCTTAAAAGAAAAGGTAGACCCATGGAATACGGGGACAATTAGTAAAAGAAGCTATAGTCACAAGACAACAGACAGAACAAGAATTCTTCTCGAGTTTTCAGCCCAGTGCTGGATTTCCCATTAGGCTGTATAGGCTCCAGCCCAGGGGCGGCAGCGTTTTAGGGGCGGCAAATTTCCTAGGGTACCCGCTTTACGGTAGTAAGCCGTTAGATTTGTGTTTGATTATAAACATAATAGAAAAACATCTACTATAAATTTTCATTTAAGTGGTGACATCTATAGTAGTGAAATGACAAACTCGGAACAATTAATAAAAAAGAAAAATACGTTTACTATCAATTTTCATTTAGGTAAGTGGTGACAGCGAACAATTAGCTAAATTATTAATTTAATTCTTCATTAGTTTCCCGACGCAGTCTGTAGCCCATCGTATATTTCCAAAGGAAGACTCTATAGACAGAGGTAAATTTCTGCTGACAGACTTACATTTCATGATTTCTATAATAAAAATACTTAAGTATGATCTAAGATTTCATTAATTGAGTATCTGGACGTTGAAAGTCCCCGAGTGCTCGAAAGTTCTAATTTTATTGAAAAAATCATTGGAAAGTCAATGATTTTTGAAACTTAACTCGTCATTTCTAAGCTAATAATGAATTAAATTCTTTGAAATTTTTAAGGAACACGCATTGAACTATGCCGAAACCGGTATTCTGATTGGAATTAATATAAATTATAATCGTTTAATAATAATTTATTACAAATCAGAGCGTACGTCTTAACGTGTTTTCTGTTCTTTGCCGATAAAAAGTGTTTTACGAAGTTTGTCGTATGGAAAACTGTCAGTGAGAAAGTCGTTCCTTTACGTTCACCAATCAAAAATCCCGTAGAAAGCTATAATTATGTATTACATTTTTTATTTTCTTGTTTGTATTCTTGTTTCATAATAAACATTCATTTTTCTTGTTTCTATTTTATGACTACTAAATCTGAATACTTTCAAGTAAAAAAGTCATTCTTAATCTATATCCATTCACATATACATCTAATAGTTTGTTACCTAACAAAGGTAATACAAATTAGTGATTAGTATAGGTATGAAGGAGAAAAGGGCGGCACGAAATGAACAGCCTACACTAAAAAAAAGTTTAAATCCTGCCCTGATTCAGCCGGATAATTTCTTCTTCCCACAATGTTTCGGCAGGAACCTCCGCTGCCTTCATCAGTACTGTAGAGCTGTAGTAGTTTCGATATGACATCTCACCTGATGAGGTGGCCGAGCGTGGTGGTGTAACGGATAGCGTTCTGGCCTCGCATTCGGGAGGACGGCGGTTCGAATGCCCGTCCAGGCATCCAGATTTGGGTTTTCCATGGTTTCCCAAATCACTCCAGGCAAATGCCGGGATGCTTCCTTAAAAAGGCCATGGCCGAATTCCTTCTCACTCCTTGCCCCCATCCTTTCTCATCTCTAAAGACCTCGCTGTTAAGAGACGTAAAGCAGTTAAAAAAAAAAAAACTCACCTGATGAAGGCAGCAGAGGTTGCTACTGAAACATTGTGGAAAGAAGAAATTATCCAGCAGATTACCCGAGAAGAATTCTTGTCAGCCATACATCGGGAAAAACATAATTCTCACAACAGAGAGAAGTTGTCTACGTTTATGGATATGCTTTCTCTTTAAGAGTAATATTTTTAAAAAATTTCAGTGTTTCTGTTGACCTGTCATCATTTACTACGTCAATTTATTCAAATCCTGACTTTAGATATAGAGTCAGCACAATTAATAAGCAGTGGCGTAGCTAGGTCAACAAGGGCCACGGTGCAAAAAATTTATTTTGGGCCCTCAGGTCAGACGGGCGACCTTTTTTTTGCTTTGTGTGCTGGCAGGGGCCCCCTGAACTGAGGATGGGGGCCCTTGAATTGTTCTTTAGAGGCCCCCCCCCTGAGCAGCGAGGGCCCTTAGTGAGGGGCTCCTGTGTTCTCAGGGGCCCCTTAGACGACTGTAGAGCTAAAAAAAAGGTCACCAGTTTGCCGTGAAGGCTCGTGGGCCCTCTAAACTACACTTGAGGGCCCCTAGAGGTGCGCTTAGGGGCCCCTTGAGGTATGCTTGGGGGCCCTCTGAGCGTGAGGGCCCCAGTGCACTGCACCGCCTAGCCCCATAGTAGCTACGCCCCTGTTAATAAGAAATGTAACTCAAACCTAGTTAATATCGGATTGGTTGAAAAATTTGTGACAAGTTTCTTCTGTGATGAAAATTTGGATTATAGTATACTAATATAATATAATTTGCTTACGGGATTAATGCTGCGTTGAATACTCCTACTTCTTCTTCTTCCAAATGTTTTGACCAGGGCTTAGGTCTTCATCAGGGGCCGTCTACCGATTCTGCTACAGACTTTGATCTGCTAGTTTATGTAAACAACCAGCGCGTCAGTCTCCAGCAGATCACAGTCTGTAGCAGAATCGGTAGACGGCCCCTGATGAAGACCTAAGCTCTGGTCAAAACATTTGGAAGAAGAAGAAGTACGAGTATTCAACACAGCATTAATCCCGTAAGCAAATTATATTATATTAGTATAGGTATGATGGCTGCGAAAATAACCAAATCTTTTATGTTTGGATTAAAGTATTTAGGAAACTATGACAACACTGTAACAATGGAAAGAAGTGATAAATCCACTAAAAATATATCTGCAATTTGTAATGTCGTACGGTCATCATGTTACCTATCAAATGCAAAATGAGAATTGTAGCCACACCTCAGAGTCTAATTTGGACATAGGAGAGAAGGCAGAAGATTCTGAAATGACAAGGAGCATTTTTATCCTGGGAGAAAGCTGGAAGAGAGGTCCATGACCAAGAGTTTAGGTTTGTGAAGTGAGTGGAGACTATAAGCAGGAGTACCACTTCATAACAATGGAATTTGGGAATGTGGATAATATAGGGTTACCAGAATTTTCTCTGCAAATCCGGGGACACTTCACAACTTTTTCACCAAAATCCGGGGACGCTTTCGGCATTTGTCCTAATTACGCGTTGTACTTTTATAAGTTATATGATTAAAGGTTGGGTTGACTTAAAAGCCACATATTGTTTATATTTTGTATTTTAAATGAGGATCACAGACAGCCATATTGCACACAGCAAGGAGACTTGATTTTCTAAAGCTGTTGTGTCCAAGACGCAGTATGCTTGTAATTTTGTTTTATTGCTAGGCACGTACAAGGAAATAAGGGCTCTTCATATCTCTTGCTTTAAAAGAATGCATTAGCAAATCAGGGCTTTTAAAGATCTCTCGTTTGATTAAAAAAAAATCTGAGGACTACAGTAAAAATCCGGGGACATTGCGGGGACGAAATCTGTCCGGGGACAGAGGGCTAAATACGGGGACTGTCCCCGGCAAACGGGGACGTCTGGTAACCCTAGGATAATATAAGATTTATAATCAAATGAAGAGACTCTGTTGAACAGGTATGTTATTGGGTGTGCTACTAAAGTGATAGGAAGAAATAAACTTATTGAAGCTTAGGATAGTTTCATATGCAGTTTTTGGGAACAGTTTGTCACATTTATAGAATACTATATTTTTGGCAGCAATTCTCAACCTACATTAAAAATAAATGAGCAAAAACTGTTCACATAAAATAAATACCATACTCATACTGTATAAGGCTAAAATTATGTATAAGCTAGAAGTCAAACTTTCAAAAAGCCATGCTCATTTCAATGACGAGACAAAATCTTAATAGTTCCAAAATATGAGGACATCATAATTATTTTGTATAATAAATATTAAGAGTTTTTTTAAAATACATAATTCACTACGAACAGTTTACTTCCAACTTCATAACTGGTTATGTAGGAATTCAAAACATGCATACAGACCTATTAAGTTACAATGGTACAATGGAATATGTCCCAAATGTTCATAAGAAACACATGAAAATGTAGGGCCATAAATGTTAGTGGGTTGTAGAATTAGTTTCAGCATTTTACTGGTCCTTGCGTTGAAAAATGTTGAGAAATGTTGCCACAGAGCACGTTGCGTACTAGGTATATGATGCAATAAGAAAAATATTAGTACTTTACATTTGTATATAAAATGGAACTTTATTAGTCATTACAATACCCTAATGGTGGTAGAAGTGTGTGATGAACGGAAGCAAAAGCAGACTCGGAAAAATTTCGAAGATGGGCAATACACAAATTTTGCAGCGTATAGGCCTTTTGAAATTTTATGGCCTCGATAAATCAGCTTGTGTTAGGAAGTCTACAAGACAGACCAAGCAGGTAGGTTTCAAGTATCCATCCAGCAACATTAACATTAATCTGAGAACAAAAATGTTGTGCTGCTTACTTGAAAGTACAGAACTGAGTGCAAAAGATCAAGACTAAGTCATATCATACACAAGTCACGTTAGTTCCCCCGCAGCACAAACATTTCTTGAATGATGGTAACAGTGAGTATAAAATTGTTTAATCTTTAGTGTAATGACTGCTAGGTAAATAATCATAAACTAAGTAGACAATTATTTAATGAGACCAATTTTAGCAACTTTAATACACTCCGTCTTTTATACAAAGTATATACTGACCATTGTCAATTTCCTTGATTGATTTATATGATTTGACTGGAATTCATAAATACTGATGTCAATTAAACAGAGTTTAAAATGGCACTGTTGTGTTGCAGAGACGGTTACACTGTTAAAATCTAGTTGTCACCAGTTGCACTGATCACTTGATTGCAGTGTTTCATCATGTTTGTGTAGAAAACCAAGAATATTTCATTTTACGCCATTTCAAAAGTAAAATACTGAGATTTAATCAGTATGTGCATGTTATAGATTGAAAAATAAAGAGTAAGATTCATTTGGTAAAATTCAAAACAAATTTTATGTAGAAAAGTATTCAAATTTGTATTATATTCGAAACTTGCTCACACAAGTGGAAAAACGTATGCTGCAATACACCAACAAGATAGTACGTGATAAACAATCTAAGTATGCTTTATTCACTGAAGAGATATTTTTAAAATGTGTGTATGTGTGTGTAAACATTGTATTCATGTTTTTTTTTTTTTTTTAATATTTAGGTCAATATCCTTAGCTGCTATACTAATGTTGGGTTTTAATCTCCGTCTAGTGCAGCTAACAAATGAACATTTGTTAGCTGCACTAGACGGAGATTAAAACCCAACATTGTATTCATGGTCATTGTTACAAAAATAATTTGAATATGACAATACATACTAACAATTGACTTTCATAACTTTCTAAAACAAATAAAAACTTCAGTTCTGATTACATTAAACCAGAATGCTTAGAAACTAGCCAATATGGAAACCAGTTTTTGTGATAGTGACTTTTTAGTGATTCTTCTAAGTCCCATTCTTCATAGATAAGTTGACACCAGTACAGTTCAATTAAGAAGATTTGAAAAATTCTTTTGAATTCTGTATGTCATATCAGCAAATGGATCAGATAGGAAACTGTGCACTTTCTGGGACATAGTCGTAAGTCTAGCATATATGAAGCAAATACACTGCGGAATACATGATTTAAATGAAATAGTTTGAGTGTTAAAAAAGATAACTTACAGTATTTTCAAATACAATAATACTTTTTTACCACCCTAAAAAAAACGAAATGATGTTAAAAATAAATGACATATCAGATACTGTTCAAAAAAACGAAGAGCAATTTAAGTAATCAAAATAAAAATTTGAAATAAATAATCAAAAATGTCAATATAACGAATATCGCCTCACAACCATACCAAAAAAATAATGTCATCATTGGTCGTATTTAAACCGGTGTATGCCTTTGGTTACAATAAGCATTGTTGATGCACCGTCCACGTTACTTTTATAATGGCCAGAGATACTGTAGTATTGGTTCTCCCTTAGTTCTTGAAGGTATGTCACAAATCACAAACAATCGAACTCACTAGAAACTTGTAATAAAGAAAACGAAAATCAGTTACAGCGAATGGAACATAAGACACTGTCACAGTTCAACAGTAACTTTTATCAGTGACAAAATTTATAATCAACGTAAAGAAGTCAAAGAAATATACAAAGTTTCTCACCTCAAAGATCCCATATCCCTCCATGTCTGGTCAACAGGTACAACATAAATGTCGCGCCACAAGGCACCCCACAACGACTAAACCCAGCGCGCCTAGCGGCTAGCGATACAATTACGCACCCACTTAGGTCCGCGATAGAGGGCACTGCCTTCGCATTTTACGACGGCTCAACCGCCACTACAATTTCGAATTTTTATTTTTACACTTTTCCGCCCAACACGTAAGCAAAATTCGACAAATCACAGCGAAATTCTTCCAAAGGGAATGAATGGCAAAAGTATGTAGACGGATCTGTCATCAATTCATAGCGTCATTTGAAAAATAACTTCGCAATATTCTCAACCGTTATCTATCACTTATTGCACTCCTTCCCAAAGATTATATACCTTTCCAGTGCCTCGTAATGTTCATCTCAAAATTCCATTTGATTTAATCCATGGAGTTAATATTTTATCCAGCAAGTATGCTGTTACTCAATAGGTTAACATCGAATCAGATGACAGCAAATATTGTCATTTTTAATGCTCCGTAAATAGAAACATAGCTTTTTACTAGAACTCCGAATTTTAGGTGTATAATATAGGGTCTGTTCCAACGCAAAATAGGTTCTCAAAATGTCAAAATAGGCTATCAACGGTGGTTATGTTTATAAAATACCATCAAAAAACATTCGTCTATTTATAATGTAACATCGAGAAGCGTAATTCAGCTGAACATTATTGAATTTAATTGATTTTAACTGGATGAAGTTCTCTAAACACTCTTAATGTGCATTTGTCACGTATTTCCTATTGACGAAGAAATAAATTTGGAATACTTATCTGTTTGATATTTGTTTATTGATACAAAAATTCTTATGTTTATATGTACATATTTTTAATATATATATATATATATATCATGGGTGCCGGCAGGATTACTTTAAGGGAGGTGCATCTGCATCTTCATCTTCACATTATATATAATACTTACTATTTATTAACTAATTAAGTAATGAGATATAAGTTATAACATTACATCCTTATAATTATAGGTTGGTATATAAAATTAAGCATTAACGTCATGTCAGTTAATGTCAAATTCAAGTAGCTTCTCTGGAAAGCATCTTTGCTGGTCCTCTCCATGGAGGAAGGAATAATATGGAGACGACGCAAGAGACCTTTACCACGCATGGGAGTGAAGCAGGCCGGCGGAGGAGTGGGGGGGCATGGCCGGAGTGGTGGGGCTTGACCGCTTCCCAACAAACACGGGGAATATGTACAAACACCTCAAGGGGACTCTAGGATAAACGTGACGCCGCAATCTGGTGATGGATTATTATGTAACTCGATGAGACAAATAAAAAATGAAGAATAAATTTTTTTGATATCCTGCTTAGTTTTCGAGATATTCTGTCTCAAATCTGAAATGGTTTTGGTTGAAATTCAGAAGAAAAAATTATTCAAAGTCAAATTTTATGATGAATTTTTATTTAAAAAGACGAGACAAATAAAAACTAAAGAGTAAAAATTTTCGATATTTCACCTAGTTCTCGAGATATACTGTCTCAAAAGTGAGGTGTCTTGAGTTGAAATCGAGAAGAAAAATTTCGCAAAAGTCCAATTTAATGATGGATTCTTATGTAACACGACGAAAAAACTCGATAATAAGGAATAAATGTTTTCGATATCTTGCTTAGTTTGGGGGATATACAACATCCAAATTGAGGGGTTTAGGTTTGGATGCAGACTGGACCAAAAATTAATTCTGTCAAAGCCACAATGATTACATGGTTGACATGCAGAATGGATATTTCAGTTTTATTACTACCACTTGTGGTTAGTCTGAAATGTGTCCTAGACCAGAAAAAAAGTAAGAGGACCCACTCTAGGGTGAGCAACCCAAACATTTTGTAGGCTGGTACAAGAAATAAAATGTTTATTCAGTCACCTTAATGAACATTCTCTTGATCAAGATGTGTTGTCTAATTTCACAGCCCTACTTATTAGGACAATTGTAAAAAAATTATCTCTCAGTTAGATTTAGATACGGGGGGGGGGGGGGGGGGAGAATGTTGTACAAAAAAAGAGACTAAATTAGAAACACATTCCCCAAATTGATTTTGTTCAAAGGCCAATAACTTCTTTTTTATGAAGCCCATTTTTATTTCTGCATGAACCTGTTTCGACATAAATAGATGAGAAAGATTTCAAAATCGGTAAAAATAGGTATAGACGTATTTACAAACAGAAACAAGTCTTATATGAAGCTTTAAAAATAACCTAAGTCAATGGCCTGAAATACCTATTTAAAAAATTAATAAAACTCACAGCTTCTCACATAACAGTTAATTTCATCATCCATTGTCAATATAATCAGCAACGTGACGAAAGAAATCGTAATAGTAAATTCACTGAATCGCGAAGTAAAACACGCCCCTTTAAATCTCATTTTAAACACTCGTTAAAAAATAATGCTAGTCTATTATGTGCAAAATAGCAAGTTTGCTGATTTTCTACACTACACCAAGAAAAATTTGAGAACAAAGTCATCCCATTGAGAGCTATGACTAAATATTTATAGACGTGCTGCAAAGTTTGCGGTGTCTACCGCTCACTTCAACAACGATAATTACAATTCAACTTACTTATGAAATGATATTCCAGGTTCTTTCCTGTCTGGCCTATTTGTGCAACCGTACGCAACACAAGCTGGCATTTTTAAACACTTATACACAATACTAAATGAAATAATCACTGCATCTACCACAATGTGAACACCTTAATTGTTGGGAAGCGCCATATGGTCGCTGCCGGTGCTGCCACCATGCGGGAGAGTTTAGTGCTTGCTTCACCGATTTCACGTCAATTCTCCTCCATATAATTCCTTCCTCCATGGTCCTCTCATGCGCTATGCGATTGGGGGTAGGTGGTGGGGGTGGAAGGGGATTCACCCGCCCTCACCAACTCAAGATCTGCAAACAAAAGATTGTAACGCGTAGTTAGTCGTTAGCCACAGCCAACAGCGCCGAAAGACGAGTGAGTGACCGCAAGTGAGAGCCATTATTCAAATTATGAACGACATACGACGTTTTTTGTTCAACCATTGCAAGACTGATGTTACCAGTCATCCGTCTGATGATGATACACCTCATACTACGACATTCAATCCAGGGGGGAAGCAAGGTGCCTCCACGAGTGGCGTCATATTTTGTAACGTCCGACATCCCCCGGTAACAGAGGGCACGTTGCCTCTGGCCAAACCTTGCACCACGATGATAGCGTCTACAGCTACTAATGCTAAAAATAAATCAGTCCTTCTCAGGACCAAAGTTTCTGACAATATCGATAAATATCAAAGGCTTCTCTTTTTTTTTTTCTTTTTTTTTTAAATCATTTTTACTTACTGACCTATGCCAAAGACGTGACGCGATATCTTATGCATCCAAGAGAAGCACTGTGATAATAACCACATAAGACCCAAGATTGAAGGCATAGTCTTTTAATACATGTTGACCGCATCCACGTTGAGCAGATCAAACAGCTGGGGGAGAGAGGAGTAACATGGCTTCTCGAGATGTTCAATGGATGTTTATAAATTGTATCGCCATACGTTATTTTTTCATCTACAAAACCACATTACATTTTTCTTTTAACGAGAATAAAACAACAAAAAACTACAATTTATTTGAAATGTCTCGCTACTATAGGGTGAACCTCAATGAAACAACATTCGCGTAGACTTGTCTGTATAGTGTATGACCTTTTTCGCTCTATGAGCTAACAAAAAGTAAACAAAATAATGGCCGATAGCTGCAACTAAAGAAATATCTAGGGATAAAAATTAAGCCAGCAGTAAAATAATTCCTTTAGTGCACTGCATGCTTTCAAAACGCAATGCAATTGTGACTGATGAACCCTTACTGATGGAAACAGATAGCTCATCCTGAAAGAAATCAGTAACGGATGGGTGCTATCGAACAAGTTTCGTCTTTAGCTATCGCTAACTTATTGGAACCATGGCACAAATAACTACATTTTGAATACCTATGGCTTGTGCAAATGCTGTTCAAAAGATCAGAGATATGATGAAAAAGGAGCTGGCAGGAAAGCGAACAGAATCAGATAGTTCGGACAAAACATTGGAAGATTTCAGTCTTTGGACAGATCATCACAAAGTATTAACTGGAAACCAAACAGGACTGAAGATGAGTTGTCTGTCTACTTGACGACCCCGGCTGGCTGGCTGGCTGGATAAAAATCCGTTAGAAGTATGGATCGATTATAAACAACAGATTTCAAAATTGTACAAAATGGCTTATAAATATTAAACTGTAGTAGCCAGCTCAGTACCATCTGGAAGACTTCTTTCGAAAGCTGCACAAGCTTTAAATCAACAATGTAACAGAATAAAAGGAAATTGGGTTGGTAAAATATTATTTATGCAAATTTTAGAGAAGTAATATTGGGATTCGAACTAGATTAGAATACCCAATACTGCCTGTCTTTCAGTGTTTGCTTGCTTTCCTTGTATTATTTCTATCTTTTTGGATTTGTAATTTAGAAATCCCAGACATTCCAAAACGTCCTTTGTAAAACACTAATTGAAAATATAATTCTAATAAATGTATCATCTTTCTAGTTTCGTAATGTTTCTTTTTTCCTAACCTTTATTAACTGATATATATATAATTTTTATTCGAGTCATCGAATACATCGATGTTTTTTATTCGATGCATCATGAAACATCGATGCAAAGTTTCGATGCATCACATCGAAAAAAAACATCGATGTATTTTCTCCATGAACTTCCCTACACTGAACGGTCGTTTAGTACCTTACGACGAGTCAAGACGTGGAACCGGTCAACAATGGGAATACGTGAGGCTAACAATGTTGCCAACAGTTAGGGCCTTATTACACAAGGCGACTTGGCGGTGCAAACAGCCGCGCCACTGGTGTCTCTGTTGGCGACGCAATCAGGAATCTGGTGGCGCAGCCAGCCAGCCACTGGCACAACCGAGCAGTCTCTTTGCTGTGATACTGGCATTGTAAGTGAATTGTGTAGCTGAATCTGTCCAGGGAACTACAGAATGTCACTGTGGAAATGAGAGGAAGTGAAAGTGTAGAGAAGAGAAAGGGGTAAAGCAAGAAGCATTTCTCATTTTCGTATCTTTCCCGGTAATATTAACCTTTAGTAAGTACAATAATTAAAAGAAAGACGATTTTGACATTCTTAAGTAATTAAAAAAATTTTTGTCGTCTGAATACAGTTCATCAAAAAGAGTATAGATTCTGTAACAGCCCTCATACCTGAACTTTCAGTAGAATTGTATTTAATGAAGTATTTGTAGTGAGCTAAGGTTTTCTTGAATATGATCTGGTATGTTTGTTTCACAATTTCTTGTAAATCAGTGTATATAGACTTTATTTTATGAAAGGAAATTATTTAAAGGCCATTTAATATGTTTAAGAACAGAATAATGCAAGAGAATTGCTTAAATGTGTGTAATTCCAAGTATTAATGCAAGTTACGATGTCTACAGGACAATTTTGTACAGTTTAAAATGATTTCTGTAAACAATTTAGTATTTAAGTATCTTTAATTTCCATTTCTGACCGTTTTGTAATGATGTTAAGTGATTATGTATTATTTCTGATTGTTTTTAATATGTTTAATTGTTTGAGTAATTGTTAATGTTCGAGAAATATCTGGCGGACGCTTTTGAAGAATTCCAGAAATTTCGATAGAGCCTATATAAAGAAATCGGCAGAAGGACAGAGTTTAGTTTATAGTTGAGTTCACAGAAGTTTTATACAGATTATCTTGGCGACTGTTAAGAAGTGCGTCAGTAGTATCTCTGGATATTGTATCTTTGCATGTGAATATCGCTGACGTTGTTTTGAAAAATAAACACAAAAATCTTCAACATAACCTTCTGGTGGATTATTTAATTAATTACCATATTAATTAAACCAGCAGAAGACCCTAACAATTCCCTTAGCAATAGAATATGATGTACATACATCTTTCGCTCCCTTCGCCTTCCCTTTTCCATTTAAATTATTTTTAATTAATTATTAATTTAATTGCGATGGAGCTAACACTCCGGTAGAAATTTCCCTAGTCATCTAATTTCCCCTTTATGTATATATTTAAATGTTCTTTTATAGCTGGAAAGTTAAATTCCTCCCCATGTACTTTTCCGATTTATAAATTTTAATTTTAAAATCCTTAAGCTTTTTTATATTTTTGTAAATTATTCATCACTACACTTGGTAATTTGTTCAAATTCCTGACGCCCTTACCAACAAAAGAAATTTTTTTCACTCCCTTATGCAAGAAATCGAGCCCAAGCTTGTGGTCATGGTCGCCTTTCTCCTTCCATGCACTATTCCTAATTCGTTTACCAATTTACCTCCAAGTCCCATCACCAACATATGCCCTGCACATTTCCAGCACTCTCTTCACCCTCCTCCTTTCCTCCAATGAGTCCCAATCCAGCTCCTGTATCATATCAGTTACTGACTGGGTCCTGCGATAATTTCCACAAACAAATCTAGCTGCTCTACTTTGCACAACTTCCAACTCCTGTATTTGATCTCCAAAATGTGGTCCCAAACTACACCACCATATTCAACAAATGATCTGACCAAAGTTTTGTAACCCAACTCCCTAACTTCTCTGTTACATCCTCTCATCACCCTCTCCAGCAAATGAAGGATTTTGTAACCTTTTTCTACCACCTGCCCAATTGAGTTTGTTATCAATTGTTATGTAAAGAACTTACAATTCATCAAGAAAATCTTACCCCACTCTGTAAATATAATTTACCTTTAGATCTATTTATCTGTGTACCTTATAAGCCGACTCTTCTTGGCATTTATCTTCATTCCATGCTGACCTACCCATTTAGATATTCTATCCAGATCACCCTGCAGCTGTTCAGTTTTCACCTGTTTTGATCCTATTGTATACCATTGTATCATTTGCAAAATACCTAGATTCTGACCATAACACAGTCATTCATTAGAATAATGAACAGCAACTCCCCTTTGCTTTCTGACTTTTAAGAATTCCTGTACCCAGCAAGTAACTTTTTCATCCAATTCAATACATTTCAGTTTATTTAAAACCATTTTATGGCTCTCTCTGACAAATGCCTTAAAAAGATCTAGTGCCACACTATCAACTTGGCTTCTCATTTCCAATTAATTTGAAATATCTTGCATATAGCCCACTATCTGAGATTCACATGAATAACCTTGCCTAAAGCCATGTTGTCAATCTGAAAACTAGTTTCTTTCTTCACAGACATTTCTGATATAGTTGCGTATCAATCTCTCCATCATTCTGCCTATCACTGATGACAAACTAATTGGCCAGGAATTTTCAACCATAATTTTAACCCCTCCTTTATGAACTGGTACTACTATCGGTCTTTTCCAATCCTTTGGTAAGCAGCAAGTCTCCAAACTCATTTTAAACAAAATTTTAAGGTAAGGTACAATATCGTATCCCACAATCTTTAATAAATCTGTAGTAATATTATCTACACCAGTTACGTTACGTTTTTTTTTTATTTCTGAGTTATTTCGCAATTTCCTGAGAATTTATTTCAAATTTTGTAGGTTCGTCATTTATACTCTCCTTTCATTCATTCTCTCCCATCACAGGATGACTGTCCCTAGTTGTCTCACCGAACCTGTCACTCAGTATCTCTGCAATTTTAAAATCGTAAAGTAGGAAGGGGTATATGAACAGTAGACTGAACGCGCGTGGCGGCGAGTCTGGCGGCGCCGCCTGGTGGCCAATAAGCTAGGTATGATACAATGCCCCGCCACGACTCTCCTCCACCAGTGGCTGCCGGCCTGGTCGCGGGGCACCCTTAAACTAGCTGTCCACCCAGGGCCCGCTCTAGTGGTATTGCCGCCCCGGACAAATAGACAAATTGCCGCCCCTTAAGATTATGTAGAATTATATATTTTTTAAAAAAATAATTAATTTTTAATCGAATCAAATATTTAATTTTAAATTTTAATAAAATCATTTATTAATAAGTAAACTTATTGAATTTTGATCTAGCGGCACAAAATAGAGAAATTAATTATGAAATATCTTTACATAGCCACAAATTAACCATATTTTTCCGTTTGTAAATGCTATTACAGATGGATATTATCACACAAACAATCTAAATGCCATTATTTTGAAAATAAAACGAGATTACATCAAATACGCTAAAATCACAAAAACAACTTTTTTTTTCTTACTTTCAGGTTGCGAATTTTTTATTACATCTTAAAATTTACTTCATCAGCAATTTCATACTCAATTTCCAAAATGGCTAAATCATTAAATTATCAATGTCTTGGTTTTCTTAAATGCTTAGCTAGGCGTCGTATACATCTCCCAAAAGAAATTTTTAAGGTTTTAATGCCTCTATCCTCTCTATCCTACTCTCCTATCTAGTGTCACTCCATGTTTTCAAAGTTGAACCCTGAACATGCTTTAAAAGTATTGCCCATCGAAAAGTAGATGCCAAAAAGAATAAATATATTTTTTGGACCATGTTGAAGAAATTAGCGGCTTCCAAGGATGCTTTTGCCATTAATAACAAGATTGAGAGAATGGCTACTACACGGAACATTGAATGCTCGCGAATTACGAGTATATTGTTTAATTCCAAATTGCACTCCTGCTTCATTACGCCTCATATTGGACCCGTTGACAGTCCCTGTCCTCTGATATCCTGCAAATTTAAACACAAGTCATTAAGTTCTCCAACTATAATGTCAGCCATTTGATTTCCTGTGAATCTTTCGGCTGGTAAGAAGCCTTAAAAGCTTTCATTAATGTTAATCTCAACATCAGGATTAAATTTATTGGTTGAAACATATCTGATTATAAGAATAATTTGCTGTATCTTACTAAAGTCAGGAGTACAGCTTAAAATTATGGAAAAATATTTGAATTTTTTTATTTCATTAATAACATATCCCGGTTTGTATATTTTCCACAAGATATTGACCTTTAGTCTCTACTTTTTAGAGCACTCAACGGACGTGCTCTTCCATAATGGGATCGTATTCAGACAGTAACTCAACTATTTTTAAGAAATTACCGGTATTATGATCAAACAACTTGTCGCTTGTACCTTGAAATCCAGTCAACTTTTACCAAGCATTTCGGTAATTGCAACGATTCTTAGAAGCACCTCATTCCAATTATTTATTTCGGCATTTATAACTCTTTGAGTGGCAGCATCTACAGTTTTACAACAATTTAATCTTTTTTGCCTGCATATGATTTTTCGAAATTTCATGCTCTTTTAAAGTTTCGTCGAGGTGCTTCCAATTTTTAAAACCCTCCTTTGAGAGAGAACTAACTAAACAACTGAAAATTTTGCAGCATAAGCAGTAAACGCAGTAGCTAATCTCGCAATATTTGTTCTGTATTGCTGAAAATTCGTACATAATATTTTGCGCTAAAACGTCGATCTGTGTCATTGGAAGGAAATGTGTAATTATGCAATAGTTTAGGTGGACCTTGCCTTACTAAAAAGCTTCTGACGGCGTCTCATAAAATTCTTGGCCACAAAATTTTAGAACGTCTTCTGTGAGTCTCACGTTGGTGTCAGTTCCAGTTGGTTTACAAACTTCGTTCATTTGTTCCCTATTATTTTCCGACGATTCTATACTTCATTTGTATCCCGACCTAATATTGGATTCTAAGATTTGTTTTGGTAAAACCCTGAATACAGTAAATATTTTTAACGCGCCAGATTGATTCTGCCTTTACGCTTCCTTTCCCAACCTTCTTTTTTTGCACTAGTAACCAGATAGTTTTTTTTTGACCGTCAGACATTTTGAAAGAGGCATGCACGTAACTCAAACAATGTACACTATTAAAAATAATATAAAAAGTAAATATTTATCCTTGCTCTAAATAAGCTAAAACCATAACTAAGATAAATTATTCTCAGTCGATATAAAAAAATATTTATACACAACACAAAATATTGTCCATACCCCGTGAACATAAAGAAAGTCAAGTGTTACTACAGTCAAAGCTTATTCGCGGATGATACTATCCGTAAATTTGCTGCAAATACAAAAACCGTGTAAACAGAATGGCAATTTCTATAGGCTTGAACGGAATAGGTTCCAAGTTCACAAACAAAAAAAATGATGTTGTGGAGTGATTGTCGCGCAATGCACTTATTAAACCAACTGACAAAGTTATTCACATTCACTAAAATAGTTAATGAATTTCTTTTTGTTGAGACGATTTACAAATGCAGCAATTAGAGTATCTGTAAACCGCATTCGTATATATAATAAACATCATGGATTATTTATTATATGTTAGCAGTTAGCATTCGAAATTAAATATACTAATGGTATGTGTAGTAACTAATCGGTAATCAGCAGCTGGTAATATTATTTATTTACTAGCTGGTACCCACGACTTCGTTCGTGATTGTAAAGAATTCATATTGACAGCTAAGCTATAGACATCTAACCACCATAGTACACGATGGGAGACTCGATACTATTACCACACACAAATACCAGACCAGTCTTCTGCGCTATGTAGTTCCGGCAGCAAAGTAAAATTTACGGATACACACAAGTCTTTGGATGAAATGCGAAAATATTCATGATCGACCAATTTCAAACACCATATCTCACACACTCCCACAGTTACCGAATTTCGGCAACGTTGTGATCGATGGGAGACTCTGTGTTACTACTACACACAAACGCCAGTGATCTGCGATTGATAGTTTTCACTTAAAAGTGATACACCGTGACATATGCGTCTTTGGCAGAAATATGAAATTGCCGCAGGTGGACCATTTTCATCCCCCACATCTTCCACACCCCCAAAGCTACAGACATCTAACAACCATAGTGCATGACAACAGACACGATTCTACTACCACACATAAACACCAATGCTCTATGCTATGTAGTCGTGGCAGAAAAGTGAAATCTGCGGAGACACATGCCTTTCGTCGAAATACGAAAATATCCTTGGTCGCCCACTTACAACCACCATATCTCCCACACAACCACAGTTTCTAAAATTCGGCCGCTGTTGTGATCGAAAGGTGACTCTGTGTTACTACCACACACAAACGCCAGAGATCTGTGATCGATAGTTTTCGCTGAAAAGTGATACACCATGACACTATTGTCTTTGGCAGAAGTATGAAATTGCGACAGGAAGACCACTTTCAACCCCCATATCTCCCACACCCCCATAGCTACCGACATCTAACAACCATAGTGCACTACACGAGATACGATTCTACTACCAAACACAAACACCAATGCTCTATGCTAATTAGTTGTGGCAGAAAAGGGACATATGCAGAGACAGTCGAAATACGAAAATATCCTTGGTCGGCCACTTACAACCACCATATCTACCACAGTACCACAGTTTCTGAAATTCGGTCGCTGTTGTGATCGAAAGGTGACTCTGTGCTACTACTACACACAAACGCCAGTTATCTGTGATCTATAGTTTTCGCTGAAAAGTGATACACCATGACACTTTTGTCTTTGGCAGAAGTATGAAATTGCCACAGGTCGACCACTTTCAACCCACATATCTCCCACACCCCCATAGCTACCGACATCTAACAACCATAGTGCACTACACGAGATACGATTCTACTACCAAACACAAACAACAATGCTCTTTGCTATGTAGTTGTGGCAGAAAAGTGACATATGCGGCGACAGTCGAAATACGAAAATATCCTTGGTCGGCCACTTACAACCACCATATCTACCACAGTACCACAGTTTCTGAAATTCGGCCGCTGTTGTGATCGAAAGGTGACTCTGTTCTACTACTACACACAAACGCCAGTTATCTGTGATCTATAGTTTTCGCTGAAAAGTGATACACCATGACACTTTTGTCTTTGGCAGAAGTATGAAATTGCCACAGGTCGACCACTTTCAACCCACATATCTCCCACACCCCCATAGCTACCGACATCTAACAACCATAGTGCACTACACGAGATACGATTCTACTACCAAACACAAACACCAATGCTCTATGCTATGTAGTTGTGATAGAAAAGTGACATATGCGGAGACAGTCGAAATACGAAAATATTCTTGGTCGGCCACTTACAACCACCATATCTACCACAGTACCACAGTTTCTGAAATTCGGCCGCAGTTGTGATCGAAAGGTGACTGTGTGCTACTACTACACACAAACGCCAGTTATCTGTGATCTATAGTTTTCGCTGAAAAGTGATACACCATGACACTTTTGTCTTTGGCAGAAGTATGAAATTGCCACAGGTCGACCACTTTCAACCCCCATATCTCCCACACCCCAATAGCTACCGACATCTAACAACCATAGTGCACTACACGAGATACGATTCTACTACCAAACACAAACACCAATGCTCTATGCTATGTAGTTGTGATAGAAAAGTGACATATGCGGAGACAGTCGAAATACGAAAATATTCTTGGTCGGCCACTTACAACCACCATATCTACCACAGTACCACAGTTTCTGAAATTCGGCCGCTGTTGTGATCGAAAGGTGACTGTGTGCTACTACTACACACAAACGCCAGTTATCTGTGATCTATAGTTTTCGCTGAAAAGTGATACACCATGACACTTTTGTCTTTGGCAGAAGTATGAAATTGCCACAGGTCGACCACTTTCATCCCCCATATCTCCCACACCCCCATAGCTACCGACATCTAACAACCATAGTGCACTACACGAGATACGATTCTACTACCAAACACAAACACCAATGCTCTATGCTATGTAGTTGTGATAGAAAAGTGACATATGCGGAGACAGTCGAAATACGAAAATATTCTTGGTCGGCCACTTACAACCACCATATCTACCACAGTACCACAGTTTCTGAAATTCGGCCGCTGTTGTGATCGAAAGGTGACTGTGTGCTACTACTACACACAAACGCCAGTTATCTGTGATCTATAGTTTTCGCTGAAAAGTGATACACCATGACACTTTTGTCTTTGGCAGAAGTATGAAATTGCCACAGGTCGACCACTTTCAACCCCCATATCTCCCACACCCCAATAGCTACCGACATCTAACAACCATAGTGCACTACACGAGATACGATTCTACTACCAAACACAAACAACAATGCTCTTTGCTATGTAGTTGTGGCAGAAAAGTGACATATGCGGCGACAGTCGAAATACGAAAATATCCTTGGTCGGCCACTTACAACCACCATATCTACCACAGTACCACAGTTTCTGAAATTCGGCCGCTGTTGTGATCGAAAGGTGACTCTGTTCTACTACTACACACAAACGCCAGTTATCTGTGATCTATAGTTTTCGCTGGAAAGTGATACACCATGACACTTTTGTCTTTGGCAGAAGTATGAAATTGCCACAGGTCGACCACTTTCAACCCTTATATCTCCCACACCCCCATAGCTACCGACATATAACAACCATAGTGCACGACAGGAAAGACAATTCTACTACCACACACAAACACCAAAGGTCTATGTTATGTAGTTGTGGCAGGAAAGAGAATTATACGGAGATACGAATTTTTGGTCGAAATATGAAAACGCCCTGCACTGACCAACTTTAATCATTATATCTCCCACATCCCCACAGCTATCGACATTCGGCCAACGTTGTGCATGACAGGAAACTCCATGCTACTTCCACCCACAAACATCAGTGATCTGTGCTAGGTAGTGGTGGCTGAAAAGTGAAATATAGGAAAAAACACGTCTATTTTTATATATATATAAGATTAATGATTGTAACTACTGTCCCACACCCACTAAACTACAGTATTTTCACAAGCGATCAAACCTAGCGTATGTGGTTCAAGTTTACGTCGCGAACACGACGATGATAATTTAGGATAAAATTGATTGTATCAATGCGCGTGTGATTGAAGCTTTGAATTTGTAGCGCCAATATTAGCGGAGATTAGGTTGAGATTCAGCCTGGACCAATATGAAAACTGAAACTTTTTGTCACAGCCAATGGCACGAGGAATTTAGTTACGAGAAACAAAATTCATGAGCACTATGTCACGTTGTGATGTCAGGTATCGCGACGTAAACTACTCCCGCGTATGTAATTTAACCCAATAAAAACACTTGCAATGCCTGTATCTAATTCGTACAACAAATCTGTGAGGCTCGGATTACGAGAAGAAATTATTATGCAAATTATTGCACTTCAATTTCCAATAACTAAAATCCATATTGATTGGGTTCATCAATTCAATAAAATAAATACTCAGCATCTCCCGCCAAGCACTATCGATTCCATGTATTAGAGCCTAGCTGCAATTGCGAAAAACACTTCTTTTCACCGCGTCTAGTAACTTGTGGGCAGTATAACGTCGGAATCAGTGCAGGTAGCCGAGGGCAGGTGTAACAGCCCCCACCTACTGGACTTCTGTTGTGTGCTTTTGTCGTTGTGCGCCTATGTCTTATATCCAACTAAATAACAGTTTAATTATAGATGTACTTACCTTTAGAAATTATGAAATCATGAAGTAAATTTTATGAACTACCACTTATCACTAATAACGTAATAATAAGACTAATGCTGTTGTGTAATGAAACCACTTTTGTAATTAGCAATAATAAGCAAATTGAGCCAACAACGCGTTCTACTCGCGTGCTAAGGCCCAATTGACACAGAGGAGACGTGGCGCGGACTTCGGGCTGAGACATGGCGCGGACGCGGCGTGTTTTGAAGTTGCTCCTATGGCGGAATTCACACAGAGGCAGCGCGGCAACGACGCGCCCCTTTGAGGTCCGCGCCCCGTCTGTTCGAAGTCTCTAGGGGCGCACCCAAATAGCTAAGAACTGTAAGTTTTTAACGAACGAAAAAAACCGGTATGTGGATTTTTTTTATTAATTGGGTTTTTAACCCATTAATATTATTAATAATTTTCTCACACTTACAGCCGAAATGGCGCCCCTAAATTTTAGCGCCCCGGGCAAATGCCCGGTTTGCCTCCCCCCCCCCCCTAGAGCGGGCCCTGTGTCCACCAGATACGACTTTTAAAACCACCAGAAAACAACTAACAAAAAGCGGCGCTACTATCATAATCGCTAAATATTCCACTAAACAAATGTTTGGTTATTACGAAAGGAATTAATGCGTATATTGTTAAAACAGTTACCTACATTATTGCATATTACACATTAAATTTCTATATAAATAATCAGTAAATCAACATGCAATTAGTAAATAAACGAATTATCAACAAATTATTTAATCAGTTGCTATTCTATATTAAATCGTATTCTTCAGATAAATCATTTTTGTTGGCAACTTGGCACCATCAGTTTCAGATTGATACGAGTCTTTGATACCAATTTGTTTTATAACGCTTATCGGTATTTGAAAGTAATAGCAGCATTTTTCTTCTTTCCTTTTTTTACTGGCTTTACGCCTCGTCGACATCGAGGTCATTAGAGGCGGTGTGGGACTGGGAACAAGGAACGGGAAAGAATTCGGCAATGGCCTTCTCAAGGAAGCATCCCGACATTCGCCTGAAGTGATTTGGGGAAACCGTTGTTTTCAGTGCTCTTATATTTACAGCACTTGAATGAAGGCTTTGAGTTGTTTTACCCTTTCACATGAGTTGATCTTGCTTTTAATTTTTCTTCAAACTGTAAATCTTTGGATATATGCATCCTCTTCATGTGTTATTTAAGATTATTAAGGCTAGAAACGTGAGCCAAGATTGTAGAAAGTTTAGGCAGACATAATTTGCATTCATATTTAAGTGAGGGGCAATTGTCGTTTAGTTACAGTTTCATGTTTCAGTCGCCGTCAAAATGTATTTGTGCTTTAGTATCTTTGGACGAATCAAGTGCCTTATCAACGTCTAATTGTGTTATGAAGCATCGACGAAACAAAAGTAAGTGAAAAGTAATTCATCGGTGTTGTCATTTCAAAGAACTGTTTAATCTATTCAAAGCAGTAATCATTAACCTCTGGTGGAAGATAAAAACCATCTGGCGACCAACGACAGCAACCTGTGAATTCGAGGACGAAGCAAATAAAGGTAATCATTATTAACTGACGACAGTAGAGCACACAACAATTACCTAGTGGCGGGACATTGTGTTTACTTCCAATTTGGTTTTGGTTTACAGTATTGGTGGTTGTTATCGAACCGTGGAAACAGTCAAACCTCTGATGTGTTGGGACTTTATTTCACTATTACGTATGAAGAGAACACATCTCAGTTTTCTGAAAAATAGAACCCCCTCCAGTTCTAAGTAAGGTCTCATACGTAATCCATTTCTTGAAAAATTTGACAGGTTCTCGGTGACTAATTATGAAGACAGTCTGCTCTGATTTTCAATTAGTGCCTGCCATAAGTCGTAATTATATCCCCAATATTTAATTAGTTTTTGTGCCAATTCTAGAGATCACTATATTTTGTTGTTTTTCCGAATTTTTTGTTAAACTTTGATATGATTCATAAATTACTGCATCCTCAGTAATAGTTAGAGAATAGCTCCATGCGTACAATAGTTATCTTAATCGCGAGAGAAGTGCTGTCAACAGCCAAATTTGTACTATTCATCACCTTCAATGACTACAAGAATTTCTACTTCCATTTCATCAAAGAAATAAGCAATAAAATATTCTAAGATAAAACACATTATGGTCGGGAAATGAAATGTACTATTTACAAAGGCGTTCAACACGAAAATGTGCTACCATGTAGTCCTCTAATTAAATGATTAAGGAAGAGACTAACTTGTTTCGCTTGGACTGTGGCGCTACATGGGCAGAAACTTTGAGAAAAGAAAGGAAGTGTTGAGATGATCATGTAGTGTTGGACGTAAAAGATCAGGTTTAAAAAATTCGGTCACTACTTGCTGTCTATCCTAAATCCAATTAAATATATTTAAGTTACTTTTTAGAGTCAGTTTACAGCATTTAGATTAAAGTTTGTGATTTACTGATTGTTACCAACAATACGGACAATGTTATATACGAGGGCTGTCCAGAAAGTAACAGACTTTTTACACGCTTTATATTAGCTTGACTTGTATGTATGTATGTATGTATGAATGTAACGGAATTTTACAACTCCATTTTAACCCACTTCTCGATGTCCGAACTGTTTGAAATTTGGCACACATATTAAGAACCGGTGACAATACAATAATTCCATAGCTATATCCTGCTATGCTCATTACTTTGACAGTAACAACAGAAAAATTGTAGAATGTCGTGGAATTTTGTAATATAATTTTAACCCAATTCCAGATGTCCGAGTTGTTTGAAATTTTTCTCATGTATTGATGACTGATTACAATACAATAATTTCATAGCTATGTCTTGATATTCTGATTACGTTGACAGTAAAAACATAAAAATTTTGCACACGTTTTAAGAACCGTTGACAATACAGTAGTCTCTAGCAACGTCCTGCTATTCTCGTTACTCTGACGGTAACAATAGAAAAATGGTTGCCATGTAATGGAATCTTTCATTTCAGTGTTTACCCGCTTCCTGACGTCCGAATCGTTTTAAATTTTGCACACTTATTAAGAACCGATAAAAATTCAACAATTTCGCTCTCACCACGTTGTCAGTGTATCCTATACTTGATGGGATTACTGAGTTAGGCAAATGCAGACGCGACATTAGTGCACAGGTGCGATTCGAGAAATCTTCGTCATTTGGCGGCCACACCCTTCGGAGATTTCCCACCCAATATAGCCATCATCATCATCATCGTTCTCCAGTTTCCCGGGTGTGATTTACGAGCCTTGGTTGCTGTAGACGATCGTCTTCTGCTGTCTCCTATCCAGAAAGGTTTCTCTGTCTGAAGTCGCTTAACGTGATGTTGAATAGTAAGTATTCGAAATATTACTTCGTACTATTATGGAGAAAAGTAGCCTTCCTCGTTTACCGTGCTATTGGATCTCTTGTTGAGTTGACCATTTCATTGTATTTTACTCGTGGGAATAATAATTAATAATGAAACTACAACTCAAAGAAAAAGATTGGCGAAGAAAAGCCAACAGTAAGAAACATAATTTTGTAAACTATCTGAACTAAAAATTAAAAATAAAATTGTAGTTTAAAAAACTAAAATCACGCTTTCGTAGTAATGTGAACTAAAATGTTAAAAATAATATTTAAATATAAACATTTTGTTTAACAGTGATAGGACGTCCCACAATTCAGGATAAATTAATTTTTTTGAATAAGCTTAAAGTATAAAGTCACTGAATACAAAATTAACTTTAATATTAAAAAAGCGTGGGGTGCGCTCTACATAACTTTTGACAATGACTCTGTCTTTACAAACAGCCAACGACAAAAAATATAAGACAACTGAAATAGCACCCCATGCTTTTTTACATTAAAGTTAATTTTGTAATCAGTGACTTTATTCTTTAAGCTTATTCAAAAAAATTAATTTATCCTGAATTGTGGGACGTCCTATCACTGTTAAACAAAATGTTTATATTTAAATATTATTTTTAACATTTTAGTTCACATTACTACGAAAGCGTGATTTTAGTTTTTTAAACTACAATTTTTGTAATAAAAAATAAACAAAGCGAAAAAAAACTATTTTTATTATATACATTTTAGAAGTAAACTCTTAGGCTATTTTTCAACATAATCGCCATTTAAATTAAGGCACTTATCATAACGTGGTACAAGCTTTTCGATACCCTCTCTGTAGAAATTTGCCGCCTGAGACTTCAACCACTGGTTTACACCGGCATGCAGTTGAGCGTCAGTTTCAAACCGTTGTGTTGCGAGCCACGTCTTCATCGCCGGGAACAGGTGGAATTCGCTCGGTGCCAAATCCGGGCTGTACGGCGGGTGATTGAAAACTTCCCATCCAAAACCATCCAAGAGCTCTTGGGTACGATTGGCCGTGTGTGGACGAGCGTTGTCGTGGAGAAACAAAACTTTCTCACTGAGTTTTCCCCGACGCTTGTTTTGTATCGCGCGTCTTAATGTTCTGAGTGTTTCGCAATACCTGTTTGGCCACGTTCAAGAAATTCAACACCCTTAGCATCCCAAAACACAGTAGCCATAATTTTTCCTGCTGACAGCGTTTGCAGACACTTCCTCGGTTTCTTGGGCGAATGCGTGTGTCCCCATTCCATAGACTGCCGTTTTGTTTCACAGGTGACGTGCTTTACCCAAGTCTCGTCGCCAGTTACGATACGATCGATAACTTGGTTTCCAGTTTTGGCGTTGTCTTCCAGAAACGTCAATGCTGCAGCAAGTTTCTGTTTTTTGTGGTCTTCTGTTAAGATTTTCGGAATCCACCTGGCACAAAATTTGTGGTAACCAAGTTTACCAACCACAATCTCATGAACTAAACTTCGTGAAATTTGGGGGAAATGTTCTGAAAGCTCCGTAATCGTGAAACGACGATTTTCACGGATTTTTTCGTTGATTTTCACCACCAGTTCATCACTCACAACACTAGGCCTACCCATGCGGTCCTCATCGTGAACATTGGTTCAACCATTTTTAAAATCAATGCACCATTGCCTCACTCGGCTTTCACTGATTATTCCTTGGCCGTACACATCACAAATCTGGCGATAAATTTCAATTGGTTTGTGATTTTTCGCCAATAAAAACCGTATTACAGCTCGCACTTCACAACTGGCGGGATTTTTAATTGCAGGGCTCATTTTAACACTCTACTGTATTCAAAGTACGATAGGAACGATGTGCAAACTACCACGGCTGGTTGCGTACTGAATGTATGAACAGTCTGGCGCCAAGATGGCGGCGCTAGGAGCACCCATTGTTGCGCCAGGTCAAAACGTCTGTTACTTTCTGGACAGCCCTCGTACTTTTACTTGCCGTGGTCTCCATTGTTAGAACGGCTCGTGTTTACAAGTATTTCTTAAGGTGGTTTCTCACGGCGCTTGATTTTGCAGGCATCTCTACCCATCGACAGGCGGTAAAGGTGAAAGAAGCTGCCTCCAAAATCACGCGCCGTGAGAAACCACCTTTAAAATGGCTCAACTGGCTAGCGAAGACGCATAGTACCTTTATTTTTTTTTTTTTTTTTTTTTTTGCTGTCATCAGCTTTTTGACTGGCTTGATGCAATCCTCCATCCCTTCCTATCTTGCGCTAACCTCTTCATCTCTACATATCCCTTACAACCCACATCCTCATTTATCTGCTCAATATATTCTAATCTCCTTCCTCTACAATTCTTACCTTCGACTGATCCCTCCACCAGTAAATTAACTAATCCAGCATGTCTCAAAATGTGTCCTACCAACCTGTCTCTTCTTTCTGTAAGCTTCTTCCACAAACTTCTTTCCTCGCCCATCATTTCGAAAACTTGTTCATTTCGTACTTTGTTTGTCCACTTAATTTTCAGTATTCTTCTGTTGCAACACATTTCAAATGCTTCAATTTTTCTTCTTTCAGGTATTCCTTAAGTCCGTGTTTCCCTACCGTAAAGTGCTGTGCTCCACACATAGAGTTTTAAAAAGTTTTTCAAATTCCTAGATCAATATTTGAAACTAAAAGATTTCTCTTTTCCATGACGGCTCTTTTTGCTAGTGCCATTCTGCTTTTAACATCATTCCTGCTTCGGCCAGCGGTTGTAATTTTGCTTCCCACTTAACAGAATTCACTTACTTCTCCAATTGTATTCGACCCTATTTTTATATTTATTTCACATAGTCAGATTAAAAATGTAGGATATTATGATCGCTCTAAGACGAACGCCTTAGCATGTATGAATGGAAAAGGTAGAGAATACAAGTTTATACTTATGAATATCATCTAGTAATTTGGTTAAGTGGAAGAGAGCACTGTGAAGAGTTCATGTTACGAGTTGCAGCAAGTTTATGGAATAAAATGAATATTATGGAACAATGTGTAGTTAATCATTAACAGTACCACCATTATCTGAACTGAGATATCAATTAATTAAGTTGTTTTATACGTTATGAGAAATGATGTGTTCGACTGGATCTGTGGGATGTGGAAAGTTGCTATTTTACAGATAAACAATCGCATAACAAAATAGATAAGTACACCTGAAGATGTAAAGTCACTGCATACATGGTACATTCTTTGAGTCAACTACACAAACTACTGGCAATTATTTTGTAGATACCTCAGAAATAAATTCTTCAACGGAGTAGAAGGTGCTGTCAATTAAAAACTCTTTTAATTATTTCCTGAATTTAATCTTATCATCTGCTAGACATTTACGATGTGTTGGGTGCTTGCTGAAGATATTTATCCCTGAATATCGGACCCCTTTTTGAACAAATGACAACGACTTGTAATCCTTGTGAAGATCATTTTTACTTCTAGTGCCATAATTGTATTTGTTACTATTGGTTTCAAACAGAGTACAATTTCTGACTACAAAGTACATTTAATGTGTATATGTACTCGGCCACCAATGGTAAAACTCCTATCTTCTTGAACAGTTCTCTGCATGAAGTTCTACTGCTAACCCCACACATAATTATTATTCTTTTGCTTTTTGGCTCTGAACACCGTCTCTATGAATGGAATTGTCCCAGAATATTATTCCATATGACGCTAAGGAGTTAAAATAAGCAAAATTAACTAGTTTCCTCATAGGGAGATCACCTATTGCTGAAATTGTACGAATTGCAAATGTGGCTGCACCCAATCGCTTCAGTAAGTTAGAGACATGTACCTTCCAATTTAAATTACGATCAGTATGCAAACCTAGAAATTTCACACACTCTACCTCCTGAATGGACTCGCCTGCAAATTTTATGTCTATATCTGCGATGTCTAAGTCCTGAAGAAATAAAAATTGTGCCGCTAATATTTAAGCTGTCTCAGCTTGACAAAGAACTCCAACCTCGAACAAAGACATCTAACCAGGGGCGTATCCAGCGAGGGGCAGAGGGGGGCTGCTGCCCCCCCCCCCCTAGAAGAAAAATTAAGTTGCCTTCAGTACACTTCGACGAGTGAAGAACTGGCTCAGAAGCACTTAGGGAGAGAAAGACTGACTGGATTATGCCTGATGAGTGTGCATCGAAATTTCGTGAAAGAACACCATGAGATATTGACAAACAAAATTATTGAAACTGAAAATCGGAGACAATTAATGTTTACTTAAAAAACTTACTGACTTACGATCTTAATTAACTACATAGTAGGTCCTTAGATTAAGTAGTTGGGTTACTATATTAATCAATGATAAAAATAGTTTCCTGAATAGGTTTGAGTTTGATTTTGTAATGTCATGTTTCAGTCCCCCACCCCACTTCCTCGAAACTAAAATGAGTTGCCCCCCCTAGTTCAAATCCTGCCCCCCTCTAGTTCTGATCCTGGATACGCCCTTGCATCTAACGCGTTAGAACGGCGTTGGGACTATCAACTCTTCGGCCCTTATCAGCAAGTTAGCTGCTGATAGGGGTTAAATTTGCTGCGTCAGCGTGTTTTCTGTCTGGAATGCTTCCTTACCGAAACCACAGTAGAGACGAAAGAGAGATAATAAACATTCCAACGAATGCGATAAACTTTGTTGACATTAAGTGTACCGAGCATGTTGGGTGAGCGCTGACGCTCCGGCCTGGCATTCTAGGACGTGGGTTCTGCCACTCATATTTCCGTTTACCATAGTTTCCCGAAATAGCTTCAGTCTAATGCCGGGGAGGTTCCTTCAAAAGGACGGCCGAATTCCTTCCCGTTTCTTGCCCCCATCTTCTTCCGCTATGACTTCGACGAGGCATAAACCCCAAAGCAAAGAAATAAATCCTGGCACACAGACTCATGCTTGTCTATCGTTTTGCTTGTACAGTCTCAAGTTGTAATGCAAGACGGAGTGTGTGTTTCAATTGTTTGGCTTGAAGGCAGGAAGACTGCTCTTGATTTTCCGTGCGTGTTCCTACTTTCCGTCCAGCAAAACGGTGTGTGTGTGCGTACGTCCGTCTTGTATTACGTCTTCTTAGTAGAGAATGACTGAATTAGACTACTGTCGCGTGAATTTCTAAATAATTTTGTTGATTTATACAGACAAAATGAATGTCTGTCGAAAATCAAAAGTAAAGTTTATCCCCGCAGTTACTCCAGACGAATGCCTGGATGGTTCCTTTCAAAGGCCACGGCCGACTTCCATTTCAATCCCCTTCCCTCTCCTATAGATTAAGTGTGCTGAAAAGAGTCCACAAAACTCTCCAGCAGCTTTCCTCTCCTTACTTTTGAAGTTAGAAGAATTTAAAAAAAATCAACCCCATGTCCTAGAAACAGGTAATTTGGCACACATATATGATTTCCTCTCCAAATCATAAGAAAAATCTTATATTGGTGATTTTTCCCTACGTTTATTCACTGGTAACCCAGGCTTTACCTAAGAAAATTGAAATAACCACAGAGTAATGACAGTTGTTTAACTTCCTTTATTGTCTTACTAGCACAGAATTAGTACAATAAACTCTACGCTTGGCCGAAGTACGAGCACATTACTGCTAGCAGCCTCTGGGCCCCATACACACATCAATTTGTTGTCCAACTTGGTTGGGAAGTAGCTGAAGTTGGACAGTGTATGGATAGGTTGAGAGACCAAATCGCTAGTTGACCAACGAAGTTGACGATTTTCAAACTTCTTTGATATTTGTGCCAACGCGTTGGAGTGTATATGGGAAAGTTGTTCAACCAGGCTGCCAACATCAGTCTGCTCCGCTTTGTCATTGAGGCAGTATTAGTAATCTGTGTTAGTAGAGGTATCGTGATGGCAGCTATTCAAAACAGCGATGCATGGAAAATAGGAAAGTTTCGCAATCTATCACAACTGTGAAAAGTAAAATTTGATTATAAAAAGATAAAAATTCGAGAAACAAGCAATTCTAATTTATTTCAAAGAAATGGAATGGGATGCTACACTTGGAAGTATGAAGAAACGTATAACAAAAATGCAAAAAAAAGCTACATCCTGGAGAGAAAAAAAACCTAAAGAGCGAAAGATCTAGAGCAGGAGGTGAAGATGCCTAGAACCTAACCGTGATTCTCTGTTAAAGCTTTTACGCGGTCAGGAAACAGAATTGCCGGGGTTATCGTTATTTTCCATTGAAGAAGACGACAATAATGTTCCTGAGCTTTGCAATTAAGAATAATTGGATAAAATATTACGAATTACAAGCAAGCATGCTAATAAACTCGTACTCGACGCGTCCGAAAACACCAATAATGACAACAACAGCGAATTACAAAAGTATATTAAATATGTACAGTAGATCATCGGTTAATCGACCAACGGTTAAACGAACCATCAATTAACCGAACTCTAGAAAAAAAATTGTTTTATGGGTATTGTCAATAATTTTTATTGCAAATTTGATAAATAATGTGTATTACTGTTGAAATGTCAACTGTCATTTAAAATTACAAAAAATGTTTATAACATTAAAACAAATAGCAAATAATTAAGTGAATAAGTGGAAGGTTTGTCATTCCAAAGGACCTCCCTAGTGTACTAGGTAACATGTATTAGATGTCTCGTGGTCCATGATCCAGTTCAAAAATTTTAACTTGTTTTCATTTTCATAAGCACATCGAACTTTAAAGATACTGGTTACATGCAAACACAAACTCCAGAGATTACATTCAACACTTCTACCAAAGACAATATTGCCATACTCACTGTCGAAAAACGTCAGATATTTCTCAAACTTTAAAAATATATAAACAATTAAAAACATATTAAAACCAATCAAAATTAATACATAATCATTTACAATCATTAAGAAATGCTAAGAAATGAAAATTAAAGATACTTAAATACAAAATTATCCACATAAATCATTTTAAACTGTAGTAAATCATCCTTTAAACATTGTAACTCACCTTAATATTTGGAATTACAAACATTTAAGTAATTCTCTTGCATACGATTAGTTCTGTCCTTAAACGTACAGGGTATTAAATAGTGTTTACATAATTTCTTTTTATAAAGCAAAATCCATTTACACCGATTTACAGTAAATTGCAAAACAAATATACAAAATCATATCCAATCCAACTCTAGCTTGCTACAAATGCTTCATAAAACACAATTCCAACTAATATCTAGGTTTGAGGGCTGTTACAACCCCTCGCCAGGATTCACTTAATTTTACATAATTAAAATTGATTGGATCCGTCATGAAGTTAAGCAGGTTGTATGTACACATAATGCCAGCATAAATAGATCACAACTAATCAACCATAATAGCGTTTACCATTATACAATCCAAATATACAAGCCTTCATTACATACATCATCTGTATATAGCTCATGGCACTTATTACAATAAATAATTGTCTATTTACAGATACAATCATTTTCGTTTGTTACTATTTTACAAAACAAACATTTAATTCCATCATCTTAAGTCTAAGTTACAAGTTCATTCACTCTAAGTTACATACATACTACCTGTTTGTTGATTAAAACATTTGACAGCTGATCATTTGTCTCCACAATGCAGCCAGTCCCAACATCATGAAAACATCAAAAGTCTCTAGACAGAACTGTTTCAAATTGCTTTATACATTTCAATTATTACATCTTAAACATTCTCTATCATTATATCTACTATTCTAAAAGGTGTACACCAACCAACGATATACATTTATTGACACAATATTATTTACAAAATCAAATATTTATCCATAGTGACCCCTCCCCGAAACATGCACTCCAAAAGCAAATATTTCATAAAAATAGCAGGCATTAGGGCACCCCTCCCCGAGACATTGGTATAGGTCCCTACATTTTATTGTAAAAGTGAGTTTCAGGATTTCCCTGAAAACCCAAAACTATGTAAATTACTTTTTCCGAACCTTCCAATTTTCTTCTACTTTTGACAGAACATCTAATACTCCCCTTCTGTATACACAGAGCTTCACTATATACTGTCAGAGACATAAACTTTGAATGATCTCAATCAGCAGACTTTTGCATATCCATAGAACAGCTGATGAATCATATGGTTCTGTTTTTAATAGTTGTTTGACCCTTTACAGCAATGTTGCTGAATCAACTGGCAATACAAATTTGCAATAATCATTACTGCAGTTCAGTTCCTCATTACTTCCAATTCCATTGTCCATTGACTGATGACTACTATCTATACCTAACAAACTATCTGAATCAGTACTTACAACTGTCCTAACATCTGGCTCAATGACTTCTTCCCCAAAATGATTATTTTTCTCAGCAACTATTACCTCACATTCTGTACATTTTTACAAATCAGAAACCGGTAAAGGGAACTTCTTACTCCCATCTGTTTCTCCAATTCCATGATCTACATCAAATAAAGAGCTAAACAACCTATCAGCTAAGTCACATCAGAACATTTTTACAACTTGGGGATTGGTACATAAGCCTTTACACTCTCCCTCCCTTCAGTAGACAAACATTCTAACCCACAACTCTCCTCATTTGGGTCTCCTATCCACACCACCTTATCACCCTCATCTTCAAGGTATTTGAGAAACTTCTCAATTTCAGCACTTTTACAAACTTCCTCACCACCTATGCAAGCGAATATAGTCCCAACTATGCCGTGCTGGATCACACCAGTTTCAGATAGCCATACTGTACTGTGTACTACAAATTCTGAATCCCTTTTGGTAATTAAACTGTGACCATTCCGTAAATCTTCAACACGAAATTTATTACTTTCACAAACAAACGAGTGACAAGGTACTCTGATGATCCCATTTCTGCTCTACCCTGTCATAAAACCCTTGCATCATCAAAATCATTAATTACATCACTCATTACTATAACTCTATCATGAAATTCACTTGCTGCTCCCCCCCCATTACAATGTCTACCACAATAGGATTACTATCCACGTTACATTCACCAACTTCCTCGTCACATCCAGGAATTAAAACCTTGTCACATTTTAGAGATGCTACTACAGATGCCTTACCATTAGAAACTACTTCCTTTACACTTAAATCAAGTACTTCGTCATTATTAGGAGTGACTTCTATCTCGTCAAGAAGTACACTTGAATCAATATTATCTGAGTCAACATTAGTTGTTAAACAAACAATATCGTCAATTTTAGGAACTACATCAGTCTTATCAACCAATTCCTACTGCAAAATCTCTAATACACACGTAAAACTCCACACCTACTTGCATAATTTTCTGATCTCTATCTTTACTCAACTCTTCAATGTACTTAATTGCCTTACCATACGCAAGATACATTTCCTCCTTAATTCTAGACAGTTCCAACTCAACGCTGCTCATAGGTACAAAATCAGCAAATTTTTCAAATTTACTTCTAAGTTTGGAAATCATGTCTTCTGTCCCACTTAGCTACATTCTGAATGTAATTTACCACATTTTTTAATTACGCTATTTAGATCCCTATTCAAATCAGAAACTATTCCATTCAATCTTTCTCGATCCCAACAACCCGCATTAATCACTTTCACATAACTTTCAGCATGTTTTACAGGACTCGGCAGATTAGACCTTCCATTCCACTGATCTTTTATCAGATTTGCAATTTAATTCGATATCAAACTTAAATTCTTTTATGCAAAATTTAACGTCGGTGACGTAATAATTATAATCAGCTTTTTCGTAAATAGGTAAATTTTCACCAAATTTTTCAAATCTTGAACTAATATTTCAGGATCAAGATGACTCTGAAACTCCGACATGATTTACATAAACAATTACAACCTTTAACCAAGAAATGACAAAATACAAAGAATATTCTTTCTTCAAATACTCGTATAATTTTTCCTCCGTTAAACACCACACTTCTTAATTTATTCCAAACACTTAATCACACTCTTAACACACAAAACACTACTGTCGAAACACATCACCTTCACGCCGGAGTAGACTTGTATCCAGGGCCGAAAAATTTTTCTACTTGCTGTTGGAATGGCATGATCGACTCCCGCTATCGTCGTACCTCCAGACGTAGTCAGGTTTTAAGTTATCGCTGATTAAATCACTCCTCGGACTTCTCCAAACTTGGTCGAGTATGTGCCATTAGCTCACCGTCGCTGCCAGGTTTACAACTCCGAAGATTTGATTTGCGTATTGCAAATCCGCTGCAGACTCTTTTAGAAAATTGACATCTCACTGACGTCTGACAATTTCTTCTCACTGTACGGTCGCCATATTAGATGTCTCGTGGTTAATTAATATATGAAATAATTAGTCTACGATCCAGTTTAAAAATTTTAACTTGTTTTTATTTAAGCACATCGAACTCAAAGATACTACTTACATGCAAACACAAACTCCACAGATTACATTCAACACTTCTTCCAAAGACAATATTGCCATACACATTTTCGATAAACTGTGTCGAAATACTGTCTCTGCCGCTGGCTTTATACATGTTTCATCGAAAGGTCTAGAACATTACAAAGGCTTCCGACAGATATTTCTCGAACTTTAACAATATTTAAACAATTAAAAACATATTAATACCAATCAAAATTAATACATAACCATTTACAATCTTTACGAGATGCTCAGAAATGAAAATTAAGCACACTTAAACACAAAATTATCCACATAAATCATTTTAAACTGTAGTAAATCATCATTTAAACATCGTAACTCACCTTAATATTTGGAATTACAAACAATTAAGTAATTCTCTTGCATAGTTCTGTCCTTAAACGTATTAAATAGTATTTACAAAATTTCTTTTCATAAAACAAAATCTGTTTACACCGATTTACAGTAAATTACAAGACAAATATACAAAAATCATATTCAATCAAACTCTAGCTTGCTACAAATGCTTCATAAAACATAATTCCATCCAAACTCTAGGTTTGAGGGCTGTTACACATGGTTTTCTTTTTATCATTCAATTCTCCGATTTTCGGCACCTCTCTTTACCGTTTTATCCTGTTGTTTTTCGTCAAATTTATTCCAAATTGATATTCGAGTCTTGTATAAGAAATGTTTTAAGTTGATTATTTCTAAAAGTTTTTCAACTGTCATTAAAAAGTTATTTAATTTTACTGTTCGAAAATGTGTAGATGGCGAGTGTTTTCATGAAAATTTTTATGTAGATTTTTATACAAATTTGACATTCGGCCCACATATCTCGGATAATCTATTTTTCATCATTAGAAATTTTTTGCAGTCTTCCTGTGCAGTTACTTTGAGCTCCGATAGCAAATTTGCGTAAAAAATATATCTTTTTTTCTTTCATTTTCTTTGCATGCAGCAATTATCATGGTATGTAAAGCGATTTCTTCGACATCCAACATCACTGGTATTGTCAATTACCTGTGAACACACAACGCGCCACTTCGTGGCTATCTAACCTAACCAGGTACTCTTACCGGGTATAGGGAAACTACAGCTTAACGTGGAATCCGAACCACAGAAGCCTTCTGGCAGACTTCACATTACACAGCAAGCTGTGGCAGAGATGAAGGTCGGGTTAATGGCCTTTGAAAATCACAGCTGAGACCCGGATTTCGATCTCCAGTCAGACGTCATAACCACTGAGCTACCAGACCGTTTTATTGTTGATGATTATAAAGCGGAAATGAATGCATAATGTTATAGCACAAAGTTATTAAGTCATAATAAATTCGTAATAATTATAAATTGGTAATAAATCAATTTATTTTCCGTCTGAATTGTTCCAGCTTATCAATGCCCTCATCTAGAAATGTCACCCCTTCATCCACTGCATCAGGAGCGGCTTCCTCGAGGTCGAATAACGCTTCCTTCCTCTCCTTCAGTCTTAGGAATGTTTTCACGAGACGGGCCAGAGCAGCTTTTGCAAGTAGCTGAATAGTGCAGTCCTGATTTGCGACAGCTGCAATTTCGACTACAAGCTATCTTGCAGGAACATGACACAACCTTCGGAATAAATTCCGGTGCAGCGTCTTTTAATATTGTAACTGGAATAAGACGAGCCTTTCCTTCATCCCCTTGACAACAGGTAAGATTCTCGACCCAGTCATGCTTGCTTGCACTGGGTGGTACGTGCGTGTTGAGTGAAACATTGCCCCATCTCATGTTGGTAGCAACCATGCTAGGTTGAATGCATTTTCTGGGCAGGTTTCGTAAACATTTCGTATCTGAACTTTCCAATGTTCCGCAACTAATTTGTCGGCACCGTTCCAAGATAAGCTATTCCCCTACCTGTTCCCCAGATATTAGTCTCCACAGATTACGAGTTCAGAGAATTTAGCATGCATGTTACTTTCAGACGTGGTGGGTCTTGAATGAGGCAGCAGAATTTTTCTTTCACATAGCCAAAAAATGCTGATATTGTATCATATCCTGTAAATTCATGGATGAAGAGGATATTTTTCGGTTCAAACTTGGAGGAAGTGGTTGAGTACCATAAACCTGCTTCCTTGCCTTTCCCTGGTTTATAGAAGTACGACTTCTCGTTAAGTGTTACGAAGGCCCATTAGCAGAACGAGACAACCACTGTCGGATTTTGCTGCTTGGAAATACCTGTGTCATCAATTAAACCAGTTGCATCTTATTTTGTCTGTTGAACTTGGATGCCTCTATTTTCAGTTTTTCCATTAGTATAAAAATTACACAGTTCTTGCTGCTCTTATTAACTGCGTCATTGGAGCTCTTGTTTCCTCACTGAAAATAATGTGCTAAAGTTTTTTGATGTTTCAAATGACGAAACCTTTCAGATGGCTTTATTCCTCTCTGTGCAGCATCATTTCGGTATCCGTCAAGTATAACTGTGATTTTGGATCCACAGTGCATTCTCAATTAGACTTCATATTTTCCTCAGATTAAATCAAAGCTTTCACTACGATGCCGCATAACCTTAAGTAGGAAACAACAAAACTTTTTGTGTTGGATGTTGCATCTTGAAGAGATGTAAATGCTTCATATAGACAATTTTCTTCCCTCCAAGTACGGAGCAAATTCAAATGGAAAATAGTGTTTAAAAACATTCAAACGGAAAAGAAATGGATTTATAACTAATTTTTTACTTATTATGACTTAATTTTGTATGCACAAATAAATTTTGTACCATAACATTATTCTTTAATTTTTGCAAACTCGTTTTTCAAACTGGTACAAATACCGTCAGTAATAAAGCGGACTGGTAGCTCAGTGGTTAAGGCATCTGACTGGAGATCGAAATCCCGGTCTCAACTGTGATTTTCAAACGCCATTAACCCGACCTTCGCCTCTGCCACAGTTTGCGGTGTAATATGAAGTCTGCCAGAAGGCTTCTGTGGTTCGGATTCCACGTTAAGCTATCCCCGGTAAGACTACCTGGTTAGGTTAGATAGCCACGAAGGGGCGCGTTGCGCGGTGAATCGGTCACCTGGCGGCGGAACAATCCTTCAGGATTTCCCGGCCAACAATGCTATATGATTATTGAATTGACCATCAGTAATCAAAGTGCAATATGTATATATAGTACGTCATACATAAATAAAAATATATCAATTATATTTACAGGGGTTCCGGATCATTTTGAGCGACAAAGTAGGTGGAAACCCAACTTTTAGGAAAAGTGTGAAATTTTGCTGATTTTCGAAGAACTGTAGCTCACTTAGTTTTGTTTAGGCAAAACTTTGTACTAAAAAGTTTTAGGAAATTTTGTTCTCTTCCAAATTTGAAATAAAGTTTTTTTTTGCTAGGACTCATCAAGGAGGAGTTATTGACGAAAAACTGAAAAAGTACCAAACTTTTTACGTTTTTTGGTCACAGAAAATTGTGCCGAGGGTGTCGGAGGTCGAAAACTTGGTTCTGCATACTCATACCAATATATACAAGATCAGGAAAAAAATCTTCTACGTGATATAATGTTTGTGAGACCCCCTTTTTGCGACCCCGTTACTGGACTATTTACTAAATTCAGTCAACTCGGACTAGGTGTATTGTCTCTGCTCAATGTGTTGTATTGTATTCTTTTCGCGAGTTCATGCGCCACTATGCCGAAATCACAACATAACGCAAAAGTTTCGGATTTCTTGACTTCAAGACCTCCATCTAAGGATTGGTTTTAAGTGATTGGAAGAATTACTGGTCAAGTGGCGAAATGTAAATTATGTCGTACGATTTTAAGGAGTCACAACAGAGATTTGAAATCGTATATGATGTCGAAGAACTACTACAAAATAAAAGGTAAATGACTGTTTATATCGTGGTTAGGTTTGGTTAATCATTGGCCTGTTTTTAATATTATTACAACCTTTTATTAAAAATATTTGAACGAAAAAGTATAAGATAAAACTTCTTAAAATTTAAATGTTTTCTTAAAAGCTTGTGGCACGAAATGGCGTTTCAGATAAGATAAAGCCATAACTCAATTATTTTTAAATAAAAACTTATTATATTATACATCTTTGATTGAATTGTTACAGTTTATAACCATGCAGCCTAAGCTACCATTTAAACCAGAACCTACTGCAAGTATAAAAAAGGAGGAAGCCAGATTTTTATTATTTACTAGCATACGTGCAGATGACCACTTGGGAGATGTAATTAATAATAATCATGAAAAAGATAAAAATAAAATACAACTGCACCGAACCAAGTGCATATCGATTATAAAAAAATGTATAAGCCTTGCATTTTACTGAAATTTTTAAACAAGATTTGAAACATCAACCATTCAGCCTATTAACTGATGAATCAACCGATATTGTTGTACATAAATACTTGGGTTTGATTACAATTTATTACAGTAAAGTATACCAAAAAATAGTGTCTACATATTTAGACCTTGCCTAGCGATTCGATCTGCCACTTGAAAATTTAATGTGAATTGGTACAGACAATGCTTCTGTGATGGTTAGAGTAAAGTAGCATTTACCCGTTGCTACGCACACGCGGGTCTTGCCGTGTATAGAAATACTCTGAGCCTTTTTAGTTTAGCATCATCATATATATTATTTCTATAAGGTATTTTTCTTCAAACTTAACCGAAATCAATGAATGAGGTGTCATTTTAAAGCTTATGGTCGCCACTTCGGTCACATCATATTTTAAGGAATGAAGTTTTCGGAATTCGACCCTTAAAGGGCAAAAATTTCAATATTTCTAAAATGCTGTTTTCTGTGTTACGAGTCACTTATCTCCCTTGATACCTACCTGTAATCGTTTAATGAAGTATCATTATAAAGATTAAGATCTCCGCTTTATTGACGTTATATATTAAGACAGAAATTTTTCGAAATTCGACCCTTAAAGGGCAAAAGTATCAATATTTTTGCAATGCGATTTTGTGTCACGAGCGATTTATCTACCTTAATATCTAACCGATATAGATAAATGAGGTATCATATTAAAGAATAAGGTCTCCGCCGTGGTCACAATATATTTTAAGAAAGGAACTTTTCGTAATTCGACCCTTAAAGGGCAAAAATGTCAATTTTTCTAAAATGCTTTTTTTTTATCTCGAGCCATTTATCTCCCTGGATATCTAACAAAAATCGATAAATGAAGTAGGATTATAAGGAGTAATGGCTCAGTTTTGTGAAATCATATTTTAAGAAATAAAGTTTTTGGAATTCAACCATTAAAGAGAAAAAGAATAAAAAAATTTATGACGCATTTTTGTGTCACGAGAGATTTATCTCCCTTAATATCTAACCGATATAGATAAATGAGATATCATATTAAAGACTAAGGTTTCCGCCGTGGTAACATTATATTCTAAGAAAGGAATTTTTCGTAATTCGACCCTTAAACGGTAAAAATATCAATATTTTTAAAATACGTTTTATGTTTTTCGAGCCTTTTATCTCCCTGGTTTTTTAACCACAATCGATAAATGAAGTAGGAGTATGAAGAGTAATGACTCAGTTTTGGTGACATCATATTCAACCTCACTTTTCACATCATTTTTTTCGCGAAATTTTCGCATGGGTCGTCTAGTATATATTGTTTCTATAAGGTATTTTTTTGTCACAAACCTGTATCTTCCTTCATACTTAACCGAAATCAATGAATGAGGTGTCATTTTAAAGCTTATGGTCTTCACTTTGGTCACATCATATTTTAAGAACTGAAGTTTTCGGAATTCGACCCTTAAAGGGCGAAAATGTTGATATTTCTAAAATGCTGTTTTCTGTATTACGAGTCATTTATCTCCCTGCATACCTATCTGAAATCGTTTAATGAAGTTTCATTTTAAAGATTAAGATCTCCGCTTTTGTGATGTCATATATTAAGACAGAAATTTATCGGAATTCGACCCTGAAAGGGCAAAAGTATCAATACTTTTGCCATTCGTTTTTGTGTCACGAGCGATTTATCTCCCTTAATATATAACCAATATAGATAAATGAGGTATCATATTAAAGAATAAGGTCTCCGCCATGGTAACATTATATTTTAAGAAAGTAATTTTTCGTAATTCGACCCTTAAAGGGCAAAAATGCCATTTTTTTCTAAAATTTTTGTTTTCAGAGCCATTTATCTCCCTGGGTATCTAACCAAAATCGATAAATGAAGTAGGATTATGAGGAGTAATGTCTCAGCTTTGTGACATCATATTTTAAGAAAGAATGTTTTTGGAATTCAACCCTTAAAGGGAAAAAGTATAAATTTTACTATAACACATTATTGTGTCACGAGCGATTTATCCCCCTTAATATCTAACCGATATAGATAAATAAGGTATCATATTAAAGAATGAGGTCTCCGCCGTGGTAACATTATATTTTAAGAAAGAAATTTTTCGTAATTCGACCCTTAAAGGGCAAAAATGTCAATTTTTCTGAAATGCGTTTTTTGTATCCCGAGCCATTTATCTCCCTGGATATCTAAGCAAAAAACGATAAATGAAGTAGGATTATGAGGAGTAATGTCTCAGCTTTGTGTCATCATATTTTAAGAACAAATGTTTTGGAATTCAACCCTTAAAAGGAAAAAGTACAAATTTTTCCATAACACATTTTTGTGTCACGAGCGATTTATCTCCCTTAATATCTAACCGATATAGATAAATGAGGTATCATATTAAAGAATAAGGTCTCCGCCGTGGTAACATTATATTCTGAGAAAGAAAATTTTCGTTATTCGACCCTTAAAGGGCAGAAATGTTAATTTTTCTAAAATGCGTTTTTTTTTTTTGTATCTCGAGCCACTTATCTCCCTGGATATCTATCCAAAATTGATAAATCAAGTAGGATTATGAGGAATAATGTCTCTCAGCTTTGGTGACATCATATTTTAAGAAAGATTTTTTTTGGAATTCAACGCTTAAATGGGAAAAGGATAAATGGTTCTACAACGCATTTTTGTGTCACGAACTATTTATCTTCCGTGATATCTAACCGATATAGATAAATGAGGTATCATATTAAAGATTAAAGTCTCCGCCGTGGTAACATTATATTCTAAGAAAGGAATTTTTCGTAATTCGACCCTTAAAGGGCAAAAATGTCAATATTTCTAAAATACGTTTTTTGTGTTTCGGGTCATTTATCTCACTGGATTTCTAACCAAAATCGATAAATGAAGTAGGAGTATGAAGAGTAATGACTCAGCTTTGGTGAAATCATATTCAACCTCATTATTCATCGCATTTTATTCGCGAAATTTTCGCACGGGTCGTCTAGTCAAATATTAACTTGGAGAAGCAAAAAATATAGATTTCATTTAAAGATTTTCCCTTCTTTTAGTTACTTCCTAAGATTCAGTTTTCATACTGCAGCTGGAAAATTTTTGTTATACTTATATTTTAACACAATATAATATATGAAAAATAAGAAATTAAAGTTACATGAAACATTATCACTAACGGTTCAATAAGGACGTTGTCCTCTTGGTCAGAAATTTTAGACACATTTCTCGGAGCGCAGAAACTGCCAATTAATGCAAAAACCAATGTACCTTAGACATAAAGGTGACACGAAAGTTATCGTCTGCAACAGTTTTGACAGTACTACATTCAACGGCCATTTATAAAAATATCTTTGGCGCCAACAATACCATTTACAACGACTCTAAAATTGCTGGCCAGTTTTCGTATCGCATATATGCATCGTACATTCTCATGCCGTACGTAATAAAATGTATTTTTTGCTTATAACTTCTACGCATCCACCCAAACTTCATCGTATCTCAAAATCGAAATGGTTAGATTAAAATACGGCCTGGACCAGAAAAAAAATATGTCGCCATTGCGACTGGACATACACAGTGGTTCGTTTGTTATGGTGATTACACTTCATCACTATTAATTATGAACAATAATTGAATGCCTCATGCTTTTATTGTTCCAAGAACATTCATGTTCAGGCTGCATTTCGACCTAACCACAATCTATACTGATATTTCCGCTTCAAAATCAAGCGGTGCAGATACACCTAAACGCATGAAATGCATCATTAAATACATTTTTTTGTAATGACAGGATTTCAGGATTCAAAGTACGCCCAGCAAAAATTGTAAGAATGAATTTCAAAATACAACTTCAGTTTGAACTGCAAGAGTACTAAAATACGCGGAATAATACATTGCTGTATCGCCATGTAGAGTTTATTCTTGTGGTTATGTTGAAATGCGGCCTGGAGCAGATTAAAAACGTCGCCAAAGGCACAAGGAAGTGTAGGCCTACATATAACATATTTTGACTTGCGATATCTAGAGAACTACTGCTAAACGATATAATTGTTTATCACTGTCAAATTGCGGCGAAATATAGTGAAAAACCAGTACTATCTACATTAAGCATAAAATTACTTACCATAAATATTACACTTCTGTTACTCTTATTGAAGAGTTAATATATTGGTTTGAGTAACGATTTAATTTTAATTATACTTATCAAAATACATGAAACCACGAATATATGACCAAAGACGAATAAAATATAAACAATTCAGAGATCAGTATATTAGTCTGTGGTCAAACGCTTCAAGTGCATCATTTTTACAGTTAACGAAGTTTTAGTAATGATGATTACATCTGCTTCAGGTATTTCATTTATTTACTGTATTCAAGAAAACCGAAAAATAAATATTCGAAGTCAAAATATTAAACAGAATTCTAAGTAATGTGATTATATTTTTTTTTAGTTTTTTGTGCAAGGAGTGAACATCCCTATTACAAGTGTGATCCGTATCTTTTAATTTTGTGTCCAGAAATGTATTTAATTATTTCTTCCATCCGTCGGTACATATAAGTCATTAGCTATTTCCGCAGATTTTGATGCGGACCATTAGCTCAAAAAATTTGAAAAACCCGTCCTAAATGCTGCGGTAGTTTTTGCGGGGCTCCCGTTCAAATAAAGAGACACACGCAGGTTGCTTACAGATTTATAACAGTATAGAAGTAAGTATAGAAAATGTATTTTTACCTAATTGAAAGAAGCGGTACCACACTTAATTTTGGTGCGTTACTTATACTTACAACTGGCTGTTTCAGAGACTGCAAAGCGATTTTTACCAAGTAAGTTGAAATTGTTAATTAGAGAGACGCTCCTCTTCCAGACTATCTATAAGGAGTGATACAAAACCATTAACAATGGACGGGAACTGCTAAAAATAGTTCAATCATGCCAGACAAGATGGTTGTCAATAAAGTCCGCAGTATCAAGAAAATACACGCAATGGTAGAGCTAAAAACGCATTTTCCATAGCTAAGGTGCATGACAGATGTGACGCAGCAGAGTTGTTACATTATATTTATGCAAACGGGATGAACTACGCATATATTTAATTTTTATATTCACTATTAAATGAAATAAACAGAGTCAATAAAACGTTCCAGTCAAAAAAATAGAGACATCAAGTTGTATGGAGAGTTGACCAACCTAATAGATATGCTTGTCAGCAAAGTTAAGTCACCTGCAAATAAAGTTAGTATTTTTTCTCAAAACATTAGTGATTTCTTGGATCGAAGATGTTATCTGGGATTGCGATTTGAAAAGCAAATACTTGAAATGAGAGAAAAGGGATTACCGCGGGAAGACGCAGAACTATGTGGGATCGCTGGATAAAATTTATAGTATGTCTCATTGAAGAAATAAAAAACAGATTGCCGGAAAGTTTGACACTGATGAATAAAATTTACCGTTTAGTGTAGAGCAAGCACTTAATCACAACAAAGAAAATCTAATTGACATAAATGGCTCCGTTCAATAAAAGTGCAGATTTCATAGCAACAGTCGATGATCAGCGGCGAATAATTCATTTACTGGAATTGAGAGAGACAAAAGATACAATAAAAAAATTGGTATGAATTATTGCGTTTCAAAGGTGCTCAAGGAGAACATAGATTTGCGGAATTGCGACTTTTGCGATTACTCTTCTAATACTGCCGCATTCCAATGCCGATATTGAAAGATTAAAAAAAAAACAAGCAGAGGAATAGAACGAATTTGCATCTTGTAACTGCAATAGTAAGAGTACGCTGTAGTTTGAGGTTGGTAGGAAAATGCTGCAATGACTTTGAAATAGCGATAAACGTTATAAAACAAATTGGTATCGAAGAATCGTATCAATGATGATGGTGCCGACAAAAATAATTTATTTGAAGAAGACGATTTATAAAAAATAGCAGTTGATTAAATAATTTGTTGATGATTCATAGAATTACTAATTGCACTGATAATTTATACAGAAATTTAATTTGTAATATGTAATAAAGTAACTGTTTCACCAATATACCCATTATTTTCTTTCGTAATAACCAAACATTTGTTTATTGGAAAATTTAGGGATTATGAGAGTAGCGCCGCTTTTTATTAGTCGTTCTCTGGTGGTTTTAAAGTTAACTCTAAAGTGTAGGCGAGAGTTATCGACCATATTTGGGGTGACAGTCGTTTTGTGGAAGAGGTAATTACTCAGATACCAGCCATGTCATCATTTTTACTCAGATACCAGCCATGTCATATTTTTTCTACTATCGATGTCACTGTACTGGTCAGAAGCGTAGACAGTGAAAAATGAAGCGAGCAGCTCTCAAAGCAAAGTGAAAATTGTAGTAATGTAAACGGTTCGAACGTCTCCTATTATATCATGCTTACTTCTTTGGTATGCAGAACATTACTTATTAAAATAACAATGAAATCAGGGCCGGTTTAAGGCTAGTGCAAGAACCGCATTCTACATCTACATATCTACATCTACATATATACTCTGCAATTCACAAAATTGTGGGTGGCAGAGGGTGCTCATTCACCGCCACGATTCCCTTCAAAATTTGTCCTTACTTAACGAATAATTTTCATGCTAAAATAAATAATATACAAATTTAGAATTTAATAAGCTGCGTTCACAATAGACGTTTCCGAGGCGTAGAGTTCCACGAGAAGTCCTTCATCAGATTCAGTTTTGAGAAAGTCGTATCTGATTTAATTACAATAGACCTATATATTTAAAGGCGTCTATTGCTCTGAACCTGTTTCAGCAATTTATGTAATTTCGTTAGAATGAACTCATTCATCTTTTCACGTTTCATATAGAAAGTTATTGAATTAAAATGTGTATGCCTGCTCACGTGTCTCCAGCCCCAAAAACCTATAGGTACTAGCAAAGAAAAGCATGCAAAGAAATGTCGTATACAGGGCCGGCGTAAGGGAGCGGTAAGAGGGGCAAAAGTACCCCGGGCCCAGGCATCCGAAGGGGGCCTTCGTCCAGGGGGCCTTCCGTCCACGAGTAGTACAGTTAAATAGAAATTAAACATTAAAAAACTTTCTTAAAAAAAGGCATCATTTGATATTTTTTGCATTAAATATTTCTTACTTTATCCAAAAACCAATGTTTAAAGATAAAAAATTGTTGGGGGGGGGCGGAGGTGTAGGGGGCCCTAAGAACTTGTGCCCCGGGCCCAAAAATCCTAGCTCCGACCTTGGTCGTATACAAAAAGTAGCTATAGAATTGAATACAAAACAATATCATTTGACACTATGGGCAGCAGGACTTAGGCAGAAATGAAAGTGACAGTTGTTGGGAGATCCATATGAGATGCATTGATAAAACACCAATGACTCGTCGAAGCTTTCCCGTTCAGCTAATACTCAATAAACTATTGGCCCGTTTGTACACAATATATATATATATTGTGGTTATTATATATATATATATATATGTGTGTGTGTGTGTGTGTGTGTGTGTGTGTACGTGTGTCTACGTATGTGTACATGAACTCACGAAAATTATCAAAAGTGTAGCAAAAGTGCATCTAGAAAAGAAGTAGGGGGCCCCAAAATCAAACTTCACAGGATCCCCAGAAATTCCTTAAGCCGACCCTGAATGAAATCGTCTTAATTTTTTTAACCGACTTCAAAAAAAGGAGGATGTTCTCACTTCGTCTGTATTTTTTTTTTTATTTGTATTACCAGCGATATCTTCACCAATTTTGAACCGATTTAAATTAATTTTTTTAGTGGATAGGGTATACCTCCGAAGTGGTCCCATATGAATTTCATTGAGAAACCACCCCTTCTACCCCCCCCCCTCCGCCCCCTAATTTTTATACAAATCCACATTTTTTATTCGATCTCGATGAAACTTTGGACATATATAGCCAAAAATAAAGAGGAAAATACTGTCAACTTTTGGTTTAAAAAAACTGAACCCCTCTCCCCCTATCCACAACCTTAATTTTTGACAATTTTCTTTATTCAAAGCTACAGTCGACACCATTTAACTGATCTCCATTAAAGTTGGCAATTACATGTAATTTTTCATGGAGAATCTGACCAAAAAATAAATTAAAAAAACCACCCCTCTCCCCTTTACACCCCTTAATTTTTATACAAACCCACATTTTTTATCCGATTTCGATGAAACTTTGGACATGTATAGTAAAAAATAAAGAGAAAAATACTGTCAACTTTTGGTTTGAAAAAACTGAAGCCCTCTCCCCTTATCCAACCCCTAAATTTTTACCAATGTTCTCTACAATGCTACAGTCGACACATTTCACTGGTATCCATTAAAGTTGGCATATACATGTAATTTTTCATGGAGAAGATTTCTGACAAAATAAATAAATAAATAAACCACCCCATGTCTCCCTTTACACCCCTTAATTTTATAGAAATCTAAATTTCTTATCTGATTTTTATTGAACTTTGCCCATGTATACTTTAAAACAAAGAGAAAAATCTTGTCAATATTTGGTTTGCCAATGCTCAACCCCTCTCCTCCTTCAACCCCATTAACTTTTGTCAATGTTCTTTATAAAAAGCTACAGTCCCAATCGTTTGACCGATTACCATGAAAGTTGGTGCTTATATGTATTTTTTTCACGAAGAAAGTGTCTGACCAAAATATCTAAAAACCACCCCCTCTCCCCATTAAATTGCTTAATTTTTATACACAACCTCAGTTTTTATCCGGTTTAGACAGAACTTAGCAAATTTTTACCATAAAACAAAGAGAAAAATGATGCCAAATCTTGGTTTGTAAAAATTAACCCCTCTCCCTTTTCCACCCCCTTGATTTTTGTCAACTTCTTTTTAGAAAGCTACAGTCGACACCATTTGACCCATCTTTATTAAAGTTGAAACATATATATGTAATTTTTTATGGATAAGATCTCTGACCAAAAAATTAAAAAAACTACCCTAGCTCCCCTTCCCTTAATATTTGTACAAAACCCACATTTTGATTCGATTCGGTGGAACTTCGCATGCGTATACTTTAAAACAAATAGAAAAGGAAAAATACTGTCCACATAACTTTCACAAAAATGCAAACCCTATCCCCCTTTCTACCCCATTAATTACTGTCAATGTTCTTTATACAAAGCTACCGTTTCTTTCTTATTTTGAAGGAAGTATGCACATGTATACTGCAAAACAAACAGAAATATACTGTCTACATTTGGTTTCGAGAGTCCAAACACCGCTCCTTCCTTTCCATTCTTTAATCTACAGTTTCTATCCAATTCTGAAGGAAATTTGCACACGTATACTTTAAAACATACAGAACAATTTTGTTTAAATTAGGTTGCTGAAGCCCAACCCCTCTTCCCTTCTACCCCCACCCCTCCTCATTTCCAATGTTCTTTATAGATACCCACAGTTTTATCACATGTACTTAAAAAAAAGAAAAAAAAACCAGGAAAATAGTGTCTATATTCTGTTTACAAAACCCTACCACTCACTCCCTTACCCCATTTAGTTTTGGCAAATGTTCTTTACACAGAGTTACAGTTTTTATCTGGTTTCGATGAAAATTTGCACGTGTATACTTTAAAACAAAGAGAAAAATACTGACCACACTAGCTTTACAAAAACCAAACTACTCTTCGTCTCCACACCCCTTAATTGTTTTTTTTATACATACCTACAGTTTTATCTGATATCAATAGAAATTTACAAATGTATTCTTTAAATCAATCAGAAAAGGCAGTCTACATCATCATCATCTAGGACAGCTTCCAGCCACTGGCCAGGTCTGCTGGGAACAAAAGCCTCGCCAGCGCTTCCTGTCTAACCACCATCTCTCTTCTTCCACTGACGCCCAATTTCCTCCTCTTTCCTCCACACATTTCTTAACACCTTTCATCCATCTGTCCCTCGGTCTTCCTCTAGGTCTCTTCCCTTTCAGCTCCATGTCCAGCATCTTCCTTGGTAGCCTCTCCTCTCCCATTCTCTTTACATGCCCGTACCACTGTAGCCTAGATTTTTCAATTCTTTGTTGTAGCGGTTCTTCCTTTATCATCTCCCTGATTCGCTCATTCCTTATTCTGTCTCTTCTTGTTACTCCCACTCTACTCCTCTGAAATTTCATTTCCACCGATTGTACCCTCCCTTTGTCTCTCTCCTTCATCACCCATGTTTCTGCTCCATATGTTAAAATTGGTACAAAATATGTTTTATATATTGCCTCCTTACTCTTTTGTGGGACATCCCTACTCCATACCAGGCTCCTAATACTTTTAAAAAATCCATCTGCACATCTTCCTCTTTCGTTTATTTCCATCCTGTTTCCTCCATTTTCTTCAATACAGCTTCCCAAATATTTAAAACATTCCACTCTATTTAGTTGCTCCCCTCTAAGTGATATGCCTATGTCCGTCCTGTTCTTCTTTCTTGTTGTTATCACCACTTCACTTTTTCTCGCAGAGAACTTCATACCATAATCAGCAACTACTCTCTCCCACACATCCAGCTGATCCTGCACCTCTCTTTCATCCTCTCCCCAAACTAATAGGTCGTCTGCAAATACCATTGCTTTCATTTTTCCTTCCCCAATGCTCTGCACCACCTTCTTCAATATTTCATCCATAGCTACAATAAATAAGAGGGGTGATAGGGCACTTCCTTGTTTTAGTCCATTTTTCAAATGGAACCATCCAGTCTTATCCGTTCCCACTTTGACACAGCTCTTACTACCCTCATACATATCCTTCACTCTTTGCACTATCTCCATTTTTACTGACTTTTTTCCTCAGTCCTTCCCACACTTTGTTTCGGCTGAGGCTGTCATATGCCTTTTCAATGTCCAGAAAGGCCATCACAAGATCTTTCCCATACTCGTAGTGCCGTTCTTGTAGCTGTCTTATTGCAAATATAAGATCGATAGTTGACCTTCCTGGTCTAAATCCATACTGTTCTTCCCTTAGCTCTGCCTTTCAACCGCTCTTCTTATTCGGCTTTCCAAAACTTTCTCATATATCTTGGCACAGTGGCACATATGGTATACAAAGCTCAATCCCTCTTCCCCTTTACCCTCACCCCTTTTAATTTCCAATGTTCTTTACAAAATCCGCAGTTTTAAATCCCGTCAAAATCAGTTAAGCTATTTTTAAGTCATGGCATAATATTTATAAAATAAATGTGTCGTAATGTATCCTCAACATGTACTTCAGATTTCAACTTTGATCCCAAGCTTTCACCAATTAAAAATCTATATTTTTTTGTGTGATGCCGGATCAAACAGATATATTCCAGAGGGATTTCTGTATGTGGTATGTATTAATGCCCAGATGTTACATGTTTCGGTTATCGAGCAGCAGCTTTAACAGATGTTATGATAAGATCGAAACATAGCCTGACATTCCTTAAGACAACGCCCAATTCACCCCGTTCTGGAAGTGGTTGTGGTATATAAAGACAGAATTCTTCTTTGAAAGCAAGCGCTTTAATATCTGAGCTACCAGGAAGTTCGCAAAATTGGGAACTACTGCGGCATATTTAAAATACCAAACGAACTATAATACCACTAAAAATTTAAAAATAAAATAATTGTTTAAAAAAACGTAAAAACCGCCTTAAAAATAAATACACACAATAAAAATTTTAAAATAACTTTATACCTTGCTTATGAGAAAGAAATGGACAATATTTTAACATTACTGTCATTGAAGTTTTTACATTAATTAGTGTATTTTTGGAGGCGGTGCCAGCGAAAGGAAGAAAAACAAAAAGATAAAAACAATAAGGAATAACAATAATACATAAAAATCATGTTACTGCTTAACCTACATTAATGCTAGAAACATGTTTCAAGAAAACTGAAACATACAGATGATACGCCGATATTATACTCTGTAAATCGTTTACTTCATGATGCAACCTACCAACTGACACTGTAGCGCCAGAGATATGCCTGGATGACCAATAAGGCAAGCCACAGATTAAAATACTGTTAATTTGTTTCCCTAAGCTGTCTCCCACAATAACACTATCTGCCTCACGACATGCTGTAAAATATTGGGAATTTTTGTTCGTACTCCCCGTTTCGCCTCTAACGCCAAAAGAAGTTCAGTAATTCGATCTTCGCAATGTGACAGCTGGCACCGACTCCAAAAATAACTAATTAATGTCAAAATTTCAATGAAAGTAATGTAAAATGTTATCGTAGGCTTCCGCGGCCAGAATCAACTGATTCTTGGCTATCCGGGTGGCGCCGCGGTTTTAAGAAATATGACGCGGCGCCACCCGGATAGCCAAGAATCAATGTAAAATGTTGTCTATTTAGATTTACTTTTTCCTAAGCCAAGGTATAAAGTTATTTTAAAATTTTAGTGATTTTTTTGAAGGCGGTTTTTATGTTGTTTTTTTTTAAACAATATTTTTTAATGTACGCAAGCTGCATGTAATGTTTAAGGATTACTAAACTCTTATTCTACATGTAGGTCTTATTTTTTGTCTACACTATTACAAAACTGTAACGGCTCTGTCTCTGTTCTGCCATGATATAAAAAACAGAGTTTGATCGGGTGCATAGGCGGTTACACACTGGGCGTTTTCGTCCGCTTCGGAAATTTCTCCGTCGCCGCCTATAGAATTTGAGGTGTTTACACATTGAGCGGTCGAACTACCGCTGCCATTTCAGCGGTGAAAACTTCCACTGCTAAGAAGAGCAGAAAAAGGTGACGTGGTCGGGCGTCAGTACCTTGCTTTTGGTGACTTGAGTTTCATTTTGTGAATTAGATGTTAATTATTTTGTAGTTAGGTTTTAAAATTTTTATTTTAACTGTTCCGTCGCCACAGAAATAGGAAAAGGAAAAACCAAAGGAGAACGGAATATTTGAGGAACGATAACAGCAAAATTTTTCAATTAATTTGGGATGTTTATATCGAGAGTTACTTGCGAAACTAAAGTATGTCATTCAAAGGAGAAATACACAGTTGATGAATTGTATTCAAAGTGTGGAAAAGCTGGTAATCACCTTGAAGTAACCAGATTTCTCATGGACCCTACTAAAGATAAACATTTAATTTTATAAAATTCCAATCCCCTATATTTATTTTATGTTAATTAAGGTGAAAACTCCTTTAGGTGAATATGAATAGGTGTACAAGAAAAGTTGAAAAGTATACTATGCCATATATTCACTAAGTCTTTCATTTATTTGTAACTAATACATATACTTCACTGTGTAATCGACTCTTCATTGTTGAGTTTACTCTACATTGCTTTTATTCTTACAAGCACAAACGACTAGTTAAACATTTTTGCTTGAGTTGTAATATGTTGAGTGTTTTAAAAATTATTACTTTACAAAGAAAAATCGAAAGTAAATGGCGAAGATGATGCCGAATTAACTAAACTGCTTGTCTCACTGTATTCGTCAATGCTGTGTTAAAAAGAAAAGAAAAAAAAAGATCTCCCAATGTCGAGCGATATAATTTCGAATGTTGAAAGTGTTCCTTGATAAATGTCTAAGATATAAGGAAACAGATATATACTATTAATCATCAAAATCCTTCTATAAAATGTGATTCAATATTTTTCAAGTTCTAGTTGAAGTGTAAAAATTTATGTAAATACGTGATCAATAGTTTACAATCCAAGGCATTTTTCCTAATTTTCCATTTCGTCAAAATCATTCCACTTTCAAGGCACACTTCCTTCCAAGCGTCCCGATCTTTCAAAGAAACCACTATTTTACCTCTTAAAACTGGTCTAGCTTCCACTAACGAAATGAGAAGATCATTATCTATCACCACTTAACTCATATTACGATTTTTAAATTAAAAAAAATGATAACTTTACACAGACTGAAAACGCACAAGCGCACAGTGTGTTATTTTCCAAATCTAGAGGGACAAAAGTCAATTTTGACACTAGTCTACACAGGCAAAATAGTTATTTATATTTAAAGTAGACAAACTATATTATTAGGAACAAAGGTTTATTTACGCGTATCTGCGCCTAACAATAGAAAAAATAATTTGAACAATGGGCTTCCTGTGACCCACGGATCAAGTGCTCCATTCGGCCGCGCCATTCGACTGAGTTTGGTCGATGATTACGCTGTGTTTCTGTGTGGTATTAGAAATTAGTGTGTTGCTATTGCTTTTGGTGAGTTTCAAGATAAGTTTAAGCATGATTTTTCCGTAATACGTTTTAAAACTGAATCATGAGCATCATTAAAACAGAGCGAGATTATTTCTGATAAAGAAAAACCACTGAGCCAGTTTCATTTTGAGTTTTAGTTTATTATACCACATTATACCAATCTATTTCTATATTTATTTGAAAGAACTACTTATTAACTACAAGAATTACCTTCATTTGTTTGCGCATGTTTGCGACACCCATACAACTTTCCTTCATTTTCAGAATGACTGCACAAATATAGCGTACAGAATTTTTCAACGTATGGTTTGCTAACGCAAAACAATCAAGGATAGATGCTTTGTTACAGTTTGTATTGCAGTAAATAGGTGACACATTATTTTCAGATGACATTATAATTAGTTTAAAAGCTACTATCATAATTGATTCCCTAAAAATTGAGGAAAGATGGTCTAAAACGGGAAGACACACAGACCGCTTCCTAAACACATATTCTAAGTGGTTAGAAATATTAGTACCTCGTCTAGGTGAATGAAGACAAAGCTCTTTCACGATTGCTGCAGAATTTCGTTTTCCTGACTTGTGAAGCTGCACTTCGGTTGCCATTCGAATTTCTCTTGGCTTGCCGTTTCAGAGATATGCTTGATTCGTCGTGTTTTTGCTTTAATACTTGAACTCTCAAAGTATTTTTGTGGTCTGCCATATATGCCCGAACTCGTTCCAGGAAGTGCAGTTTTGGTGACACTATCAGGTTCATTCTAAACACTAAGAATGTGTGTTTCGGAAGCGGTCTCTATGTCTTCCCGTTTATGACCATCTTTGCTCAATTTTTAGAGAATCAATTCTGATGGTAGCTTTTAAACTCATTATAATGTCATTTGAAAACATTGTGTCACCTATTTACTGCAATACAAACTGTAACAAAGCATCTATCTTTGATTGTTTTGTGTTAGCAAACCATACGTTGAAAAATTCTGTACGCTAAATTTGTGCAGTCATTCTGAAAATGAAGAAAAGTTGTATGGGTGTCGCAAACATGCGCAAACAAATGAAGGTAATTCTTGTAGTTAATAAGTAGTTCTTTCAAATAAATATAGAAATAGATTGTTATAATGTGGTATAATAAACTAAAACTCAAAATGAAACTGGCTCAGTGGTTTTTCTTTATCAGAAATAATCTCGCTCTGTTTTAATGATGCTCATGATTCAGTTTTAAAACGTATTACGGAAAAATCATGCTTAAACTTATCTTGAAACTCACCAAAAGCAATAGCAACACACTAATTCCTAATACCACACAGAAACACAGCGTAATCATCGACCAAACTCAGTCGAATGGCGCGGCCGAATGGAGCACTTGATCCGTGGGTCACAGGAAGCCCATTGTTCAAATTATTTTTCTATTGTTAGGCGCAGATACGCGTAAAATAAACCTTTGTTCCTAATAATATAGTTTGTCTACTTTAAATATAAATAACTATTTTGCCTGTGTAGACTAGTGTCAAAATTGACTTTTGTCCCTCTAGATTTGGAAAATAACACACTGTGAAGCGGTTAGAATCCGCCTAGTGTGCAAGCGCCCATCTGGCCACATGGGCCACTGTCTGGACTGGGGCGGTCAAACAACCATTGAATGTAGTGGCAGCGCGCGGTCGTATACCTGCCGTCGACGGCAGCGCTACCGCGGGTTTTCCCCTCCGCCCAGTGTGTAAGCTCCCATTTGATCCCTTGCACCGCTACCTGAAGGGCGGCGACGGAGAAATTTCCGGAGCGGACGAAACCGCCCGGTGTGTAACAGGCCTTACAGTTTAAAAGCTTAGAGTCTGACTAAAAATCTGTGGCATGTCACATGACACTACGTCATCTGGGATCAGTACAGAAAATCAAATTCTGGTCTGAGCAGGTTTTGTTCCCTATAACCTGGCATAATTTAAAAACTAAAACAGATTTTGACAGTGTTTCAATGTCAGGAAGCTTAGGGTGTAGCCCAGAATTTGAAGTCATGCTAAACAAACGCAGCAATATCTGAAGAAAACAGGAACAAATAATGTGTCGCTATTGTAACGCCATCTATAGATTCTTTCTATAAATATCCGGTAGTCAGCCACAGACCTAGTGTAGCGAAACCACCAAATTGCTTAGGTTGATAACGAATTTATAGCTTCTCAACGAAGAATTACCATGATGCGAATTTTTGTGAGAAAATTTATAGTTGTACACATTTTTTTGTTAGGACAGTAGCAAATGTTGCAGTGAGGAAACTACGAGTAAAAACATAATTATAGTTAAGAACTTTAGTTAAATTTCTTTAGGATAACTGTGTCTTTGACTCTGACGACCGTAAAGTGTATTGTGTTGATCTTAACGTAGTAGTTGCTTCCGACATCAGTTAATGACGTTAATGTCTATCGTACAACAAAGATAATACTTTATTTTAGTGGTTTAAATAAAGCTGATTTATATCAAGATTCAGTTTTGCTAAACACGCAATTACTGTTTTACTTATATTTAATTGCACATGTTCTGTAATCCACGCGGATGAAAATCTGTAAGCGGCCTATATGTAAAAGTCCCTTTATCCAGACGAAAAAACTACTGAATCAATTTGGATGGGTTTTTCACACTTTTAAAGTTTATAGTATAATCTTAAATCAGCGGAATCTCTTGGCTCTACGTGATATGGGAGCGGAGCAAAGAATTGATAATTTGTTCGTACCGAGAACAGGCGCAACATATCACACTACATCTCATATGAACATTCCTTGACCAGACACCTATCAAAGATGACGCTACAACATAAAATCTTCACCCTATGTATTATGTACATGACAACTTTGGTTAGTTAGTTAGTTATTTCTTCAGTTTTCTGAAATATAGTACGTCACAGTAATCTTCCAAGAAAAATGTTAGTCAAACCACTACATTATAGATTAACTCTCCAATAAGCGTAACGAAATTGTAGAATTTAGTTCAGGGTAAAGCTCAGAAAGATAATACATTACAAACGTTTATGATTTGCTAGGCAAATGATTTAAAAAAAACATTACTACATACACCAAATAAATCGCGAGCGAAGCAGCCGGAAAATGCTTGTTAGAAACAAAAGGTTTAGATCGCTTTCAGTCCCCAGACGACCGCTCTGCCGCAGCATAGGATGGGACGCTTTGGCCAGTTTTACCGCCTCGAGGAATTTGGTCGGTGGTTCCCATGGAAAAACAGGCAGAGTTGGTTTCGGGAACCGTACTTGAAGTTTAGCTACAAAGAAAACTCCTGTCCGATTTCAGAAACCGTACTGTACACCTTGAAGTAAGTACACTGCCCGCTTTTCATTAGTAACAGCGAAACATAAATTAAAGATGGACCAACAATATTTTCAACCCACAAAATGCCAAGAAAAATGTCTCAAATGATGGCTATATATAATTTATCAACACTTACCGTAGATGACGGTGGCTGGGAACGACGCACACAAAAAAAGACGAACAAAAGTAACGGAATATTTCTGTGCATGTGGAAAAGACACTCGGCAGCAGTGTCACACGTGATCACCTGGTTGCCCGCTTGTTGAATGGGGAACACAGAGAGCATGGCCAAGCCATCAGGGGTGGTGGTGGAGGGGGCATGTCAGTGCTGAATCGATAATTCTGGAGATGTACTTTTGCTGGAAGTGGCGGAACACCAAAATAGCTAACGTGAGAGGATATAAATATAATAAAAAAAATCTTTAAGAAGGGATATTGAATATAAGATCAATAAAATATAGGCAAGTGTTGGGTTTATTGGAAGGGTCTTATTGGAGATTGAAGACAGGAGAATGTCTGGTATCAATTATGTACTGATAAGCTGTTCCCCGTCTGCTGATTTCAGAATATGTTCTGGTATCAGGGAAAACAGTGAAACAGTTGTTGAAATTGTTCAGTTTGTGGGTACCGGCATGTTTTTCCACCTGACGACGAGAAAAGTTGCTCGTATCTTTACTTTTGCTGTAAAGAACGTTGCTTAAGGTAACGCACCTTTTTTCCTTGGCTTTCTCTTTATCACAAACTCAAATTCAGCGAAACTCATGTCTTGGATTTTATGTCGGTCCAATTCACGAGAATTCGAATTTAATAAGGAACACGTGAAATGCACTTATTTCACCGCCAGCATCAAAAAAGCTCTTTATTTAACTGTGCTTCATGTTCATGTTGAATGATTTTTTAATGGGATTGTTTAAAGTATAAAATATGTGATTGTTGTAGGCCATTTCATCCACAGTTGCTTGTTAACTAATTATTATTATTTAATAATACGCCATTATTTATTGCAATATCCAACAACAGTTGTACTGGCGTACTATTAAAAAATAATTATTAGTTTAAAGTATACAATGTTTAATTAGCTGAAAAATTCATACATCTGGTACTTTTGAAAGGATTATGATAGTACTTTGAATGACGTTATAATAAGTTCGCAATAATCTTTTATTTCTTTACATTAACAGTTAAGTGGAACCTTGCAGTAATAGAAATATTTCCATCAAATTAAATCGTGTGAGACACGCCTCAAACATTATTAGAATAATTTAAGAGCAACAGTACAACGTTTTTATGAAATACTTTACTTCCTTTCTAGCTGCTCTTTCCTTTAAGTATTAATTTAGAGTAGCGCTATTTCGCATATTGCTTACCGCGGATTTTATATCTCACACCAGCTCACGAGATAAATGTGATACATATGTATGTATGTGAATAACTCAAACTTTATTTCAATACTGGTGTTTCATTCTTAAAAAAAATTAAAATAAACAATAATGATCAGAGATGAAAGACGATTGTGGGCACGGAACAGGAAATAAATGTGAAAAAACTTTTGTAAGAAGGTCACCTGGAGTGATTTCGGACAACTATGGAAAACCATCATCTGGATGGTCGGATTGATGATCGATCGTGTACTACTTGAGAAGTTATCTACACGTTTACACTGCAAATACTATTAATGTGTGTCCTATCGTAGCTAAAGGGTAGATGTGGAAAAGCTGTAATGAATCAGACGTCAGTCCCAATCATTTACCAGCAGTTTGAGACAAAAACCATTTAGACTTCTCTTCTCTAGTTGGGATAGCACTACCTATCATCAGACTGAAAGGGAAAAATCAAAGCCAGAAGCAGATGAAAGACACAAGAGAACCACCACAGCCGAGATGTTGAAGTCATTCAAAAGCTTCTTGTAGATATTAGCACCACATCAAATCAAAGAACAGGCCAGGAAAATAAATCTGTGAAAGAATCAGTACCTGACGGTCCAGGTTCTACAGAGGAATTAAGAAGTGGTCACCAAAAAGTACAAGAATTTTGGAAAACTTAGTACCGACTGTGAACTGAAATAATCAAGACCACTGCTTGTTGGAAACATGAACACGCAAGCTTAGAGGCGCGCAACAAGTTTTGAAATCAATGAATGGCAACACAGTAACTGGTACAAAGAAATAATAAAAATATCGATTTTCGACGTCCAGGTCATTAGAGTAGGGAGAAAATTGCCGTCAAGTACGGAAACTAATTCGGTCACGGTATTTTGAAAGAATCATAGCGGCATTGAAGTGGAGTGATCTATGGGAACCATACAAAACAGAAATCTGAATTGCAAAACTGGGAATCAAACCCGCGTCCTCTGAATAACATAAATATTAATGCATACGACTAACAGCGTTATGAACTTAAATTAATTTCCTCCCTTTCTTTCAGACGCTAATCGTACGACATTAAAATGACTCTGAAAGTAACTTTATTTCCCTACTTTGACCCTTTTATCTCTTATTCCGAAGTATTTGAGAGCAATCAGAAATTAATATGGACGATTAAAAATTTCCCAGTTTAATTACTGATTTTAATTATAAATTCCAATGGTCAGATGTTAAAAACAGTGAAGTCTGAATTCACTTGTAGTAACTGACCAAGGCTGGCATACTTCAAACAGTTGATAAGCAAATATCATCAACTGCAAAGACTTTCTGCAGGCAGCAAAGTGCACAGGATGACAACTTAAAGGTTCACACAGAAGACGATCATTATCAACATGTGAACCTCAGACGGAAAATAAACACTGATTCAACGTGCTGGTATTAAATTTTGTTTTCAGTTGGGTGAAATAGCTAAAGAAACATTTAAAATTATTCAAACTGTTTATGGTAATGAAACAATAGACGAAGTAAGGACGTTTTTAAGTCGTAATTCGTGACTGTGACGCCATGATGTCGCCTGTTGCAGAGTTAGCTGGTTCGAACACTACTGGTGGAAGAAATTTTATTACCAGTTTATCTTATCCCTACGTGAGGTGTGGATCCAACAAGTGCGTAGCGTTTGTAGTGTTTGCAAACTTTTGTGTGTTTGCTTTGGATTGTCTCCACCAACCAAATATTCACAAACAGCAGTATGTCTACGATAATTTGTCATTGTTGCCACTAGTAGGGTCTACTTGTATGCGCCTATATGGCTTCGAGAGGAGATAACCTATTGCTAGTACTGCATGTCGTGTAGTCATGTCTGTTTTGAGTTAAAAAAGATATATATTTTATATAAAAAAAAGAGGGCCATAGATTTTACATGTCGCATATATTAAAACCAAAACATTCAGTGCTGCCGCTAAACAACTTAAAAACAGATGATGTGGGTAGTTTTTTTTTTTTTTTTTTTTAAATATATCGTTTGTCACCAGAATTTAAATTCTTAACAAATTATAGAAGCTGAATTTTCTTGGAAGTTAGATGGGCAATAACGCTTTGCTTTTTGCCTACGAGAGATTCCCACAAAACTGGAATGAGGCTAACAAAGAATTTACTCTGGTTTTTTTTTTTTTTTTTTTTTTTTATCTGCTTAATGTCTCTCTAACAGCGAGGTCTTTAGAGACGGGAAAGGATGGGGGGCAAGGAATGGGAAGGAATTCGGCCATGGCCTTTTTTGAAGGAAGCATCCCGGCATTTGCCTGGAGTGATTTGGGAAACCATGGAAAACCCAAATCTGGATGCCCGGACGGGGATTCGAACCACCGTCCTCCCGAATGCGAAGCCAGAACGCTAACCGTTACACCACCACGCTCGATGAATTTACTTTGCCCTTAATCACATCAATAATTGTTTTCACACCAGTTTTGTCGCAATTTCACCACAGACGTCCTGCTTTTTAATTTTACTGTGGTAAATTTTATTACTTTTCGTATCTCCGCCTTTAATTTGTACGACTAAGTTAACAGCAAACACTTCTCATAATCCCTCTTTTTTAGAATCTAAAATGAACTTGAAAGTAAAAGTTTTCAAACCACATTGCCCTGATGTTGTGTCCGTCTCCACTGAGTGCTTACAAACAATTCCTTTGATGTACTGACACCGGCCCAAACACCAGAATATGTTTGCTCATGTACGCTGTTCACGTCTCCACCAGAGAAATTATGTTTGCTAATATTCACAAACTTGCAAACTTTTTCCACCCTTGGTGGAACTGCACTATCTCTCTCCCACAACTCAATGAACACACAGCACAGTCTCTTCTCATAAAAAAAATAGGTTTGCCCCCCCCCCCCCCCAAATCCCACTGCTACTCAAACAGTAACACAAACACTTCCATACTAAACCATTCCAATTACGAATAAATTTCTCGAGTAGTTGTCATGGTAACAATCACTGACACTAGTTATGGTAATTTCATAAACAGCAATGAATATGATGCTTGGACAGGATCTTCACTGAAGAGTAGCCAAAATTCTTCAAAATGTTCGTTACAGGTTGACCATCTGTGGTGAGCGAGCATTGACAATGTTCCATTTGCACTGGGATATCTTCTCTCTCAGTTGTCCTGGAGAAACCTTTCACCATGTTTGTCATTTATATCTCGGTTTACAGTGAATATATCGAGATGGAGTAGAGAAAATGAATCTTCAAACACATATTGCACCTTAACTGATACTCTTTTAAATTTTGAACATACTTTTCTGGTCTTTTTTTACGTAAAAATCCTATAGCGTCCTTTTATAAAGCCTCCCAAGCAGCTTTCTCCTTAACGTTGATTGCGTTTTGAAGTTATAATCGTTTAATGATTTCGATAACAGCAAAAAAAAATTTTCTATGGTTGTTTAATTCCTTGGACACTCCTGTTATGCGGTCAGTTATTAAAAAAAATAATAATAATAAATAGTGAACCCAGTATTATCTATTATTGATGTGTTTCCTAAAACTTTTTTGTTTCTTTTATATTTACTGTTATGTAAGTTTTACTTCTAACGCGTGGTCTTAAACACAATATCTGTTACTATTCAATTCAACGTGTGCGATTAATCGATTATTTTCATAATTTCATCAGAGGCGGTTCGAGGTTATTTTCGATATTATGTGATGGTAGCTTCAACATTAGTTTACTGGCCATACACTCAATATTCGGCAGTTATACTCTTTGTTAAATTGGTAACTCAGTCTTTTCAGTTAAATACAGATCTTTACATGTTGTTGCACGATGGTGTTAACATCATTTGGAACCTAGTTAAATACAGACATGAATGGACTGAATTTTGCATGTGATCTAAAGCTGAAGGAAGCAAAAAAATATATGGAATAAGTACAGTGTTTGGTCCCTGTAAGGATGTTGCAAGAAATCAGAAAAAGTTAGAAAATGTACAAACCCAAAATGCAAATAATTCCTATGACAACTGATGCCCAAGATCGGAATACAACTTTGAACCCGCTGAGTAATTCCGTTGTAGCTAGCACAGTGGGAATGGAGGGGCACTTTGAGGGTGGGAAAAAAACCCAAGGCAACTTCTGAGAAAACGTCCCATTTGACTGGCAAATTCTATAGCCCACGCCCCGAGTCAGGTGTTAACAGAAGAGAGCGATTTCCGTTCTAGTCCTGCAACGACTGTTGGCTATCTTAGGTAAAACGCGATTACTTTAAAATATTTGGACTTTGATACCAATTCTCGACGGAGCTAAAACCCAAAGAGATTGATAAAAATATCAAATGTTCTTCAGTTCTAAACAAAAAATATATTCACCAAATACGAGACCTTTAGTGCAAATCTGGACTAAAACTTACTTCAACGCAGATACATAATGTCGTCCACTGCAATGGAAAACATATCAGTGTCGTTTTCTGGATCAACGCACAAACGCAGAAGAAACAATAACGCAATGCCTAGTCCATATTTTGCAAACACTGGCAGCTAACATTTTAAACATGTTAAAACTAAGATAAAGAACTTATTCTAAGGGTGTCAGGGATTGGAACAAATTACCAAGTGAATTGATGAATAATTTACCAAACAGCTTAAAGAATTTAAAATTTGTAAATCGGAGAAGTAAATTGGGGAAGAATTTAACACTTCAATTATAAAAGAAAATTTAAAATATATGTATAAAGGGGTAATTAGATTAGTAGGCGAACTGCCACCGGAGCGTTAGCTCCATCGCAATTAAAATTAATAATAAATAAATTCTTCGCGTTACATGGTGTTTCATGTTGTTTAAAACAAAACAAAAACGAAAAATTGATTCTTTTCTTAAAGGCTTGGAACCACTCCTTCCAAACAGTACCTACATTAATAAACAAATAGAAATAAAATACTTTTTATGATAACACAAGCATTTTTTACACAATCGTGTCAATTGTGTAGAATAAAAGACAAACACATCGTTCACACAATAATCTTTGTTTACAAATAAACATTACTTTCTTTACTGCTTGACACGATCACTTATAATTTAACTTAAATTTCAGCAGGACAACGGAAAGTTGGTGATTTTATTATCATCATTTTACTAGTTGGAGAAGAGCTTACGCTATGTCGACAGTTCCTTACGCCCCCTCCTGCTGCGTCGTATTATCCTTTGGCTTTTCCGATTCTGCGACGTTTCAACCAAGGTCTCGGAAATTTTTCTCGGTCTGCCAAGAGACTGATATACCAAACTGCTAATGAAGCATCTTTGACATAAACCGTTCAGTTCATCAAAGAATATTGTTCTGCTAAGTTTTAGATATCCGAAACTTACAACGAAAACACAAACTGCTGTCAATATACGAGGATCATCTTTTAAGTTTTTACAAACGATCACTACATGGCATTATTGAGATTTAACATGTATATTGATGCAAAATTTTACTATCGTTACTGTCAAAACTTTAAAACAGTGGTGGCTCAGAAATTTGCCGATTAGTTTGTTTACAGTGAGAGTTTTTTTTTAAGTACTGTGTTAAATGGAAATTTTACGTGAACATTTCCGCTGGATGATTTTTTACGATTTTAATAAAGGCCTAACTCAACAACAATGTCTCGAGTCACTTTGTTCAACTTTTGGTACTCAAGCACAGACAGAAAAACTGCTTACAATTAGTTTTCAGAATTTCGTCGTGATATGAATTTCGTGAAGATTGACCAAAATCGATTGTTGTTCCAGAAAACATCGATGCTGTGCGCAACACGATTGAAGAGGACCGATATGTGACTTACTGTGAGATAGAGGCATCCTTAGGCATAGGGAGCGTCCATAAACCACGTAGCTCCATTTTGGCCTCCTGTGGTGAAGTCAAAAAAAAAGTTGTAAGGTCATTGTCTTTTATTTTTTGTATGTAGGTTGGTGGTACAGTGAAGCATCCAGATTGCAGCTACATTATTATTCATATTAAGAGTCCGGTCTGGTCAATACGTAAATAACTTTTAATAGTTCACTTCCAGTTTCATAACTGTGTATCTGTAGGAGATCGAAACATACTTTTAGAATTATTACGTTATAACGGTACGATAAACTATTTTCCATATATTTAAAAAAAGGTCCGTATAAGTTGTTGGTACGCAGCATTATTTTTGACAATTTGGCCCTCGGGCTGAAAAAGGTTGAGTAACGCTGATCTAGCCGAATGCAGGGACGGTCCCCAGTCTGCGCTCCGTAAGTCACACATTTCACAAACTAAAAATAAACATCACACAGAACACACAAAAGTTACACGTCTCTCGGAGACAAATGGCAACGCAAGGCTTTCCTCCAAGAGATTAGGTACGCTGGACCTAACAGGCCCATTTAGGCTCGGGGCAGGAATTAGAACCCTCGCCCCCCCCCCTCCCTCTCTCATGATTCACACTGGCCACCTGCGGCCGAATCGGAAAAAAACGGAACACAGGTTAAAGTAAACAAACATAACTTTTATTTTCAATCGCATTTGTACATAGCAATGCTGCCCGCAATTCCCCTTCCTGTTCTAATCCTGAAAACAGCTCTACGCTATACTATATTATCTACATATGGAAATGCAACCTACGTCGATCTAAACAACTACACAATTTTACGCATTGTTTCGTTGTGACCCTGAGACCTGCGTATTGTAATCATATCACGTAAGGGAGCTTGCATAAACCACGTAGCTCCATTTTGGCCTACTGTGAACCCCCCCCCTCCCCCCACGTAGCCCTACGTGGTTTTTGCATCTACCCGCCCCCCCCCTTTCCACGTAGCACGTACTTTTTTCCCTTTTGATTCCAGAAGACATTTTGACTGTTTTCTCTTGTCAGACGATTGTAAATTATATAAGGAGATAATTAAATGAGGGAAATAAATATTCACGTGCTGTTGTGTGTTCTGTTCCTCATTTCAACTGTGAAAAATGTTATGAAAGGAAAGCTACGTGGCCTGGCTCGGAACCCCCCCTCCCCCAACGTAGCCCAGCGTAGCCTTCCAGCCAACCTCTCTCCCCCCTCGACCGAGCCACGTGGTTTGTGCACGCTCCCTAAGGACCTTCAACAATTGCTCGGAAACTATGTTTCATTACGAATATCTGAGCCACAGGCTTCGGAGTCTGTAAGGGGTCACATCTTTGGCTCACGGAAGGCCGGTTTGTCATGAATGAAATCACACATCGAACAAGCCGTTATTCTTAGACCGTACAATCAACAGAACATACATGCATAAAAGAAACACGTACCTCTACGTAGCCACAACATAATAGCTCGCACATTACATCTGACTCCCAGGTTCTAGTTTCCGACTTCTAAACGCAAATGTGCAAAAATTTTCGCTCGCTGGCCGCTGGCCTAGGCCCTAGGCCGGTTGTCAACTGAAACTGAATTTTGTTCGAACCATATTCGTCCAAGTAACACCCGATTTACTCCAGACCTGATAAGCCGATTAAACCTCGTCCTCTGCAGTCGAATATTACTGCTCCAGCAGTGTCGCTTCGCCATGAAGTGAACCGGCTGTTATTACAAAATGAATAGCGACTTACACTTTATGAAAACAGACTTTACTTTGCTCTCGTCTATGTCCTGTTCAGGATCTGTAGATCCTTAAGCTGATCCTATAGTGCGGCCAGTCCACCGCAATTATTTTGAAATTTTACAGCAATTTTCTAACTGAAAATCTGAAAAGATACAATTGAAACTTATTATTAAATGGTGTTGACAGCTTGTGTGCACACAAGCTGTCAATGGAGTCACTGGTGTAGGATTAGTAATGAACAAGAAAGTAGGGAAACGGGTTAGTTATTATGAACAGTTTAGTGACAGGATTATTTTGATGAGGTTAGAAACTAAGCCTGTCCCAACCACATTAGTACAAGTGTATTTGCCAGAGTCACAAGAAGATGATGAAGAAATAGAAAAAATATACGCTGAAATTGAAGAATTAATACAACGTCACAGGAAGATGACGAAGAAATAGAAAAAATATACGCTGAAATTGAAGAATTAATACAATATGTGAAGGGGGAGGAAAATCTAATAATCATTGGTGATTGGAATGCAATAGTGGGAGAAGGAAAAGAGGGGAATACTGTAGGAAGTTTTGGTCTAGGAGAAAGAAATGAGCGAGGAAGTAGGTTGCTAGAATTTTGTGAAAGATATAAGCTAGTAGTGGCAAACACAATGTTTAAGAACCATGCAAGAAGAATATACACCTGGAAACCTACTGCGGATACAGGCAGATATCAGCTAGATTATATCATGGTCAAACAGAGATTCAGGAATCAAGTTCTAGACTGTAAAGCGTACCCAAGAGCAGACATAGACTCTGACCATAATTTGATAATAATGAAGTGCAGGATGAAATTTAAGAGAATAAGGAAGCAGAACAGACTGGAAGTGAATAAACTTAAACAATCTAACACGAGACAAAAATTTGCAGAAATGTTAGCCTTAGGTCTAAGAAGTAACTCTGAAAGAAGCTCAACCGAGGACGAATGAAATGCATTAAAGACCGAAATAATGAAAGCTGGTAAAGAAACATTAGGCTTTAGGGAACAAGGTGCCCGAAAACCTTGGATCACAGAAGAAATTTTGGAGCTGATGGATCAGAGAAGAAGGTATAAAAATGGTCATATGAAGCAGGAAGAGAGCAGTACAGGCAATTTAGAAATCAAATAAATAGGAAATGCAAAATAGCAAAAGAAAAATGGCTACAAGAAAAGTGTGAAGAAGTAGAAAAGGAAATGGTCCTAGGAAAAGTAGATGTTGCATATAGAAAGATCAAACAGAATTTTGGAGAAATAAAGAAAAGAGGTATGAACATTAAAACTGCCGATGGGAAACCTCTTTTAAGCTCATACGATAGAGCTAACCAATGAAAGGAATACATTGAGAAACTGTATGTTGTGTACGACTTGAACAATAGTGTATTGGAAAAGGAAGGCGATGTCGACATTGATGACTTAGGAGATCCTGTTTTGAGGACAGAATTTAATAAAGCTCTGAATGACTTGAAAGCAAATAAGGCAGTTGGAATTGATGAGATCCCTGCAGAACTTCTTAAATCTCTTGGAGAGGAAGGAATTGAAAGATTATTCAAGCTGATATCAAAAAGTCATGAAACAGGAGAAATTCCAACTGATTTTAATAAAAATATCATCTTCACACTTCCAAGCACTCTTCCATTTCACTGTTCTGTTTACAGTTTGCTGCCGTTAGTTTTGGGGTACGATCTATTTTTCTCAGGTTGTTCACTATATGTCCTTCGGAGCAAAATCGTGATGAGTGGATGTACCAGAGAAGGAAGAACTTGTGTTACAAACCCACAGTCAGTTCATTGCTTGTATGTAGTGGTATAATGTGGGGTCCACAGTTTCTGGACTTGAAATGCAGTGTGCACGGGGAGACAGCTAGAGTGTAAATATGGTGGTACCTTTCTTTCCCTCGTCTGTCCGCATGTAGTGTGTGTAGTTCATTTCCACCACTAATGTGTGTTTTGTGACGTATGCAGCTGTGAGTGAGCATCGAAAGTACGGTATTGCATCCTGTGTTCAGAAATGCTCTTGAATCTACTCATGCCTTTGTGGTACTAGGGACACATGTTACTGGATGGCTTGTGGTTATGTGGGTGATATGGGATGATGCTGATGTAAACAGTTTCGAACTTGTGCACATGCTACTAGATAGCAAAGTTGTCTGAGGTGAGTGAGAGGCGATGCTAATGTGAACAGTTTAGTACCTGGGGGTAGCTGTTACTGATGGCCTTTTCTGGTTCCAGGGTTAATATGGAGTCCACAGTTTTGGGGACTTGAAATGCTGTTTGCGAGGGAAGGCAGCTAGAGTGTAAATATGTTGATACCTTTCTTTCACTCTCCAGTGTGAGTGTAGTGTGTGTAGTTCATTTTCACCAATAATGTGTGTTTTGCGACGTATGCAGCTGTGAGTGAGCATCAAAAGTACGACATTGCAACCTGTGTTAAGAAATGCTCTTGAATCTACTCATGCCTTTGTGGTACTAGGGGCACATGTTACTAGATGGCTTGTTGTCATGTGGGTGATATGAGATGATGCTGATGTGAACAGTTTCATACTTGTGCACATGCTACTAGGTGGCAAAGATGGCTGATGTGTGTGAGAGGCGAGGCGATACTAATGTGAACAGTGTGGTACCTGGTAGCTGTTACTGATGGATTTTTTTTCTGGTTCCAGGGTTAATGAAACTATAGAAAAGTGTGTACATATCCTCATCAGGTATTGTTCTCATTGTTTGCTGTATATTATTTACAATTACCACTCGTGTTTCACCTACAGTGCCCATACCTACATCCATTTGCCTTATCCCTACCCAAATCCTTCCTAAAACTTTGTTGAGCTCAGAGACAAGAGACGATTGTGATGTTAAAATTGTTCATCCGACTGGCTGACTGTTTGCTCTCCCCCCTCAATGCAGTATGAATGCTCGTTTAGGTCACGTTAGGCCTTCGTCTGTTTTGAATCTTTGCTTTTGAAAGTGTACACAACCATAGAGTTGTTATCCTTAGAAGAGACTAACAGTTTAACGTGGAATCCGAGCCACAGAAGCGTTCTGTACCAGAGGTGAAGGTGGGTTAAGGGCTTATGAAAATCACCGCCCAGACAGGGATTCGAACCGAGGACCTTTCTATCTCCGGTCAGACGCCTTAACCACTGAGCCACTGTCGAGATTTGATGTTTATACGAATTCTTTCTTCCCTCGTGACATTCGAGTTTGAGATACACCCGTAAGTTGCATGTCTATGTTATTCACAGCAATTTGTGACAGAGAGTATGTGTCACCCACATAAATACATTTCTCATCTCATAAACATTAGCAACGTTTAAAGATATACATGCTTTGGCATGGAATTTCATAACGTGTAAGGCAATAAATGGATATTAAGTGAAGACTCAGGTAAAAAAAGAGGGCAGGATGTGAATGCAAGAGAGGCCTATGACACACATGGAATCATAAGTATTGAATGATGTATTATATTGCAATAAAATGTATTTTAAAATTTCAATAAATCTGTAACATTTATCAAGAAATTATGTTTTTTATTTAACGAATCCCCTACCCAACAATTTTTTTATATTCCTTGAGTATGATGGATTAGTATAGTATTCTTATTACGAGTATGAAATACTAGAAATAAAAAGAGAACAGCGTTTAAAACTGACATATCACAAAAGGCGTGTTGGGGCAATAAGACAACTTGTAGTGGGTATAAAAAAATGGCAGCTACAAATAAAGGACCTTATATAATTTACAACGAACAGGACTTGTTATTTGAACCAATAATACTGTTTTCAGAAGTCAACAATATGTTTTGCCCCAAAAACTAGTTTTAGAAGTTAATTTTATGGTAACTAAACAATTAACAAATAATAATGATTCGAAATATCAATAAGACATGAAAAACTGCTCCTCGAAGGTCCTAGGAAGAAAATTATAGGTTTGGTAATAACGATTGCTGAGGGATCTATCATTTGTACCATCTAGCAGTGTATAACATGACGCGCACATTCCACGCCAGAAAATCCGTAATAATACGCTCGAAATAGCGTATGCTGCATGTTCAGAAAAAAAATTAGGCTCATATAACAAAGCAGTCAATAGAATTATGTGATTACCATATGTATTCTTTTGCGCTGAAAATAATATTGCGTGCCATACTTGGATGCCCGCCGAAGGTAACGTCCTTGATATTAAAGAAGGTGTATGCTAATTAACGAGCAATACGGAATCGGCCATATTTCCCCACATAGTAACTAATAAAACGAATGTGAATGCATTGGTGTATGATTACACATTACTTCCAAGAGACAGTTTTCGAGAGAAACAATATATCCAAGTTAACTCCAAGCATATATTTCCAGCATATCAAGCTTTTTCTAGGAGTGATTTCAGGAAAACCATGGAAAACTGAAATCATGATGGCCTGACGTACATTCGAACACATGTCCTCCCGAAAGCTCACCCACCACGCTTGGTGCTGACTACTGTAGGTAAAAAAAGGCAAGAAAGGCCTATGAACCACATGAAATAAAACTATAAGTACTGAATGATGTATTATTATCCAATAAAATGTATTTCAATAAATCTGTATGATTTACCAATAAATTATTTTTTTTATTTAACTAAACCCCTACCGCGCAATTTAGTATATTCCTTGAGTAAGATGGGATAGTTTTGTACCCTTATCACGAGTATGAAATACTAGAAATGGAGAGATAACATAGTTTATAAGTGCCATATCACAAGAGTCACGTTGGGTATCATTGAAAGACATGAAGCAGATGAAATAGATCTCTGTGAGTGTATAAGTAACACATTGGTAATGAGGATGTTGGGATGAAATAAATAGCCAATAAATATCACCGAAAATTCCATTAAATGTGATTTTAAGAGCAATAAGACAATTGGAGTGGTAAAAAAATGGCTGTTAGATCCATAGAAGAAAATGACCTTACAAAATGTGTATGAGGTATAAGAAAGAGATGAGGGGGGGGGGGGGATTTTCAAGTAAGAACTTATTGGTGCCAAATAATAGTATTTGCAGAAGGAAACAATAAGTTTTGCCCAGAAACTATGAAAATAAATAATTTTTGAAGTTAATTTATGGTAATTTAACAATCAAAGAATTAAAATACTTCAATATATCAATAACACATGACAAAATACTAGGAAGAAATTTCATAACGAACGTTAACAGCAAGCAAGCGGATTTCCTAATGTTATTCTTGATAGCGGTGTCCTGTGACGTCGCTAATTGTGCGCTGAAAATAAAATGGCGTGTGATACTTCCGCTGTTCGCCCGCGGGAGCGTTGTGTCAGAAATACTCAGATTGAGTGTCCTTGCTGTCGCGTCATAGGTTAGCGGTACATCCCAGAAATAGTCGTGCAAATTGAGGTCAGCGGTGATGACAAGCCGTGCGTTTGACAGGTGGCGCGCGCTGGGAATAGCAACAACCGTTGTCGCCTGCGGGGGTGTGCGCCCGACTAAGCTCCACAGAATACTCAGATAGATTCAGGTTACCACTGGAATGTCTGCACAGATTGATGTTTGTGCTGCCATCTGGGCGGCCGGTCAAGGAACTATCGTTTGCGCAAACGCGGCCGGTGCTGCCCCCCTAGCGGCCACCAAATGAACTAACGACCGCCATCTTGTGATGTGAACGCTGATTGGCTTATTCAAAAGCCCGCCGGAGGGGAGGGGAGGAAGTTCCCCCCCACCACCTCGTGACTCATGGGTTTTCCCGGTTTCTCGCCAGAGTCCCTATTATCCTACTACTGACTTCACATTACACAGCAAGCTGTGGCAGAGATGAAGGTCGGGTTAATGGCCTTTGCAAATCACAGCTGAGACCGGGATTTCGATCTCCAGTCAGACGACATAACCACTGAGCTACCAGACCGTTTTATTGTTGATGATTGTAAAGCGGAAATGAATGCATAATGTTATAGCATAAAGTTGTTAAGTCATAATAAATTCGCAATAATTATAAATTGGTAATAAATCAATTTATTTTCCGTCTGAATTGTTCCAGCTTATCAATGCCCTCATCTAGAAATGCCACCCCTTCATCCACTGCATCAGGAGCGGCTTCCTCGACCTCTCCTTCAGTCTTAGGAATGTTTTCACAAGACGGACCAGAGCAGTTTTTGCAAGTAGCTGAATAATGCAGTCCTGATTTGCGAGAGCTGCAAGTTCGACTACAAGCTATCTTGCAGGAACATGATACAACCTTCGGAATAAATTCAGGTGCAGCGTCTATTAATACTGTAACTGGAATAAGACGAGCCTTTCCTTCATCGCCTTGACAACAGGTAAGATTCTCGACCCAGTCAGGCTTGCTTGCACTTGGTGGTACGTGCGTATTGAGTGAAACATTGCCCCATCTGATGTTGGTAGCAACCATGCATTTTCTGGGCAGGTTTCGTAAACATTTCGTATCTGAACTTTCCAATGTTCCGCAACTAATTTGTCGGCACCGTTCCAAGATAAGCTATTCCCCTACCTGTTCCCCAGATATTAGTCTCGACAGATTACGAGTTCAGAGAATTTGGCATGCATGTTACTTTCAGACGTGGTGGGTCTTGAATGAGGCAGCAGAATTTTTTTTTCACATAGCCAAAAAATGCTGATATTGTATCACATCCTGTAAATTCATGGATGAAGAGGATATTTTTCGGTCCAAACTTGGAGGAAGTGGTTGAGTACCATAAACCTGCTTCCTTGCCTTTCCCTGGTTTATGGAAGTACGACTTCTCGTTAAGTGTTACGAAGGCCCATTAGCAGAACGAGACAACCACTGTCGGATTTTGCTGCTTGGAAATAACTGTGTCATCAATTAACCCAGTAGCATCTTATTTTGTCTGTTGAACTTGGATGCCTCTATTTTCAGTTTTTCCATTAGTATAAAAATTACACAGTTCTTGCTGCTCTTATTAACTGCGTCATTGGAGCTCTTGTTTCCTCATTGAAAATAATGTGCTAAAGTTTTTTTGATGTTTTCAGATGGCTTTATTCCTCTCTGTGCAGCATCATTTCGGTATCCGTCAAGTATAACTGTGATTTTGGATTCTCAATTAGACTTCATATTTTCCTCAGATTAAATCAAAGTTTTCACTACGATGCCGCATAACCTTAAGTAGGAAACAACAAAACTTTTTGTGTTGGATGTTGCATCTTGAAGAGATGTAAATGCTTCATATAGACAATTTTGTTCTCTTCAAGTACGGAGCAAATTCAAATGGAAAATAGTGTTTATAAACATTCAAACGGAAAAGAAATGGATTTATAACTAATTTTTTACTTATTACGACTTAATTTTGTCTGCACAAATAAATTTTGTACCATAAAATTATTCTTTCGTTTATGCAAACTCGTTTTTCAAACTGGTACAAATACCGTCAGTAATAGAGCGGACTGGTAACTCAGTAGTTAAGGCATCTGACTGGAGATCGAAATCCCGGTCTCAACTGTGATTTTCAAAGGCCATTAACCCGACCTTCGCCTCTGCCACAGTTTGTTGTGTAATGTGAAGTCTGCCAGAAGGCTTCTCTGGTTCGGATTCCACGTTAAGCTGTAGTTTCCCTATCCCCGGTAAGATTACCTGGTTAGGTTAGATAGCCACGAAGGGGCGCGTTGCGCGGTGAATCGGTCACCTGGCGGCGGAACAATCCTTCAGGATTTCCCGGCCAACAATGCTATATGATTATTGAATTGACCATCAGTAATCAAAGTGCAATATGTATATATAGTACGTCATACATAAATAAAAATATATCAATTATATTTACAGGGGTTCCGGATCATTTTGAGCGACAAAGTAGGTGGATACCCAACTTTTAGGAAAAGTGTGAAATTTTGCTGATTTTCGAAGAACTGCAGCACATTTAGTTTTGTTTAGGCAAAACTTTGTACTAAAAAGTTTTAGGAAATTTTGTCCTCTTTCAAATTTGAAATAAAGTTTTTTTTTTTTTTTGCTAGGACTCATCAAGGAGGAGTTATTGACGAAAAATTGAAAAAGTATCAAACTTTTTACGTTTTTTAGTCACAGAAAATTGTGCCGAGGGTGTCGGAGGTCGAAAATTTGGTTTCTGCATACTCATACCAATATATACAAGATAAGGAAAAAATATCTTCTACGTGATAATGTTTGTGAGACCCCCTTTTTGCGACCCCGTTACTGGACTATTTACTAAATTCAATCAACTCGGACTAGGTGTATTGTCTCTGCTCAATGTGTTGTATTATTTTCGCGAGTTTATGTGCCACTATGCCGAAATCACAACATAACGCAAAAGTTTCGGATTTATTGGCTTCAAGACCTCCTTCTAAGGATTGGTTTTAAGTGATTGGAAGTATTACTGATCAAGTGGCGAAATGTAAATTATGTGGTACGATTTTAAGGAGTCACAACAGAAATTTGAAATCGTATATGATGTCGAAGAACATCTACAAAATAAAAAGGTAAATGACTGTATATATCGTGGTTAGGTTTGGTTAATCATTGGCCTGTTTTTAATATTATTAGTCTAAACCTTTTAATTTAAAAAAATTGAACTAAAAAGTATAAGATAAAACTTCTTAAAATTTAAATGTTTTCTTAAAAGCTTGTGGCACGAAATGGCGTTTCAGATAAGATAAAGCCTTAACTCAATTATTTTTAAATAAAAACTTGTTATATTATACATCTTTGATTGAATTGTTACAGTTTATAACCATGCAGCCTAAGCTACCATTTAAACCAGAACCTACAGCAAGTATAAAAAAGAAGGAAGCCAGATTTTTATTATTTACTAGCATACGTGCAGATGACCACTTGGGAGATGTAATTAATCATAATCATGAAAAAGATAAAAATAAAATACAACTGCACCGAACCAAGTGCACATCGATTATAAAAAAATGTGTAAGCCTTGCATTTTACTGATATTTTTAAACAAGATTTGAAACATCAACCATTCAGCCTATTAACTGATGAATCCACCGATATTGTTGTACATAAATACTTGGGTTTGATTACAATTTATTACAGTAAAGTATACCAAAAAATAGTGTCTACATATTTAGACGTTGCCTAGCGATTCGATCTGCCACTTGAAAATTTAATGGGAATTGGTACAGACAATGCTTCTGTGATGGTTAGAGTAAAGTAGCATTTACCCGTTGCTTCGCACACGCGGGACTTGGCGTGTATAGAAATACTCTGAGCCTTTTTAGTTTAGTATCAAATATTAACTTGCAGAAGCAAAAAATATAGATTTCATTTAAAGATTTTTCCCTTCTTTTAGTTACTTCCTAAGATTCAGTTTTCATACTACAGCTGGAAAATTTTTGTTATACTTATATTTTAACACAATATAATATATGAAAAATAAGAAATTAAAGTTACATGAAACATTATCACTAACGGTCCAATAAGGCCTCCCCCTGGAAGGTACAAACGGTCCCATCCATCGACCAGAAGGCAAAGCAAATGCCTTGGCCGATGGATTCGAGCGCAACTTCCGTCCCTCTGAAACGCATGCAGACGACCAGGTTCTGAGAGACACCGAAGACCGTCTGCGCGTTTTCCTCCAAGCTGACGACGGAGACGAGGAGATAGACCCCATCTCCCCTGAGGAAGTGGCCAGCTGTCTTGCAAGGCTCCGGCCAAACAAGGCTCCTGGCCACGACGGGATCGGGAACAGATGCCTGAGGAATCTGCCACCTGAAGCCCACGGGTTTCTGGCAGACATCTTCAACCGCATCTTGCGGACAGGGGTCTTCCCGCAACGGTGGAAGCATGCTGAAATAGTAGCTATCCACAAGAGCGGGAAGAACCCCAGTCTCCCCCAGAGTTACAGACCCATCAGTCTCCTTCCGTCGGTCAGCAAAGTCTTTGAGAGGCTGCTACTGAAGAGGATGCAATCCTTCATTTCAGATAGCAGCCTCCAGCCCAACCACCAGTTCGGTTTCCGCAACGGACACTCGACCACCCAACAGGTGGTCCGCATTGTGGAAACAGCAACCCATGCCTTCGCCCACAAAGAGTACTGCGCTATGGTGTCCTTGGACGTAGCGCGTGCCTTTGACTCGGTCTGGCATTCTGGGTTGTTACTGAAGCTTTACCAGCAGGGCTTCTCGGGGCCACTGGTAAAGCTTATCCGGTCCTACCTGTTTGGCCGCACCTTCCATGTGAAGGTGGACGGAGTCAAGTCAGGTATCAGAAACATCCTTGCAGGTGTCCCCCAGGGGTCAGTCCTAGGCCCCATCCTGTACACTCTGTACACGGCTGACGTACCAACGGCAGACCGTGTACAGACAGCTACATACGCGGATGACACGGCTTACATCACTCGTAGCAGGAGTAAGGCCGTCGCCACCGCTCGACTGCAAGGAGTCCTCCAGAAGACGGGGGCCTGGGCTAGGAGGTGGCGCATTGACGTCAATCCTACCAAAACCCAGGCCATCGTTTTCACGAGGAAGTACGGCCCACGCAACGGCGGCCAACCGGCCCCGTTGCTGAGGCTGAACGGATCCGACATCCCCTGGAGTACCTCACTGAGATACCTCGGGGTAATGCTGGACTCCAAGCTCACCTGGCACACGCACATCAACGATGTGCGTAGAAGGACCAGCGCCAGGCTAAACGAGCTTTACCCCCTCCTGAACAGGAACAGTGCACTGTCACCGTCCCTGGGAGTGCGCATATATCTCACCCTGGTCAGGCCACTCCTCGAGTACGCCTGTCCAGTGTGGGGATATGCCGCCCACACCCACCTGCAACGACTGCAGGCAGTCCAAAACCGGGCACTTAAACGTGCCCTCCACCTCCCCCACCGTTTCCCGACAGCGGCTCTTCATGAAGCCACCGGCATCATGCCCCTAAGAGACCGTTTCCGAGTGCTGGCCACTGCCTTCTACAAGAAGGCGGAAACCAGCACTAATCCGTTGATCAGCGTGCTTGGCCGGTACGAAATTCGTCCCGGCCGACACAGACGACCACTGGATCTGACAGTTCAGACATAAGACGCCCCAACAAATTACGACAACAATGACTATGCAACTGTGACGACAAACCCCACGTAATGTTATACCCCATCACTAATCCCCGCGGAGGAAATGTCGAAAGACAACAACCTCCAGCATACTCTGTTCTTTTTTTGTTTCAGGAAGAACGTGAATGGCTCGGGCGGCGGTCCAATAAGGACGTACCGAGAATCAGTTGTCCTCTTGGTCAGAAATTTTAGACACATTTTTCGGAGCGTAGAAACTGCCAATTAATGCAAAAAACCAATTTACCATAGACATAAAGGTGACACGAAAGTAACCGGCTGCGACAGTTTTGACAGTACATTCAACGGCCATTTATAAAAATATCTTTGGCGCCAACAATACCATTTACAACGACTCTAAAATTGCTGGCCAGTTTTCGTATCGCATATATGCATCGTACATTCTCATGCCGTAGGTAATAAAATGTATTTTTTACTAATAACTTCTACGCATCCACCCAAATTTCTTTCATCATCGTATCTCAAAATCGAAATGGTTAGATTAAAATACGGCCTGGACCAGAAAAAAAATATGTCGCCATTGCGACTGGACATGCACCGCGGTTCGTTTGTTTTGGTGATTACACTTCATCACTATTAATTATTAACAATAATTGAATGCTTCATGCTTTTCTTGTTCCAAGAACATTCTTGTTCAGGCTGCATTTCGACCTAACCACAATCTATACTGATATTGCCGCTTCAAAATCAAGCGATGCAGATACACCTAAACGTATGAAATGCATCATTAAATACATTTTTTTTGTAATGACAGGATTTCAGGATTCAAAGTACGCCCAGCAAAAATTGTAAGAATGAATTTCAAAATACAACTTCAGTTTGAACTGCAAGAGTACTAAAATACGCGGAATAATACATTGCTGTATCGCCATGTAGAGTTTATTCTTGTGGTTATGTTGAAATGCGGCCTGGAGCAGATTAAAAACGTCGCCAAAGGCACAAGGAATATAACTATTTCTGACTTGCGGTATCTAGAGAACTACTGCTAAACGATATAATTGTTTATCACTGTCAAATTGCGGCGAAATATAGTGAAAAACCAGCACTATCTACATTAAGCATAAAATTACTTACCATAAATATTACACTTCTGTTACTCTTATTGAAGAGTTAATATATTATGTAGTGGTTTGAATAACGATTTAATTTTAATTATGCTTATCAAAATACATGAAACCGGGAATATATGACCAAAGACGAATAAAATATAAACAATTCAGAGATCAGTATATTAGTCTGTGGTCAAACGCTTCAAGTGCATCATTTTTACAGTTAACGAAGTTTTAGTAATGATGATTACATCTGCTTCAGGTATTTCATTTATTTACTGTATTCAAGAAAACCGAAAAATAAATATTCGAAGTCAAAATATTAAACAGAATTCTAAGTAATGTGATTATATTTTTTTTTAGTTTTTTTGTGCAAGGAGTGAACATCCCTATTACGGTGTGATCCGTATCTTTTAATTTTGTGTCCAGAAATGTATTTAATTATTTCCTCCATCCGTCGGTACATATAAGTCATTAGCTATTTCCGCAGATTTTGATGCGGACCATTAGCTCTAAAAATTTGAAAAACCCGTCCAAAATGCTGCGGTAGTTTTTGCGGGGCTCCCGTTCAAATAGACACACGCAGGTTGCTTACAGATTTATAACAGTATAGAAGTAGTAAGTATAGATAATGTAGTTTTTACCTAATTGAAAGAAGCGGTACCACACTTAATTTTGGTGCGTTACTTATACCGTTCCTACAACTGGCTGTTTCAGAGACTGCAAAGCGATTTTTACCAAGTAAGTTGTAATTGTTAATTAGAGAGACGCTCCTCTTCCAGACTATCTATAAGGAGTAATACAAAACCATTAACAATGGACGGGAACTGCTAAAATAGTTCAATCATGCCAGACAAGATGGTTGTCAATAGAGTCCTCAGTATCAAGAAAATACACGCAATGGTAGAGCTAAAAACGCATTTTCCATAGCTAAGGTGCATGACAGATGTGACGCAGCAGAGTTGTTACATTATATTTATGCAAACAGGATGAACTACGCATATATTTAATTTTTATATTCACTATTAAATGAAATAAACAGAGTCAATAAAACGTGCCAGTCAAAAAATAGAGACATCAAGTTGTATGGAGAGTTGACCAACCTAATAGATATGCTTGTCAGCAAAGTTAAGTCACCTGCAAATAAAGTTAGTATTTTTTCTCAAAACATTCGTGATTTCTTGGATCGAAGATGTTATCTGGGATTGCGATTTGAAAAGCAAATACTTGAAATGAGAGAAAAGGGATTACCGCGGGAAGACGCAGAACTATGTGGGATCGCTGGATAAAATTTATAGTATGTCTCAATGAAGAAATAAAAAATAGATTGCCGGAAAGTTTGACACTGATGAATAAAATTTACCGTTTAGTGTAGAGCAAGCACTTAATCACAACAAAGAAAATCTAATTGACATAAATGGCTCCGTTCAATAAAAGTGCAGATTTCATAGCAACAGTCGATGATCAGCGGCGAATAATTCATTTACTGGAATTGAGAGAGACAAAAGATACAATAAAAAAATTGGTATGAAGTATTGCGTTTCAAAGGTGCTCAAGGAGAACATAGATTTGCGGAATTGCGACTTTTACGATTACTCTTTTAATACTGCCGCATTCCAATGCCGATATTGAAAGACTATTTGGCAGTAAATAAACAAGCAGAGGAATAGAACGAATTTGAATCTTGTAACTGCAATAGTAAGAGTACGCTGTAGTTTGAGGTTGGCAGGAAAATGCTGCAATGACTTTGAAATACCGATAAACGTTATAAAACAAATTGGTATAGAAGAATCGTATCAATGATGATGGTGCCGACAAAAATGATTTATCTGAAGACGATTTAATAAAAAATAGCAGTTTATTAAATAATTTGTTGATGATTCATAGAATTACTAATTGCACTGATAATTTATACAGAAATTTAATTTGTAATATGTAATAAAGTAACTGTTTTACCCATATACCCATTATTTTCTTTCGTAATAACCAAAAATTTGTTTAGTGGAAAATTTAGGGATTATGAGAGTAGCGCCGCTTTTTACTAGTCGTTCTCTGGTGGTTTTAAAGTTAACTCTAAACTGTAGGCGAGAGTTATCGACCATATTTGGGGTGACAGTCGTTTTGTGGAAGAGGTAATTACTTAGATACCAGCCATTTCATCATGATATTTTTTCTACTATCGATGTCACTGTACTGGTCAGAAGCGTAGACAGTGAAAAATGAAGCGAGCAGCTCTCAAAGCTAAGTGAAAATTGTAGTAATGTAAACGGTTCGAACGTCTCCTTTTATATCATGCTTACTTCTTTGGTATGCAGAACATTACTTATTAAAATAACAATGAAATCAGGGCCGGTTTAAGGCTAGTGCAAGAACCGCATTCGCGGGGGGCCCCACCACGATCCCCTTCAAAATTTGTCCTTACTTAACGAATAATTTTCATGCTAAAATAAATAATATACAAATTTAGAATTTAATAAGCTGCGTTCACAATAGACGTTTCCGAGGCGTAGAGTTCCAGGAGAAGTCCTTCATCAGATTCAGTTTTGAGAAAGTCGTATCTGATTTAATTACAATAGACCTATATATTTAAAGGCGTCTATTGCTCTGAACCTGTTTCAGCAATTTATGTAATTTCGTTAGAATGAACTCATTCATCTTTTCACGTTTCATATAGAAAATTATTGAATTAAAATGTGTATGCCTGCTCACGTGTCTCCAGCCCCAAAAACCTATACGTACTAGCAAAGAAAAGCATGCAAAGAAATGTCGTATACAGGGCCGGCGTAAGGGAGCGGTAAGAGGGGCAAAAGTACCCCGGGCCCAGGCATCCGAAGGGGGCCTTCGTCCAGGGGGCCTTCCGTCCACGAGTAGTACAGTTAAATAGAAATTAAACATTAAAAAACTTTCTTAAAAAAGGCATCATTTGATATTTTTTGCATTAAATATTTCTTACTTTATCCAAAAACCAATGTTTAAAGATAAAAAATTGTTGGGGGGGGGGCGGAGGTGTAGGGGGCCCTAAGAACTTGTGCCCCGGGCCCAAAAATCTTAGCTCCGACCTTGGTCGTATACAAAAAGTAGCTATAGAATTGAATACAAAACAATATCATTTGACACTATGGGTAGCAGGACTTAGGCAGAAATGAAAGTGACAGTAGTTGGTAGATCCATATGAGATGCATTGATAAAACACCAATGACTCGTCGAAGCTTTCCCGTTCAGCTAATACTCAATAAACAACTGGCCCGTTTGTACACAGTATATATATATATATGTGTGTACGTGTGTCTACGTATGTGTACATGAACTCAAGAAAATTATCAAAAGTGTAGCAAAAGTGCATCTAGAAAAGAAGTAGGGGGCCCCAAAATCAAACTTCACAGGGGCCCCCGAAATTCCTTAAGCCGACCCTGAATGAAATCGTCTTAATTTTTTAACCGACTTCAAAAAAGGAGGAGGTTCTCAATTCGTTTGTATTTATTTTTTTTTTTTTTTTTGTATGTATGACCAGCGATATCTTCACCAATTTTGAACCGATTTAAATTCAATTTTTTTAGTGGGTAGGGTATACCTCCAAAGTGGTCCCATATGAATTTCAATGAGAAACCACCCCTTCTACCCCCCCTCCGCCCCCTAATTTTTATACAAATCCACATTTTTTATTCGATCTCGATGAAACTGTGGACATATATAGCCAAAAATAAAGAGAAAAATACTGTCAACTTTTGGTTTAAAAAAACTGAACCCCTCTCCCCCTATCCACAACCTTAATTTTTGCCAATTTTCTTTTATTCAAAGCTACAGTCGACACCATTTAACTGATCTCCATTAAAGTTGGCAATTACATGTAATTTTTTTTCATGGAGAATCTACCAAAAAATAATTAAAAAAAACACCCCTCTCCCCTTTACACCCCTTAATTTTTATACAAACCCACATTTTTTATCCGATTTCGATGAAACTTTGGACATGTATAGTAAAAAATAAAGAGAAAAATACTGTCAACTTTTGGTTTAAAAAAACTGAAGCCCTCTCCCTTTATCCACCCCTAAATTTTTACCAATGTTCCTTATACAATGCTACAGTCGACACATTTCACTGGCCTCCATTAAAGTTGGCATATTCATGTAATTTTTCATGGAGAAGGTTTCTGACAAAAAATAAATAAAAAAAAATAAATAAACCACCCCATGTCTCCCTTTAATTTTATAGAAATCTACATTTCTTATCTGTTTTGTATTGAACTTTGCCCATGTATACTTTAAAACAAAGAGAAAAATTTTGTCAATATTTGGTTTGCCAATGCTCAACCCCTTTCCTCCTTCAACCCCATTAACTTTAGTCAATGTTCTTTATAAAAAGCTACAGTCGCAATCGTTTGACCGATTACCATGAAAGTTGGTGCTTATATGTATTTTTTTCACGAAGAAGGTGTCTGACCAAAATATCTAAAAACCACCCCCTCTCCCTATTAAACTGCTTAATTTTTATACACAACCTCAGTTTTTATCCGGTTTAGACAGAACTTAGCAAATTTTTACCATAAAACAAAGAGAAAAATGATGCCAAATCTTGGTTTGCAAAAATTAACCCCTCTCCCCTTTTCCACCCCCTTGATTTTTGTCAATTTCTTTTTAGAAAGCTACAGTCGACACCTTTTGACCGATCTTTATTAAAGTTGGCACATATATATGTAATTTTTTATGGATAAGATCTCTGACCAAAAAATTTAAAAAACTACCCTAGCTCCCCTTCCCTTAATATTTGTACAAAACCCACATTTTTATTCGATTCGGTGGAACTTCGCATGCGTATACTTTAAAACAAATAGAAAAAGAAAAATACTGTCCACATAACTTTCACAAAAATGCAAACCCTATCCCCCTTTCTACCCCATTAATTACTGTCAATGTTCTTTATACAAAGCTACCGTTTCTTTCTGATTTTGAAGGAAGTATGCACATGTATACTGCAAAACAAACAGAAATATACTGTCTACATTTGGTTTCGAGAGTCCAAACACCGCTCCTTCCTTTCCATCCTTTAATCTACAGTTTCTATCCAATTCTGAAGGAAATTTGCACACGTATACTTTAAAACATACAGAACAATTTTGTTTAAATTAGGTTGCTGAAGCCCAACCCCTCTTCCCTTCTACGCCCACCCCTCCTCATTTCCAATGTTCTTTATAGGTACCCACAGTTTTATCACATGTACTAAAAAAAAACAAAAAAAAACCCAGGAAAATAGTGTCTATATTCTGTTTACTACCCTACCACTCACTCCCTTACCCCATTTAGTTTTGTCAAATGTTCTTTACACAGAGCTACAGTTTTTATCTGGTTTCGATGGAAATTTGCACGTGTATACTTTAAAACAAAGAGAAAAATACTGACCACACTAGCTTTACAAAAACCAAACTACTCTTCGTCTCCACACCCCTTAATTGTTTTTTTTTTTTATATATACCCACAGTTTTATCTGATATAAATAGAAATTTACACACGTATACTTTAAACCAATCAGAAAAGGCAGTCTACATCATCATCATCTAGGACAGCTTCCAGCCACTGGCCAGGTCTGCTGGGAACAAAAGCCTCGCCAGCGCTTCCTGTCTAACCACCATCTCTCTTCTTCCACTGACGCCCAATTTCCTCCTCTTTCCTCCACACATTTCTTAACACCTTTCATCCATCTGTCCCTCGGTCTTCCTCTAGGTCTCTTCCCTTTCAGCTCCATGTCCAGCATCTTCCTTGGTAGCCTCTCCTCTCCATTCTCTTTACATGCCCGTACCACTGTAGCCTAGATTTTTCAATTCTTTGTTGTAGCGGTTCTTCCTTTATCATCTCCCTGATTCGCTCATTCCTTATTCTGTCTCTTCTTGTTACTCCCACTCTACTCCTCTGAAATTTCATTTCCACCGATTGTACCCTCCCTTTGTCTCTCTCCTTCATCACCCATGTTTCTGCTCCATATGTTAAAATTGGTACAAAATATGTTTTATATATTGCCTCCTTACTCTTTTGTGGGACATCCCTACTCCATACCAGGCTCCTAATACTTTTAAAAAATCCATCTGCACATCTTCCTCTTTCGTTTATTTCCATCCTGTTTCCTCCATTTTCTTCAATACAGCTTCCCAAATATTTAAAACATTCCACTCTATTTAGTTGCTCCCCTCTAAGTGATATGCCTATGTCCGTCCTGTTCTTCTTTCTTGTTGTTATCACCACTTCACTTTTTCTCGCAGAGAACTTCATACCATAATCAGCAACTACTCTCTCCCACACATCCAGCTGATCCTGCACCTCTCTTTCATCCTCTCCCCAAACTAATAGGTCGTCTGCAAATACCATTGCTTTCATTTTTCCTTCCCCAATGCTCTGCACCACCTTCTTCAATATTTCATCCATAGCTACAATAAATAAGAGGGGTGATAGGGCACTTCCTTGTTTTAGTCCATTTTTCAAATGGAACCATCCAGTCTTATCCGTTCCCACTTTGACACAGCTCTTACTACCCTCATACATATCCTTCACTCTTTGCACTATCTCCATTTTTACTGACTTTTTTCTCAGTCCTTCCCACACTTTGTTTCGGCTGAGGCTGTCATATGCCTTTTCAATGTCCAGAAAGGCCATCACAAGATCTTTCCCATACTCGTAGTGCCGTTCTTGTAGCTGTCTTATTGCAAATATAAGATCGATAGTTGACCTTCCTGGTCTAAATCCATACTGTTCTTCCCTTAGCTGCCTTTCAACCGCTCTTCTTATTCGGCTTTCCAAAACTTTCTCATATATCTTGGCACAGTGGCACATATGGTATACAAAAGCTCAATCCCTCTTCCCCTTTACCCTCACCCCTTTTAATTTCCAATGTTCTTTACAAAAATCCGCAGTTTTAAATCCCGTCAAAATCAGTTAAGCTATTTTTAAGTCATGGCATAATATTTATAAAATAAATGTGTCGTAATGTCCCAACATGTACTTCAGATTTCAACTTTGATCCCAAGCTTTCACCAATTAAAAATCTATATTTTTTGTGTGATGCCGGATCAAACAGATATATTCCAGAGGGATTTCTGTATGTGGTATGTATTAATGCCCAGATGTTACATGTTTCGGTTATCGAGCAGCAGCTTTAACAGATGTTATGATAAGATTGAAACATAGCCTGACATTCCTTAAGACAACGCCCAATTCACCCCGTTCTGGAAGTGGTTGTGGTATATAAAGACAGAATTCTTCTTTGAAAGCAAGCGCTTTAATATCTGAGCTACCAGGAAGTTCGCAAAATGAGAACTGCTGCGGCATATTTAAAATACCAAACGAACTATAATACCACTAAAAATTTTAAAATAAAATAATTGTTTAAAAAAACATAAAAACCGCCTTAAAAATAAATACACACAATAAAAATTTTAAAATAACTTTATACCTTGCTTATGAGAAAGAAATGGACAATATTTTACATTACTGTCATTGAAGTTTTTACATTAATTAGTTATTTTTGGAGGCGGTGCCAGCGAAAGGAAGAAAAACAAAAAGATAAAAACAATAAGGAATAACAATAATACATAAAAAATCATGTTACTGCTTACCTACAATTAATGCTAGAAACATGTTTCAAGAAAACTGAAACATACAGATGATACGCCGATATTATACTCTGTAAATCGTTTACTTCATGATGCAACCTACCAACTGACACTGTAGCGCCAGAGATATGCCTGGATGACCAATAAGGCCAAGCCACAGATTAAAATACTGTTAATTTGTTTCCCTAAGCTGTCTCCCACAATAACACTATCTGCCTCACGACATGCTGTAAAATATTGGGAATTTTTGTTCGTACTCCCCGTTTCGCCTCTAACGCCAAAAGAAGTTCAGTAATTCGATCTTCGCAATGTGACAGCTGGCACCGACTCCAAAAATAACTAATTAATGTCAAAATTTCAATGAAAGTAATGTAAAATGTTATCGTAGGCTTCCGCGGCCAGAATCAACTGATTCTTGGCTATCCGGGTGGCGCCGCGGTTTTAAGAAATATGACGCGGCGCCACCCGGATAGCCAAGAATCAATGTTGTCTATTTAGATTTACTTTTTCCTAAGCAAGGTATAAAGTTATTTTAAAATTTTAGTGATTTTTTTTGAAGGCGGTTTTTATGTTGTTTTTTTTAAACAATTATTTTTAATGTACGCAAGCTGCATGTAATGTTTAAGGATTACTAAATCTTATTCTACATGTAGGTCTTATTTTTTGTCTACACTATTACAAAACTGTAACGGCTCTGTCTCTGTTCTGCCATGATATAAAAACAGAGTTTGATCGGGTGCATAGGCCGGTTACACACTGGGCGGTTTCGTCCGCTTCGGAAATTTCTCCGTCGCCGCCTATAGAATTTGAGGTGTTTACACATTGAGCGGTCGAACTACCGCTGCCATTTCAGCGGTGAAACTTCCACTGCTAAGAAGAGCAGGAAAAAGGTGACGTGGTCGGGCGTCAGTACCTTGCTTTTGGTGACTTGAGTTTCATTTTGTGAAATTAGATGTTAATTATTTCGTAGTTAGGTTTTAAAATTTTTATTTTAACTGTTCCGTCGCCACAGAAATAGGAAAAGGAAAAACGAAAGGAGAACAGGAATATTTGAGGAACGATAACAGCAAATTTTTCAATTAATTTGGGATGTTTATATCGAGAGTTACTTGCGAAACTAAAGTATGTCATTCAAAGGAGAAATACACAGTTGATGAATTGTATTCAAAGTGTGGAAAATGCTGGTAATCACCTTGAAGTAACCAGATTTCTCATGGACCTACTAAAGATAAACATTTAATTTTATAAAATTCCAATCCCCTATATTTATTTTATGTTAATTAGGGTGAAAACTCCTTTAGGTGAATATGAATAGGTGTACAAGAAAAGTTTGAAAAGTATACTATGCCATATATTCACTAAGTCTTTCATTTATTTGTAACTAATACATATACTTCACTGTGTAATCGACTCATTCATTGTTGAGTTTACTCTACATTGCTTTTATTCTTACAAGCACAAACGACTAGTTAAACATTTTTGCTTGAGTTGTAATATGTTGAGTGTTTTAAAAATTATTACTTTACAAAGAAAAATCGAAAGTAAATGGCGAAGATGATGCCGAATTAACTAAACTGCTTGTCTCACTGTATTCGTCAATGCTGTGTTAAAAAAGAAAAGAAAAAAAAAAAGATCTCCCAATGTCGAGCGATATAATTTCGAATGTTGAAAGTGTTCCTTGATAAATGTCTAAGATATAAGGAAACAGATATATACTATTAATCATCAAAATCTTTCTATAAAATGTGATTCAATATTTTTCAAGTTCTAGTTGAAGTGTAAAAATTTATGTAAATACGTGATCAATACGTTTACTATCCAAGGCATTTTTCCTAATTTTCCATTTCGTCAAAATCATTCCACTTTCAAGGCACACTTCCTTTCCAAGCGTCCCGATCTTTCAAAGAAACCACTATTTTACCTCTTAAAACTGGTCTAGCTTCCACTAACGAAATGAGAAGATCATTATCTATCACCACTTAACTCAATTACGATTTTTAAATTAAAAAAATGATAACTTTACACAGACTGAAAACGCACAAGCGCACAGTGTGTTATTTTCCAAATCTAGAGGGACAAAAGTCAATTTTGACACTAGTCTACACAGGCAAAATAGTTATTTATATTTAAAGTAGACAAACTATATTATTAGGAACAAAGGTTTATTTACGCGTATCTGCGCCTAACAATAGAAAAAATAATTTGAACAATGGGCTTCCTGTGACCCACGGATCAAGTGCTCCATTCGGCCGCGCCATTCGACTGAGTTTGGTCGATGATTACGCTGTGTTTCTGTGTGGTATTAGAAATTAGTGTGTTGCTATTGCTTTTGTGAGTTTCAAGATAAGTTTAAGCATGATTTTTCCGTAATACGTTTTAAAACTGAATCATGAGCATCATTAAACAGAGCGAGATTATTTCTGATAAAGAAAAACCACTGAGCCAGTTTCATTTTGAGTTTTAGTTTATTATACCACATTATACCAATCTATTTCTATATTTATTTGAAAGAACTACTTATTAACTACAAGAATTACCTTCATTTGTTTGCGCATGTTTGCGACACCCATACAACTTTCCTTCATTTCAGAATGACTGCACAAATATAGCGTACAGAATTTTTCAACGTATGGTTTGCTACGCAAAAACAATCAAGGATAGATGCTTTGTTACAGTTTGTATTGCAGTAAATAGGTGACACATTATTTTCAGATGACATTATAATTAGTTTAAAGCTACTATCATAATTGATTCCCTAAAAATTGAGGAAAGATGGTCTAAAACGGGGAAGACACACAGACCGCTTCCTAAACACATATTCTAAGTGGTTAGAAATATTAGTACCTCGTCTAGGTGAATGAAGACAAAGCTCTTTCACGATTGCTGCAGAATTTCGTTTTCCTGACTTGTGAAGCTGCACTTCGGTTGCCATTCGAATTTCTCTTGGCTTGCCGTTTCAGAGATATGCTTGATTCGTCGTGTTTTTGCTTTAATACTTGAACTCTCAAAGTATTTTTTTTTGTGGTCTGCCATATATGCCCGAACTCGTTCCAGGAAGTGCAGTTTTGGTGACACTTCAGGTTCATTCTAAACACTAAGAATGGTGTTTCGGAAGCTGGTCTCTATGTCTTCCCGTTTTAGACCATCTTTGCTCAATTTTTAGAGAATCAATTCTGATGGTAGCTTTTAAACTCATTATATGATCATTTGAAAACGATGTGTCACTTAGTTACTGCAATACAAACTGTAACAAAGCATCTATCCTTGATTGTTTTGCGTTAGCAAACCATACGTTGAAAAATTCTGTACGCTAAATTTGTGCAGTCATTCTGAAAATGAAGAAAAGTTGTATGGGTGTCGCAAACATGCGCAAACAAATGAAGGTAATTCTTGTAGTTAATAAGTAGCTCTTTCAAATAAATATAGAAATAGATTGGTATAATGTGGTATAATAAACTAAAACTCAAAATGAAACTGGCTCAGTAGTTTTTCTTTATCAGAAATAATCTCGCTCTGTTTTAATGATGCTCATGATTCAGTTTTAAAACGTATTACGGAAAAATCATGCTTAAACTTATCTTGAAACTCACCAAAAGCAATAGCAACACACAATTCCTAATACCACACAGAAACACAGCGTAATCATCGACCAAACTCAGTCGAATGGCGCGGCCGAATGGAGCACTTGATCGGTGGGTCACAGGAAGCCCATTGTTCAAATTATTTTTCTATTGTTAGGCGCAGATACGCGTAAAATAAACCTTTGTTCCTAATAATATAGTTTGTCTACTTTAAATATAAATAACTATTTTGCCTGTGTAGACTAGTGTCAAAATTGACTTTTGTCCCTAGATTTGGAAAATAACACACTGTGAAGCGGTTAGAATCCGCCTAGTGTGCAAGCGCCCATCTGGCTACATGGGCCACTGTCTGGACTGGGGCGGTCAAACAACCATTGAATGTAGTGGCAGCGCGCGGTCGTATACCTGCCGTCGACGGCAGCGCTGCCGCGGGTTTTCCCTTCCGCCCAGTGTGTAAGCTCCCATTTGATCCCTTGCGCCACTACCTGAAGGGCGGCGACGGAGAAATTTCCGGAGCGGACGAAACCGCCCAGTGTGTAACAGGCCTTACAGTTTAAAAGCTTAGAGTCTGACTAAAAATCTGTGGCATGTCACATGACACTACGTCACCTGGGATCAGTACAGAAAATCAAATTCTGGTCTGAGCAGGTTTTGTTCCCTATAACCTGGCATAATTTAAAAACTAAAACAGATTTTGACAGTGTTTCAATGTCAGGAAGCTTAGGGTGTAGCCCAGAATTTGAAGTCATGCTAAACAAACGCAGTAATATCTGAAGAAAACAGGAACAAATAATGTGTCGCTATTGTAACGTCATCTATAGATTCTTTCTATAAATATCCGGTAGTCAGCCACAGACCTAGTGTAGCGAAACCACCAAATTACTTAGGTTGATAACGAATTTATAGCTTCTCAACGAAGAATTACCATGATGCGAATTTTTGTGAGAAAATTTATAGTTGTACACATTTTTTTGTTAGGACAGCAGCAAATGTTGCAGTGAGGAAACTACGAGTAAAAACATAATTATAGTTAAAAACTTTAGTTAAATTTCTTTAGGATAACTGTGTCTTTGAGGACCATAAAGTGTATTGTGTTGATCTTAACGTAGTAGTTGCTTCCGACATCAGTTAATGACGTTAATGTCTATCGTACAACAAAGATAATACTTCATTTTAGTGGTTTAAATAAAGCTGATTTATATCAAGATTCAGTTTTGCTAAACACGCAATTACTGTTTTACTTAATTTAATTGCACATGTTCTGTAATCCACGCGGATGAAAATCTGTAAGCGGCCTATATGTAAAAGTCCCTTTATCCAGACGAAAAAACTACTGAATCAATTTGGATGGGTTTTTCACACTTTTAAAGTTTATAGTATAGTCTTAAATCAGCGGAATCTCTTGGCTCTACGTGATATGGGAGCGGAGCAAAGAATTGATAATTTGTTCGTACCGAGAACAGGCGCAACATATCACACTACATCTCATATGAACATTCCTTGACCAGACACCTATCAAAGATGACGCTCAACATAAATCTTCACCCTATGTATTATGTACATGACAACTTTGGTTAGTTAGTTAGTTATTTCTTCAGTTTTCTGAAATATAGTACGTCACAGTAATCTTCCAAGAAAAATGTTAGTCAAACCACTACATTATAGATTAACTCTCCAATAAGCGTAACGAAATTGTAGAATTTAGTTCAGGGTAAATCTCAGAAAGATACTACATTACAAACGTTTATGATTTGCTAGACAAATGATACAAAAAACAAAAACATATGCATTACTACATACACCAAATACATCGCGAGCGAAGGAGCCGGAAAATGCTAGTTAGAAACAAAAGGTTTATATCGCCATCAGTCTCCAGACGTCCGCTCTGCCGCAGCAAACGATGGGACGCTTTGGCCAGTTTTACTGCACCGAGGAATTTGGTCTGTGGTTCCCATGGGAAAACAGGCAGAGTTGGTTTCGGGAACCGTACTTGAAGTTTAGCTACAAAGAAAACTCCTGTCCGATTTCAGAAACCGTACTCTACACCTTCAAGTAAGTACACTGCCCGCTTTTCATTAGTAATAGCGAAACATAAATTAAAGATGGACCAACAGTATTTTCTACCCACAAAATGCCAAGAAAAATGTCTCAAATGATGGCTATATATAATTTATCAACACTTACCAAAGATGACGGCGGCTGGGAACGACGCACTCAAAAAAAAGACGAACACAAGTAACGGAATATTTCTGTGCATGTGGAAAAGACACTCGGCAGCAGTGTCACACGTGATCACCTGGTTGCCCGCTTGTTGAATGGGGAACACAGAGAGCATGGCCAAGCCATCAGGGGTGGTGGTGGAGGGGGGCATGTCAGTGCTGAATCGATAATTCTGGAGATATACTTTTGCTGGAAGTGGCGGAACACCAAAATAGCTAACGTGAGAGGATATAAATATAATTTAAAAAATCTTTAAGAAAGGATATTGAATATAAGATCAATAAAATATAGGCAAGTGTTGGGTTTATTGGAAGGGTCTTATTGGAGACTGAAGACAGGAGAATGTCTGGTGTCAATTATGTACTGATAAGCTGTTCCCCGTCTGCTGATTTCAGAATATGTTGTGGTATCAGGGAAAACAGTGAAACAGTTGTTGAAATTGTTCAGTTTGTGGGCACCGGCATGTTTTTTCCACCTGACGACGAGAAAAGTTGCTCGTATCTTTACTTTTGCTGTAAAGAACGTTGCTTAAGGTAACCCACCTTTTTTCCTTGGCTTTCTCTTTATCACAAACTCAAATTCAGCGAAACTCATGTCTTGGATTTTATGTCGGTCCAATTCACGAGAATTCGAATTTAATAAGGAACACGTGAAATGCACTTATTTCACCGCCAGCATCAAAAAAGCTCTTTATTTAACTGTGCTTCATGTTCATGTTGAATGATTTTTTAATGGGATTGTTTAAAGTATAAAATATGTGATTGTTGTAGGCCATTTCATCCACAGTTGCTTGTTAACTAATAATTATTATTTAATAATACGCCATTATTTATTGCAATATCCAACAACAGTTGTACTGGCGTACTATTAAAAAATAATTATTAGTTTAAAGTATACAATGTTTACTTAGCTGAAAAATTCATACATCTGGTACTTTTGAAAGGATTATGATAGTACTTTGAATGACGTTATAATAAATTCGCAATAATCTTTTATTTCTTTACATTAACAGTTAAGTGGAACCTTGCAGTAATAGAAATATTTCCATCAAATTAAATCGTGTGAGACACGCCTCAAACATTATTAGAATAATTTAAGAGCAACAGTACAACGTTTTTATGAAATACTCTACTTCCTTTGTAGTTGCTCTTTCCTTTAAGTATTAATTTAGAGTAGCGCTACTTCGCATATTGCTTACCGCGGATTTTATATCTCACACCAGCTCACGAGATAAATGTGATACATATGTATGTATGTGAATAACTCAAACTTTATTTCAATACTGGTGTTTCATTCTTAAAAAAAATTAAAATAAACAATAATGATCAGAGATGAAAGACGATTGTGGGCACGGAACAGGAAATAAATGTGAAAAAACTTTTGTAAGAAGGTCGGTGGTCACCTGGAGTGATTTCGGACAACTATGGAAAACCATCATCTGGATGGTCGGATTGATGATCGATCGTGTACTACTTGAGAAGTTATCTACACGTTTACACTGCAAATACTATTAATATGTGTCCTATCGTAGCTAAAGGGTAGATGTGGAAAAGCTGTAATGAAACAGACGTCAGTCCCAATCATTTACCAACAGTTTGAGACAAAAACCATTTAGACTTCTATTCTCTAGTTGGGATAGCACTACTATCATCAGACTGAAAGGGAAAAATCAAAGCCAAAAGCAGATGAAAGACACAAGACATCCACCACAGCCGAGATGTTGAAGTCATTCAAAAGCTTCTTGTATATATTAGCACCACATCAAATCAAAGAACAGGCCAGGAAAATAAACCTGTGAGAGAATCAGTACCTGACGGTCCAGGCTCTACAGACGAATTAGGAAGTGGTCACCAAAAACTACAAGAATTTTGGAAAACTTAGTACCGACTGTGAACTGAAATAATCAAGACCACTGCTTGTTGGAAACATGGAACACGCAAGCTTAGAGGCGGTGGAATTCATCTGTTAATGCGCGCAAGAAGTTTTGAAATCAATGAATGGCAACACAGTAACTGGTACAAAGAAATAATAAAAAAATCGATTTTCGACGTCCAGGTCATTAGAGTCGGGAGAAAATTGCCGTCAAGTACGGAAACTAATTCGGTCACGGTATTTTGAAAGAATCATAGCGGCATTCAAGTGGAGTGATCTTTTTTTTTTTTTTTTTTTTGTCGTCAGTCTTTCGACTGGTTTGATGCAATCCTCCATCCTTTCCTATCCTGTGCTAACCTCTTCATTTCTACATACCCCTTACAGCCCACATCATCAATTATCTGTTTTATATATTCTAATCTCTGTCTTCCTCTACAGTTCTTACCTTCGACTGTTCCCTCCATTAACAAGTTAACCAATCCGGTATGTCTCAAAATATGACCTACCAGCCTGTCTCTTCTTTCTGTAAGCTTCTTCCATAAACTTCTTTTCTCACCCATCATTTCCAAAACTCGTTCATTTCTTACTTTGTCTGTCCACTTGATTTTCAGCATTCTTCTGTAACACCACATTTCAAATGCTTCAATTTTCTTTCTTTCCGGTATTCCTAAAGTCCACGTTTCGCTACCATAAAGAGCTGTGCTCCACACAAAGAGTTTCAAAAAGTTCTTTCTAATTCCTAGATCAATATTTGAAACTAAAAGGTTTCTCTTTTTCATGAAAGCTCTTTTTGCTAGTGCTATTCTGCTTTTGACATCATTCTTGCTTCGGCCATCGGTTGTAATTTTACTTCCCAAGTAACAGAATTCGCTTACTTCTCCTATTGCATCCGATCCTATTTTTATATTTAATCTAGTATTGGTATCATTTCTGCTACATTTCATCACTTTTGTCTTGCTTTGATTTATATTCAGTCCAAAATCTTCCTTCAGTATTTCGTTCATGCTATTCAATAACTTCTCAATATCCTCAGCCCTCTCTGCTAACAAGACAATGTCATCAGCAAAACGTAGCATACTGATTTTTTCTCCCAGAAAACTTATGCCACATGGAAATTTTTCTTTGACTTTCTTCATTGCTGCCTCTACATACAAGTTGAATATTAACGGGGATAGACTACAACCTTGTCTCACACCCTTTTTAACTGATGCATGTCTCTCGTGATTCTCTACTTTTATTACCGCCACTTGATTCTTATATAGTTTATAGAGTATTCTTCTATCTCGATACTTTAGACCTGACTTCTTTAAAATTTTGAACATCTTGTCCCACCTAACATTATCAAACGCTTTTTCTAAATCAACAAATGCCATAAAAGTATCTTTGTTTTTCTTGAGCCGCCCTTCAAGTATTAATCTTAAAGACAGAATTGCTTCCCTTGTACCGCGATTTTTCCTAAACCCAAACTGATCTTCACCTACTATCTCTTCTACTACCCTTTCCATCCTTCTGTATATTATTCTGGTCAGTAATTTTGAAGCATGTGATGTTAGACTAATGGTGCGATAATTCTCACATTTGTCGGCTTGTGCTTTCTTTGGAAGTGTGAACATGATATTTTTATTAAAATCAGTTGGAATTTCTCCTGTTTCATAACTTTTGGATATCAGCTTGAATAATCTTTCGATTCCTTCCTCTCCTAGGGATTTAAGAAGTTCTGCAGGGATTTCATCAATTCCAACTGCCTTATTTGCTTTTAAGTCATTCAGAGCTTTATTAAATTCTGTCCTCAAAACAGGATCCCCTAAGTCATCAATGTCAACATCCCATACAAAACAGAAATCTGGATTGCAAAACTGGGAATCAAACCTGCGTCCTCTGAATAACATAAATATTAATGCATACGTCTAATAGCGTTATGAACTTAAATTAATTTCCTCCCTTTTTTTCAGACGCTAATCGTACGACATTAAAATGACTCTGAAAGTAACTTTATTTCCCTACTTTGACCCTTTTATCTCTAATTCCGAAGTATTTGAGAGCAATCAGAAATTAATATGGACGATTAAAAATTGAACGATAAGTTCAGGCCTAATATCAAAGTTTCCTAGTTTAATTACTGAATTTAATTATAAATTCCAATGGTCAGATGTTAAAAACAGTGAAGTCTGAATTCACTTGTAGTAACTGACCAAGGCTGGAATACTTCAAACAGTTGATAAGCAAATATCATCAACTGCAAAGACTTTCTGCAGGCAGCAAAGTGCACAGTATGACAACTTAAAGGTTAACACAGAAGACGATTATTATCAACATGTGAACCTCAAACTGTTTATGGTAATGAAACAATAGACGAAGTAAGGACGTTTTTAAGTCGTAATTCGTGACTGTGACGCCATGATGTCGCCTGTTGCAGAGTTAGCTGGTTCGAACACTACTGGTGGAAGAAATTTTATTACCAGTTTAACTTATCCCTACTTGAGGTGTGGATCCAACAAGTGCGTAGCGTTTGTAGTGTTTGCAAACTTTTGTGTGTTTGCTTTGGTTTGTCTCCACCAACCAAATATTCACAAACAGCAGTATGTCTACGATAATTTTGTCATTGTTGCCACTAGTAGGGTCTACTTGTATGCGCCTATATGGCTTCGAGAGGAGATAACCTATTGCTAGTACTGCATGTCGTGTAGTCATGTCTGTTTTAAGTTAAAAAAGAAAAATATTTTTATATAAAAAAAGAGGGCCATAGATTTTACATGTCGCATATATTAAAACCAAAACATTCAGTGCTGCCGCTAAACAACTTAAAAACAGATGATCTGGGTAGTTTTTTTTTTTTTTTAAATATATCGTTTGAGACCAGAATTTAAATTCTTAACAAATTATAGAAGCTGAATTTTCTTGGAAGTTAGATGGGCAATAACGCTTTGCTTTTTGCCTACGAGAGATTCCCACAAAACTAGAATGAGGCTAACAAAGAATTTACTCTGGTTTTTTTTTGTTTTTTTTTTTATCTGCTTAATGTCTCTCTAACAGCGAGGTCTTTAGAGACGGGAAAGGATGGGGGGCAAGGAATGGGAAGGAATTCGGCCATGGCCTTTTTTGAAGGAAGCATCCCGGCATTTGCCTGGAGTGATTTGGGAAACCATGGAAAACCTAAATCTGGATGCCCGGACGGGGATTCGAACCACCGTCCTCCCGAATGCGAGGCCAGAACGCTAACCGTTACACCACCACGCTCGATGAATTTACTTTGCCCTTAATCACATCAATAATTGTTTTCACACCAGTTTTGTCGCAATTTCACCACAGACGTCCTGCTTTTTAATTTTACTGTGGTAAATTTTATTACTTTTCATATCTCCGCCTTTAATTTGTACGACTAAGTTAACAGCAAACACTTCTCATAATCCCTCTTTTTTAGAATCTAAAATGAACTTGAAAGTAAAAGTTTTCAAACCACATTTCCCTGATGTTGTGTCCGTCTCCACTGAGTGCTTACAAACAATTCCTTTGATGTACTGACACCGGCCCAAACACCAGAATATGTTTGCTCATGTACGCTGTTCACGTCTCCACCAGAGAAATTATGTTTGCTAATATTCACAAACTTGCAAACTTTTTCCACCCTTGGTGGAACTGCATATCCCACAACTCAATGAACACACAGCACAGTCTCTTCTCATAAAAAAAAAATAGGTTTGCTCCCCCCCCCCCCAAATCCCACTGCTACTCAAACAGTAACACAAACACTTCCATACTAAACCATTCCAATTACGATAAAATTTCTCGAGTAGTTGTCATGGTAACAATCACTGACACTAGTTATGGTAATTTCATAAACAGCAATGAACATGATGCTTGGACAGGTTCTTCACTGAAGAGTAGCCAAAATTCTTCAAAATGTTCGTTACAGTTGACCATCTGTGGTGAGCGAGCATTGACATGTTCCATTTGCACTGGGATATCTTCTCTCTCAATTGTCCTGGAGAAACCTTTCACCATGTTTGTCATTTATATCTCGGTTTACAGGGAATATATCGAGATGGAGTAGAGAAAATGAATCTTCAAACACATATTGCACCTTAACTGATACTCTTTTAAATTTTGAACATACTTTTCTGGTCTTTTTTTACGTAAAAATCCCATAGCGTCCTTTTATAAAGCCTCCCAAGCAGCTATCTCCTTAAAGTTGATTGCCTTTTGAAGTTATAATCGTTTAATGATTTCGATAACAGCAAAAGGTTTTTTTCTATGGTTGTTTAATTCCTTGGACACTCCTGTTAAGCGGTCAGTTATTTTTTTAAATAATAATAATAAATAGTGAACCCAGTCTTATCTGTTATTGATGTGTTTCCTAAAACTTTTTTGTTTCTTTTATATTTACTGTTATGTAAGTTTTACTTCTAACGCGTGGTCTTAAACACAATATCTGTTACTATTCAATTCAACGTGTGCGATTAATCGATTATTTTCATAATTTCATCAGAGGCGGTTAGAGGTTATTTTCGATATTATGTGTTGGCAGCATTGTTTTCAGTAGCTTCAACATTAGTTTACTGGCCATACACTCAATATTTGGCAGTTATACTCTTTGTTAAATTGGTAACTCAGTCTTTTCAGTTAAATACAGATCTTTACATGTTGTTGCACGATGGTGTTAACATCATTAGGGACCCAGTTAAATACAAACATGAATGGACTGAATTTTGCATGTGATGTAAAGCTGAACGAAGCAAAAAAATATATGGAATAAGTACAGTGTTTGGTCCCTGTAAGGATGTTGCAAGCAATCAGATGAAGTTAGAAAATGTACAAAACCACAGCTGTCGAAAATCAAAATGCAAATAATTCCTATGACAACTGATGCCCAAGATCGGAATACAACTTTGAACTCGCTGAGTAATTCCGTTGTGGCTAGCACAGTGGGAATGGAGGGGCACCTTGAGGGTGGGAAAAAACCCAAGGCAACTTCTGAGAAAACGTCCCATTTGACTGGCAAATTCTATAGCCCACGCCCCGAGTCAGGTGTTAACAGAAGAGAGCGATTTTCGTTCTAGTCCTGCAACGACTGTTGGCTATCTTACGTGAAACGCGATTATTTTAAAATATTTGGACTTTGATACCAATTCTCGACGGAGCTAAAACCCAAAGAGATTGATAAAAATATCAAATGTTCTTCAGTTCTAAACAAAAAAATATATTCACCAAATACGAGACCTTTAGTGCAAATCTGGACTAAAACTTACTACAACGCAGATACATAATGTCGGCCACTGCAATGGTAAACACACCAGTGTCGCTTTCTGAATCAACGCACATACGCAGAAGAAACAATAACGCAATGCCTATTCCATATTTTGCAAACACTGGCAGCTAACATTTTAATATTTGCGCAAATGTTAAAACTAAGATAAAGAACTTATTCTAAGGGTGTCAGGGATTGGAACAAATTACCAAGTGAAGTGATGAATAATTTACCAAACCCGTTTGAAGAATTTAAAATTTGTAAATCGGAGAAGTAAATGAGGGAGGAATTTAACACTCCAATTATAAAAGAAAATTTAAAATATATATATAAAGGGGTAATTAGATTAGTAGGCGAACTGCCACCGGAGCGTTAGCTCCATCGCAATTAAAATTAATAATAAATAAATTCTTCGCGTTACATGGTGTTTCATGTTGTTTAAAACAAAACAAAAACGAAAAATTGATTCTTTTCTTAAAGGCTTGGAACCACTCCTTCCAAACAGTACATTAATAAATAAATACAAATAAAATACTTTTTATGATAACACAAGCATTTTTTACACAATCGTGTCAATTGTGTAGAATAAAAGACAAACACATCGTTCACACAATAATCTCTGTTTACAAATGAACACTGCTTTCTTTACTGCTTGACACGATCACTTATAATTTAAGCTAAATTTCAGCAGGACAACGGAAAGTTAGTGATTTTATTATCATTATTTTTACTAGTTGGAGAAGAGCTTACGCTATGTCGACAGTTCCTTACGCCCCCTCCTGCTGCGTCGTATTATCCTTTGGCTTTTCCGATTCTGCGACGTTTCAACCAAGGTCTTGGAAATTTTTCTCGGTCTGCCAAGAGACTGATATATCAAGCTGCTAATGAAGCATTTTTGACATAAACCGTTCAGTTCATCAAAGAATATTGTTCTGCTAAGTTTTAGATATCCGAAACTTACAGCGAAAACACTAATTGTTGTCAATATACGAGGATCATCTTTTAAGTTTTTACAAACGATCACTACATGGCATTATTGAGATTTAACATTTATATTGATGCAAAATTTTACTATCGTTATTGTTAAAACAGTGGTAGATCAGAAATTTGCCGATTAGTTTGTTTACAGTGAGAGGTTTTTTTTTAAGTACTGTGTTAAATGGAAATTTTACGTGAACGTTTCCGCTGGATGATTTTTTACGATTTTAATGAAGGCCTAACTCAACAACAATGTCTCGAGTCACTTTGTTCAACTTTTCGAAGTCAAGCACAGACAGAAAAACTGCTTACAATTAGTTTTCAGAATTTCGTCGTGATATGAATTTCGTGAAGATTGACCAAAATCGGTTGTTGTTCCAGAAAACATCGATGCTGTGCGCAACACGATTGAAGAGGACCGATATGTGACTTACTGTGAGATCGAGGCATCCTTAGGCACAGGGAGCGTCCATAAACCACGTAGCTCCATTTTGGCCTCCTGTGGTGAAGTCAAAAAAAAAAAGTTGTAAGGTCATTGTCTTTTATTTTTTGCATGTAGGTTGGTGGTACAGTGAAGCATCTAGGTTGCAGCTACATTATTATTCATATTAAGAGTCCGGTCAATACGTAAATAACTTTTAATAGTTCACTTCCAGTTTCATAACTGTGTTTCTGTAAGGGATCGAAACATACTTTTAGAATTATTACGTTATAACGGTACGATAAACTATTTTTCATATATTAAAAAAAGGTCCGTATAAGTTGTTGGTACGCAGCATTATTTTTGACAATTTGGTCCTCGGGCTGAGAAAGGTTGAGTAACGCTGATCTAGCCGAATGCAAGGACGGTCCCCAGTCTGCGCTCCATAAGTCACAAATTTCACACACTAAAAATAAATATCACACAGAACACACAAAGTTACACGTCTCGGAGACAAATGGCAACGCAAGGCTTTCCTCCAATAGATTAGGTACGCTGAACCTAACAGGCCCATTTAGGCTTGGGGCAGGAATTAGAACCCTCCCCCTCCCTCTCTCATGATTCCACCTGCGGCCGAATCGGAAAAAAACGGAACATAGGTTAAAGTAAACAAACATAACTTTTATTTTCAATCGCATGTGTACATTGCAATGCTGCCCGCAATTCCCCTTCCTGTTCTAATCCTGAAAACAGCTCTACGCTATACTATATTATCTACATAACCACATATGGAAATGCAACCTACGTCGATCTAAACAACTACACAATTTTACGCATTGTTTCGTTGTGACCCTGAGACCTGCGTATTGTAATCATATCACGTAAGGGAGCTTGCATAAACCACGTAGCTCCATTTTGGCCTACTGTGAACCCCCCCCCCTCTCCCCCCACGTAGCCCTACGTGGTTTTTGCATCTACCCGCCCCCCCCCCCTTTCCACGTAGCACGTAGCTTTTTTCCCTTTTGATTCCAGAAGACATTTTGTACTGTTTTCTCTTGTCAGACGATTGTAAATTATATAAGGAGATAATTAAATGAGGGAAATAAATATTCACGTGCTGTTGTGTGTTCTGTTCCTCATTTCAACTGTGAAAAATGTTATGAAAGGAAAGCTACGTGGCCTGGCTCGGAGCCCCCCCCTCCCCCAACGTAGCCCAGCGTAGCCTTCCAGCCAACCTCTCTCCCCCCTCGACCGAGCCACGTGGTTTGTGCACGCTCCCTAAGGACCTTCAACAATTGCTCGGAAACTATGTTTCACTACGAATATCTGAGCAACAGTCTTCGGAGTCTGTAAGGGCCTTATTACACTAGGCGACTTGGCGGCGCCACCAGCCGGGCCACTGGTGGCTCTGCTCGTCGCTGGGCATAGAGTGTTATGGAGCTTATTACACTAGGGCAGCCAGTGGCGCCGCCAGAAACTGGCGGCCGGCTGGTTGCCGGGCCCGGCCACCAGGCCGGCAACCACTGGTGGCCGAGAGTCGTGGCGGGGCATTGTATCTTACGTAGCTTATTACACTAGGCCGCCACGCGGCGCCGCCAGACTCGCCACCACGCGTTCAGTCTACTGTTCAAATACTCCTTCCTACATTACAATTTTAAAATTGCAGAGATACTGAGTGACAGGTTTGGTGAGACAACTAGGGACAGTCAACATGTGATGGGAGGGAATGAATCAGAGGAGAGTATAAATGGCGAACCTACAAAATTTGAAATAAATTCTCAGGAAATTGCGAAGCAACTCAGAAAGCTAAGAGTGGTGTAGGTAATATTACTACAGATTTATTAAAGATTGTGGGATACGATATTGTACCTTACCTTAAAATTTTGTTTAAAATGAGTTTGGAGACTTGCTGCTTACCAGAGGATTGGAAAAGACCGATAGTAGTACCAGTTCATAAAGGAAGGGTTAAAAATATGGTGAAAATTCCTGGCCAATTAGTTTGTCATCAGTGATAGGCAGAATGATCGAGAGATTGATATGCATCTATATCAGAAATGTCTGTGAAGAAAGAAACTAGTTTTCAGATCGACAACATGGCTTTAAAAGGATATTCATTTGAATCTCAGATAGTGGGCTATATGCAAGATATTTCAAATGAATTGGAAATGGGAGGCTAAGTTGATAGTGTGGCACTAGATCTTTTTAAGGCATTTGACAGAGTGAGCGATAAAATGGTTTTAAATAAACTGAAATGTATTGAATTGGATGAAAAAGTTACTTGCTGGGCACAGGAATTCTTAAAAGTCAGAAAGCAAATGGTTAGAGTAGGAAATACATTATCAAGAGAAGTGGAAGTAAATATGGGAGTTGCTGTTCATTATTCTAATGAATAACTGTGTTACGGTCAGAGTCTAGGTATTTTGCAAATGGTACAATGTAATACAATAGGATAAAAACAGGTGAAGACTGAACAGTTGCAGGATGATCTGGATAGAATATCTAAATGGGTAGGTCAGCATGGAATGAAGATAAATGCCAAGAAGAGTCGGCTTATAAGATACAAAGATAAATAGATCTAAAGGTTAATTATGATTACAGAGTGGCATCAGATTTGCTTGATGAAGTGTAAATTCTTTGCATAACGTTTGATAAACTCAATTGGGCAGGTGGTAGAAAAAGGTTACAAAATCCTTCATTTGCTGAAGAGGGTGATGAGAGGATGTAACAGAGAAGTTAGGGACTTGGGTTACAAAACTTTGGTCAGATCATTTGTTGAATATGGTGGTGTAGTTTGGGACCACATTTTGGAGATCAAATACAGTAGTTGGAAGGTGTGCAAAGAAGAGCAGCTAGATTTGTTTGTGGAAATTATAGCATGGCCCAGTCAGTAAATGATATTATACAGAAGCTGGATTGGGACTCATTGAAGGAAAGGAGGAGGGTGAAGAGAGTGCTGTAAATGTGCAGGGCACATGTTGGTGATGGGACTTGGAGGGAAATTGGTAAAACAATTAAGAATAGTGCATGGAAGGAGAAAGGCGAACATGACCACAAGCTTTGGCTCGATTTCTTGCATAAGGGAGTGGAAAAATTTTTCTTTTGTTGTTAAGGGCGTCAGGAATTGGAACAAATTACCAAGTGTAGTGATGAATATATATATATAGCTAAGGATTTTAAAATTAAAATTTAAAAATCGGAAAGTAAATGGGGGAGGAATTTAACATTCCAGCTATAAAAGAAAATTTAAATATATACATAAAGGGGAAATTAGATGACTAGGGAAATTGCTACCGGACTGTTAGCTCCATCGCAATTAAATTAATTAAAAATAATTAAAATGAAAAAGGAAGGCGAATGGAGAGAAAGATGTATGTACATCATATTCTATTGCTAAGAGAATCTATACTCTTTTTGATAAACTATATTCAGACGACAACAAGTTTTTTAATTACTTAAGAACGTCTAAATAGTCTTTCATTTAATCATTGTACTTAGTAAAGGTTGATATTACCGGGAAAGATACGAAAATGAGAAATTCTTCTTGCTTTACCCCTTTGTCTTCTCTACACTTTCACTTCCACTCATTTCCACAGTGACATTCTGTAGTTCACTGGACATATTCAACTACACAATTCGCGTACAATGCGAGGATAACAGCAAAGAGACTGCTCGGTTGTGCGAGTGGCTGGCTGGCTGCGCCACCAGAATCCTGGTTGCGTCGCCAACAGAGACACCACTGCCGCGGCTGGTTGCGCCGCCAAGTCGCCTAGTGTAATAAGGCCCTAAGGGGTAACATCTTTGGCTCACGGAAGGCCGGTTTGTCATGAATGAAATCACACATCGAACAAGCCGTTATTCTTAGACCGTACAATCAACAGAACATACATGGATAAAAGAAACACGTACCGCTACGTAGCCACAACATAATAGCTCGCACATTACATCTGACTCCCAGATTCGAGTTTCCGACTTCTAAACGCAAATGTGCAAAAATTTTCGCTCGCTGGCCGCTGGCCTAGGCCCTAGGCCGGTTGTCAACTGAAACTGAATTTTGTCCGAACCATATTCGTCCAAGTAACACCCAATTTGCTGCAGACCTGATCGGCCGATTAAACCTCGTTCTCTGCAGTCGAATATTACTGCTCCAGCAGTGTCGCTTCGCCACGAAGTGAAGCGGCTGTTATTACAAAATGAATAGTGACTTAAACATTATGAAAATAGACTTTACTTTGCTCTCGTCTATGTCCTGTTTAGGATCTGTAGATCCTTAAGCTGATCCTATAGTGCGGCCAGCAATTTTCTAACTGAAAATCTGAAAAGATACAATTGAAACTTATTATTAAATGGTGTTGACAGCTTGTGTGCACACAAGCTGTCAATGGAGTCACTGGTGTAGGATTAGTAATGAACAAGAAAGTAGGGAAACGGGTGAGTTATTATGAACAGTTTAGTGACAGGATTATTTTGATGAGGTTAGAAACTAAGCCCGTCCCAACCACATTAGTACAAGTGTATTTGCCAGAGTCACAGGAAGATGATGAAGAAATAGAAAAAATATACGCTGAAATTGAAGAATTAATACAACGTCGCAGGAAGATAACGAAGAAATAGAAAAAATATACGCTGAAATTGAAGAATTAATACAATATGTGAAGGGGGAGGAAAATCTAATAATCATGGGTGATTGGAATGCAATAGTGGGAGAAGAAAAAGAGGGGAATACTGTAGGAAGTTTTGGTCTAGGAGAAAGAAATGAGCGAGGAAGTAGGTTGCTAGAATTTTGTGAAAAATATAAGCTAGTAGTGGCAAACACACTGTTTAAGAACCATGTGAGAAGAATATACACCTGGAAACCTCCTGCGGATACAGGCAGATATCTGCTAGATTATATCATGGTCAAACAGAGATTCAGGAATCAAGTTATAGACTGTAAAGCGTACCCAGGAGCAGACATTGACTCTGACCATAATTTGATAATAATGAAGTGCAGAATGAAATTTAAGAGAATAAGGAAGCAGAACAGACTGGAAGTGAATAAACTGAAACAATCTAACACGAGACAAAAATTTGCAGAAATGTTAGACTTAGGTCTAAGAAGTAACTCTGAAAGAAGCTCAACCGAGGACGAATTGAATGCATTAAAGACCGAAATAATGAAAGCTGGTAAAGAAACATTAGGCTTTAGGGAACAAGCTGCCCGAAAACCTTGGATCACAGAAGAAATTTTGGAGCTGATGGATCAGAGGAGAAGATATAAAAATGCTCATATGAAGCAGGAAGAGAGCAGTACAGGCAATTTAGAAATCAAATAAATAGAAAATGCAAAATAGCAAAAGAAAAATGGCTACAAAAAAAGTGTGAAGAAGTAGAAAAGGAAATGGTCGTAGGAAAAGTAGATGTTGCATATAGAAAGATCAAACAGAATTTTGGAGAAATGAAGAAAAGAGGTATGAACATTAAAACTGCCGATGGGAAACCTCTTTTAAGCTCATACGATAGAGCTAACCGATAGCAGGAATACATTGAGATACTGTATGTTGTGGACGACTTGAACAATAGTGTATTGGAAAAGGAAGGCGATGTCGAGATTGATGACTTAGGAGATCCTGTTTTGAGGACAGAATTTAATAAAGTTCTGAATGACTTGAAAGCAAATAAGGCAGTTGGAATTGATGAGATCCCTGCAGAACTTCTTAAATCTCTTGGAGACGAAGGAATTGAAAGATTATTCAAGCTGATATCAAAAAGTCATGAAACAGGAGAAATTCCAACTGATTTTAATAAAAATATCATCTTCACACTTCCAAAGAAAGCACAAGCCGACAAATGAGAAAATTATCGCACCATTAGTCTAACATCACATGCTTCAAAATTGCTGAACAGAATAGTATAGAGAAGGATGGAAAGGGTATTAGAAGAGAAAATTAGAAGGTTAACATCAGTTTGCGGTGTAGGAAAAATCGCGGTACGAGGGAAGCAATTCTGGCTTTAAGATTAATACTTGAAGGGCGGATCATGAAAAACAAAGATACTTTTATGTCATTTGTTGATTTAGAAAAAGCTTTTGATAATGTTAGGTGGGACAAGATGTTCAAAATTTTTAAAAAGTCAGGTCTAAAGTATCGAGATAGAAGAATACTCTATAAACTATACAAGAATCAAGTGGCTATAATAAAAGTAGAGAATCATGAGAGACATGCATCAGTTAAAAAGGGTGTGAGACACCCCTTAATATTCAACTTGTATGTAGAAGAAGCAATGAAGAAAGTCAAAGAAAAATTTCCATGTGGCATAAGTTTTCAGGGAGAAAAAATCAGTATGCTACGATTTGCTGATGACATTGTCTTGTTAGCATATAGGGCTGAGGATATTGATAAGTTATTGAATGGCATGAACAAAATACTGAAGGAACTGAATATAAATCAAAGCAAGACAAAACTGATGAAATGTAGCAGAAATGATACCAATCACAGTAGATTAAATATAAAAATAGGATCGGATGCAATAGGAGAAGTAACTGAATTCTGTTACTTGGGAAGGAAAATTACAACCGATGACCGAAGCAGGAATGATGTTAAAAGCAGAATAGCGCTAGCAAAAAGAGCCTTCATGAAAAAGAGAAATCTTTTAGTTTCAAATATTAATCTAGGAATTAGAAAGAACTTTTTAAAACTCTTTGTGTGGAGCACAGCACTATTGGTAGTGAAACATGGACTTTAGGAATACCGGAAATAAAGAAAATTGAAGCATTTGAAATGTGGTGCTACAGAAGAATGCTGAAAATTAAGTGGACAGACAAAGTAAAAAATGAAAGAGTTTTGGAAATGATGGGTGAGAAAAGAAGTTTGTTGAAGAAGCTTACAGAAAGAAGAGACAGGCTGGTAGGTCATATTTTGAGACAAATGTCAATAACCAATTACATATTACAGCAAAACTGTACGCTGAAGGTATCTCATTTACATTTTTATATGATTCATGTTCGACCAAAAGACTTGGTACCATAATCTTCTGACGATTTGTCATTTGTGTCCTTTAGTTTTAAAACGTCTAAAAATTGAAAGTTTTTGCTATGAACTTCCAGAAGCGTGAATTGAAAGGGCAATCTCCAGAATGTAATTCCGCACCTGAGATTTGCCCAGGGTATGAAAATACTGCTTTTTAATTCGAGTCCCTATTATCATAAGCGATCATTTTCAGTGATAATAAGTAACTACGATTGTCGTAAAAAAGACGATAATTTTCTTACCTTTTAAACATAAAAACTGAATCAGTATAAAGGCAGAAATATTATACTGATATGTTATACATCTGATTTAAAAAGGATCCCAGCCATTTGACATCGTGGAACTGACTACAGATGCTCATTTAGGTGTGGAAACACTACAGAGTCTATAGACCGTGTCGCTAGTCTGTCCCTAGACAAAGTCTATAGACCGTACCTCAGACCGTCTACAGACAATCACGAGAGTTTGTCTCCTAGTGTGGATGTAGCCTAACGAACGTTTGGTCGCAGGCTTCAAAGGACAGGGGTAGAGACGAGGCAAGGTCCACCAAACACCGGCGACCACGCAAACTGTGGCGCCATCTAACCAGGAACTGCACAGTCGAATGGCAGCAGATTCCACTCTCGCCGGCTACGGTAGCGTAGGGGCTAGATTGCTAACTCCGCGTGCCGAAGGTCGCCGGTTTGAGTCCGGACGCGGGCATGGGTGTTTGAGTGTTGTGTCTGTGAATGTCATTTCCGTCCTGTGGTGTGTCTAATTAGCTGGCGAAAAAAATCGTCAAGCTGGCTATATGGCCTAAGATGCCAAAAAAATCCCTCTATGATTCAATGTACAGTTTAAAGATCCAAACAAAGAGGTAGTCCGACTAACTGTGTAGGCTTTTATCTTTGAGAAAATTCATTTTAAAAATGCTTTTAACTTGAATAACTTCCATTTCAATAATTTAACTTGAATTAAAGCGTATTTTACACCTGTTTCGTATAGTAAATTTTTCTTTCTAAAAATGCTCAAAGACTTACATCAGTGTGGTTTTTCCATCGCCATGTGCGTCACTCTGATTTTGTTTTATGACTTCTTTGTTAATTTTTTTTAACTGCTTTACGTCTCCCAACAGCAAGGTCTCTAGAGACGGGTAAGGATTGGGGGGCATGGAATGGGAAGGAATTCGGCCATGACCTTTTTAAGGAAGCATCCCGGCATTTGCCTGGAGTGATTTGGGAAACCATGGAAAACCCAAATCTGAATGCCCGGACGGGGATTCGAACCACCGTCCTTCCAAATGCGAGGCCAGAACGCTATCCGTTACACCACCACGAACGGTTTCTTTGTTAAAAACCAGGTCTTCGAGTCATATGAAAGGATAGAGTTGATGAACGAGTGAAAATTAGCGCGCTCCCATACTTTCTCCTTGAGTTCTTTCTCGCGTATCAATTAAAAAATTGTAGTTTAAAAAACTAAAAACACGCTTTCGTAGTAATGTGAACTAAAAGGTTAAAAATAATCTTTAAATATAAAGATTTTGTTTAACAGTGATGGAACGTCCCACAATACAGGATAAATTAATTTTTTTGAATAAGCTTAAAGAATAAAGTCACTGATTACAAAATTAACTTTAATGTAAAAAAGCATGGGGTGCTATATAAGTTGTCTTATATTTTTTGTCGTTCGCTGTTTATAAAGGTAGAGTCATTGTCAAAAATTGTGTAGAGAGCACCCCACGCTTTTTTTACATTAAAGTTAATTTTGTAATCAGTGACTTTATTCTTTAAGCTTATTCAAAAAAATTAATTTATCCTGTATTGTGGGACGTTCCATCACTGTTAAACAAAATCTTTATATTTAAAGATTATTTTTAACCTTTTAGTTCACATTACTACGAAAGCGTGTTTTTAGTTTTTTAAACTACAATTTTATTTTTAACTTTTTAGTTCAGATAGTTTCAAAAGTATGTTTCCTGCTGTTGGCTTTTCTTCGCCAATCTCTCTTTATCTTTGTGTTGTAGTTTCATTTTTAATTATTACTTCCACGAGTTAAATACAATTAAATGGCAGCTCAGCCATAGGTCCAATAGCAGGGTAAATGTGGAAGACTAGTCTTCTATAATAGTACGAAGTAATGTTTCGAATACTCACTATTCAACATCACGTTAAGTAACTGCAGACAGAGAAACCTTTCTGGATAGGAGACAGTGGAAGACGATCGTCGTCAGCAACCAAGACTCGTAAATCACACCCGGGAAACTAGAGATGGTCAAAGTAACGAGAATAGCAGGACGTTGCTAAGAGACTGCTGTATTGTCGACGGTTCTTAAAACGTGTGCAAATTTTTTCTGTTTTTACTGTCAAAGTAATGATAATATCTAGATATAGCTATGAAATTATTCTATTGTAATCAGTTATCAATACATTAGCAAAATTTCAAACAATTCTGACATCTGGAATTGGGTTAAAATTAAACTGCAAAATTTCACGACATTCAAACATTTTTCTTTTGTTACTGTCAAAGTAATGAGAATAGCAGGATATAGCTATGAAATTCTTGTATTGTCACCGGTTCTGAATATGTGTGCCAAATTTCAACCTGCTCGGACATCTAGAAGTGGGTCAAAATGGAGTTGTAAAATTCCGTTACATTCATACATACATACATACATACATACATACATACATACAAGTCAAGCTAATATAAAGCGTGTAAAAATGCAGATGATTATTTAATTATAAGACCTGACTAATGTTAGTTCCTCCTGTATGCATTTCAGTAGCATTTGTTTGATTTGATTTCCCCTCGGACCCCTCTGGTCCTTCTACGTCATTGTCATGAATTTTGTTTTCATATAATTTATATTCTGTCCAGAAAGCTATTTCACTTCCTTTTAAGTCTTTCGAGATTTCTTCCATGTCCTCGGGATTTTATGTAAAGCGGATGATGTCATCTGCAAAAGTCAGAAGATTTTTTTTCTGAAATAGTGATTCCTTTTGTGCTACCAGGCCAGTATCCTGGATGAATATTTTAGCACTGATGTGAATTATTTTAATTATATCAGCTTTAAAATAATTTTAGGCAAGTTATTAATGTAAGCATAATGTATAATATTGATACGTCAAGGTTTCAAGTAGCGTTTTGCGGTAGGGAGAGTCAAAACCTGGCAATTTTGATTCGCTGTTAAAAGCGAGTAAATAAGAGGTACTGAGGAGAATAAGCGAATGTCACGCAGGGATATCTGGAGGTCGATAGTGGTAATTATATTACGAGATTATCGATTACAACCACGAAGCTACATCAGCAGAAGTATCGTTGGCACTAACTATTCGTGGAGATTCAAGGGGTTTGTGTTGAAGAGGTACACTGTTCGAGTTGCGGTCTAGCTATCCAGATTTAGGTTACTCAGAGGAACTGAGGACTATATTTAGTTTATTCCTTTCCTATAAGACTTCATTAGTACGAGGATATTCTTTTGTCAGATCTGATCTCAGCTTATATCTCAGAACCAGTTTCATTAGATGGCGTAACATGAATTCTGCTTTCTTTCGGAGGGAACCGAAAGATGGAGTCAAGAACATCGTCGGCATGTTGCGCATATCTGAAGCACACAAAATATAAAATACAAAAAGGTTTTCAATAGTACGTCGAAGAAGAAAGAATAACTGGTTATAGTTGAAAAAATAACAGGATGATTCAATAATTGTCAGAGGAGGTTGCGCTTGGTCATAGGAGAGAAAATACAAGCGAAACAATCCGTTGGGAAAACAAAGAACTAATACCTTGGAAACAGGCGCAAATGGTTCGAATGCTCATTAGGGCATATTTGGCATCCTGTTTTCATGAATAAAAATTTGTAGTAGGTCTCGTAAAAATTTGTTTACAGGTGTTTTGAGCAGACGTATATTTCCAGATTCATGAAATTATCTATTGAACGATACGATTTTTTATTGAAAAATTTATCTGCTGGTATCAAACCTAATAAAAATGCTCATTTAATTAGTTTGCAAAAACTATAAATGCGAGAAAGTTTATTATAAGTTTCATGTAAACTTCAGGAGGCTGCATAATACTGTAAATAAATTTCGAATTAATTTAAGACAAAAGGAATTAACTTTTTTAATAGTTTCCGCCAAAAGTTTGTATCAGTGGTTGAATAAGAAGAAAAATCCAATAATTTTGAGCATTGGAAGGTTGTCGGCATTGTCTTGGTACACATGAAGATTATCTAAAGAAAATTTTTTCTGCAGTTTTCCACTAAATTTACTATAAATCGTTCTGGCCTCGCATTCGGGAGGACGCGGGTTCGAATCCCCTTCCGGGCATCCAGATTTGGTTTTTCCATGGTTTCCCCAAACCACTCCACGCGAATGCCGGGATGCTTCCTTCAAAAAGTCCATGGCCGAATTCCTTCCCTTTCCTTATCCCTAGTCCCATCCCGTCTCTAATGACCTTAGCGGTCGACGAGGCGTAAAGCAATAAGTAAAAAAAAAAAAGTTACTTTGAGTTATTGGAAAAGTTCTAGAGCATAAAATTCTCTACAAATTTCGTTATAGGCAATATTTCATATACTTAACACTTCTTGAGATAGAGTGTGGAGAGTGTTTAGCCGTATGGACGATAGCGCTATAGTACCAATCTTAACTGCAGAATCCAATATACAGTAAGATTTATAAAGTTAATTATTTATTTAAAATGGTGTAGTTATGAATAAACGGTAATAATTTACTTAATTGTATTTACGCATATTATATTATTGATAAATCATACATTCGTTTAATAATATTAACTTAATTTACATTAAGAATAAGATATTTAAATAAAATAGTTTAAATGCATTTTAATTATATTTTTTCTCCAACAATATATCGTAATTCTACTATAATTCAAGTTTTAATGTAAAAAGAATTTTTTATTGTTATTAAATTTATCATGGCGGGCCCAGTTCCCACGGTTATCGTCGCTTTCGGGTATTAGGTCGGTCATCCACTACGGACCGTGCACAAACTACGTGGCTCGGTCCAGGGGGAGGGGGGTTAGCTAGAAGGCTACGCTGGGCTACGTGGGGGGAGGGGGGGGTTCCGAGCCAGGCCACGTAGCCTTTCTTTCATAACATTTTTCACAGTTAAAATGAGGAACAGAACACACAACAGCATGTGAATGTTTATTTCCCTCAGTTAATTATCTCCGTATGTAATTTACAATAGTCTTACAATAGAAGACAGTGCAAAATGTGTTCTGGAATCAAAAGGTAAAAAAGCTACGTGCTACGTGGGGGGGGAGGGGGGGATTGAGGCAAAAGCCACGTAGGGCTACGTGGAGGGGAGGGGGGTTCACAGGAGGCCAAAATGGAGCTACGTGGTTTATGCAAGCTCCCCTAGAACCGGATTCCGTCCGAACCGTATTCGTCCGAGTAACGCCCGATTTGACAGCCGGACTGATCGTCCGATTAACCTAATCCACTGTAGTCTAATAACGTCCGACACATATTGCCGGTCCGTTAGTTGGTGTTTATATAAAATGTTTAGTGACATTTCGTAAAAATAGACTTTACCTTGCCCTCGCGAAATATTACAAGAGTCAGGGTAGTATTTAGGATGTGGAGACACATGGGCTGAACCTGTGATGCGCGCCCGGCCCCGCAAATATTTTGAAATTCAACCTCGCATTTTATATTTATTTTCTAACCAAAATTCTAAAATAAACATTTGTAAATTATTATTTAACTGTAGAATATTTTACTATGTGTTATATAGAAGAATATAGGATTGCTGAGTAAAATAAAAACAACTGAAAATCATTAAGATATTCAATACAATTTAATAACATCGCTCTGAACAATTATAGAAGAAAAATAATGCGAGGTTGAGAGTTATGTCCATGTTGCCAATTTCAAAAAGTCAGTGTTTAAATCTTATATATATATAAAAATAGACGTGTTTTTTCCTATATTTCACTTTTCAGCCACCACTACCTTGCACAGATCACTGATGTTTGTTGGTGGAAGTAGCATGGAGTTTCCTGTCGTGCACAACGTTGGCCGAATGCCGATAGCTGTGGGGATGTTGGAGATATAATGATTAAAGTTGGTCAGTGCAGGGCGTTTTCATATTTCGACCAAAAATTCGTATCTCCGTATACTTCTCTTTCCTGCCACAACTACATAACATAGACCTTTGGTATTTGTGTGTGGTAGTAGAATCGTCTTTCCTGTCGTGCACTATGGTTGTTAGATGTCGGTAGCTATGGGGGTGTGGGAGATATGGGGGTTGAAAGTGATCGACCTGTGGCAATTTCATACTTCTGCCAAAGACAAAAGTGTCAAGGTGTATCACTTTTCAGCGAAAACTATATATCACAGATAACTGGCGTTTGTGTGTAGTAGTAGCACAGAGTCACCTTTCGATCACAACAGCGGCCGAATTTCAGAAACTGTGTTACTGTGGTAGATATGGTGGTTGTAAGTGGCAGACCAAGGATATTTTCGTATTTCGACTGTCTCCGCATATGTCACTTTCCTGCCACAACTACATAGCATAGAGCATTGGTGTTTGTGTTTGGTAGTAGAATCGTATCTCATGTAGTGCACTATGGTTGTTAGATGTCGGTAGCTATGGGGGTGTGGGAGATATGGGGGTTGAAAGTGATCGACCTGTGGCAATTTCATACTTCTGCCAAAGACAAAAGTGTCATGGTGTATCACTTTTCAGCGAAAACTATAGATCACAGGTAACTGGCGTTTTTGTGTAGTAGTAGCACAGAGTCACCTTTCGATCACAACAGCGGCCGAATTTCAGAAACTGTGTTACTGTGGTAGATATGGTGGTTGTAAGTGGCCAACCAAGGATATTTTCGAATTTCGACTGTCTCCGCATATGTCACTTTTCTGCCACAACTACATAGCATAGAACATTGGTGTTTGTGTTTGGTAGTAGAATCGTATCTCATGTAGTGCACTATGGTTGTTAGATGTCGGTAGCTATGGGGGTGTGGGAGATATGGGGGTTGAAAGTGATCGACCTGTGGCAATTTCATACTTCTGCCAAAGACAAAAGTGTCATGGTGTATCACTTTTCAGCGAAAACTATAGATCACAGATAACTGGCGTTTGTGTGTAGTAGTAGCACAGAGTCACCTTTCGATCACAACAGCGGCCGAATTTCAGAAACTGTGTTACTGTGGTAGATATGGTGGTTGTAAGTGGCCAACCAAGGATATTTTCGAATTTCGACTGTCTCCGCATATGTCACTTTTCTGCCACAACTACATAGCATAGAACATTGGTGTTTGTGTTTGGTAGTAGAATCGTATCTCATGTAGTGCACTATGGTTGTTAGATGTCGGTAGCTATGGGGGTGTGGGAGATATGGGGGTTGAAAGTGATCGACCTGTGGCAATTTCATACTTCTGCCAAAGACAAAAGTGTCATGGTGTATCACTTTTCAGCGAAAACTATAGATCACAGATAACTGGCGTTTGTGTGTAGTAGTAGCACAGAGTCACCTTTCGATCACAACAGCGGCCGAATTTCAGAAACTGTGTTACTGTGGTAGATATGGTGGTTGTAAGTGGCAGACCAAGGATATTTTCGTATTTCGACTGTCTCCGCATATGTCACTTTCCTGCCACAACTACATAGCATAGAGCATTGGTGTTTGTGTTTGGTAGTAGAATCGTATCTCATGTAGTGCACTATGGTTGTTAGATGTCGGTAGCTATGGGAGTGTGGGAGATATGGGGGTTGAAAGTGATCGACCTGTGACAATTTCATACTTCTGCCAAAGACAAAAGTGTCATGGTGTATCACTTTTCAGCGAAAACTATAGATCACAGGTAACTGGCGTTTGTGTGTAGTAGTAGCACAGAGTCACCTTTCGATCACAACAGCGGCCGAATTTCAGAAACTGTGTTACTATGGTAGATATGGTGGTTGTAAGTGGCCGACCAAGGATATTTTCGAATTTCGACTGTCTCCGCATATGTCACTTTTCTGCCACAACTACATAGCATAGAACATTGGTGTTTGTGTTTGGTAGTAGAATCGTATCTCATGTAGTGCACTATGGTTGTTAGATGTCTGTAGCTATGGGGGTGTGGGAGATATGGGGGTTGAAAGTGTTCGACCTGTGGCAATTTCATACTTCTGCCAAAGACAAAAGTGTCACGGTGTATCAGTTTTCAGCGAAAACTATAGATCACAGATAACTGGCGTTTGTGTGTAGTAGTAGCACAGCGTCACTTTTCTGCCACAACTACATAGCATAGAGCATTGCTGTTTGTTTTTCGTAGTAGAATCGTATCTCATGTAGTGCACTATGGTTGTTAGATGTCGGTAGCTATGGGGGTGTGGGAGAAATGGGGGATAAATGGTCGACCTGCGGCAATTTCATATTTCTGCCAAAGACGCATGTGTCACGTTGTATCACTTTTAAGTGAAAACTATCAATCGCAGATTACCGGCGTTTTTGTGTGGTAGTAACACAGAGTCACCCATCGATTACAACGTTGGCCGAAATTCGGTAACTGTGGGAGTGTGTGAGATATGGTGTTCGAAATTGGTCGATCAAGAATATTTTCGTATTTCATCCAAAGACTTGTGTGTATCCGTAAATTTTACTTTGCTGCCGGAACTACATAGCGCAGAAGACTGGTATTTGTGTGTGGTAACAGTATCGACTCTCCCATCGTGCATTATGGTGGTTAGATGTCTACAGCTGTCAATATTAATACTTTACAATCACGAACGAAGTTGTGGGTACCAGCTATTATATTATAAATGTGGAAGTAAGTTTCTGTCTTTTTGTTACGTTTGACGACTAAATGGCTATATCAATATTGATGGAATTTAACAATGAAATCGTGTAGGAAGGACACAGGACATTTTTTCGGCATGAATAACAGTTTTAGTCACGAAATTTTAAGAACTTATCGAATGATGAAATACAGACAGATTCGTGTGTTAGTCTGTAATGTTACGTTGGTTGCTCAGTCACGCAATCTGTTAGTGTTTGATTTATTAATAAATTTCGATAAGAAACAAAACTTATTATTTAGTATAGAAGTCAATTTGCTCTGCACTGTACTATTCATTTGTGTCTGTATAAAAGTTTCTGGCACCAATTTGTCTTCCTTTTTGACATGCCTTACGGACGTAAACCTAGCCTAAGGTGCAGGTCTAGAAGACAATGTGCTGCTATTAGATTATAAGATTCAGATGCTCATGTTGAATAAAGAAGAAAAAACCAAGCTGAAATAAAGCTGCCATCGGTTAACCCCCCCCCCCCCCACACACACACACACACATCCCCGCACCTTCGCTTACTTTTCTGTTTTTAAATATGTTGTAAATTGATTCTCTTCATGAGACAGATTAGATGATAGGATGATATAATGATGGCTTTCCATCATATTATGTCGACTCGGTGTTGTTTGGGACAAATCTTACGTTACTAACAGTTTTCTATATCCAATTCTGGAATTGAAACTCCAAGTCCACGCGTACGAAGTCGCGGGTAACAGCTAGTTTTATTAATAAATGAACATACAAAAAAAAAGATACAAAAAGAAGAATTATAAAAACAAGTAAATTCTTCTTTTTGTGATGTGGGCTCATAGACTGCAGCCTATATAGCCTACGACTAAATGCGATCCCGACAAAAGTGATCTCATAATCGTCTGAGATTATCCTAGTAAGAAATTCAAATAATTTACTGTACAAATTTTTAGTTAAATAATTATTATAACTGCGTAGATGCACTTGCCATAATTGTACTTTCCGTAGATATTTTCACTAAAACATTTATAGAGATTGCGTACCACCACAGTGTATGATAGATTTTGAAAAAATGACGATGATCAAATAAAAGATAAAAAATGAAGACTTGTTTATTAGGAGCGCAACATGCGTTTGCCATTCGGCCGAATACATCCGACTAACCCCCTTTCAATAGGATTCGGCCGAGCAGGTCGTGTCCAGTGGACGCGTGGCAATGCCTTTATCTGTCTCGGGATTAGTCGGTCATATTCGGCCGAACAGTCGGTGGGACGAATTCGGCGCCAGTGGACGAACGGCCTTAACGCATTGGCGCCGATATTCTGCTGTGAGGCGTTGTGGATAGCCCTGACCACATGTCAGGATGGCAGGCGCGCAAATTTATGTGACAGCTCCACAGGCGACAAAATGTGACTTCCGGAGCGAAGTGTTACACGGCGGGGCCTCTTGCGATCAAGTGCAGGTTCAGCGAAACAGTTGCGGCATAACACTGCAGACTATTTATATCTGTAAAACTAAATCTCATCTGATCTGGTGGTTCTGTCCTCAGATGTCTGCAAACCGTGTTGTAATTTTCAGTATTTGTTAATATGAGATTCGCCACTACTCGCCTGTCTTCTCCAGTTTGTGATTGACAGACATCAGAAACTTCCAATCTGAATTTTATGAGATTTAATAATAAATCTATAGAAGTAACAGCAAACAAAAACTACAAAAAATTAGAGATTAACGCCAAATGGGCTAAAAATTAAATGTGCATATTTCCTCCTCAATATCAAATATGACATCTGTAAAATGGAAATTGGCTTCAATAGATTTCCCCTTCAGCATAAATTTACTTCCAGATAAACATACAAATCAAATAAAGCAATTGAGGGCCCTGCAAAGGAATTAATCTAGATTTGTTTTCCGAGAATTACTGTAGATTTCAATATGATGAAAATATGATATGATAAAGGAAATAGGTTTGTAGACATTGGAAGACAGGAAACGGTTAAAGTGAATGGTGGATATGTGTGAGAAGTACATTGCCGATGAGGCTTGGGTGGATAATGGGCGAAGAAATTATGAGTCATAGGGACATAGGAAGAAATGACGATCGTAAATTAGAGCTCCCGATTTTAAGCATAAATGAATGGGAAAGTTATAATTTATAGGTGAGGGTATCAGGGAATGAATTAAGTTTTCGATGAAGATGTTGAGCAATTCACCTAAAATACTCAAACAAACGACAGCAAAAAAAAAAAAAAAAAAAAAAAAAAAAAAATATCGAGTGGTGTAAAAGCCGATTTATCTCGGAATTTGGGGGGGGGGGAGCTAATATGGGACCCACATTATGGATATGAAACGCGAGAGTTGTCTACGGCGCAAATGAAGGTAGTTACAGGCTTTGTGGAACTTCCCGCAGGACGCAAAATATGATTAAGGAGCTGGATTGGGAGTCACCAAAAGACAGTGGTGGGAAGGGGAGGTAGGGAGGGAGAGAGAAAGGAAGAAAGTGCAATGAGCTTTAAATGCATACATTGGCGATGAGGGCTGAATGCATATTGGGCGAATAAGTAGTAGCATGTGTAAAGGAAGAAATGACCGTGAACTTGATTGCACGCATAAAGGAGTGGGCAAATTTTATTTGTAGGTAGGGGATTCAAAGATTAGAATAAAATTAGTTTAAGGCAAAATTGCCATAGGGCATATGTTTCATTGCAATTACACTTTAGTATCTGTATCTAATAAGATTGTAGTAAAGTTGTATCTGTACCTAAAATTTATTTAAAAACAAGAATACTACATACAGGTTTTTTTTTTTTTTTTTTTTTTTTTTTTTTTTTTTTGCGTCAGGCTTTTCGTCTCGTCAAGGTCATAAGAGGCGGGAGATTTATTTTTACGCCCGGTCGACATAGACGTCATCTGAGGAAGGAAAGGAAAGGGGACAAGAAACGCGAATGAATGAGGCCATGGCCTTTTGAAGGAACCATCCTGGCATTCACCTGAAGTGATTTCGGAGAACCAAGGAAACCGAAAAGCTGGATGGGTGGAGGGGAATTTGAACTCGCATCCTCCGAAATATCAAGGTCGAACGTTATCAATCATTAACCAGGCTCGGACAAGATGATAGAGATTTCAAAACCGTAAAATTTGAAATTTTTCTCTGTCCGCGCATCAGGCAAAGATGTGGACGGATTTTAACATATTGAACATTGGTTGTAACATAACACAAGTTTTTCGAGATTGGTAATATCGTCCTATAATTATTATAGGACATACGTTTATATGAACGAATGCCGATATGGTTCCTTAAAGAAAAAAACTCCGTTGATGAATTCCATACCGTTCTTTGCCTCCACTTCTTTACCGCCTCTTATGTCCTGTACGTCGAGAGGTGTAAATCCGTAAAAAAGCGTATATCTGCCCAAGTGGTAAAGCCATAAAACAGCAGGAAGTTTTATTTTTTAAAAAAAATAAGTGAAGCCCTTAGAAATGTTGCTCTAAGAAACCCTCTCAAGTGTGAAGGAATCTGTTTAAATTTTTAGGTACGGGTATATTTACAATACTGCGTGTACAAAATGGGAATAATTGTGTTAACATTAAGGGACCGTCCATAAACTACGTGACTCGGTCAAGGGGAGGGGGAGGGATTGGGTAGAAAGCTACGCTGGGCTACGTGGTGGTCGTGGTGGGGGCGGGGGAGAGGGGGGTTCCAAGCCACGTTGCTTTTCACTCATATTATTTGTCACAATTAAAATAAGGTACAGAACTCACAACAACATGTGAATATTTATTTCCGCCATTTCATTTTCTCCGTATGTAATTTACGACAGTCTAACAAGAGAAAACAGTACAAAATATCTTCCGGAACTCATAGGGAAAAAGCTACGCGCCTGCTGGAGGGCGGGGGGGGGGGGGGGGGAGGGGTTTAGAGATAAAAGCCACCTCAGGCTACGTGTGGGGAGGGGGAGTTTCACAAGAGTCCAAAATTGAGCTACGTGGTTTATGGACGCTCCCTAATGAAGAAAACAAAAATGACCAAACAATAAATTTCTCATTTGCTCAGAAATTTATCTCCGGCCAAGGATTTTTGGCTAAGCGTCGTCACGAACGCCATTAATTACTCACTTATATTTTACAAGAAATATAAAATCCAGAATGAGTGCTAAAATTTTGCTGAAAATTACGAAAGAATTTTCGGAACAATTGTTTCGGAAACAAAGAGGAAAATTAGTTTTTTATGGTTTTTCGATAAAATTTTAACAAATGGCGGAATAAGAGAAAAATCCAAACATTTTGAGAGTCGGCGTGTTTTAAACTTCATTTAATCGCCATTATAATAATAATAATGATAAAAATATTTCAGTCCCCTAATAAATTTCCAATAATTATTTTCATCGCCATGATTTTCCCAAATTTTATGTTAGACTCATGTTTGGGACAGTAACAGTGCGCGGTTAGAAGTTTCTAAGTTGTATGTTTTAGAAGTTTAGAGGCTGTGACAAACAGAGAGGCAGAGAAATGAGTGATTCCAAAGGTTACAACTTACATACAGAAGGTAAAAAAAATAAAAAAAATCACAAAAAAAAATCTGGGAAATTTTACAGCAGGACTGCTGAGTTTTGAATAATAAAAACAAATGGATTCTTACTTCAGAAATAATTATGTATAAAAATCAACATGGGATATATGTCCTGCTTTCTACACTGAGTGACTACGAAGATGAACCGTCTCATCATTATTATACATGGCAGCACACCCACAATGTGTTGATTTTCCATGTGCACAAATAGAGAGGCCACGGCAGTAAAGACACTCCACTTATTTTGCTTCACTGCAAATATATAGTATTTTTTATTTTATTTTTGGAATAACGAGCATATGGTACCGCTGGAACTATTTATAGATAGTAACAAGATGCCGCCTAGGATGTAAAGTGGCTCATATTTTAAACCGGACATCTATTGTTATTTTGGTCCAGGTTGTATTGCCACCTATCCACAACACCCATTGGAATTGTAGCAGAGGCAACAGCATTCAACATCTCTGCTAACACGTGATGTTCTGTAGAGCAGCAGTATCTTAAGATTGTGAAGAACTGTCATTTTTATATAGTTTTTATTTATTTTTAATAACAGCTGGCACAAGGGCATAGTGTTTTGGTCTATTCCGTCTTGACAGAGATGTATTTTTCTTAACCATTTCCGTGTGTAAAGTTATAAAATACACGTGTCTGAAATGGAATCGTGTTGATAGCGAAGCAAAAATTTGTCGTCGTTAAAATAAAACATTATTTTAGAACAGTGACGAACATAACAACAGGAAATTATTAAATACAATAAAAAAAAGAGGATTTTTACTTACTGTGCTGTATTTTAATAAATAATGCAACGGCCATTTGGGGAGGAAAGTTTGGATAGGCAATTTGCGTAGCTTTTTAATAATTATCAGAGCTTTGGTGGAAATTCAATTTAAGATCGTACTCCAAATTGCTTGCCTTACCCTCTTCTCTTACCCTTCTTTCGTGTACGAACTATACTACAATTAACGACTTACAGAGATACAGTAATACCAGATAAATTGAGTAATTAGCGATTCCGCTACTGTAACATATGTTTTCATAATAGCAGACGTGATTGTGAACAAAGCAGCATAGGTAACAGAACATTGAAGCAATGCTGCCAAAACATAATCGCATCGAAACCTGGTAACTGCACATTTAACTAATCATATCCGTACCTTTTTAAACGAAATTCTCTAATAATCGTTCCCATGGAGACACTGAGATTAATTAATTTCTACAACACGTCACAAAATTTTCTCTTAGAAAACCAAACATTAAGCAAACGTGGTGGAATTTTTACTTAAGCCGAACGTGTTCAGTAATGAATGCACAAGGAATAAAGACACGAACGTTTCGTACTTACCGCCTTCATCAGGGAAAGGACTGTTCGTTACGTCTTGGAGACTACAGTAGTTGCAGTTGACTATAGCATGTCAACACTAAACAAAAATGGCGCATGAACGTGTTCTAAAAATGGTAGTATCACAAACAGAGGATCATAAAACTCAGTATAGAATGAATTAAGTACTTAAAAATCTGAGAGATAATTTGACAAATATGAAACATATCTGCCCAGGCAAATATGCTTGTATTTTGCAGGTTTTATTTTTTGTTTAGGTTTCTACTTTCCCCACAAATAGATTATATCTAAAAGTGCTGTGGTAAAATTTGTTGACGATCCTGTTATATGAGAGGCGGTTCAGAGATATTAGTAAATCGCACGAAAAATATATTGGCAAAACGGAAGTACTGGATCACGATTAAGAAGAAAATGGCTCACCTAGAACGATAGAAATTTTGTCGTTTGAGAACAATAATCTTCTAGATAGGTAAGAAACTAAATCTCGAGAAAAATATTGTCATAGATGATACAAAGAAAACACGCAGGAAACAACTCGAAGTTTGCTTACATCTCTGGCTGAAGGAGCAGACTACAAGCCCAGGAGAAAGATGTACGATTTAATTAATTTAACTTCGGAAGCGCACAATTTCCATATACACCCATTTTTCCACTTATTATTAATTTTGATTTTAAACTCTTGAAGTGAAATTTTCCCATCTCTTTACTATTTTTAATTTTTTCAGTGTTTTTGGTAACCTGTTCAGCTCTTTTCTTAACATTTTATTCCAATCCCTCATTCCCTTACCAAGAAAAGACAATTCTATCACTTCCCTTACGTCCGAAATCAAATGCAAGCTTATGGTCATCTCTTTGCTTTCATGTATTACTCCTATTCCTTATTCCTATATCCTTCCAAGCCTTATCACCAATATACGTCATGTTCATTCCCAGCACCCTCTTCCTGGCATGTAACCAACCCCAATCCAGCTACTTTATCATATCAGTTACTGATTGTGTCCCATGGTAATATTCACGAACTGATCTAGTTGCCCTCCTTTGCACACCCCTCAACTGCTGTATCTGATACCCAAAATGTGGATCCCATACTGTACCACCATATTCAAGCAACAAGCAATGTTCTGACCAAAGTTTTGTAACTCACTTCCCTCACTTCCTTGGTACATCCCTTCATCATCATCTCCAATAAATGAACGATTTTGTATCTCTTCCTAGCATCTGCCTAATGTGTTTTGTCCACCTGGGTTTGTTATTAATTGCTTTGCCGAGATACTTACATTTCAGGCCATCAATAAGCAATTCCTACCCCTTCCTATAATCATAAACAACCTTTAGTTTTTATCCGTATACCTCGCCATTTATCTTAATTCCATGTAGACTTTAACCAGCAAGTTATCCAGGTCACTCTGCAGCTGGTCATAATTTTCTCCCGTTTTAATCCTACTATATAATATTATGTCACCTGTAAGCAACCTAACTTCTGACAGTAAACCATTAACACAATCATTAATTACAATAGTGAATGGCTATTGTCTCACTACTCTACCGCCTGAAACTCTCATTTTCAATAATGATATTTTTTTAAAACATATTTTTGATAAAGATAGGCAATTAAAATTATTCAGACTAAGTTGTATCAAGTTGATGGATTACAAGAACAATGTTCCTAAAAAAAGTTCAACGCTTTTCGACTATAATTATTTAAATATTTTAATCCTCATAACAAAATTTGAAACATAATATTAAGTTCTGACGGAGTTGCCTCTTAAAAGGTTCAGATGAAATGCAAGTTAAAAAATTTCTGAGTGGACATCAGAACTTTTCTAACAATGATCGCAATTCTGAGAAAACGACTTCATTGGAAGAATAGTAACTCTGTTGCTGTCCATGTTCCACAGTTATTGCATAAATGATTTAAATTGAAGACCGTCTATTAACTACAGTCATTCTTTTTTTTTTTTTTAAATCTATTGGAAGAACTTCAAACATAATTTCGAAAGAGCTTGTGGAATGATGTTCCTACCAACACAACTCCATGAACAAGCCAATTAAGGATTGTGTCTGGTTTCAAGGAAATTTCGTGCAAGCGGAATGGGGACCATGTTTGCAACAGCAAACAAGATTTTTCTTACACGTTTGATGGAACTTGTTACAGTTCATTTTTTTTCAACGATACCAAGCTAACACTCTGCGGGGTACGTGCCAAAAGTAATGAGACGGGTTCAATTAAAATAGATTTATTGTACATTTTTACAAATACACTTAATAGTTTTCAAAATAGTACCCCTGAGCATTTGTTTCCAGCGTTTGTGGTTCCGTTCGAAGCATTTTTTAAAGTCCTTCTACGGAAAATTCTTTAAGGCTTGTGTCACAGTCGCTTGAATTTTAGGAACAGACTCAAAAACAGTGACCTTTCAAATTTTTCTTGTGCTTTTAAAACAAAAAGAAGTCCGGCGGTGCACTGTCATTGCTGAACCAGGGTTGAGGCAGCGTTGCCATATTTCTCTTCGCCAGGGAATCCCTCGCCAATAGCGCGTGTGAACTGGAGTATTGCCGTGAAGAAGTCACTAGCAAGGGAGCGTACATAAACTACGTGACTCGTCTGGGGGAGAGGGGGGGGGGGTTGGCTAGAAAGCTGCGCTGGGCTACGTGGGGTGGTGGGTTTCCGAGCCAGAGCACGTAGCTTTCCAGTTATATTATTCGTCACAGTTAAAATTAGGTACAGAACACACAAAAGCATGTGAATATTTATTTCCGTAATCTAACTATCTCCATATGTTATTTTGTGATAGTCTGACAAGAGAAAGCAGTACAAAACGTCTTCTGGAATCAATAGGGGAAAAAGCTACGTGCTACGTGGGGGGGGGGGGAGGAGTAGAGACAAAAGAACGTCGGGTGAGGAGGGGAGCGGGGGGGTCCACAGAAGGCCAAAATGGAGCTACGTGGTTTATGGAGGCTCCCCAATCGGCAATGTTAGGATTGCCTTGGGCGACCGTACATCACTATTTGGAAGCCCTACTTCATCGGACTTACCCTGATGTCACAGTCCTGAACAGCCTTCACATGCATCACATTTTCGTCAGTTTGGAATGTTTCTCGTCTTCCACGATTCCCCGACCATCCTTGAACGTCTTGAACTGTAAAATATTAAAAGAGTATCATCTCTGTAAGCATCTGTCAACATTTTGAATATGACCTTAGCGGATTAATGAAGACTCCCTACCACCAATCCCACCCGGTGCGATTACAGAAAATCAGTCTCATTACTTTTCGGACATGCATTGTAGTAACCGCTTATTTGCAAATTTGGTAGGCCATCTCACAGAATCGGGGCAATCCTTGCTAATATGTCTGTCTTGTTTACAAGATTCCTTCATTTGCTGAACATTTAAAAAAAAAAAACGCTTTATTGGACGGCATATATGAACCTGTTACGATATTCACTTCGTTGTTCAGTGGCTCCCTCTTCATAAAATTGCAGGTTTTTTTTTTTTCATTTTCGTCAATGAAATGTGAGACATGACTGGAATTATTAGTAGTAAGTTTGGAGAAAAAAGGATTATCAGTCCTTGATCTCAAACGAAAAAACAGTTTTTCTTCAAAAGGAGTAAGTACGTTATCGAGAGCGGTGTTGCTAGAATTCAGCATAAAATATAGTTGCTCAAAAATCCAAGCATCTATCGCAAGCGCGTTCGTCCAAGTTGCGCCGGAGAAGCTGCAGGCAAATTATAGTCTACAAATATGAAAAAAAAGACTACAGCACGTTGTGGTTTCTTTAAAACAGCTATAACACGTTATTTGCGTCATGGCATTTAAAGAAATTATAATGAGAAAGGGTGTTTTATTTCCCTAACATCCCCTGATTACTAATTAACATCCAGAAGATGTAGTTACAACTTGACCGTTGTGTCGTGGTTGCATCAGCTAACGTTCAGAAAGCGTTGTGGCTTTTGTGAATAACCTCAACGCCTTGTCAAATATCATGAGAGCTTGTCACATTACGATAGTTATCGCACCTGCCAATCTTGAAGTAAAAGTCGATCAACGAGTGTGAAGTCGACTATCGACTGTAACGATCGAGAGTAGTGTCATTGAGTGTACTATGGAGCGAGTTGCGGAAAACTTGAGTGCGGGAAAACGTGATTGTACCGAACTGTAAAGCAACCTCGTGTTAAAGGAAGTCTTCGGACGAGCTACCGCGTCGGTTAAGTGCCAAGTGAATATTATGTACATTTAAAGACTGTTAATGGTGTTTGTCGTCCACTGTAGGAAGAAATACAGTGTTGTCCCATTGGTGAAAGTTTAAAGAAAGTTCACGCTCGCGAGGAACAAGCAATCTTCGGGAACGATTATTCAGGGCAATCCTTGTTACCTGTTAAGTACAAGAGAAAAATTGCTGAAAATCTGTGCAATAAATAGTGTTTTGAGTTTGATATACTTTGAGTGTGTTCGTGCAATTAAGAAACTTTGATAGAACAATTCCAATCCCACCAAACCAGGCGACCGTCTTAAAATTATCCCTGAATAATTCCCTGTAGCTAACGAAGTACCAATTTCCAAAAAAAAAAAAAAACATGGTCAGAACAGAAGACAATAAGTGGTGATAGTGCGATAAATTCTAATCATCAGCTTACTTATTATACTTATTAATAGAAATACGAGGCACGTCCAGAAAGTAAGTTCCGTTTGGTAATAAAATGAAATTGTACACAGATACAGAAGAAATTTTTATTGCACAAAATTCTACCTACTTTTCCACATAACTGCCGAAATTTTGCAGGCATTTGTCATAGTGTGGCACCAGGTTTTGTATACCTTCTTCATAGAAATCTGCCGCCTGTGTCTTCAACCAGTTGTAAACAGTTTCTTTCAGCTCGTCGTCATTGGTGAAGTGATGACCGCCAAGGAAAGACTTGAGATGTAAGAACAGATGAAAGTCTTGCCAGTTCTTCTGTAACCAAAGGTGGACGCCCACTTCGTTCTTCATCGTGCACATCACTACGCCCGCCATTGAACTGTCGGACCCATCTTCTCACCATCGAATCACTCATCGCATTTGGTCCGTAATCATCGCAAATTTGCCGATAAATTTCACTTGGTTTCACTTTCCTCGTATTCAGAAACCAAATCACAGACCTGATTTCACAGGCGGCGGGATTTTCAATCAACGCCGACATTTCAAACAAGCACAACAAAGCGTACGTAACTGACAGCGATCTCCAAATGGCGGACGTTCTTCCCCTTGATACACATCGTTTACAGAACTTGTGCGGAACTGCAATCGCAGCGCTGCAGCGGAGATAAATTGAAACGGAACTTACTTTCTGGACGCGCCTCGTATTTAAACAGAATTTCTACAAGCTATGACGCGAATTTCGTGTTATGGCATTTTTGAGTTAGCCACAACGCGTTCTGGCTGTGTTGTGTCTGTTTTAAAGAAACCACCAGGCGTTGTGGTGTTTTTTGTTTGTTGTTTGTTTTTTTTTTTTCGCTCAGTGAGCGTTTTCATTCTATCAGCCGAACGGATATATAAAAGTAAAAGTGTGTATTGTTGTTTCAATTGGTGCTAATTTGATGAAACTTGGTACACATTGGGCGACTAAAAATACTGTAACGGTAAATCAACATCAAGCCACCTTATAAATACACATAAAAATGATCCAACTGTCATGAAATTTAATTCAGATGTTTCTACCTGTCAAGCTAAACAAATGGTGATGTAAAATACCCTTTTATCAGCGGTTCAGGATGATTACTATCCCCAAGGCGGGTAGGGATGTCTCTCGCAATTTCTAAAATATTGTTTTACGTTCCGTATACGGCTGAGACAGCTTTGATGAAACTTCTTAAATTATGTTTCTTTACTGGTCGACTGAAAATACTGTTGGTCTAAATAAACTTCTGGGAAGGGAGAGGGTAGGCAGTTTTGATGATACTCATTGGTCAAGTGAAAATATTGGTAAATCAACCATACTATTCCCTTCTAGGTTGGGTGAGGGTGAATGGCTTGAATACAAACAAGAAATGGACCGATAGCATTAAATTCGATTCACGTGACTCAATGTGTCAAATTAAAAATGTGGTGGAGATAAGTCTTCTCTAATCAAGCCCTAAGCAAGGAAACTACCTCCAATGCATTCAGGGATGTCATTAGAAATTGCTACATTTTGGAAGTTCCGGAAATGGCTGGACTGATCCTCAATTGGCGGCTAAAAATACTGCTAGGTCAAGTCAAACCGAGCCCACGCCCTTCTGGGTAGGAGAATGGGGAAGATGATTTACGTATAGTTACATTCAGGGAAAGCCTGTGCGAATTTGATGAAGCTTGATACGCATATTTCTCTGTGCTCGATGGAAAATACTGTAGCGATAATTCAAAATCCAATCTATCATTTTCTAAGTAATGTGAGGATGAATCGTTCTGTCACGTTTCGGAAACGTCTGCAGCGATTTTCATGAAACTTGTTTTACATGTTTCTCACAGAGCGGCCGACTGTATGGATAGGTCAACTTCAGCCGACAATCTTCCGAGCAGTGTGCGAGTGAATCGACGTTCTGTTACGCTTTGTAAAAATTGCGGGGACTGTTTTGATGAAACTTGGTATGCTTGGGCTAACTATAAATACTGTAGGTGTAAATCTACCTCATTTTACCCACTTCTGAGTAAGGTGAGGATGAATCGACGTTTTGTTATGCTGCGAAAACGGCTTTGTGTTTTTTTTTTATGATACCTAGTATGCTTATTTCTCATCGGGAGATTAAAAATACTGTAGGGATATTTCAATCCCAATCAGATCAGGAAACGTCGGGCACCGCTATAGCTATAGCCAGATCTATTGGCGGGCGACATCAAATCCGCCGTTACCAAACGGCGCACTTAACAGTTGTATTTACCTATTTATTTGTAGTAATAGTTTGTACTGTGTTTTAAATAATTAATAACCACTATTTTACTATAAAATATTAATATATGTCTTTTCGTTAATTAAGTTATGCAAGTGCAGATGCATTTATTTGAAGTTTTCAAAATGCCTGTTATTTAATTACCATTCATTACAGCTCAAAAATATGATTCTAGAAGACACTATGTCGTTTTGGTCAAGCAAAAATCGAATAGCATCATTCTGACGCCTGTATTTAAAGCCTTTATTGTTCAATATACGATTTACAGTTTGTGCAGATCCTGAAATGTTTTTTTCAAAACGACACAAAAACTCCAGCGCCAATATACTGTGCATTCCCTAAATTTTTTCGTACTATGGTTGTTTCTTGTGGTAACAAATCACTACAGTTATTTATTTCACTATCAAGTACGACCGTATTTTTCAAGACTTTCCTCACCAGCGTACATCTTGATTACAAAATTTCACCATTATTGTCCTCAAGAAGTTTGAAATATTTATACACATTGTGAATGATACATTTACCCTGCCGGCGAAACTCTGTTGCCTTCTTCAGTTCTGCTGTCGAAGTGCGTCTCGTTGGAATCGTTAGTGCTGAAAAACCTAGAGTAGGGGAATAAGTCTCTTCCTGAGTATTCATTTTTTAGTAGCACGATACTCTTGCTAAATTACCCTAATTATAAATTACTGCACTTCTTGTTCGGTTAAATTATCACACTAAATTACTATAATTAATAAATAACTAAAACGAATTATTTAACATTGCATATAAAATCGCACATCACTAAAAATCAAAACATCCTCTCTCGAGCACGCTCACCCTCACACTGACACATTTTCACAGGTTTACACATTTTGTTTGTGTTGGAAGGGAGGTGAGAGGTGGAAGGTTTGGGGCTGGGTAGCGAGTCGTTGCCGCTGGTTCTAGACAACCTAGGACGCTCAGCGTAGTAATTTTCAACTGATAGAAAGAGAGCGCAACGCGAGATTGTTCCCAAGTGCGGCAACAGCGCGTTTATACACACTCGCCAATTCATTGGCCACAGCTATAGTGTATTTGTAAACCTGCAGCGGGAGTATGCATTTCTCCCGGCGTCAACTAAAAACTACTAAACAAATTTTGAAGGGGATTTCATTTTGACGTTAGAGTAGAAATGGAAATATGTTCTTAAATTAATTCTAATGACCTCGACGTCGACGAGGCAAAAAGCCATAAGTTACCAAAAAAATATTAACCTAAAAATCTTTTATCACCATTTTTCGTTTATTTCCGTAAGTTCGCAAGGAGACGTCTTCAGTATGGTCATGGGAATAATACGACATTTCAGGCATGCCGTTCGTAGTGTCGAGTTTTCGTTTCGGGGAATACAATGATTAAATATTATACAATGATGAATCTGTACTCGTAGCAAGGCCATTTCGGTCTAAAGTGCCGAGTGGACTGAGGCATCTTATTCCCCTGACAAGACATTAGGCTCCGATCTCCGTTTGGAACTAAATATTTTTTTCTTTTATAACCTTCTGCTCTAAAGTTACAACAACACGCAACTTTTTATCTAACTATTAACCGTTTCCTCCGTTGACCATGTCTTAAGCAAGTCATAATAATGTTACTTTTATCTTTTTATATCTTCTTTAGTAACTTTCTGCCAGGATCAGAAACATTCTGTGCCAAAAATGGCTTTTAATTCTAGTTTTCCTAACATAATTATAATATCGTCAATCTCTCCTCCGTTTTGCTTTCTTTATCTGAAATAAAATGCATACTGTACCTAGCTTTATTTCTTGTTTCTTTCATTTCAATAATACTACCAGTTATACGATTACAACTAAATTTTCCAATCTTTATTTAATTCTGCATCTCCTCAGATATTACAAATTATTCAACACAACTTTTACTACGTACACGTATCTTTTATACAAATAACCATTTCACTTAATGTACGATAATTTCCATAGTTATAGCAGCTTCCTTCTAGCTGCTTTCGTTTCATCAAGCCATCTTATTGATCCCCCTCCATTAATAATTACGAACATCGTCTTCTTGGTCTCCCGTCTCCTACACCCAGTTTATTCTTTGTTGTCAAAGATGCACCCGCTGAATATGCCCCACAATCCATCTCGACTAAGGGCTTTATTTTTATTTTTTTCTTGTAGGTTTACGTCTTGCCGAAGTAGAGTTCATTTCAGGCGGGAAAGGACTGGGGGCAAGAGAGGAATTCGTCTATGATTCGTCTATGACCTCTTTTAAGGAACCTTTCTAGTATTCGCCTAAAGTGAAATGTGAATAGCTTGACGGGGATTCGAATCCGGGTCCTCCCGAATGCGAGGCCAGAGCGTTTCGACTAATAGAGATCCCTTAGACGATATGAATTGTCTACTTTATACTTCACTAGTGTGACTAATATTTGCCGTAAATAGCATTACAGATTTATTTTTTCAATAGTTCACTTAAATAATAATTTACTTATCTTCGAAATATTTACGAATTTTTAGATCACATGCATAGCTTGACACCAGAATGTTTCATTTACATTTCTAAATTTCGATTTTTTTCCCCCTCTGTTAATAGTTCAAATTCCTCCACACTCACAAACGACTAAATGGGTCAAACTGCAGGAAAAATTTAATTTATACTTTATCATAAAATTATAGAAAATTTACATCTTTATCTAAAATTTATTTCAGCGAAAGAAATTGCAATGTACACTGGGCTGCAAAAACAGTAAAATTTGTATTTTTTGACTGTTTGTCCATGCATCACGCAAAAACAAACAGACGGCTGCAAAGACAGTTAACGTCTTGGGCTAACATTTATTTTTACACGCTTTATATTAGCTTGACTTGTATGTATGTATGTATGTATGAATGTAACGGAATTTTACAACTCCATTTTGACCCACTTCCCGATGTCCGAGCTGTTTGAAATTTGGCCCACATATTAAGAACCGGTGACAATACAATAATTTCATAGCTATATCCTGCTATGCTCATTACTTTGACAGTAACATCAGAAAAATGGTTGAATGTCGTGGAATTTTGCAATATAATTTTAACCCAATTCCAGATGTCCGAGTTGTTTGAAATTTTGCTCATGTATTGATAACTGATGACAATACAATAATTTCATAGCTATGTCTTGATATTCTCATTACATTGACAGTAAAAACATAAACATTTTGCACACGTTTTAAGAACCGTTGACAATACAGTAGTCTCTTAGCAACGTGCTGCTATTCTCGTTACTCTGACGGTAACAATAGAAAAATGGTTGCCATGTAATGGAATCTTTCATTTCAGTGTTTACCCGCTTCCTGACGTCCGAATCGTTTTAAATTTTGCACACTTATTAAGAACCGATAAAAATTCAATAATTACACTCTCACCACGTTGTCAGTGTATCCTATACTTAATGGGATTACTGAGTTAAACAAATGCAGCCGCGACATTAGTGCACAGGTGCGATTCGAGAAATCTTCGTCATTTGGCGGCCACACCCTTCGGAGATTTCCCACCCAATATAGCCATCATCATCATCGTTCTCCAGTTTCCCGGGTGTGATTTACGAGCCTTGGTTGCTGCAGACGATCGTCTTCTGCTGTCTCCTATCCAGAAAGGTTTCTCTGTCTGAAGTCGCTTAACGTGATGTTGAATAGTAAGTATTCGAAATATTACTTCGTACTATTATAGAAAAGTAGCCTTCCTCGTTTACCGTGCTAGTGGATTTAATTGTATTTTATTCGTGGGAATAATAATTAATAATGAAACTATAACTCAAATAAAAAGAGAGATTGGCGAAGAAAAGCCAACAGTAAGAAACATACTTTTTAAACTATCTGAACTAAAAAGTTAAAAATAAAATTGTAGTTTAAAAAAACTAAAAACACGCTTTCGTAGTAATGTGAACTAAAAGGTTAAAAATAATATTTAAATATAAACATTTTGTTTAACAGTGATAGGACGTACAATTTAATTTTTTTTTTTTTTTTAATAAGCTTAAATAAAGTCACTGATTACAAAATTAACTCTAATGTTAAAAAAGCGTGGGGTGCGCTCTACATAACTTTTGACAATGACTCTGTCTTTACAAACAGCCAACGACATAAAATATAAGACAACTGAAATAGCACCCCATGCTTTTTTACATTAAAGTTAAGTTTGTAATCAGTGACTTTATACTTTAAGCTTATTCAAAAAAATTAATTTATCCTGAATTGTGGGACGTCCTATCACTGTTAAACAAAATGTTTATATTTAAATATTATTTTTAACCTTTTAGTTCACATTACTACGAAAGCGTGATTTTAGTTTTTTAAACTACAATTTTGTTATACATGTAAGATACAAAGTTATTGATAGAACAGAACACAAATCTGTAAATTTGATTTTTTTTTTTTTTTTTTATCTTTTTGTACGCGCATCACGCAGAAACTAAAGAACCTATTTCAATGAAACTTCACACACTGATAGTTTCTGCCATCAGGTAACATGACATAGAGGATACTCTTTATCAGCGATCGTAGATTCCTGTGGTTTGCGACGATTATACAGTTGGTCCGCAGGCAGAAAATTAAACAGTTAATTCTAATTAAGTTAAAGATATCATAAAAAATTGCTGATTGATTATTGAACATTTATAATCCTTACAACCTACGTTCTCTATTATTTGCCTCATAAATTATAATATATTTTACTTTCTAAAATTATTCCTGCCAACTGTTGAGCAACTGAAAATATTAATATGATCTCAGCGGATAAAAAAATGGGCAAGTTTTACTTTAAAAGGAACTGAAATAATAATTACGCCATGGAGTGAGGTGTAATGTACAATATTACACAGAAAACATAAATCATAACTTTCACAGTGGTGGAGGAAAGCCCAACATAAGAAAGTAGCTAGGACCGTGAAAGTGTTAATGCTGATCAGAAGGCAAAAGCAAGTTTCTAATTAAAAATTAGCATTCGCCTTTAAAGAGTAGTCCTTAAGTCATCTAAAGGCAAATATAAAATATTTTATAAACGATTTTCAGAAATCGTGTATTAGTTTCCGAAATAAAGTTTTAGTAAGAAAATCGTAAACTCAAAATATGATACACCTTCGCAGTGTTCTGAATATTATCGTCAAAAAGTTAGAAAAATGGAAGAATTGTATCGACGACTGCATAAATCAGCTTTTGGAAGCTGCTATTTATACTGAATTAGAATATCACTTACCAAAGATGTGGGCAGAGTAGATGAGACAGCAAATAGATCCACGGCAGTTGCTACCCAAGCCTCGCCGTACTCTTAAGACATGGTTGTCGTGCCGTGTTGCCGCTCGTTCCGCTAGCGCTATTGTTCAATTCCAATAAAATTTTGTGTATATATTGCCTGTTCCATGGTTAGGATATAATTCACTCTAAACTAATAGCACTTTCAATAAAATGAGTAAATGTATGGCAAAACCATCACTAAACAGAAACGTTTGTTATTAGGTTCTAGTTGCACCAAGAAAGATTCCGGAGACTAGAAAAGTGCTCAGTAGTAGATAGAAGTAGGCTTCATACCTGTTGTAGCTTGTTGAGTACAACATGTCGTCGCATGAAAATCACTCAGCAGTACGGCTGCTTCCCGAAGCTTTATACACAAAAGTACATCAAACCAGATTATGATCATGTCATAAAATTTAATTACACGGCTACGGCAACTAAGAGAACGGGTCGTAATCCTTATCTCAAGACACTGGATGCGTTTAAGTTCCGTCTTAATGTTATTTTTCTGTCATCTCATGGATATCATAATGACGTACCTTATACCAGCAGTAAATCTGGTAAGTAGGACAGCGAATAGCAATCTCCGAGACCGGCCTTGGTTGTGGGTGGCTTAATTAATTGTACTCTTTGTCTTCTTGTGTGCGTAATGCGAAATTAATAATTGCTTATGAGGGAATTCTAGATACATAGTCCAAAACACTTCGGAATTGGCTTTGTCAGTGGTATATCTCTTACATCAATAGCGTAGCGTTTCAGGGTGTACGACGATAATACTTTGTCAACCATCTAAAGGCCCCTTTTAAGCCGCATTCCCACAGCGCGTTGTGTGGCAATACACGCCTTTCATCTTTTACCGCCTGGCGGTGGGTCGAGGCGTGCCGTCCCTGTTAGCATATGCGGCAAAGGTGAAAGGCATCCGCTACCACGCGCCGTGACAACACACCTTTAGACGACCCGACCTGGTCTCCCTAAATCGCGGCCACGCCCCTTCGGCCCTGATACCGGGTCGTCTAAAGCCAGCTCGTGGTCACGTTTTTGCGGCGAGACCAGGTAGGGAAATCGGGTGGAAATTCCATACGATTTAAGGCGATAAGGTGGGGGTAAATCGGATCCCCACCACTCTGCCCTGAAAACTCGCCGTGTAAAGCCTCGCCCGGTTGTGCTCACACTGCCTGGTTCCCCGTTTTCTATTATTTTGAGATGGATTCATCCGATAATCAAGGAAAATAAGTGTTGATGGAGTTGCTGGAGGTGTACAAAACCAACAAATTTTAATGGGACACCTCAGATATTGTCATATTTGTCTTTCGAAGAGGAAAATAAGAAGTATATGAAAAAAAAGTATTTTTAAATTTAGTTATTTACTGTCTTATTTTCGGACTTATTATTTTTTTTGGTTTCGTTTCAAAGAGTTACAGCTGGAGCCACATTCTAAATCTGGTATTATAAATAAATGAACACTTAATTTTTTTAAATTTAAGGACGCGCTGTTTCTCCCTTCCCAGCATCTTGCATTTATTTCGTTTCATCATAAGCACTAACACGTCGTTTGGAAATTAATTGAATTGTATAGTTTACTAAAAATAATTCATTTCCGTAACCGCATACTTTATGATTAGGATAACAAATACCGACAAAAAATAAAATATGATACTTATTATTAAAGTGAGGTTAGCAACTCTACGCCTCTGACCAGTACGGCACATTTAACATTATATTACAATTTATTCAACAGAATGTCATGCTCACAATATTGTGAAAATTACTGAAAATCGATATTGAATGACTCAGCTGTCTAGTACCAGGCGATGCAATAGTAAAACTCAGTGTAGATACTGCAATTCGCGAAGAATTTATTTTGAGGATCACTTCTTAGGGAGCGTGCATAAACCTCGTAGCTCCATTTGGCCTCCTGTGAACCCCCCCTACCCCCCACGTAGCCCTACGTGGCTTTTGCCTCAACCCCCCCCCCCTCCCACGTAGCACGTAGCTTTTTTCCCCTTTTGATTTATGAACACATTTTGTACTGTTTTCTCGTGTCAAAAGATTGTAAATTACATACGGAGAAAATTAACTGAGGGAAATAAATATTCACATGCTGTTGTGAGTTCTGTTCCTCATTTTAACTGTTAAAAATGTATGAAAGGAAAGCTACGTGGCCTGGCTCGGAAACCCTCCTCCCCCCACGTAGCACAGCGTAGCCTCCCAGCCAACCCCCCCCCCCCCCCGGACCGAGCCACGTAGTTTGTGCACACTCCCTTATGCATTTTTATGTTTTCTCCCACTAAATCTTTATATTTTTTAAACAGTTTAGGTTTCTTCAGTTTTGCTTCCTTTGGAGTTAGTAGTGTATCAGTTATCACTATCGCGAACAGAATCTGCATTTTAAACATTGTAAAAGAAAAATAATGCAGCTGAAAACTCCAATCTGAAAAAGACTAGAAACAGAAGAAACCACAAATTCTCCACTTATCACTACACCGTTCCGTTCACAAATAACGGCGAGCGGACACCAGTGGACTGGAGTACAACATTATGAATGGTCCGCTATCATTGCCTCGACTGCGAAGTGGTAAGTACACAGATCAAAGGATGCGAGCGAACAAAAAAGTCCCTAGCCGATAGGCACTTTTTCTTGTAGGAGGTTGTGAAACTAGCAGAAGAACGTTCAGTTACATGTACTGTATACTTTATTCGAAATAAATTATTTTCGCATACTTTATTCGTAGGAAATAGTATAACAGCCAAAAATAAAATATCATACTTTATAATAAAGTATGATTGGCAAACCTAACCTCATATGCCCTCTATCACAACAAAGACACGAGAAACGAGGAATTTCATGCGTTATCTGCTAGAAATTCCTGAAATCTTCACCATCCAACACATCTAAGAGTCTAATGTGATTGAACGTAGGCCTTTTGTAAATATAATTGCTTGGGACACGTCTTTATTATTTTTCCTATTCTTTTCGTCAATGTCGAGCAGTCAGGGTTACACCAAGAATTTGTGATTTTGATAAATATGGGGCCATACATATTTAATTTAAATATTAGAACATTATAAAAATTTGTAACTGATTTATTACTAGAATTATTATTAAATGAAACGTACAGATTTCAGAGCAAGACGGATATACGCGTGGTTGTAGGAAGCTATGCGGTAGCAACCAGATCGGGCCGTCTAAATGCAACACTCTGTCGACGGGAGGAAAGTGAGATCGGGAACGGGAACGGGACCAGGCAATCGGGAACGGGTCGTGTAAACGGGCCTTAAATCAGTACCGCCCACCGGTGGGCGGCGTTGAAGAGACCACAGGGGGCATTTCTGCTTTAAGGCAAATCTAGGAGGCGTTGAGGACCAGCCGTCGTCCGCTACTTTTCAGTATTATGTCCGGCTTAGGGCTGCATCAAAGAAGTTTTTAATTGCGTTCCCACGATCATAATATGTAACCAAAAGAGGATAGTCAGAAATTTTAGCTGAAAGTGAGAGAAAAATATTAATATGTTAAATACGAATTTTTCCTTCGTTTAAAATTTACAGTCTGTAGCGTATTTATACTGTTTATGCCTAAAAGTTAAAAATACCTTCATCATTATTGAAAAATTAATGCAGAATTTTTAAATAATATTGTGGTCAGGAATAAAGTAATTCCGCATAATTTATGGTTGGGATAACGTATACCGACCAAAAAGTAAAGTATAAACTTTATTATGAAATATGGTTTGCAAACAATAGGTGCGGTGATGTGTCACTGCTGTGCAAGCAGTGACACATCATTTGAACACACATGTACTTCTCTGAACAGAACAGCATTAGCACGCTATTACTCTGCTCCAGCTTATGTTTGAACATGATCATGAGCAGACATGCTTATTACCTCTAATTATAAAAGAGCGATTTCATTACTTAACAGCATAATTCTTGTTGTTACGTCGGAAGTGCTAACGAGTGGAAGTTCATAAAATTTACTTCATTGCGATTCCTTAATTTTTAAAGGTTTGTAGATCTATAATTAAACTGTTCTTTAGTTAATTTATCAAGTTCATTGTTTCGATAAAACGCGTATTATAATAATATATTTTAATAACTGAACTTAATAAAATCTACAAAATCAAGAATTATAAAATTGGTTTTAGTGACTACTTATGATTTGCGGAACTATATGTTATTATAAAATACATATATAACAACACTAAGATTTCTGTACGTTCATAGGATACGAAAAATATTATGTGCAGCGCATACATATTTTTATGTCGATTGACAGAAGTAATTTTACGGTTTTAACTTGTTTAGAACAAAGATAAATCTTTATTTTTTATATTTTTTACATTATTTCCATAATAATGGAATTTTATTTTGTGTTCAATAGTACAAATTTTTAAAAGCATTTCAAAATATAAAAAATTATATGGTTAACTATAGGTACAGTTATTTTTAAATTAATTTGTTTTTTATTGCTTGATTATAAATGTTATGTTATATGTTTGTTTCTAAATATATGCCTTCATTAAAATCTAAATAAAATGATTATATTAAAAATATGTACCTTTATTTAAATAATATATACAAGTATATATATTCTTAAGGGACGGCAATATGTCTCTGTGTGACCGCTAGAGCAGGCCCTGCTGGGATTTAAGATGCACATGACAAGTAACGCACTAAATATATGAAAATTAGTGCCATTAGTCGAAGCCGAGCCCTCAAAAAATAATATTGTTTATTTTAATACTATGTATTTGATAATGAAATTTAGAACAATAAACCAAAATTATTAATAGTGTTTAGTAAAGTAATTTTAGTAATCTGTCCTCGTTTTTCTATAAATAATATTGTACACTTAACCTAAGAATGGCTCGATCGAGGACTGTTTAAAATACTGGGTTACGAGTCAAAAAAGGTTGGAGCACTGTGGGTTACATTATTTATAACAAGAAGGGGAGTCGGTGAGTTTTTCTCTCTGATAAAAGGGCGGTGAGTAATATTTTTTTTTTTTTATTTTTTTTTTTATTTTTTTTTTTATTTATTTTTTTTTTTTTTTAAATGAGGCGGTATGCCAGAAAAGGTTGGAAACCTGTGATCTAAATGTTCTAAGAGGAAAGTCCATCTGGGTTGTTGTCATGACCTTGAAACATAATTCCTTTATGCTTTATGACCTTGAAGCTCCTTTTTATACTTATAAATAGCCACTTGAATTCTTCAAAAACCTTAGAAGTCTATTCTCTGGTATACATATACTGGATTAGCTATCTCCACGTTCAGTTGCTGCATAGGTTTGATGAGTAAAATATTGTTTTGTATTTTTGTTCTTTGTCACATTTCTAAACTTGAGGCGAACGTTTTCCACCAACATAGATAGACATGTTTTCCTTTAAATTGATGTAAGAATTTAAAACTGCAACAAAGAGAAAAACGTCAACGAAAAATGTATACATTCCAAAGATCAAAATGGAATGTTTGTTTTTACTAAAAACCAAAGTTTAATCCGGTGAATTTTTAATACAAAAATAATTTTTCTATACCGCAAACCACGAATGTAAGAATAAACAAACTTACATATATTTTTATTACAGTTTACGCTTGTTGAAGTGTTAATATTTGAATTATATTAAGAATCTGAGGTATATTTGATAGATACGCCTTCTCGCCAGCAGAGCGCACCGCCGTCGCCGAGCAAGTCCACGCCCGCTCCCGCAGTAACATCTCACTCTGCGCCGCGGAGCGGTGACGGACGGTCGTCAGCTGTCTCCGCCGCCAAGGGTGGGGAAGACGGCGGGCAAGACCCCGGCGCAGGAGCGCGCGACCAGTGCTCACTGCCGGACCGGCTGGAGCACACGGCTCCACCTACGGCCGGGACCGCAGACGGTACCGTCGGCCCTGACTTCCCGAAGCAAATCACCTACTCTGTGGAATGGACCCGCAGGCGCTGCGGAGAGCAGCAAACCACTTACAGGGGGAAACTCGCGGACCTCAACACCGACGACTTCCTGTCAGCGTGGAGGTACCGGCTGTCACCAACAAGCCCTGACAAATGGTCCTTCTACTTGAACATCCACCTGGACGACCAAGACTTCAGCTGGCAGCTGCCAACAAACAACTTCGATACCTTCCTCCAGTGCCTGTCCGACCGGAAGTACAGCCACCTCACCAACAAAATGGCGCGCCCCAAGTGCAAGACTTGGCCAGAGGCGCTAGTAATTCCGACGGTACTGCATCCGGACTTCTCAATGGACAGCCACATCAACTTCCAGAGAAGAAGGTTCCTCACCATGCCGTTCCAGCCAGAAGATACCACGTCATCACCACACCAGTGCCGGGAATGGCACTACTTCACTAACGACGAAGACGAGCACCCAACAATCCATGGGGAAACTACCAACGGCGGAGACGACAAACCAGCAAGCACTGAGGAACAAATGGAAGAAGACGCTCAGCCCTACGCAGAGACTGAGCAGGCCACGGCGCAAGGCCCAGTGCTGCCTGTCACCGCCATATATGAAGGCAACTTCATGGAGCTGGTGGCAGCCTTCTGGGAGGAGACAGCAACACACATCATGAGCTTCCCTGTGCATGGTGGCCTCCGCTTCCTGCCGCAACACCCGGACCAGCTGCAGACTTTGCAGAAATTTCTAGAGGGAAATGGCATCCGCCATTCCTTCCAGACTCCAAGAAGACCACACAAGCTGGTAATCCGTGGGCTGCCTGCGGAGACTGCGGAGGAAGAAATCATCAAGGAGCTAGGAAGCGGCGGCATTACCGCCACAAACCTCCATCAGATGCGACGCCCAGGAACCGAGGAACGCCTCCCACTTTATGCCTTCCAACCGGATAGGCCCCTGAGGTGGGAGGAGCGGCCTCAGCAACTACTTGGGCACAGGATCCGCGTCGAAGCGAAGAGGAGGCCTCCACTGGCGCTCGCCCAATGCTTCAGATGTCAACAGTTCGGCGGGCACTTGGCCCGCGACTGCACTGAGGACGAGCGCTGCGTGAGGTGCGGAAGCAATCATGGACTTCCTGATTGCCCCGTTCCCCGCGATGCAGAACCCACTTGCTGCAACTGTGGCGGAACCCACGCAGCTTCATACAGTGGGTGCATCGCCAGGAAGAATCTCCGCAAGACGCCGAAACAACAAAGCAAAACACCAGTCGCCACTGCGGACAACACAGTGCGCGCTGTACGCGACCAAGAGACGACAGCGCCACCACACAAGAGGGACAACAGGCCACGCAAGGAGGCCCCGCCAACAGTAACCAGACAGACTGCAGGCACCAGGACGAGAGGATGGGGCGACAAGCAGCCGGACACAGCCGCTGACCTGCACAGTCTGCTCCAATCCATGGCCGACGCCATGACAAAACTACCGCAAATTGTTGCAGAAGCGACTGCACAAGCAGTTGCGGCAGCATTAGCAACACGATAGCTGGCAAACAACTTCTTGCCAGCAAAAAAAAAAAAAAAAAAAAAAAAAAAAAAAAAAAAAAAAAAAAAAAAAAAAAAAAAAAAAAAAAAAATTGCTCCAAAGCAAAGCCAATTCCAAAAAGCAAAATACCACACAAACCCAAACAGCAATTAGGAAGGTGATGCCGAATAGGCAAGAACTTCCGAATTAGAATCTCTTAGCCTAAGGGCTAGGAGAGTAAAGAAGGAGTCTAACGTCAACCGTGGTACCGCAATTTCATGATGGATTACTATGTAACTCGACGAGACAGATCAAAACTGAAGAATAATTTTTTTTATGATATCCTGCTTATTTCTTGGTATATATTTTCTCAGAAATGAGGTGTTTAGGGTTGAAATTCAGAAGAAAAATTTCCACAGACTCAAATTTGATGATAGATTATTATGTAATAAGTCGAGACAAATAGAAAATTAAGAATAAAATTTTTCTACATCTCGCTTAGTTCTCGAGATACACTGTCTCAAAAGTAAGGTTGTTAGGTTGGGATGCGGACTAGACCAAAATATAATTTTGCTCCACATAAAGATTGGGTGTTTTATTTTTTTACTAATCCTTGTGGTTAGGTCGAAACGCGGCCTGGATCAGAATAAAAACGTCACCAAAGGCACAAGGAACTATACCTGTAACTAATTTTTGATAGTTGATTTCTCGGGAACTAAGGGAGATATCAAAAAATATTACTCTTGATTTTCGATTAGTCTCGTCGATTTACACGAGAATCAATTATCAAGTAGCAACGCCATGGTCATCATAGCGCTGCCCACCTCAACACACAAAATTCAATTTAAACTACATTTATTGCTACAACAACATTGGCAACATCAGAATTCCTAGTTCAAGTAGCATAAATTATCACAACTAATTTCAACATATACCTTCAGTATAAACTGCAATTGAACTAACGCACGTGCAGTAATAAATTATCACAATTAATTTCATCGTACACTTTCAGTGTAAACTGAAATTGGACTAAACCATGCAGAATACCATATTCACTGTGTCGCGATGAAAACTTGAATCGCTTATATTAAACTTTCAACACTTGTCTACAATAAGGCTAGCTTTTCAGGTGCAAAGTAGTAACATATGCTGATTGTCTACACCAGGTATGGACAACCTTTGCTTAGCTGAGGACGTAATTTCTGGACTTAATCAAGTCGCGGGCCGGACTTAATCAGGTCGCGGGCCTTAGGTAAGAAAGAAGTAGATAGTAATGAATAAAAAGGTGATAAAAATTCACACATTTTTTATTTACTAGAATTACAATAGGATAATCAAACATACAAAAAGCAAATTAACGAAAACAGATAGAAAAATCAAATGAAAATTAATGGGAGACTTGAGTTTGATGAGTTATTTGAAATTTCTGAATCTGTCGTGGGCCGGACTGAAGTTGGTGGAGGGCCGGATCCGGCCCGGGGGCCGGGAGTTGCCCATATATGGTCTACACCAACAAACATTTGAGAACGACATCATCTTATTGAGAGCAATGAATAAATTTATTGCGATAGGGCCTACACTTCAATAACAATAATTACAGTGTGACTTACTTATGAAACACTAGCTTCGAGCCCGTCAAAAATGACGGTTTGAACGCCATATTCTGGCAGTTCCTTTTTTTGCAGTTGGTTAATTATATGGAATTGTTATTACATAATGCTAATTTCTTTGATTTTGTAATGTTCTAAATATTATTTGATTTGCTGTTAACATAGCAATAGTGCAGTAACTTCTATTGAATTAATGAAGACGGAAGTATAGAACCAATAAAATTAAAAACAAATTAGGATTCCCGAAAACTTTTCCTGTCCATGTAATATCAGTTTTATTCCTGGTCCAGGCACAATTCAGCACGATAGGTATGGAACTACTTTCTCCCGCATTAATTAATACGTTAAGTAACACGGCGCTTATGAAAGCAGTTTAAATGGTTTGTAAATCTGATTTCAGAGCGAATTATGCTGCAACAAAATGTGTCAGTTACGATTCTGGTCTACTTAGCCACAACCTCCACAACGTTGCATTCTAAAATCATAGCTTATATGAATAACGACAGGCAGCACCTATGGTGGTAGTCTGGATTTATTCTGGAAAAACTTGTATGGAAAAGCGAATATCAACCATTTTTAATGATATTTTCGTGATAAGAGTACCATACTGAGGTTAGATTATCGGAGTATTTTACTATGATTTATTTAAATAAGTTCATTTTACTTTAATTTTACTATAATATCAAAAACGGATAACGGTCATTTATCTGGGTGGATACATTTCGCGATTGTACATTTCTCTGAGTTTTGAATAACTTCATTGTTTCTCATCATCTAACTGATACAGGTAATATAATGTAAACATAGAATAAATACCCTTCTCCTTACATTAATTTTTGCATCTGACTGTCGTAGATAAATAAAAAGCAATATGTAAATTTAACGAACTTACTAATTGTAACTTTGTGACATATAATTGCCTCGCATTAATTTTTTCCCCCTGCTCTCCGTATTTCTAATATCTCTGCTCACTGCTATTTTGAGGCAATAATATCGTTGATGAAATGCAAGTGTCACATGGCTTATACACTTGATGATTTAAATCTAATAAAAAGGTTATCTTAAATCGCATTTAATAGCTAACACATGTATCAAATACTAAGGGTATCATCTATAATGGTAGTAGGAATTTATTCAGGAAAAGCTTGTAAGGAAAAGAATCAATTTTAATTATATCTTTCGTTATATGAATGCGTTACTCTGGTTAGATTATCAGAGTATTTGGTTAATATTTTAAAATAAATAAATGCATTTCACTTCATATGACGGGGAGTATAATTTCGAAAACGGATAACTGTTATTTATTTGATTAATACATTTCGCATTACGTACGTTTCTCCTAGTTTTTAATAAACTTCGTTGTTTCTTACTGTCTGCCTAAAAAATTCTTAGGTTATGGTTTAACCTAGTCCTTATCACTGATACAGATAAAATAGCGTAAATATTGAATTCCCTTCTCTTTACATGAATTTCTGTGTCTAGCTGATACAGGTAAAATAGCTTAAATATTGAATCTTCTTCTCCTTATATGAGTTTCTGCATTTAGCTGTAGTAAATAAACAAAATACAACATGAAGGAAGGAATGTAATATGGTGGCTGTTGATTGGCGAGTGACGGCTGTCACGTGATCGTTCTGTAGCCAATACGTGTAACAGCTATAGACGACGCAGACGCCACGTTAGCGTTTTATATAATAGGATTATTCCAGATTGTTTCCTATCTTGTCTCTTTGTGCAACCTATGCAACACAACTTGGCATTATAGAAAACTTTAGAATATTAGAAAATGAAATATTCTCAGCAGCAGACACAGTGCCAACAGCTCAGTGTTTTGGGGTTATTACTTTGGCCGCAGCGCATGCGCAGTAGGAGACGAGTTTTTATATGAGGTAACACAGATTTAGCGTTACTTCGTCTCCACTATCTTCCTTCCTCCATGCAACATATGAATTGTAGGTCTAGTAATAATTTCTGGTGCATATCTTGTGAGGTTAGAAACGTTTTATCATTTCTGCTCCAGTGTCCAGTCACGTAGAGTCTTAAGACATGTCGCAGATTAAAGTTAGATCCTAAACTTTCATATTGTGAAAACTCCATCAGATCAGTTCGGTGATTCTTGCGTGATACCATAACAAAGCCACAGCCCGCTGCAGATTTATATCTGTAGAGATTGTCTATTGTAGGGCATCGATCGGAAATTTTGATTCTAGATCCCAAGACTGTAAAGAGAAATGATGCCTTCATGCTGTTGTTCTACCGTCGTTTGCTGCTTATGCATGCTGGAAAAACATACAAGAAAACAATACTTTGTGAGACCCAAGAATTCATGGCTATGAGACATGCACAAGTGGTTCGGAGATGCTAGTAGTGAGACACCACTACAAGGCTCAGTCTAAGTTTTTTTTATTTATTTTTTTTATTTTTATTTTTTTTACTTATGGCTTTACGCCTCGTCGACGTCGAGGTTATTAGAGGCGGAGTGGGGGGGGGAGGGGGAAGGGAGCATCCATAAACAATGTAGCTACATTTTGGCCTCCTGTGAACCCTCCCCTCCCCATCACGTAGCCCGACATGGGTTTTGCCCCTACCCTTTCCCCCTCCCCCCCACTCGCGTAGCTTTTTACCCTATTGATTCCAGAAGACATTTTGTACTGTTTTCTCTTGTCAGACTATCGTAAATTACATACGGAGATAATTAAATGACGGAAATAAATATTCACATGCTGTTGTGTGTTCTGTACCTCTATTTTAACTGTGACAAATAATATGAATGGAAAGCTATGTGTCCTGGCTCGGAATCCATCCTCCCCCCCCCCCCCCACGTAGCCCATCGTAGCTTTCCAGCCAACCCCTCCCCCCTCTAGACCGAGCCACATAGTTTACGCACGCTCCTAAAGCTACGCTGGGCTACGTGAGGGGAGGGGTGGGGTACGTAGTCAAGCAACGTAGCTTCAGTTAAAATAAGATACAGAACATACAACAGTAAGTGAATATTTCTCTCCATCACTTAATTATCTCCATATGTAATTTACGATAGTCTGACAAGAGAAAATGTCTTCTGGAATCAATAGCGAAAAAAGCTACGTGTCACACGGAGGAAAAGGGGGGGGGGGGTGTTGAGGCTAAAGCCACGTCAGGTTCAGAGAAAGCCAAAATGCGGCTACGTAGTTTATGGACGCTCCCCATACGCAACATCTACCTAAATATGTCTACCACTTTTACTCTCTACCAATCACAAGCCTACCACTAACATGTCAATCAAATCATAAAGCTAACAAAATAAAATTTTACATGAATAATTATATGCCGCGAAACATCTTTACCAAAAAAAAAGCTATCTCAATGTAACTTTGCCATTTACTAACAATGGTGAAAAATAGCTCTGCGAGATTTAACCCTAGGAGAAACACCAATCTTATCTACATATATACTATGCAATGAAAAGAGCAGAAAATATTAATTCGTTTGCTTCTGTAAGACACACATCGCGATATGTAAATTTTATCTTGAATATTATCTAGAACAAAACATAAATCTATATTTAATTTAATAATAAGAATAAACAATAGGCGTTTAATGTTTTATAACAACTGAATTATTTGAATTTGTTAAAATAATTTTCTTTGTTAAATCGCTTTATGCATTGCTTCCTTTACACTTGTAAAAAGGATTTAAAAAATCAGCTTGAAATTAACAATAGTTGTGATAGATTATTCTAATAAATAAATTTGATCACTCCAAGAAAATCGTTGATTGATCAGGAAAATATGCTGTATGCTAAACTGATTTTTTTAATGCTAAATTTAGCCATAAAAATGGTAAATTGGCAGCACTGATGGGGGCAGAAAAGCCACACCCAGTGACGAGTGGAAGTACGACGGCGTGCATATGGGTCTGGGAAACAGCCGAGGGCAACGATATGGGATCCAACTGATAGAGCGGTAAAAAGAGTGTTAAAAGAAAAAATACCTACAATTTTATAGAAGAGAAATGGAAGAATAATTCTCAGGTTGGCTGCAAAAAGTGTAAACTATGCCTATTGTAGGAGTTGTAATAAGGAAATTAATATTACATCAGGGAAAGACGCTCGCAAGAACCTCTTCATCTCAACATACCCCTTACAGTGACAAAAACTTCGACATCTGACACAAATTGAACAAGGTAAGATTTTGTCTTCCACCGTTTCCGTAGCAGCGGCTGAATAAACAAACAGTTAATCATTGACATTTGGTTGAGAATGAAGGCAGAGATGGACGCCTTCGAAACGTCCCGCAAATATGACATCTTAACATGGCTGGAAGCCCGAGAAAAATATATTAAGATATTTCATTATTTTTTACTAAGTACCAGTACTTATAATGTTATATTATTTTGTATTCTAAAACCACCATAGTATATATATACTGTATATACACGTCTTTTTAATTCTTTTATAATTTCCAGGTGAATAATCTACCATTTACCATTCTGGAGCACCTACCGAAACTGATACAGTCCGCTTGTCCCGAGACAGAAATTGCAGAGGAAATAAAATGTTCGACGATGAAAAATCACGTTATAATTGATTAGATTATAGATAAAGAAAGTTTTGATAATTTATGTGAATATCTACGGCAAACTAAGGTTTCGCTTATTGTTGATGATTTTTGCAAGGATTTCCAGCTTTGTGTAAAGTTATCCAGAGTTTTGCAAATTCTTCACAATTTTTTCGAGGATTTCCAGTTTTCCAAATTTTTGTTAAGTTTTACAGATTTTTTCGAGAGTTTACAGATTTTTGTATTGTTATTTAAATTGTTGCGATGATTTCCAGCGTTTAGTAAACTTTTCCATTTTATTTGCGAGGATTTTCAGCTTTGTGTAAAGTTATCTATATTTTTTGGGGGAGTTCCAGATTATTGCGAAGATTTCCAAATTTTTGAAAGGAATTCGAGTTTTTTGTAAGAATTTTCAAGTTTTTATAATGTTTTCTTGTTCTTTGCGACGATATCTAAGTTTTGGTAGAGTTTTACAGGTTTTTGCGTGAATTTCCAGCTTCTTGTAACGATTTACATGTATATGCGAGAATTTTCAGCCTTTTGTATTGTTCTCCAGATTCTTTACATGATTTCCAGTTTTTTGTAAACTTTTCTAGATTTTTGCGTGGTGTTCCAATTTCTAGATTTTTGCGAGGAGTTCCAGTTTTTGTGAATATTTCCAAATCATTGTAAGGTTTTCCAGATTTTTGCGAGAATTTCCAATTTTTGTGAGGTTTTCCAGCTTTTGTAAACTTTTGCAGATTTTTTGAATGATTTCAAGCTTTGTTAAAGTTATGCAGAGTTTTGCGAAGATTTCCAAATTTTTGCGCGAATTTCCAGTTTTTTGCGAGGATAGCCAAATTTTTGTAATGTTTTTCAGGGTTTTACGTCGATTTTCATGATTTTGTGAAGTTTTCCAACTTTTTGAGAGCATTTCCGGTTTTTTGCGACGTTTTTCGATTTTTTTAATTTTAAGTTTTCCAGATTTTTGTGAGATTTTCTAACTTATTGTATTGTTCTCCAAATTATTGCGAGTATTTCCAGCTTTTTTTCAGATTTTTGAAAGTTTTCTCACTTTGTATGAAGTTATCCAGATTTTTGCGAGGAATTTCACTTTGTTTGCGAGGGTTTCCAGTCTTTTGCCAGAATTTCCAGTTTTTGTATAGTTTTCCAGGATTTTGCGACTATTTCCACGATTTTTTGTAAAGTTTTCCAGGTTTTTGCGAGGATTTCTAGCTTTTTGTAGCGATTTACAGTTACAAGCGATAATTACCAGCTTTTTGTGTTGTTCTACAGATTTTTGCGAAAATATTCAGCTTTTTATAAAGATTTACAGATTTTTTCGAGGATTTCCAGCTTTGTGTAAAGTTTGGAATTTTTTGCGAGAGTTCCAGTTTCAGCTAGAATTTCCAAATTTTTATAATTTTTTCCATATTTTTACGACACATCATAATTAACCCTACCTTTCTTCTGAGTTGTAGTTACAACTTCACTCTTTTTCGCAGAAAACTGCATTATGTAGGATGTCCCTTCTAGCTGCCACACATTCAGCTGTTCAGCAGTTGTACTTCAGGTTTTCCTCATACCATCATATTGTCTGCAAACACCATAGCTTTTAAGCTTTACTCCCATATTATTATTTCATGCATGGCAACAATGAATAGCAATATTCTTTCCAAATACACTTTCATACAACCGTCTTATTCCTCATACACACTCCAATCCATTACAATCATTCCTTTCGCTTTCAACATCAACCAAACTTTCTCTCTGCAGTCGCTGCTGCCATTTCTTTTCAGGATGTCTTAAATTCTGTGGTTAGATCTTTCCAATACTCTTGTTTTATAGCAACAATTAAGTCTCCCGACGACTACCCACTCTGAAGCCATTCGATAAGCAAACCATGCATACGAGCTCACAAATTTGATTATTTATTGCAACTCCAATGGTAAGCTGTGTACTCAGCGGTATGTATAAGAATGGTTTATCGAGTTTATGGCGAGTCTTGCAGCTGGCTTATGTATTGAGGTTATTTACTTACAACTAGTCACATTCATTGCTCTGTTTTTGTCGTTCATTTGAAAGTACTGTGATTTTGTGAAAATGGATTAGAAAGCAGTTAGGTGAGGATAGAACTTGGCTCCATCTATTTCGATGATTTTTGGTATGTTGGTCGAGTACCAATCGAAACTGAGCCCTGTGTTGAGGTCAATACTCTGCAGCTTTAGAGAAAGTCAGGGTTGGCGTTGGATCGATCGATAGATGGTTAATTTATGTTTGTTGGGAAAACACGGAACTTGCGAGTAGCGAGTGACGCTTCATTCGCCTTAATAGTTTAAATACTTGTGACAGATGCCGCCGGCGTGTATTGATTTACAGGTTAGTTAGCGAGACATTGGTGCTCGATTATGAACATTCATTCGACATTTTGTTTTTCAGGTACTCTTTGCGGATTTTTTTTTAAACGTATTTATGAATTCTTTTTCTCAGTTAATTTATTTTTCGTAAGGCTCCGCGTAAGTCTGAAATGTTCGAATGACACCATTATTCTACTTGGAAAAGTACATTTTTATCAATTAGAGCTATGTATTACGTTGGTACACCGCAGCAAAAGTGAGAAAGGTACTTAAACTATTTGCATCGAATCTTAATTCAGAAGGATAGGAGGATATTGAAGCAAGAGTTAAGAAACGGGATGCTCTTCTATTGTTTCCTATCTTGCCAACATTTCGTTGATAATTTTTCAGTGAATTATCAGCACGACCCTCAGATCCCACGGCAATGAAGTCGCGGACACACACACACACACACACACACACACACACACACACACACATATATATATATAATGACCAACGCGTTGTTGTTAACTCTGTTCAATTATTGAGGATAGATAATTTTGAAGGAGTTGTTTCACTTGTAATACGTGCAGATACTTATTTCAGTGCAATATAATTACAACTGATTGTTAGAAGTATGTGGAACTACACATTAAAATCATGTATGGAACTTCGGTGAAAAATCGTTGGTGAAGATATGCAGCACATAAGATTATCAACAAAAAGAAGTTGTGCTGTTTAGAGCAAGAGGGAACTTGCACTTACCTGCCGTAGAAAGGATTTACTCCATCTGCAGTATGTTCGCTACCATGGATGCGGTATCCTGCAACATCAAAAACATTATTATTAGAAAATATTTGTCCCTGAAATTCTATAGGCTTGTGTAAACTTGGATTTCCACACACACCTGAAATCAGGCGTCGGAATATTTCCTTAATATAACTTATGGATGGATACCTCAATTAGGGATTGCAATCCAGCAAAGCGGGATCCCGCATCATTAGACAGTCTGGCGGATCCCGCACAAAATTAAGCGGATCCGCAATCTGCAGAATCCGGCGGAAACGTGTGTCAGTCTGCATGATTCGCTGCCCCACTCGGTCTCTATCGGATGTTTTGCACTGTTTGCTGTACCAGAGCAGTTGTCATTTGACGCGTGTGAACAAACGTTTGTTTTCGTCAACCTTCGTCATTCATAAGTAAATTGATACACTTTTACGCATTCATTTTCGAGTACACATTTCTGTAATTTGAGTCATTTTGCGTATTTAGTAAGGTTTTCTAACTATATAATTATTTTTTGTGTCGCAAACGTTATCTGAACTACACATTTACAGCTTTTTATTCACGGTTTCATTATTCCGATTTTCTGTATTTGCAGATAAAGTTATTGTGACAATTTCCTTATTTGCGGCTGAATATTTGATTATTCGTTGATAGGAAACTAATGTTATCGCAATTTTAAAGATCGCATACCTATTTATTTAGCAGCTATCAAAAGGCAATTATTGTTGTTTTGGCCGCTGCCTCAATGCGTTTCTTTGACGAAAGCCGCCTGCTTACATGTGCCGCTCAGGTTATCGAATAATACTTCTTCTCCTTGTTATTTCGACTAAAGGCAAAAAAGTTATAATGAAGTATCGACGAATTGTGTTGTAGGAACACCATACTTCGACAGCTGCCTCCGCCGTCTCCCTCAGGTGTGAAATTTCGTGTCTTTGCAATAAAATCCGGAGATGCAACCTATGAAAACTTCACTTAAATCATTCGTCGAGAAAGTCTCCTTTCTTACTAAAAAATAATAATTTTCACTCTAAAAACGTCGTCACGCCACGTAAGTAAAACTGAAATACTTGACAGTTTAAGTGTTGGTGAGCAGTTTCTTTTAATAAAATTGAATCAACTGAAAGAGCAATCAAGGAATCAGGACATATAATAGGGAATTCCACCAAAACAATTTTTGTAAAAAAAAAGGCCAAGTCTCGTGCTTTTGGAGTTACTAAAAGTTATGAGATCTTGTCCTGAGCCAAGTCTACACATTACAGAAATGGAATGCTTTCTCTCGGTTATATGGAACGCTTATATAGAATTAAAAAAAAAAAAAAAACTCTGGTTACTTGGCCATTAAGCAAACCATGTTTTTAAACTTAAGTGATGTATTGTAAGGCACATAATGACCTAACACTGAATATTTTTTATTACTTATTTAAAAATTGGCTTAGATTAAAAAACAGAAATGTAAAACCTAGAAATGTACCTAAGACATGCTAAAAAGTTTTAATGTCATTTTGCCAATTAAAATATTGTTAACTGTTAATTTTTATCATTTAACATTAAATTTTATTTATTAATTTAATTATTATTTAATTTATTAACGTTTTAAGTAACTTTATTTTAAATGTATGCGTTAAAAAACTGTTTGCGCCATTCCCGCACCGATCACGTAAACACTGCGGGAATGGAATCCTTAACCTCAATGTTATACAGTATGCATAGGTATAGCGACACTGTTTTCCATGTTGTTTTTACAAAATTCTTCTACTTTCTGTCTCTGGATAAATTTGATCATATCTTTTTTTTATTGATTTCATAGTGTTTTACAATTCGTCTAATTCGTCTATACAGTGGCGTAGCGAGGTTAACAATAATGATAAAAAATCAAACCAAATGACTTGTATAATTCAGTTAATGCTGAAAGAAAACTCATACACGATCCATCAGAACGCTGGATTGGCACCTTGCACGTGAGAGGAAGACATTTAAAATTACGAACTGCCGTAAGAGATATTTTGATTCGACGTTAAAGAGCTCGGATAGAGCTGCTTATAGCGTCATAGAACCAAGAGATACTAAGCCAACAAGGTACAGGCAGAGAAATATCTAGTAAAAAATGTTGAAAGCAATGTTATGTCTTCAGACCATTGAAAAAATTAGAAAAAAGAAAATCACGAATTCATCATCAATTTTAAAATAATAATAATGATAATAATAATAAAACGAATGGCATCATTTAACAAGACTTGTATCCAGGTGTTTCTGCAACTTAAGACCAAGAAATACCATTCTGGGGAGACAATGACCTATTTAAAAGCTGTTCAAAAATTAGAAACTATTAACCAACGGATAAGATTGCAGGTAAACAATTCTCTTACCTAATGTGATATATATTACTTATGTCTCAAAGTTGTGTGATCCTGGCTGGTTGATTATTTGAGGGACAACCGCGCGATATTTCAAACTTTATCTATTTCTCGAGGTAGTCTATCCATTCTACTATATCAGACTCTGGAAAACAAGCCAAAGCACACAAGTATCGAGCAATGATGACGGTGTGTTAATTCATGTAGCACAATGCTGTGTACTGCTCCCATTGAGGTGATATGTCTGGCGGCTCACTAGCCACAAGTCGGGAATGGACTCCGTGTCCCACGCTGCCGACCTGAAGATGCCATCACAGTTGGTGTCTCAAACAATAATTACATAGACTGGTTCACGCCATTCACAGAACTTGCCACCATCATGAAGATGGTGGCAAGTTTGTAACATATGCTACCACTCCAATTACGAAATTAATTAATTTGTAAATATTATTTAGTTAAGTGTAGTTAATTATGATGTAAATATTAATCTATATATGTAAATATGAATGTATGTTTGTTTGTTCTGAATACAAATCCACAGTTTTCATCCGGTTTCGATGAAAGTTTGCACACTTATCCTTTGAAACAAGGAAAAAAGTACTGTCTACATTTGGTTGAAAAATTTTCTGTATAAATAATTGAACGGTGATAGACAGACGCGTAGGATGTGTAGGTCTCTGTACTGTCTTTCCATATAGCGATTTGGTAGCTCAGTGCTTAAAGCGCTTGCTTACAAATGTTTGGATCGTGGTGTCCGGTTCAAATCTCCGTACAAGCATAGATTTAAAAAAATTAAAATCGTAAGAGTCACGCTTGGACCGTCGGTTATTCAGATTGAATGTTAAACTGTAGATATCACAAAGTTAGGGGTGCAATGCGAGTCAAATCGTAGGTAGTCTTTTAATGCTGTAGGAGTACACTTTTTTACGTTATATTGATCCCTCAGGGTTGTTCGCAGTCAGTGTGTGTGTGTGTGTGTGTGAGATCTGCAGTAATAATACTATAATGCGGAAGTATGTGTCTCTTTTTGTTACGTTTTGACGACTAAATGGCAATATATCGATATTGATGGAATTTGACAAGAAAATCTGTAGGAAGGGCACAGAAATTTTTTTTTCCGGTATGATTAACAGTTGTAGTCACGAAATTTTGAGAACTTATTGAATGGTGACAGAAATATGTTGGAAATTGATTCTCTTCAACAGACAAGTTCGACGGTAGAATGATATAATGATAGCTTTACTGTCATATTATGCCGACTCGGTGTTGTTTGGGACCAGTCCTTCGTTACCAACAACTTTCTATATTCAATTTTGGCAAAGAAATTCATAATCCACGCGTACGAAGTCGCGGGTATCAGGTAGTAATGTAAATAATGTAATTACGAAGCTCGAGAAATACACAGATTACCAATCACATTGTCAGCGGGTAGTGTAAGGACATCTTTGAAAAGATAAGATGGAAATCTTTGGTCTGGTGTGGCGGACACAGAAAGAAAGAGAGAGAGAGTTTTTTTTTTTTTTTTGGCGAGAAAGCGCTGTCGGTTTCGGACTGCAAATGCCCCGGTAGCGGGATATGAATGTATTAGTTATTCGAAAAGTGATATATTGTAATTGTGTTTTGTTTTATCGAGTATATGCGAGCTTTGGTTTGCTTATTAAAACAGTTGACAGTAAATGCTAACAACTTTGGTTGTATTTTCTATATAATTAGCGACCCGTTGATTGAGCTATTTTATGACGATTGGATATTATAATATTTAAAGAAGTGACCTCTACTCTGTTTACTTGGGTGAAAAGACGACATATTTAGGGCCACGTCGTCATAAGCCCTACAGAGTTACGAGCAAGTTACTTAATTAGTGGAGTTTGCTTGTCTTCGATTGGATAAATTTTAGTTGTGTGGAGGTTACAAGTTCTACTGCATATCCCTAATTGGCATTAAGGCTGTTAAAGTCACCAATATAAATTGACGGGTGTAGATAACAGAGAGGGTGCCCACCTTTCGCTGCGAGGCAGCTTCGTGTTTATTACTTGAACTACCATTGTCATGACGGTTTCCTTGTCCTCATTGGTAAACAAAGTCGCGCAACATATGTCTACGAATAAAAACTGCGATTGTCGAAAGACAGTCGGGAACAATTTTGGTGTTCCGCAACTCCCCGTAGACAAAAATGTCGTGTCTATAGGTCTCCTGTCTTGAATGAGTCTTGCGATTTGTTGCGCAACAGTTCGTAGTCTGGACTGTGGACTGTCGACGTGTATTGTTTGGGCAGAAACTTCAGTCTCACCTCGCCTCGAAGTATAGTTTCGAGAGTTAGCCCACAGGCACCGGGAGATTAAGTTGTAATTTATGTGATTATTGTAGGCCATTTCTTCCACAGTTGCTTGTTAAGTTAATAATTATTCTTTAATAATTACGCCAATACAACTGTTGTTGGATATTATTTATTTGACGGACGCGATTCGCCTCTCGTCGAGGCATACAATGTTTTATTTTACATTTCTGTTTTAAGCTGTGGTTGTTGGTCGCCTGTGACCTCAACCAGCATGCTGTTTACACTATTGTACATATTTACACAGTATCTACAAAATAGGGATCTTATGAATTCACTTTGAAGCACAGTTTTGATGCACGACATTGTCAAACTTCAGTTTTTGTGTGCGCGCTAAATTCAAAGTGAATTCATAAGATCCCAATTTTGTACAAACTGTGTAAATATGTACAATAGTGTAAACAGCATGCTGGTTGAGGTCACAGGCGGCCAACAACCACACCTTAAAACAGAAATGTAAAATAAAACATTGTACACTGAAGATACCTCGACGAGAGGCGAATCGCGTCCGTCAAATAAATAATATCCAACAACAGTTGTATTGGCGTAATTATTAAAGAATAATTATTAAATTGTAATTCTTTGTTTGTTGGCGAAGGCGTATCACTAGAACTGAAATCGAGAAGATCAAGCGGGCAACGAACGCTCTTACTAAAGAACGCGATCGCCATGTTTCAGAGTAATATTGCGAAACATTACACAACCAAGCACATGGTTTGCAACGAATGGCAGAACAAAGACAATTCATATCTTTTATCAATGCGTCTAACGGCAATCGTGCTTCTGAATGAACCAAAAATTAACTACAGTCCATTCTCTTGAGCGTCAGTCAAAGATAAAATAACTAAAGACTACTCATTTTCCAATAGTTATATAATTTCTTACGATCAAATTATTATCTGATAAGTTTCAAGAATTGAAGATTAGGTTTTGAAGCTTGTACGAAAAGCGATGGATCAGAAGAGATTTCAATAGATTTTAGTAGTAACAGCGTCTTCAGATTATCGAAGAAGCACAGTCCGACAAATGTTAATACCATCACACTAAAAGTCTAAGATCACATACTCCGAAGCTAATAACTGGATTATGTATGGATGAATAGAACGGAACTCGAAAAAGATATCGATCAAAATCGCGATTTTGGAAAAAGAGGGAAAAAACGAAATTCGCCTTTATGGAGTTGGAGTTTTATGCATTATAATTAGCTTTTTAAGTGAGACAAGATATTTAGAATCTTAAAGAAATCAGGTCTAAAATATCGAGATATAAGAATAATTTATGATCTAAATAACAGTAATATGTCTTTAATAAGAGAAAACAAATTGAGACAAGGTTGTATGTAATGTATCCTCTCTGATATTAGACTTGTATCTAGAGAAAGAATTGATAGAAACGAAACGAAAGTAACATAAGAATTCTTCCAAACAATGATTACGCAGCGATTTGCACACAGATAGTGGCGAAATATAGTACGGCATTAACAAATACTGTTAGAAAAATATGGACTCAATGTAAACTAAAGTAAAAGTCATGAAACTAGACCTAAATGAAAACCATGACACTACGTCAGATTTCTCAGCGTGACCTGTCCTGTCTCAGATATACAATGTCAGATCACTCTAGGTGCAGGTTCTGATCCTGTCACGTGTCGCCGTGTGACATGTCCTGTCAGTTTGTTAGTGGCTACTTTTATCTTTGCTTTTAAACCACTGCTTGTTGGGCAGCTATTGATAACTTGAATATTTATTTATTTATCTGTACATTCAGATAGTTAGTTCACTAGAGTCTATAATGAACAGTTAATTCAGAATACTATAATAATAATTTCTAATTATCAGAGGTTTAAGAGCGTAAATCTTATATACTACATGCATGGTACTTCAATAATAACTAATTAACATCAAAAGCTTTATATTTAAACCATTTATTGAATTGTCTCTAGACCCTTAACTGCCGAGTTCTTACATTTAGTACAACACATCCGCCTTAAAGGAAAGGAACTATCCGCGATCAAGTATACAGACTGCTTTGGCCAACGGTTGCCTACTAATATCTTTAAAAACAATACTTTCCGGCACTCAGCCAGGTCATCACTCCACGTAAACTGTATCGACTGTTTTTGCTTCATACTGTGTTGTGGCTCATCTGTTCCGCGCTAGCAGCTGGTCTCACTTCACGCCATCTTGACAGCTTCTCTGAAATTTATGTTTCAGCGACCTTTTTTTAGCTCCACTGCTGACCTGCAATATGGGCAGCAACAATGGAGGAGCGAGGCAAGCTAAGGGAGCGTCCATAAACCACGTAGCTCCATTTTGGTCTCTTGTGAACCCCTTCTCCCCCTCACGTAGCACGAAGCTCTTTTCCCTTTTGATTCCAGAAGACATTTTGTACCATTTTGTTTTGTCAGACTATCGTTAGTTACATACGGAGATAATTAAATGAAATAAATAAATATTCACATCCTGTTGTGTGTTCCGTACCTCATTTTAACTGTGAAAAATGATATGAATGGAAAAGCTACGCTACTTGACCTGGCTCGGAAACTCCCTCCCCCCACGTAGCTCAGCGTAGCCCTCCAGCCAACCCTCCCCCCCTCCCTCCTAGTCCAAACGATGTAGTTTATGGACGCTCCATAATGTTTGAAGAGGCGACAGTCTCAAAGTTTTTCGTTCGGCTCGGAAAATTTGTAGATCAGTCACTAGTCTCAGCAAGATTACAACTTGTAGTGTTATGGAATATACAATACATTTGGCACACTTCCAAATATGTGCACCTGGGTTGTTGGACATAGCAGAGGGCGATCACGGACGATTCAGAGGGTGACTGTGTGGGTGAGTGAAATGACAGTTTCTGCCATCTGTTGGGCACATACTAAGACGGCAATTTTGGTTAGCTACATGCTTTGCCACCACCAACGGCGCGGACACGGATCGGCTGGAGGAATCGGATTGGCTGTGCAGTTTTCTGCCGCGAAAAAGGATCCTGGACACGTGGGTGCAAGAGGAGGAGTGAAGAGACGGTTTGCTGCGGGTGGAGAGGAAGGAAGCCATGTTGTGACCTGGGTTCATCAGAATTCGAAGTGGTGAGTCAGTTGGTGTTATTTCTTCCTTTTTTTGTGAGCAGTGTGCAGTGAATATGAGTCCACCTAAGTGCAACGAAGCCATCGTTTTCAACCTGTGCCGTGAATACAACTTCGACATGGTAATGTAAAATTAATTGCAGCAGCATGTGTATCCACATCTGACCTCTGGACTACCCGAAGCGCCTTGTAAAGAGTTTCAAGTGTCTCCGCATTATATATTTTTAAACAAGTTTGGTTTTTGAACAATAACGACAGCGCCCAATAATTTTGTTTATTCGGAGTTTAATTATTAGCCATGCCAGAAACAATGTTCTGTTATTGTAATTAAATTTGTTTTTATTTTCACAATGTTCATTTCTTTTTAATAAATATAAATTGCTTGTCAAACTATTACCAGGTAGTTTTATCCCATACTAAAGACAAAATCAATACTTAAGTAAATTTCGTAATTATCAAATAACAGTAAATTTAATTAAATATTTAAGTAACAGAGGTAACGTTACAAACTATAGGTTTTCAACAAAATACTCTTACTCAGGGCAAAGGAGCGTAAAAATAATGCGTTCCCTTACAAATAATTACGTAATGTGGAAAATAAACATTTTGCAAATGCGGGATTATTTTTATTTATTTACTTCAAATGAAAAACCATTTCATATTTTTTTTTGGCTGCCTTCAGTGTCTCGACTTATATGATGCAATCCTCCATCCCTTACTATCTTGAGCTAACTTCTTGATAACAACAAACCCCTTTCAACCCAAGTCCTCAATTGTCTGCTTAATATCCTCTGCAGTTATTACCTTCGACTGTTCCCTCCCACTAACAAGTTAACCAATCTTGGATGTCTCAAAATATGACCTACCAGCCTGTCTCTTCTCACTGCATGTCGAGTTCCAACAAATGTTCATACATCAACGAAGCGGAATATAGGAAACCGAGTCACTGCGGCCAGGGGGCGTCCACTAATTACGTGAGGTGTTTTTCCGGAATTCCGGCCCCTCCTTTTTTGGTAAGATTTGGCGAGATCTGGTCGTACCCTCCCCCCCCCCCTCAGATGACGTGAGATTTTGACAGCCCCCCTTCTGATCGTCCTGTAATTGTTTTTTAAGACCTTTTTTTTTAAGCTCTCCTGCTTCTTAGGGCGGTTACCCCCCCCCCCTAAGATCGGAATCTGCGTCTTTTTTACCCCCTTATAGTCGCCATCCGTGTCTTTTGTAGAACCACCTTCACCCTTGCTGAGATTTGGTGAAATTTCAACTGACCCCTCCCCCTATTTCATCCCACGTAATTAATTGACACCCACTAATGGTGTTCTCAAATATGACAGCTCAGGAGTACGATTGATAATGTTTAGAGTGAGTCTGAAGACACAAAAAGAATTTCTCGTGGATAGGACATTTAAAAGTTGTACTAAACAATTTTTGCACGTTTAAAACATAACGCAAATATTACTGAAGCTAAAAATATAAAACTAACAGGTGTAACGATTTTTTTAAAAAAAAACTTAATTTTTTTTTTAAATTTTTTTTTTTTTTTTTTTTTTTTGATTGTAGTTTTACACTTTATCGATGTCGGCGACTCGGCGTCAAGGTCATTAGTGGCGGGGGGGGGGATTGGGGGAGGAACAGGAATAAACTAGACCTTTTGAAGAAACTATTCCCGCATTCGTCTGGAATGATCTCGGGAAATCACCGAAAACTGAAATCTGGGTGCCCGGGCGGGGATTCGAACCCACATCCTTCCAAATGCGAGGCCGAAGGATTACCGCTCTCCCACCATCCTCGGTTTTGTAGTATGACGCATTGCGTAGTCTTCATATAATTATAATATGCAATTTACTGCAAGTGTTAAAAAGCAACTTCTAAGTTCGAGATCGCGTTTCTCAAGCAGGGCAGGATCCTGACGAGGATGAATGTGTGGGGATGTTTGTACTGCCAATTTTTCGCTGCTCTTAGAAGCTAGCCGACGCTGGGGACAGAGACACTGGACACCCAAAGCTGCGGATGTGCACCTAAAACAACACAGCTGACTCTCCTAAGGATGTGTTTGCTTTCTATATGTCAATGTCACCCGCCTAAATAATTGTATTTGTGCGAGAGAGAGAAATAGGTAAAAATTTATAAAAAAAAGTCCCGATTACATTTAATCCATCCTCGTACACATCATTCCAGCGGTACATCCGTTAATATTTCTCTGCAATCATTCGGCGGGAATCTCTCTAATCCTACAAAAAAATAAAATAAAAAAAAATGTTTATATGTACAGGGTCCGGCAATAAAACCTCCCACATTTCACAAAGCCGGCGTGCGCGTTGTAGTGAGGATACTGATGTGGAATGTGTTTTGTTTTAAAGAGATGTACATGCCATTTTCAGTGTGCGCCATGTCATGGCTTGGTGATCATCGTGCGTTTGTTGTGGACGAATTTATTCGTAACAGTTGTTCTCAGATTTTCGGAGACGATTCGAACTTGGCCTACATGATCGTGTCCCGGATAGAAAAACTATTCAACTGTGGGTGTCAAACTTTAGAAAGACAGGTTCAGCACTAAAAAAAAGAAAACCTACAGGCCGTCCTCGGACTGCAACAACGCCGGAAAATTTGGCGCGTGTGAGTGTGTCTATGCAGCATTCACCAATCTTTGGGGACACTTAAAGCCTATAGTGTACAAACATCGTCCCACAACACTGCAAGCACTTAAAGAGGCCATTACCCAAGAATTGGCAGCCATTCCAAGAGAAATGACGCGAAAATGTATGGAGAACTTTCTGGATAGACTTTGTCAATGTGTCAACAATGGAGGGCAGATATAATTTTTAAAACCAAATAATTAAAAATAGCAAAGTATGTATTTTTCATAAATAAAAGTAATTATTCTCTATCATATTTAGTTTTTATGTGACAACACATTAAAATGAGGGAGGTTTTATTGCCGGACCTAGTATATCTGTGCCAATGTAAGTACTGATTTCACGATTTTTTTTCTTTTTTTTGATTCATTCCCTCCATTTTCAATCAACCTGTCATATCCCTTTGTCCCATGCTCGCATTGTTGTATCAGTCTACTTTTTATTTAATAGTGGTAAACATTTTTTTTTTATTTCTCAGTGCGTTGATCTTACATGGAAGCCTAACATAACTTATCAGTAACATGGCGTAAGCTCTCACTGGGAACAGCTTCGTTGAAATGGCTGGTGTTTGACTGATCCGCGCACACACATACAAATAATTACATAATTACGGTTCGAACTCTGTGACATGGACGAAATATGGATACAACCGGCATAAAAAAACATCCTGCATGTTAACCAATGACGTAAGCTACCACTGTGTGCGATAGTATAGATTATTGTACTGTATTTTTTTCTTTTTTGCCTACGGCTTTACGCCTCGTCGACATCTAGGTCATTAGTGGCGGATAAGGACTGGGGGAAAAGAACGGGAAGGAATTCGGCAATAACCTCTTGAAGGAAACATCCTGACATTCGCCTGGAAAGATTGGGGAAACCTTGGAAAACCCAAATCTGGATGCCCGGACGGGGATTCGAACCTGCGTCTTCCCGAATGCGAGGCCACCACGCTCGGTTTATTATATCACGCGCAACTGTTGAATACTGCCAAAAGTGCAGGACATTTTACAACAATAGTGCAGTTTTAGCTCAGAGAAGCATTCTGATTGGCTCAGCGTTTCCAGAACCATCTATCGTGAATGAGTTTTGGGACATAGTTGCTCAGCGGCTATTGACTGTGCACTTGAAGTTAGGGTTTGTTCAGCCAGTAATTAATTGCTTATGGCTGTAATTTAGTTTGTCTCTCCCTAACCGAAAGCCTTTTCTAAGCGATTCGTGGTTGAAAGCCTGACGCGTTATTAAAAGGGAATATTTATCTTGGATTTTGGCATTTACAAGCGCCGCTCACAGTAACAAAGCAAGCAATCGCGAACAATCTGTACTCTGTTGTGTCAAGGCATCAGTACGCTGAAAGAGGTAAAACTAAGTCCTTTTTACTACTGCTTAACTGTCACTTTATTCCAGGGGCGGATCCAGGATTTTGGTTTGGGGGGGGGGCTTGAGCGGACTTTGGTTTGGGGGGGGCTTGGCTTGAATGAATTTTTTGGTCCAGAGGGCTTGCCTTCAGTAGAGCTAAAAAAAAAAAAAAAAAAAGTTCTCCAAAATTACAGTGTCGGGGGTGGACCGAGATACTTTTTGGGGGGGTTGAGCCCCCTAGCCCCCTCCCCCTGGATCCGCCCCTGCTTTATTCCATCGACAACGTTCCGCAACTTCCCGCAAAGTGGATGCCACTACGAAACTTGTTTCACAGGAACTGGTAGCGTACAGTTCCACGGAATTCCTGGAAACGTCCTATTTCCTGTCTATCCGAAACTGCATTTGTCGTGCTCCAAGAAATTTTCATACACTGAAGATACGGATTACAGGAATTGAACTCACAGGAAACTCGTGCACAAACACACGCTAGGGTGGAAGTTATTACATCCGGTTTCAGATGAATACCTGAAATTCAGCACAATACATCAAACATTCCAAGAGAAGTTCTTCCCGGAACATTCAGCCCATCTGACCCGTTACATACAACACTTAATTTTTGTGGCATTCCTACAGTGAACTTTACTATTACAAGTTCCACGTATGCTACACGGTTTTAATGTTAAAGACTTGAAACGTGTCGCCATGGACTTGCTGGGTAAGCTAGCAGTACATTATGATGACTAAGCTTATCGGGAATATAGAAGAAAGCTAATGGTATGGGATTGTGTCATAAGGAAAGGTCAAAAGAATGTCGTGGAATGCTTAAGAAGAAGAATTGTGAAGTTTTGAATGGAACTGAGAACTGATGTGAAGTGCTGCATCCAGCCGGCTTAAAGGTAAGGAAGACAGTCGATTAAGGGAAGAAGATACGTCCAGTTATGAAATTTATACGGAACTGGGTGACTTATACAGTAAAGGTTACTTACGAATTTGTGGTGGAAATACCTCACCAGCTGACTACCAAGAGGACTGTGTGTCAACAGAGAAGCATAGCTCATGGAAGCGAAAAATAACCAAAGGGCCACCGAGCGTGGTGGGTGAGCAGAGACACTCTGGCCCCGCATTCAGGAGGACACGGGCTCGAATCCCCGTCCGGATATCCAGATTTGGGTTTTCCATTGTTTCCCCAAGTCACTCTAGGCTAATGCTGCGACGGTTCCTTCAAAAGACCATTGCCGAATTTCTTCCCGTTCCTTGCCCAATCATATCCCACCTCTAATCACCTAGACGTCGAGGAAGCGTATCGCCCCCACCGAAGAGCCTAGATGAAGTTGTTCTGGATGATGATATTCCTTAAATTATCATCTCTCAGAATTTTTCAACCTAAGTACCTGTAACTTGTCAAAAATAATGTTAACCTAATTTTTTTACCTATATGTGTACTATTAACATCTGGGATATATTTTATTGTATCATTATAAAATGATAAATATAAAAAATGTTTTGAATTCCTACGGAAACGCGGTTGTGTAATTGGAGGTGAACTGTTAAAACTTAATGACATTTTGATCATACTCTTAATATTAAGTAACCAAATGAATAATAAAGTTACTGTAGGCTGAATTATACCACCGACCCACACGCACAAAGTAAATAAAAAGTTACGATACCTGACAACTTTTACTGTTGTTGACTTCTACGCTGTTATCAATCCACGGTACCTCACAACTATTACAAGACGCTCAGAAAACGGTCATTAATGTAACTCTTAAACGACCAGCGGTCTCTTTGACACCAACTGAAAATGAATAGACAATTGTGGGAACAATGCTGTTCTATCCTCATCCTTGAAATGCCCTATTTTTGCCTGGTAATTGAAATATTCTTGGCTTTTAAAAAATTAAACTTACAGCTATATTCGCTTATACCAGTGTTTCTCAAAGTTTTAGCTGCACGTATCCCTATAAAATTTTCCAGGCAATGGTGAACTCCCTTAACAAAAAACTGAAACCTTTTTTTTTTTAGTTCCACTACTGGCAACATCGAGCCATTTTCACTATTGTGCGTGTTATACGCTTCAGATAATCAGTCCGCCATTACGTACCGAACCCCCTACGATCAACTGGCGAATCTCTAGGGGTACCCTCTTTGAGAAACACTGGGTTATAGCCTTATACTCAGTGCCGGATCTAGGGGGGGGTCAAACCGGGGCTCTTGCCCCGGGCGACAACTTCAGGGGGGCGCCAAAATCAGATGTTGGTGGCATCTTTTTATAAGCGCCAGGGCGAAATATTCATGTGCTGCCGACCCTTTTTTTAGGTAAAGCGCCGTGGTACACTGACCGCGGCGGCAACTTGAAAGGACGGAAAATTCATTGTTCTGTGACAGAGTGGCCTTAAAACAAATTAGCCGGAACTCGCGATATTCTTGGTTTTATAAATTTTGCCATCTGATGTACACATTCTTGCAGCTGCGTTCGAGTGATTAGCCCAGTTTTGTTTTAATATATACTTTTGTGATGAACGAGTTTAAATATTTATTACTAGAAATGAAACATTGACAGGTAAGGAAGAATCTATCGTTTTCAAATATCTCAGCGTTTCTCATCCTTTGTCAATCCGAGGACCAGTAAAATGTAAAAAATAAAAATAAAACAAAACAAAAAAACGGATCATTAACTTATACCTTTGTGCATATATTATAAACCAAACCTATCAATTGTTATTAGCACATACCGCTGTTTCTCAACATTTAAACCTACAATAAAGCATTCATAAACCGTCGCTCTCCGGAAACATGTTTAGGGAATAGACTGTTAAGCAGTCATATCCTGAAAATACCAGTTTGTTTGGTGGTTGTTGAAATATTAATTGTTTTTAGAAAGTTTGGATTACTAGCTTATTCTCGCTTACAATCTTCTGGTGGACGAGACGATGTCTAATTTTTTTTTTTGGTTGGTCTATTAGTTTTATTGCTTCTTCGTTGGATCCACTACACGGTGGGAAATAATGAAAAAATGTACAAAAACCAAATTAAAAGGTAGTAGCCAGACAAGATGGTCGACCAAACACCTTGCCCTATTGAATAATTTACCTGACGTTGTCAAAGCAATAGAGGAAATTGAAGAATCTTCTCTGGCTGCAGAATGTAAGTATGAATCCGCTCATCTCTTACGTGATGTATTGGATTTTAAATTTATCCTCAAATTAACAATTTGGGCTAACCTTCTTCGAGAAATTAATAGAGTAAATGTGGAAATACAAAAGGAGGACATAATCCTTTCGCGATCTGTGTCACTAATGAAAGGGTTTATTAAGATATTGTAAGAAATGCGACTAAAGCCGACAGAATATTGGATCAAAGAAGCTACACCTGTAGCACAAAAATTGGGAACCGTTCCGACACTCAAATGTAAACGAATTTCCAAACGAAAGAGGCAACACGACGAAATCTGCGAGGACGAATCAAGAGCATTAGACGCCACACATCTGTTTTCCAAAGATATAATAGTTGTATTTGACAGAATTTTAACAGAAATAGGAATAAGGGTAGAAAGTGCAATAAAACTAAATGAAAACTTTGCCTTCCTTGGTGGCCACACGTTAGTAAATATGTCCACAGATCTCCAAAAAAATGGAGCCGTTCTAGCAAGCAGATACTCCAAGGACTTAAACGCAATTGATTCTTGTCAAGAACTTGCCGTGTTTAAACAACAAGCTCCATTTTTAATTGGAATCGATGAAACAACTAGTCCATTCTAATTGTTGCAACACATGTGTAAAAATGACTTGCAGGAAGCCTTTCCTAATATTTGTATAGCTCTGAGAATATACTGCACGTTACCAACGACGTCCTCAAGCTGCCAGCGAAGTTTTAGTAAACTAAAAATCATAAAAACCTACCTGAGATCAACAATGAGTCAGGAACGTCTTTCTAACCTCACGATCTTATCAATCGAAAATAGAACAGCTTATGAGACGAATTATGTTGAAGTTATATACCCTTTCGCGGAAATGAAAGCTCGACGAGTGAAGTTGTAGGATCATTTAGTGCAAATTTTGCTAGGGCCTGCTAAGGACTGGCTCGTGCGTTACATATTATGTGGATTATATAAAGGGTGGGGCATTTAATATGTTTTCTGGAAATATTTCGGAAAGAAAGCATTTTAACAAACAATAACCTATATAAAAAATAATCGTACAGTAGGGGGCTACAATTATGTGATATTGGTTTTTTCACAGGTGGCGCTGTTGTCGTTACAACAAGGTCAACTTAATTCTTTTAAATGGGAACCCCTATTTTTTTTTAAGATTCCGATTCCTCATGAAAAAATAAAAATAGTTTGCTTAACTCACTTTTCTGTTAGCCTCACAGATGGCGCTGTAATCGCGAAAAATTAATATTCGCGTTTTTGTGTATAATTTTAATTATTGTTTAAATAATTACATGTAATTTTCATTCTGTAAACATGGAAGGTAATTTTAAAGGATAATGACGAAATTGATTTTCTAAATGCTTTTTCTTACTTATTTGCAGCCATGTCTAAAGCAGGTGCTCAAAAAGGTGACCATTTACTTCCAGACATTTTCTGACCCTTTGCAGAAATGATGCCTGAATAGCTCGAGCAATAAAATGTCTTTTTTATCACCTTAGTTTAATAGTACCCAACTGAGTGTGGTGTTTTCATGAGGGGGGGGGGGGGGGGCGCCGCGTGAATTTTTTGCCCCGGTTCGAAAAAATCCTAGATCCGCCACTGCTTATACTGTACCAATACGGTATCTAAATTTATAGATTCTGCCTGCAGAGCGCCTCAATCATCTACGCGGACCACAGGTTGAGAACATTATTCCATTTTGTGAGTGTATTAAAATTTCTTGGAACTCGAAAAATTTTGTTTGAGGTCCCGTTTACACGATGCGAGTTGACTGGATCGAGTGTACTGTCTTGCTGCGCGCACAGCACTGGATAGTCCACTCTCCTCGTGTCAACAGGTTCAAGACAGACAGTTGACTGAGGATAGTGGACTCGGTTCACGACCAACTTTTGGCGTGCGAGTTCAACAATCAAGATGGCGACAACTAACAAGTCGCGTAAGCGGAGTGAAGCAGAGGCATTAAAATCTTTAGAATTCTATGAAAGTGAGGAAATTTCGTGGAATTTTAAGAATAAAACTTATAAGAACAATGATAGAGACTCTGCCATAAAAAATTGCTTGATAACGGTGTCGTTTTTTATGTATCGGAAAAAATATTTCACAATAGCTCTTCAAACTGAGATACAGTTAGTCTTAATTGATATAACTTGTAGCGGATTGGTTGGTTGGGCAGATTAATTGTTTACCTTGCATGATTTATAATCGCCTCCTTCCACTATCTTATGCAAAGCACATATATTAATTTCAGGAAACAGAAGTAAAACCATTACTTCTGTTATTAATATTTGAAAAGATTCTAAAATATTGGTTTATTTGGTACTCATTACTGCATACAGACAGAGGTATATTTATTTACCATTAATCTTTCACATCTGTCTATGCAAAATAAAGTTCAACACAATACCTCGTCTTACAAGTGCAACATAGCAAACAAACAATTATCGTTATTGAAGTTAAGAAATTGCAATACATGTACATTACAAAGAGTTACAAATTCCATATGCAACTGAAGCATAAACTCTCTTGTACATAACGAGAGCGATTCTTGTATGACAATTATAACAAAAAAACCTCAGATTTAACTGGATTACATAGGGCGCCAGGGAGTTAATTTGTTCCCACAAATAATATTTATCGAAAGTTTCCAAACATGGAAGTCAATCTTTCAATTCAAATTGGATAAAGAAATCAAAAAAGCACTCGGCTTTTAGACACAACTAGCTCAGGAATTAATGTCCGGCGGCATAAGAACTCACACTCATCAGGCCATTAAAGGGCTATCTCAATGATTCGTCTGAGTACACACTGTTTCTGGAGGTGTAATTACCGTGTCTGTCTGGCAGCATGCAGCGTCACAACAAGAGCGCTATCGTCTCTCAAACAGCGCACCTGTCCAGGTATGGTAAGGCACTTGTCACGTCAACCAGCACAAATGACAACCTCGACGGGACTTGGCACTTAATCACCCAAGCTTCCAGAATGGAACCATCAATACTGCTCTGGCTAGCAGTAGCCAGGACGATAGTCCCAGCACAAGTGACCTCTTCTCGCCTCTCAGAGCTCGTCTCTCCTTCTCCTCGGCGAGTATCATGAAAAACACAAAATTTGTAATATTCCAACCACGGGAGAAAATAAAAACATCGGATTGGCTTCGCAACAGTCTCCCCTCTATGCTGGCTAATACATTGCCTCTTATTTGCTAAGAGTCTTCGGGTTTTGTCGGGATTGTTCGGGAGGCTATGCAGAAATCAATTTTCTCGAGACACCAAGCGAACGCCCATTGAAGGATTCCATCCGCAAAATTCCCAGCGTCCAGACTTTCTCACAGGTATCAGTGCCAGAGATAATCCCCTCATTGTCTCGAACTCCTGGACACTTTCGGCTGAGTCAGACTGTCGCCCACGCTAACACAACCCTTAGCTCGGCGTGAATTTCTGTCTCCACTCAAGAAAATAATATCTATTTATTTCCGATGTTTCTTATATCAAACAATAATTAATTTAAATCGTATGAGATGACCCATCTAGTAATCTTGTTACAAACTCTTCATTTTTATTTGTAACTTTATTTTTTTTTTTTAAAAAAAAAGACACATTTCTTTTTAATATACACTCTTGTAACCATTTTCTACGTTTATTTTGTTATTGTTCATATCATTCAACATTATAATCAGCAAATTAACTACGACGTCAATTCCTTCCTGTAATACGGACATACTATTTTCAATAAGATCACAATGTAGGAGTAGAGAACTGTCCTGACAGTGGACAGTGCACTGTCTTCTAATTGTTACTAGCATGCTAGTCCACTCTCTTACCCCCACCACCGACGGTCCGGCCAACTGCCGTTCCAGTAACTCTCATCCTGTAAACGCGGCCTAAGCAAGGATTCCTGGAGGATGTCGTTGAACCGAACGCTGCCACTTCCTGGAAAACAGTTTGCGCGCGGGCGTCCTCTTCGTGGGGGGTATATATATCCTTGGTTGCTGAGTTGGAGAAAGGGCTGTTAGTTTCACCTCTTTCAGCAAACTTCTGCCTTGACACATCAGAGTACGACTTTGTCGTAATAAAGTATACTTTCAAATATTAAATTTAAATTAATTATTTCCTTTTTATAACACTTCCGGCTTTCAGTTACCAACCGCTTACGAAAGGACTGTAGGTTTGATAAAGACAAACTAAGTTACAGCCGGAAGCAATTATTGGTGCACAAACTTGAAAGTGAACATGGTAGGTGATATTCAAGAGTTCGCAGGTTCGAATCCCCATCTGGCTATCGAGGATTCGTTTTCCCAAGGTTTCCCAAAATAATTCGTTCAAAATAACTGTAATAACCTTGACTTAAAAGAGTTGTAGAATCATAAAAAAATGGATACACGTTGGTATCTTTATAGCCTTCGTAATTTGCACGGATACTATAAATGTTCCATTTACAAGAAAATTTTGTTGCATCTACAAGCACACACCTCCTATCCGTGCTCTAAGGCCGGCATTACACTGTAAAAGATCTTTTATAAAACATTTTATCATATTTATTTTATCAAAGATATTTTATGATATTTTTTCAGTCCCATTACACTACATAAAATTTTTCGTCATAGTTCTCTGAAATGAATGGAGTAAGCTTTTGCAGACCCAGTTAGTGCAACTGTCACAATATGCATTTTATTGAAGATAAAGAAGAGAAATAAACATATTTAGGTTAGACCGCGAGATTACGAGACTTGATATGATAGGAATTCATCAAAGTTTAGTGAAAGAGCTGCAATGTGAGGACATGCCAAATTATAAAAATTACGGTTGATGCTGAAGTATACGTCCAATAAATTTTTACCATAATGTTTTCATAAATTTCTAAATCAGAATTATTTCCCCATATATACTATTGGGTGTTTATTTTTACGGTGTATGTGCCATGGGTTGTACTCGATTGATGGTGATTTACACTGGGACTTTAAATTGTCAAAGGTTTTCATAATGTTGTCCTATGAGATAACAAAGAGATAGGATCGTGAACAGGGGATACAAATCAATGCCAAAAAGAATTTGTTTATTAAACACACAGAAAAATAGAGAAGGAATTGCTAGTTGAAGCCATCAAATGTTATAATGTTGGCTTATCATTCGA
>JARYHS010013631.1:178582598-178656915 GCA_031002005.1 Vandiemenella viatica
AACTGCGAGAAGAGAAAAGTCAGAAAGGTACTCTTTCTTTAGGTCAATTCATCCAATTACAAAGTTCTCATTTCAATGGCATTCATGAGTTCAGGTATAGCAATTCCTTTTCTTACACGATGATCTCCCTTATTTCCATACCTTCAAAAGTTTCTCTCTGACACCAACGGAAATTCACATTATAATATCAAACGTGCTAATACCACATTTTTGACAGTCTTGAGAAGTCCTTTTATGGTGACTGAATAAAAGCATGAGTACGTCGTTCGAGGAAGTCCGTGTAGCTCACAGGAGACTATGTTAAAAAAATCAGACCCAACTTTCCTTCTGAATAACGTGCATCAGCGTCAGGCCACGAGTTTACAATACGATCACCACGTTCAGTTCCGATTACCATTCTTACTTCCTTTAAACTGAGTCGTGTGACTGAGAGATAACACACACTGTTGGCGTTAAGGAGGACGTGAGTTCAATCCCCGGGCCGACCAAACATATTTTGGATTTCCATCGTTTTCCAAAGCACAGCAGGGGATTTTTTTTTTTAACTGCTAAAAGTCTCTTAACAGCGAGGTCTTTATAGACGGGAAAGGATTGAGGGGGGGGGGGCAAGGATGGGAAGGAATTCGGGCCATGACCTTTTGAAGGAAGCATTCCGGCATTTACCTGGAGGGATTTGGGAAACCGTGGAAAACCCAAATCTGGATTCCCGGACGGGGATTCGAACCGGCGTCCCTCCCGAATGCGAGGCCAGAACGCTAACCGTTACACCACCACGCTCGGTACACACCAGGGGAATGTCAGAACGGCTCCTTCAGATCGTTATATCCGCAATTCTTCCAGTTGCTGGCCTCCATTCCTCTCTCGGTCCTAATGCCTTCCACATGGGTCGTACGTTAATCAGTCGAGTCGTTCTTCCATCAGAGATTTCCCAGTGCAGTAAACACAATCTAAAAGAAGCCTTTCCAGTGGCGATGCACTGAGCGTGGTGGGTGAGCGGTTATCACTCTGGCCACGCACTCTGGAGGACACCAGTTCGAATCCTCGTCCGGACATTCAGATTTGGGATGCTTTCCTCAGAATTACTTCCCGTTCTTTATCCCAGTTCCATCCCGCCCCTAATGACCTCGACGAGGCGTAAAGCCATAAGTAAAAACAATTAAAAAGATTATTAGACTCCTACTGCTAACTGAAACAGTACAACGGGGACTTGAAAAGACGACGACTCTGGAACCCGTTGATAGAGTTGCTCCCCGTAAGGGGGTGTCCATTAATTACGTGAGGTGTTTGTCCGGAATTCCGGAAACACCCTCCAACCTCTGGTGAGATTTAGGTGAGATCTGGTTGGACCCCCACTCCCCCGTAAGATGACGTGAGATTTTGACGAGACATCCTACCCCCCCCCCCCCCCCCCTCCTACTGATCGATCTATTTTTTTTTTTTTAGCTGTACTGTCCTTCAGGAATTTAAAAATGCTCACTTGAGATTTCAGTTGCTCCCCCTTCTTCTTTCGAGAGATTTGGTGAGATTTCGCCGTACCGCCCCCCCCCATTTTCCCTATTTCATCTCACGTAATTAATGGACGCCCGCTAAGTCGTCAGCGAGTTGTCCTTTCAAGCTGTACCTGCGGGGAGAGATACGCGGCTGGCGTGTGTTGTACTGCCGCCGTGTGAGTGACCAAGAGCCTCCATGTTTACGATGCAGATGGGACTCGCAGGTCTGTGTAAGCGGTCGACCAGACGCGGACGGAGTGTCGCAAGACACCGCTGAATAAAGGCACTGCCCATTAGCATACAATACTGCGAGCTGGGATGCACATGTGCAGCAGTACATCCCGGTCGGCACACTCGATTGGCATCGGCCACTTATTCACGCCAGCTATTTCCTGTTGGGCTTGGCTTTTGTGCTGCGACATTGGCCTGGACTCTGCACAGCTGGTCGAAAACACTGCGGTGTAGAGAACGCCTTCGTTGTTTTATTTTTCAAGTCGGTAATACACCGGTCTCTCTCTCTTATTCCACCCGCTCTACGCATATCGATTTAAAGAAATCAGCAAGATCATGACGATGGTTCAACAGTGCTCGAAATGTCGCTTTAACACTATTGCGAACATGTGCGATATTTCGTAAATATTTCCTCATGGATTTTACTGCTCGAGTTCCAAATAAGGAATACATAGATATCTATATATTTTTTGACCTCGAACTGTTTCTTGAAATTAGTAAGCTTTCTTTTTTAAATCTTCCTGTGAACTTATTACATTCTTCACGAGCGATTTAAGATGCACTACCGAGCGTGGTGGGTGAACGGCAAAGCCTAGCCTCGCTATCGGGAGGGCGGGGGTTCGAATCACCGTCCAGGCTTCCAGATTCGGGTTATTCATGGTTTCCCAAGATTACTCTAGACGAATGTCGGGGTGCCATGGCCGAATTCCTTCCCATCCCTTGCCCCCTTTCCTTTCCCGACTCTAATGACCTCAACGTCGACGCAATAAGCAAAACAAAAACAAAACAAAAAACTCACACAACACCATGGCTTTTTTTTACTGTCTATTTCATTTCCTGCGGGCGCTCTGGAAATAATAATTTTTATTTGCCTAATTTTTGTAACATGTTCATGTCACAGGTTAGTAGCGTGGATTGCTAGCTTTTTACTGGGTTTTCTCTACCCCTGCGTGTAAGTGTTTCAAAATTCGTGGGTCAAATTCCGACCGGTGGATGAATGAGAGGGATGAATACTGGAGTGACCCAAAAGAAAGGAAATTAAATTTTATTAAAGATTAATTTCTAAAATTGTTGAAAAGAGTGACCAACAATTAACCGTATTAAACACGGACAAAGTTGACTTGTATTTGTCCCTAAGATTTCATTCTGCAAAATTTGAAGAATTCCTGTTTTCTTCGACAGCATCTCCTTGTTTTTTTTTTATTTATTTTTTTATTGAGGCTGGGAAAATATTCATAATATAATCTTTGTTCATAGTTTCTGTAACTGCCGGAGAAATTACTCAGATTGCAGATTATTAAATTGCTGAAATGAATTTCCAGAATATACTATTCGGTAACATTCTTGGTCTGATATTCCCTATAAATAATCACGTACATCGAACGTGAACAGAAACCACTAACGAAAGTGGTCAGTAAAATATGTAAAAAAATAAACTGTAATAAATAAACTTTTGTAAAAGAGCATCATTAGTGAAAGTTTTTATTAAATTCAAATTTTGCTTAGGCCACAATGACATTTGGCATTCGGGGTTGTAGCAGAGACCATGAGAAATTTAATTTTCTAAACTGTTACTTTCACTAGCGATCTGTTACTGAAAAGTACTCGTAGTTCCACATTTCTTCAGACGAAATGTTTTCACACATTTTTTTAAGAATAAAATTCTACAAAAAACAAACTTTGTGACTGTAATATGGCAATTAATTTCATAGCAGTAGCGTATGGAGTAAAGCCCATTACACGGGCAGCGTTCGTGGCTAGTGACAAATCCATACTGATAACCACATCATTAGTTGTTATAAAAAGTACCTTTCTACATAGTAAAATCTCGCTTTACCCCTCACTTTTTCGCTACTTCTTCCGCAACAGATAATCGCTGGTAAATAAAATACACATTGACTTAGATTCGCAGCAAGAAAATAAACAGCGCATCTACTCCTCGAATTTAATGGGTTTTTTTATCACTTTTTTTATTGAATCTGGCAAAACATTCATAAAGTAATCTTGGTCATAGTTTTTGAACAGGAGAAATTATACAGATTCCAGATTATTAAATAGCTGAACAACTTCGAAGAAATAAATTGTTAGAATACTCTATTCGGCAACATTTTTGGCCTCATGTCCACTTTAAATAACCTAATAACTCGCGTACAGCGAACATGAACACAGACCATTAACGAAAGTGGTTAGTAAAATATGTAGAAAAGCAAATAAATCGTTATAAATTAACTCTGATCAAGCAGCAACATTAGCGAAAGTTTTGGTCAAACTACAATGTAACATATGCTGGAAAGAGATTTGTTATTTATGGTCACCAATAACAGAGACCATAAGAAATTTAAATTTCTTAAATGTTACTTTCATTAGCAACATGTTACTGAAAGGTAGTCGTAGTTCCTTGTTTTTCAACCGAAATATTTCTTCACATTTTTTTAAGAATAAAATGATACAAAAACGAAACTTTTTGCCTGTCTTATGGCAATTAATTTCATAGCAGTTACGTATGTATTAAACTGTGTAAACCATTTCTAATATCTCTGCTCGTCGCTATTTTGCTGTTGAATTGCGATTAATAAATTGAGTTTCACATCGCTTATACATCGTATCCTTGGTGATTTAAATGTACATAAAAAGGTAAACTTAAATCTCATTTAACAGCTAACACATGTATCAAAAACTTAGGATAACATCTATGATGGTACTAGGAATTTATTTTGGAAAAACTTGTAAGGAAAAACGAATAAGAATGATTTTTAATGGTATGAAATTTGACAGTATTTTAATGTTAGATGACCGAAGATGCTGCAAAGATAGTGTTTAGATCTAGTATTCTAGCGTTGGGGTGTAAGGGTTTGGGAGAGGCTATACTAGTCTTTTCCAACCAAATGTCAACCTCTCCTTCACGTAGGTGCACCCTGTTTGCACGGACGAGGCTCTGGCGACTGAAAGATTCCCGGTATAAGGAAGTCACCCACTGCTTGCCAACGGCCTCCTGAAAGAGGGCGGAAGAGCGGGGAAGCGGTTCAGGGCACCCTCTTGCCCTTGGGGTTGGAAACGGCCCCTAAAGGCGGATGAATCAGAAATGATCAACGGCATGGGGATGCAGAAGGCAACGGGAAACCACTGCATTAAAGACCCAAAGGGTATCCCGAGGACATGTAATCCTCTCAAATTACATATATCATGATGGCTTCTTCCTGGGTAAAATATTCCGGAGGTAAAATAGTTCCCCCAATCGGATCTCCGGGTGGGGACTGCTCAGGGAGGAGTCATCAGAATGGATAGAAACTATTCTACGAGTCGGAGCGTGGAATGTTAGAAGTCTGAATTGGGCAGGTAGGTTAGAAAACTTAAAAAGGGAGATGGAACAACTTAAGTTAGATGTTGTTGGGATTAGTGACATTAAATGGAAGGACGCACTGGATTTCTGGTCTGGGGAACACAGGATAATTAGCACACAAGCTGTCAATGGAGTCACTGGTGTAGGATTTGTAATGAACAAGAAAGTAGGGAAACGGGTTAGTTATTATGAACAATTTAGTGACAGGATTATTTTGATGAGGTTAGAAACTAAGCCCGTCCCAACCACATTAGTACAAGTGTATATGACAACGTCACAGGAAGATGACGAAGAAATAGAAAAAATATACGCTGAAATTGAAGAATTAATCCAATATGTGAAAGGGGAGGAAAATCTAATAATCATGGGTGATTGGAATGCAATAGTGGGAGAAGGAAAAGAGGGGAATACTGTAGGAAGTTTTGGTCTAGGAGAAAGAAATGAGCTAGGAAGCAGGTTGCTAGAATTTTTTGAAAGATATAAGCTAGTATGGCGAACACACTGTTTAAGAACCATGCAAGAAGAATATACACCTGGAAACGTCCTGGGGACACAGGCAGATATCAGCTAGATTATATCATGGTCAAACAGAGATTCAGGAATCAAGTTCTAGACTGTAAAGCATACCCAGGAGCAGACATAGACTCGGACCATGATTTGATAGTAATGAAGTGCAGGCTGAAATTCAAGCGAATAAGGAAGCAGCATAAGCAGAACAGACTGGAAGTGAATAAACTGAAACAATCTAGCACAAGAGAAAAATTTGCAGAAATGGTAGACTTAGGTCTAACAATTAACTGTGAAAGGAGCTCAACCGAGGACGAATGGAATGCATTAAAGACTGAAATAATGAAAGCTGGCAAAGAAACCTTAGGCTTTAGGGAACAAGCTGCCCGAAAACCTTGGATCACAGAAGAAATTTTGCAGCTGATCGATCAGAGGAGAAGGTACAAAAATGCTCAGGATGAAGCAGGAAAAGAGCAGTACAGGCTATTTAGAAATCAAATAAATAGGAAATGCAAAATAGCAAAAGAAAAATGGCTACAAGAAAAGTGTGAAGAAGTAGAAAAGGAAATGGTTGCAGGAAAAGTAGATGTTGCATATAGAAAGATCAAACAGAATTTTGGAGAAATGAAGAAAAGAGGTATGAACATTAAAGCTGCCGATGGGAAACCTCTTTTAAGGTCAGAAGATAGAGCTAACAGATGGAAGGAATACATTGAGAAACTGTATGTTGGGGACGACTTGAGCAATAGTGTATTGGAAAAGGAAGGCGATGTCGACATGGATGACTTAGGAGATCCTGTTTTGAGGACAGAATTTAATAAAGCTCTGAATGACTTGAAAGCAAATAAGGCAGTTGGAATTGATGAGATCCCTGCAGAACTTCTTAAATCTCTAGGAGAGGAAGGAATCGAAAGATTATTCAAGCTGATATCAAAAAGTTATGAAACAGGAGAAATTCCAACTGATTTAAATAAAAATATCATCTTCACACTTCCAAAGAAAGCACAAGCTGACAAATGTGAGAATTATCGCACAATTAGTCTAACATCACATGCTTCAAAATTGCTGACCAGAATAATATACAGAAGGATGGAAAGGGTAGTAGAAGAGATAGTAGGTGAAGATCAGTTTGGGTTTAGGAAAAATCGCGGTACAAGGGAAGCAATTCTGTCTTTAAGATTAATACTTGAAGGGCGGATCAAGAAAAACAAAGATACTTTTATGGCATTTGTTGATTTAGAACAAGCTTTTGATAATGTTAGGTGGGACAAGATGTTCAAAATTCTAAAGAAGTCAGGTCTAAAGTATCGAGATAGAAGAATCCTCTATAAACTATATAAGAATCAAGTGGCTGTGATAAAAGTAGAGAATCACGAGAGACATGCATCAGTTAAAATGGGTGTGAGACAAGGTTGTAGTCTATCCCCGTTAATATTCAACTTGTATGTAGAAGAAGCAATGAAGAAAGTCAAAGAAAAATTTCCATGTGGCATAAGTTTTCAGGGAGAAAAAATCAGTATGCTACGATTTGCTGACGACATTGTCTTATTAGCAGAGAGGGCTGAGGATATTGAGAAGTTATTGAATGGCATGAACAAAATACTGAAGGAAGATTTTGGACTGAATATAAATCAAAGTAAAACAAAAGTGATGAAATGTAGCAGAAATGACACCAATACTAGCAGATTAAATATAAAAATAGGATCTGATGCAATAGGAGAATTGAGTGAGTTCTGTTACTTGGGAAGCAAAATTACAACCGATGGCCTAAGCAGGAATGATGTTAAAAGCAGAATAGCACTAGCAAAAAGAGCCTTCATGAAAAAGAGAAACCTTTTAGTTTCAAATATTGATCTAGGAATTAGAAAGAACTTCTTAAAACTCTATGTGTGGAGCACAGCACTTTACGGTAGCGAAACATGGACTTTAGGAATACCGGAAAGAAAGAAACTTGAAGCATTTGAAATGTGGTGCTACAGAAGAATGCTGAAAATTAGGTGGACAGACAAAGTAAGAAATGATCGAGTTTTAGAAATGATGGGTGAGAAAAGAAGTTTATGGAAGAAGCTTACAGGAAGAAGAGACAGGCTGGTAGGTCATATTTTGAGACATGCTGGATTGGTTAATTTGTTAGTGGAGGGAACAGTTGAAGGTAAGAACTGCAGAGGTAGACAGAGATTAGAATATATGAAACAGATAATTGAGGACGTTGATTGTAAGGGGTATGTAGAAATGAAGAGGTTAGCACAGGATAGGAAGGGATGGAGGATTGCATCAAACCAGTCTAAAGACAGCAAAAAAAAAAAAAAAAAAAAAGTATGCTTATTTCTCATCGGGAGATTACAAATACTGTAAGGATATTTCAATCCCAATCAGATCAGGAAACGTCGGGCACCGCTATAACTATAGCCAGATCTATTGGCGGGTGACCTCAAATCCGCCGTTGCCAAACGGCGCACTTAACAGCTTAACAGTTGTATATACCTATTTATCTGTAGTAATAGTTTGTACTGTGTTTTAAATAATTAATAACCACTATTTTACTATAAAATATTAATATATGTCATTTCGTTAATTAAGTTATGCAAGTGCAGATGCATTTATTTGAAGTTTTCAAAATGCCTGTTATTTAATTTCCATTCATTACAGCTCAAAAATATGATTCTAGAATACACTATGTCGTTTTGGTCAAGTAAAAATAGAATACCATCATTCTGACGCCTGTATTTATATCCTTTATTGTTCAATATACGATTTACAGTTCGTGCAGATCCTGAAATGTTTCTTCAAAACGACACACAAACTGCAGCGCCAATATCCTGTACATTCCCTAAATTTTTTCGTACTATGGTTGTTTTTTGTGGTAACAAATCACTACAGTTTTTTATTTCATTATCAAGTACGCACATATTTTCAAGACTTTCCTCACCAGCGTACATCTTGATGACAAAATTTCACCATTATTGTTCTCAAGAAGTTTGATACATTTACCCTGCCGGCGAAACTCTGTTGCCTTCTTCAGTTCTGCTGTCGAAGTGCGTCTCGTTGGAATCGTTAGTGCTGAAAAACCTAAAGTAGGGGAATAAGTCTCTTCCTGAGTATTCATTTTTTAGTAGCACGATACTCTTGCTAAATTATCCTAATTATAAATTACTGCACTTCTTATTCGGTAAAATTATCACACTAAATTACTATAATTAATAAATAACTAAAACGAATTATTTAACATTGAATATAAAATCGCACATCACTAAAAATCAAAACATCCTCTCTCGAGTACGTTCACCCTCACACTGACACATTTTCACAGGTTTACACATTTTGTTTGTGTTGGAAGGGAGGTGAGAGGTGGAAGGTTCGGGGCTGGGTAGCGAGCCGTTGCCGCTGGTTCTACGCAACCTAGGACGCTCAGGGTAGTAATTTTCAACAGATAAAAAGAGAGCGCAACGCGAGATTGTTCCCAAGTACGGCAACAGCGCGTTTATACACACTCGCCAATTCATTGGCCACAGCTATAGTGTATGTGTAACGAGCCGCGCTGTCGCCACGTTACAAGGTGCATTTTTATTATATATGTAATAATATAAGAGTAATTTACATAAATCTTGGGCGACCACGTGAATAGATTTTTGTTGTAATTTTATAAAGTACGCAAGATTCCAAGTGAGGACTGTAATGAAATGGTGAACTTATACAGTGTATCGTAGCAAAGCGAATATTCAAGAATTATTGAGCTATGTAGGCTTGAAGCTAATCTTGGTGTTCCCGAGCCTTGGCGACACAAAGTCGCGGATTTGGGATTTGCCAGACCACACACCCTGCTCCCTGGGGATGGGTCACTCACCGAGCGGGAAAAGCCTGCCGTCCGAAACCCGAATGTTCTCTCGCCCGGCGAACTTAGCCGAATATGTCCGACCTCTGTTGGATTCTTTGGCCAAATCACATATCGAGGATATCACGTGACATTAGGTGCCGACCTGAAGGTCCAATCAAAATGAGCGTATAACTCAAAATCCTGGGAATTTTTGTTGTATGTGAGCTTCGAGACTACAAATGGGCGGAGCGAGAAGTTACCTCGTGGACCGAAGAGCGAGGAACTGGAGATTCTAGATTCTAACTTCGATCGCACCAGTCTGAGGTTGACTTGGAAAGTTGACTTCTTTCGCTAACCGCAGCTTGCCTTGCTGGAGCAAGGTCATCACCGCAACACAGCCGGTAATGCGATGATGCGCATTGCCAGACCAGAGATGCCTATAGCCGACTTGTGAGATAATCTCACATATCGTGGGTCCGCTGCACTCATCACAGACATCAGACGCAGAACTACAATGGTAATTGATTACGACCAAGCCATGTGATTGTGCATTCCGTGAAACAGAACCCGTAAGCGACTTTGAGAGGATAGGTCCATGTTCTCACTTTGTAATTGTAAAAAACCCCTGAGCTAGCGGCATAATTTGCCAGAACTAGTTATTTTCGAATGATATATTGTTCATTCTGGCGCCCATGATTTTCTTTTTAACTGTAAAGTCACAGTATTATGATGTCTTTGTCTGAGGTAGTCATAACTTGTATTTTTCATTGTTTCCAGTTGTCATTATTTCTTGCATTTTGATTCTGAGATATTTAAAAGTAAATATACAATTGTTTGCTTGCTCATGACGGCTAATTGTAACTCTGAGCGTTGTTTTTATGATTTTGCCAATTTGTGTTAATGTTAACGGTAAATTCGCTCAGACTTGTAATCGCCAGTGATAAGAAAATAAATGTCATATTGTGACAATTTTTCCTAAATTCCAACTAACGTCGAGATTCTTGCATAATTAGTAAATTTTCACTCCTTCATAAAAATTAAAATTAAAAATCCACAATTATTAATCATATAGGTATGAAAGATAATTGTAACGTGGTTTGCCCACCAAGGTACCCACCACAATGTGTAAACCTGCAGCGGGAGTATGCATTTCTCCCGGCGTCAACGAAAAACTACTAAACAAATTTTGAAGGGGATTTCATTTTGACGTTAGAGTAGAAATGAAAATATGTTCTTAAATTAATTCTAATGACCTCGACGTCGACGAGGCAAAAAGCCATAAGTTAACAAAAAAATATTAACCTAAAAATCTTTTATCACCATTTTTCGTTTATTTCCGTAAGTTCGCAAGGAGACGTCTTCAGTATGGTCATGGAAATAATACGACATTTCAGGCATGCCGTTCAAAGTGTCGAGTTTTCGTTTCGGGGAATACAACGATTAAATATTATACAATGATGAATCTGTACTCGTAGCAAGGCCATTTCGGTCTAAAGTGCCGAGTGGACTGAGGCATCTTATTCCCCTGACAAGACATGAGGCTCCGATCTCCGTTTGGAACTAAATATTTTTTTCTTTTATAACCTTCTCCTCTAAGGTTACAACAACACGCAACTTTTTATCTAACTATTAACCGTTTCCTCCGTTGACCATGTCCCAAGCAATTCATAATTATGCTACTTTTACCATTTTATATCTTCTTTAGTAACTTTCTTCCAGGATCAGAAACATTCTGTGTCATAAATGGTTTTTAATTCTAGCTTTCTTAAAGTAATTATAATATCGTCAATCTATCTTCCGTTTTGCTTTCTTTATCTGAAATAAAATGTATACTTTACCTAGCATTATTTCTTGTTTCTTTCATTTCAATAATACCTCCAGTTATACGACTACAACTAAATTTTCTAATCTTTATTTTATTCTGCATCTCCTCAGATGTTACAAATTATTCAACACAACTTTTACTACGTACACGTATCTTTTATACAAATAACCATTTCACTTAATGTACGATAATTTCCATAGTTATAGCAGCTTCCTTCTAGCTGCTTTCGTTTCATCAAGCCATCTTATTGATCCCCCTCCATTAATAATTACGTACATCGTCTTCTTGGTCTCCCGTCTCCTACGCCCAGTTTATTCATTGTTGTCAAAATATGCCCCACAATACATCTCGACTAAGGACTTTATTTTTATTTTTTCTTGTAGGTTTACGTCTTGCCGAAGCAGAGTTCATTTCAGGCGGGAAAGGACTGGGGGCAAGAGAGGAATTCGTCTATGACCTCTTTTAAGGAACCTTTCTAGTATTCGCCTAAAGTGAAATCTGAATAGCTTGACGGGGATTCGAACCCGGGTCCTCCCGAATGCTAGGCCAGAGCGTTTCGACTAATGGAGATCCCTTAGACCATATGAATTGTCCACTTTATACTTCACTGGTGTGACTAATATTTGCCGTAAAAAGCATTACAGATTTATTTTTTCAATAATTCACTTAAATACTAATTTACTTATCTTCGAAATATTTACGAATTTTTAGATCACATGCATAGCTTGACACCAGAATGTTTCATTTACATTTCTAAATTTCGATTTTTTTCCCCCTCTGTTAATAGTTCAAATTCCTCCACACTCACAAACGACTAAATGGGTCAAACTGCAGGAAAAATTTAATCTATACTGTATCATAAAATTATAGAAAATGTACACTGGGCTGTAAAAACAGTAAAATTTGTATTTTTTGACTGTTTGTCCATGCATCACGCAAAAACAAACAGACTGCTGCAAAGACAGTTAACGTCTTGGGCTAACATATATCATATTTTTTTTATACATGTAAGATACAAAGTTATTGATAGAACAGAACAAAAATCTGTAATTTTTTTTTTTTATCTTTTTGTACGCGCATCACGCAGAAACTAACGAACCTATTTCAATGAAACTTCACACACTGATAGTTTCTGCCATCAGGTAACATGACATAGAGGATACTCTTTATCAGCGATTGTAGATTCCTGTGGTTTGCGACGATTATACAGTTGGTTCGCAGGCAGAAAATTAAACAGTTAATTCTAATTAAGTTAAAGATATCATAAAAAATTGCTGACTGATTATTGAACATTTATAATCCTTACAACCTACGTTCTCTATTATTTGCCTCATAAATTATAATACAATATATTTTACTTTCTAAAATTATTCCTGCCAACTGTTGAGCAACTGAAATATTAATATGATCTCAGCGGATAAAAAAAATGGGCAAGTTTTACTTTAAAAGGAACTGAAATAATAATTACGTCATGGAGTGAGGTGTAATGTACAATGTTACACAGAAAACATAAATCATACCTTTCACAGTGGTGGAGAAAAGCCTAACATAATAAAGTGAAAATGTTAATGCTGATCTGAAGGCAGAAGCAAGTTTCTAATTAAAAATTAACATTCGCCTTTAAAGAGTAGTCCTTAAGTCATCTAAAGGCGAATAAAAAATGTTTTATAAACGATTTTCAGAAATTGTGTATTAGTTTACGAACTAAAGTTTTAGTAAGAAAATCGTAAACTCAAAATATGATACACCTTCGCAGTGTTCTGAATATTATCGTCAAAAAGTTAGAAAAATGGCAGAATTGTATCGACGACTGCATAAAGCAGCTTTTGGAAGCTGATTTATACTGCATGAATTAGAATATCACTTACCAAAGACGTGAGCGGAGGAGATGAGACAGCAAATAGATCCACGGCAGTTGCTACCCAAGCCTCGCCGTACTCTTAAGATATGGTTGTCGTGCCGTGTTGCCGCTCGTTCCGCTAGCGCTATCGTTCAATTCCAATAAAATTTTGTGTATATATTCCCTGTTCCATGGTTAGGATATAATTCACCCTAAACTAATAGCACTTCCAATAAAATGAGTAAATGTATGGCAAAATCATCACTAAACAGAAACGTTTGTTATTAGGTTCTAGTTGCATCAAGAAAGATTGCGGAGACTAGAAAAGTGCTCAGCAGTAGACAGAAGTAGGCTTCATACCTGTCGTAGCTTGTTGAGTACAGCATGTCGTCGCATGAAAATCACTCAGCAGTACGGCTGCTTCCCGAAGCTTTATACACAAAAGTACATCAAACCAGATTATGATCATGTCATAAAATTTAATTACACGGCTACGGCAACTAAGAGAACGGGTCGTAATCCTTATCTCAGGACACTGGATGCGTTTAAGTTCCGTCTTAATGTTATTTTTCTGTCATCTCATGGGTATCATAATGACGTACCTTATACCAGCAGTAAATCTGGTAAGTAGGACAGCGATTCGCAATCTCCCGGACCAGCCTTGGTTATGGGTGGCTTAATTAATTGCACTCTTTATCTTCTTGTGTCCGCAATGCGAAATTAATAATTGCTTATGAGGGAATTCTAGATACATAGTCCAAAACACTTCGTAATTGGCTTTGTCAGTGGGATATCTCTTACATCAATAGCGTAGCGTTTCAGGGTGTACGACGATAATACTTTGTCAACCATCTAAAGGCCCCTTTTAAGCCGCATTCCCACAGCGCGTTGTGTGGCAATACACGCCTTTCATCTTTTACCGCCTGGCGGTGGGTCGAGGCGTGACGTCCCTGTTAGCATATGCGGCAAAGGTGAAAGGCATCCACTACCACGCGCCGTGGCAACACACCTTTAGACGACCCGACCTGGTCTCCCTAAATCGCGGCCACGCCCCTTCGGCCCTGAAATCGGGTCTTCTAAAGCGAGCTCCTGGTCACGTTTTTGCGGCGAGACCAGGTAGGGAGATCGGGTGGAAATTTCATACGATTTAAGGCGATAAGGTGGGGGTAAATCGGATCCACACCACTCTGCCCTGAAAACTCGCCGTGTAAAGCCTCACCTCGCCAGGTTGTGCTCACACTGCCTGATTCCCCGTTTTCTATTATTTTGAGATGGATTCATCCGATAATCAAGAAAAAGAAGTGTTGATGGAGTTGCTGGAGGTGTACAAGACCAACAAATTTTAATGGGACACCTTAGATAGGGTCGGTCATATTTGTCTTTCGAAGAGGAAAATAAGAAGTATATGAAATGAACAAAAAGTATTTTTAAATTTAGTTGTTTATTGCCTTATTTTCGGACTTATTATTTTTTTTGGTTTCGTTTCAAAGAGTTACAGCTGCAGCCTCATTCTAAATCTGGTATTATAAATAAATGAACACTTAATTTTTTAAATTTAAGGACGCGCTGTTTTTCCCTTCCTACCTAGGATCTTGCATTTATTTCGTTTCATCATAAGTACGTCGTTTGGAAATTAATTGAATTATATAGTTTACTAAAAATAATTCATTTCCGTAACCGCATACTTTATGATTAGAATAACATATACCGACAAAAAATAAAGTATGATACTTATTATTAAAGTAAAGTTAGCAACTCTACGCCTCTGACCAGTACGGCACATTTTAACATTATATTACAATTTATTCAACAGAATATCATGCTCACAATATTGTGAAAATTACTGAAAATCGATATTGAATGACTCAGCTGTCTAGTACCAAGCGACGCCATAGTAAAACTCAGTGTAGATACTGCAATTCACGAAGAATTTATTTTGAGGATCACTTCTTATGCATTTTTATGTTTTCTCCACACAAATCTTTATATTTTTTAAACAGTTTAGGTTTCTTCAGTTTTGCTTCCTTTGGAGTTAGTAGTGTATCAATTATCACTATCGCGAACAGAATCTCCATTTTAAACATTGTAAAAGAAAAAGAATGCAGCTGAAAACTCCAATCTGAAAAAGACTAGAAACAGAAGAAACAATTCTCCACTTGTCACTACACCGTTCCGTTCACAAATAACGGCGAGCGGACACCAGTGGACTGGAGTACAACAATATGAATGGTCCGCTATCATTGCCTCGACTGCGAAGTGGTAAGTACACAGATCAAAGGATGCGAGTGAACAAAAAAATCCCTAGCCGATAGGCACTTTTTTCTTGTAGGAGGTTGTGAAACTAGCAGAAGAACGTTCAGTTACATGTATTGCATACTTTATTCGAAATAAATTATTTTCGCATACTTTATTCGTAGGAAATAGTATAAAGTATAACAGCCAAAAATAAAAGACTCTCGGAAACCATGAGAAAAAAGATTGATTTCTATGGACACATATTCCGAATGAATCCTAACAGACTAACAAAAAAAAAATCTTTGACTTCTTTTATAAAAAAAAGAGTAAGCCCAGCTGGTTTAAAGAAGTGGAAAAGGATCTGAGAGAACTCCAGATTACCGAAGTGATGTTAAAGAATGGTACAGCCAAGACCGTGACCAAAGACAAAAGTAAGAGGTTCCAAGTTGCGATAAACACCAGAAAATCTATTCAAATATCAGAAGAGGAAAGAAGGAAGATATCAGATAGAATGAAGAAATACTGGGAGAAGAAGAAAACGCAAGCATCCAAGAAGTGATTGATCTGACGTACCCCAAAGATGGGTGATTCGAAAAAAAAAAAAAAAGTATGATTGGCAAACCTAACATCATATGCCCTCTATCATAACAAAGACACGAGAAACGAGAAATTTCATGCGTTTTCTGCTAGAAATTCCTGAAATCTTCACCATCCAACACATCTAAGAGTCTAATGTGATTGAACGTATGCCTTTTGTAAATATAATTGCTTGGGACACGTCTTTTTTTCTTTTTCCTAGGCTTTTCGTCAATGTCGAGCAGTCAGGGTTACACCAAGAATTTGTGATTTTGATAAATATGGGGCCATACATAATTAATTTAAATATTAGATCACTATAAAAATTTGTAACTGATTTTATTACTAGAATTATTATTAAATGAAACTACAGATTTCAGAGCAAGACAGATATACGCGTGGTGGTAGGATGCTAGTGGGATAGTAACGAGATCGGGCCGGCCGACCGACGGGCCGTCTAAATACAACACACTGTCGACGGGAGGAAAGTGAGATCGGGAACGGGAACGGGGCCAGGCAATCGGTAACGGGTTGTGTAAAGGGTCTTAAATCAGTACCGCCCACCGGTGGACGTTGAAGAGACCACAAGGGGAATTTCTGATTTAAGGCAAATCTAGGAGGCGTTGAGGACCAGCCGTCGTCCGCTACTTTTCAGTATTATGTCCGGCTTAGGGCTGCATCAAAGAAGTTTTTAATTGCGTTCCCATGATCATAATATGTAACCAAAAGAGGATAGTCAGAAATTTTAGATGAAAGTGAGAGAAAAATATTAATATGTTAAATACGAATTTTTCCTTCGTTTAAAATTTACAGTCTGTAGCGGATTTATACTGTTTATGCCTAAAAGTTAAAAATACCTTCATCATTATTGAAAAATTAATGCAGAATTTTTAAATAATATTGTGGTCAGGAATAAAGTAATTCCGCATAATTTATGATTGGGATAACATATACCGACCAAACAGTAAAGTTAAAAGTATAAACTTTATTATAAAATATGGTTTGCCAACAATATTTCAAGCAGTGACACATCATTTGAACACACATGTACTTCTCTGAACAGAACAGCATTAGCACGCTATAGCTCTGCTCCAGCTTATGTTTGAACATGATCATGAGCAGACATGCATCTTACCTCTAATTATAGAAGAGCGATTTCATTACTTAACAGCATAATTCTTGTTGTTACGTCGGTAGTGCTAACGAGTGAAAGCTCATAAAATTTACTTCATTGCGATTCCTTAATTTTTAAAGGTTTGTAGATCTATAATTAAGCTGTTCTTTAGTTAATTTATGAAGTTCATTGCTTCGATAAAACGTTATTTGAATAACTGGACTTAATGAAATCTCAAAATCAAGAATTATAAAATTGTTTTTAGTGACTACTTATGATTTGGCGGAATATATGTTATAAAATACATATATAATAACACTAGTATTTCTTTACGTTCACAGGAAACGAAAAATATTATGTGCAGCGCATAAATATTTTTATGTCAATTGACAGAAGTAATTTTACTGTTTTAGCTTGTTTAAAACAAAGATAAATCTTTATTTTTTATATTTTTTGCATTATTTCCTAAATAATGGCATTTTATTGTGTGTTAAATAATACAAATTTTTAAAAGCATTTCAAAATATAAAAAATTATATGGTTAACCATAGGTACAGTAATTTTTAAATTAATTAGTTTTATATTGCTTGATTATAAATGTTATGTTATATGTTTGTTTCTAGATATATGCCTCCATTAAAATCTAAATAAAATGATTATATTTAAAAAATATGTACCTCTATTTAAATAATATATACAAGTATATATATTCTTAAGGGACGGCAATGTGTCGCAGGCCCTACTGGGATTTAAGATGCACATGACAAATAACGCACTAAATATAGGAAAATTAGTGCCATTAGTCGAAGCCGAGCCCTCAAAAAATAATATTGTTTATTTTAATACTATGTATTTGGTAATGAAATTGAGAACAATAAACCAAAATTATTAATAGCTTTTAATAAAGTAATTTTAGTAATCTGTCCTCGTTTTTCTATAAATATTATTGTACACTTAACCTAAGAACTGGGTTACGAGTCAAAAAAGGTTGGAGCACTGTGGGTTACATTATTTATAACAAGAAGGGAGTCGGTGAGTTTTTCTCTCTGATAAGAGGCCGGTGAGTAATATTTTTTTTTTTTCTAAAATGAGGCGGTATGCCAGAAAAGGTTCGAAACCTGTGATCTAATTGTTCGAAGAGGAAAGTCCATCTGGGTTGTTGTCATGACCTTGAAAAATAATTCATTTATACTCTATGTCTATGACCTTGAAGCTCCATTTTATACTTATAAATAGCCACTTGAAGTCTTCAAAAACCTTAGAAGTATATTCACTGGTATACATATACTGGAGTAGCTATTTCCACGTTCAGTTGCTGCATAGGGTTGATGAGTAAAATATTGTTTTGTATTTTTGTTCTTTGTCACATTTCTAAGCTTGAGGCGAACGTTTTCAACCAATATAGATAGACATGTTTTTCCTTTAAATTGATGTAAGAATTTAAAACTGCAACAAAGAGAAAAACGTCAACGAAAAATGTATACATTCCAAAGATCAAAATGGAATGTTTGTTTTTACTAAAAACCAAAGTTTAATCCGGTGAATTTTTAATACAAAAATAATTTTTCTATACCGCAAACCACGAATATAAGAATAAACAAACTTACATTACATTTTTTATTACAGTTTACACTTGTTGAAGTGTTAATATTTGAATTATATTAAGAATCTCAGGTATATTTGATAGATATAGCTAGCAACGTATCATGGAGGAAGGAAGATAGTGGAGACGACGCAACGCAGTAGAGTGAAGCCGGGTAGAGAGAAGTGGGGTGGGGAGGTCGCCATATTGGTTGGCCGTAGAAACGGGGAATAAGCATAAAAACCTCAATGGAATCATACGACAACCGTGGTACCACAATTTCATTATCGATTACTATGTAACTCGACGAGACAGATTAAAACTGAAGAATATTTTTTAAAATGATATCCTGCTTATTTCTTGATATATATTTTCTCAGAAATGAGCTGTTTTGGGTTGAATTTCAGAAGAAAAATTTCCACAGAGTCAAATTTGATGATAAATTCTTATGTAATAAGTAGAGACAACTCGAAAATTAAGAATAAAATTTTTCGACATCTCGCTTAGTTCTCGAGATATACTGTCTCAAAATTAAGGTTGTTAGGTTGGGATGCAGATTGGGTGTTTTATTTTTTTACTAATCCTTGTGGTTAGGTTGAAACGCGGCCTGGATCAGAATAAAAACGTCACCAAAGGCACAAGGAACTATATCTGTAACTAATTTTTGATAGTTGATATCCTGGGAACTAAGGGAGATATCAAAAAAATATTACTCTTGATTTTCGATTAGACTTGTCGATTTACACGAGAATCAATTATCAAATAGCATCGCCATGGTCATCATGTGCTGCCCACCTCAACACACAAAATTCAATTTAAACTATATTTATTGCTACAACAACATTGGGAACATCAGAATTCATAGTTCACGTAGCATAAATTATCACAACTAATTTCAACATATACCTTCAGTATAAACTGCAATTGAATTAGCGCACGTGCAGTAATAAATTATCACAATTAATTTCATCGTACACTTTCAGTGTAAACTGAAATTGGACTAAACCATGCAGAATACCATATTCACTGTGTCACGATGCAAACTTGACTCGCTTATATTAAACTTTCAACACTTGTCTACAATAAGGCTAGCTTTTCAGGTGCAAAGTAGTAATATATGCTGATTGTCTACACCAGGTATGGGCAACCTTTGCTTAGCTGAGGGTGTAATTTCTGGACTTAATCAGGTCGCGGGCCGGACTGAAGTTGGTGGAGGGCCGGGGGTTGCCCATATATGGTCTACACCAAGAAAAATTTGAGAACGACTTAATCTTATTGAGAGCAATGAATAAATTTATTGCGATAGGGCCTAATGTTACAGTTACCTATCAGATACTTCAAAAACAATAATTACAGAGTGACTTACTTATGAAACATTATTCCAGATTATTTAGATTGTTTCCTATCTTGTCTCTTTGTGCAACCTATGCAACACAACTTGGCATTATAGAAAACTTTAGAATATTAGAAAATGAAATATTCTCAGCAGCAGACACAGTGCAAACAGCCCAGTGTTTTGGGGTTATTACTATGGCCGCCGCGCATGCGCAGTAGGAGACGAGTTTTTATAAGAGGTAACACAGATTTAGCGTTACTTCGTCTCCACTATCTTCCTTCCTCCATGCAACATATGAATTGTAGGTCTAGTAATAATTTCTGGTGTATTTCTTGTGAGGTTAGAAACTTTTTATCATTTCTGCTCCAGTGTCCAGTCACGTAGAGTCTTAAGACATGCCGCAGATTAAAGTTAGATCCTAAACTTTCATATTGTGAAAACTCCATCAGATCAGTTCGGTGATTCTTGCGTGATACCGTAACAAAGATATCCACAGCCACAGCCCGCTGCAGATTTATATCTGTAGAGATTCTCTATTGTAGGGCATCGATCGGAAATTTTGACTGTAGATCCCAAGACTGTAAAGAGAAATGATGCCTTCAAGCTGTTGTTCTACCGTCGTTTGCTTATGCATGATGGAGAAACATACAAGAAAACAATACTTTGTGAGACCCAAGAATCCATGGCTATGAGACATGCACAAGTGGTTCGGAGATGCTAGGCCAAAGTGAGACACCACTACATGGCTCAGTAAGTTTTTATTTTTTTTTTACTTATGGCTTTACGCTTCGTTGAGGTTATTAGAGGCGGAGCAGGGGGGGAGGGGGAAGGGAGCGTCGATATACAATGTAGCTCCTTTTTGGTTTCCTTTGAACCCTCCCCTTCCCCTCACGTAGCCCGACGTGGGTTTTGCCCCTACCCTCTCCCCCCCACCCCCTCTCGCGTAGCTTTTTACCCTATTGATTCCAGAAGACATTTTGTACTGATTTCTCTTGTCAGACTATCATAAATTACATACGGAGATAATTAAATGACGGAAATAAATATTCACATGCTGTTGTGTGTTCTGTACGTCATTTTAACTGCGACAAATAATATGAATGGAAAGCTATGTGTCCTGGCTCGGAATCCATTCCTCCCCCCGCCCCCCCCCCACACGTAGCTCATCGTAGCTTTCCAGCCAACCCCTCCCCCCTCTAGATCGAGCCACATAGTTTACGGACGCTCCTAAAGCTACGCTGGGCTACGTGAGGGGAGGGGTGGGGTACGTAGTCAAGCAACGTAGCTTCAGTTAAATTAAGATACAGAACATACAACAGTAAGTGAATATTTCTCTCCATCACTTAATTATCTCTATATGTAATTCACGATAGTCTGAAAAGAGAAAATGTCTTCTGGAATCAATAGCGAAAAAAGCTACGTGTCACACGGAGGAAAAGGGGAGGGGGGTTGAGGCTAAAGCCACCTCAGGTTACGTGTGAGAGGGGGTTCAGAGAAATCTAAAATGCGGCTACGTAGTTTAGGACGCTCCCCAAACGATACATCTACCTAAATATGTCTACCACTTTTACTCTCTACCAATCACAAGCCTACCACTAACATGTCAACCAAATCATAAAGCTACCAAAATAAAATTTTACTTGAATAATTCTATGCCGCGAAACATCTTTACCAAAAAAAAAAAACTATCTCAAAGTAACTTTGCCATTTACTAACAATGGTGAAAAACAGCTCTGCGAGAATTTAACCCTAGGAGAAACACCAATCTTACCTATGTATATACTATGCAATGAAAAGAGCAGAAAATATTAATTAGTTTGCTTCTGTAAGACACACATCGCGATATGTAAATTTTATCTTGAATATTATCTAGAACAAAACATAAATATCTATTTTATTTACAAATAAGAATAAACAATAGGCGTTTAATATTTTATAACAACTGAATTATTTAAATTTGTTAAAATAATTTTCTTTGTTAAATCGCTTTAAGTATTGCTTGCTTTACAGTTGTAAAAAGGATTAAAAAAATTAGCTTGAAATTAACAATAGTCGTGATAGATTATTCTAATAAATAAATTTCATCACTCCAAGAAATTCGTTGATTGATCAGGAAAATATGTTGTATGCTAAACTGATTTTTTAATGCTAAATTTAGCCAAAAAATGCTAAATTTGTAGCACACCCAGTGACGAGTCGAAGTGCGACTTCGAGGAACTCGGCGGCGAGCATATGGGTCTGGGAAACAGCCGAGGGAAACGATATGGGATCCAACTGATAGAGTGGTAAAAAGAGTGTTAAAAGAAAGAACACCTACAATTTTATAGAAGATAAATGGAAGAATAATTCTCAGGTTGGCTGCAAAAAGTGTAAACTATGCCTATTGTAGGAGTTGTAATAAGGAAATTAATATTACATCAAGGAAAGACGCTCGCAAGAACCCTCTTCATCTCAACATACCCCTTACAGTGACAAAAACTTCGAAACCTGATATACAAATTGAACAAGGTAAAATATTTCATTATTTTTTACTAAGTACCAGTACTTATAATGTTATATTATTTTGTATTCTAACACCACCATAGTATATATATATACATAAATGTCTTTTTAATTCTTTTATAATTTCCAGGTGAAATAATCTACCATTTACCATTCTGGAGCACCTACTGAAACTGATACAGTCCATTTGTCCCGAGTCAGAAATTGCAGAGGAAATAAAATGTTCGACGACAAAAATCACTTCAAAAACAATAATTACAGTGTGACTTACTTATGAAACATTATTCCAGATTAATTCCTATCTTGTCTCTTTATCCAACCTATGCAACACAACTTGGCATTATAGAAAACTTTAGAATATTAGAAAATGAAATATTCTCAGCAGCAGACACAGTGCAAACAGCCCAGTGTTTTGGGGTTATTACTATGGCCGCCGCGCATGCGCAGTAGGAGACGAGTTTTTATAAGAGGTAACACAGATTTAGCGTTACTTCGTCTCCACTATCTTCCTTCCTCCATGCAACATATGAATTGTAGGTCTAGTAATAATTTCTGGTGTATTTCTTGTGAGGTTAGAAACTTTTTATCATTTCTGCTCCAGTGTCCAGTCACGTAGAGTCTTAAGACATGCCGCAGATTAAAGTTAGATCCTAAACTTTCATATTGTGAAAACTCCATCAGATCAGTTCGGTGATTCTTGCGTGATACCGTAACAAAGATATCCACAGCCACAGCCCGCTGCAGATTTATATCTGTAGAGATTCTCTATTGTAGGGCATCGATCGGAAATTTTGACTGTAGATCCCAAGACTGTAAAGAGAAATGATGCCTTCAAGCTGTTGTTCTACCGTCGTTTGCTTATGCATGATGGAGAAACATACAAGAAAACAATACTTTGTGAGACCCAAGAATCCATGGCTATGAGACATGCACAAGTGGTTCGGAGATGCTAGGCCAAAGTGAGACACCACTACATGGCTCAGTCTAAGGTTTTTTTTTTTTTTTACTTATGGCTTTACGCTTCGTTGAGGTTATTAGAGGCGGAGCAGGGGGGGAGGGGGAAGGGAGCGTCGATATACAATGTATCTCCTTTTTGGTTTCCTTTGAACCCTCCCCTTCCCCTCACGTAGCCCGACGTGGGTTTTGCCCCTACCCTCTCCCCCCACCCCCTCTCGCGTAGCTTTTTACCCTATTGATTCCAGAAGACATTTTGTACTGATTTCTCTTGTCAGACTATCATAAATTACATACGGAGATAATTAAATGACGGAAATAAATATTCACATGCTGTTGTGTGTTCTGTACGTCATTTTAACTGCGACAAATAATATGAATGGAAAGCTATGTGTCCTGGCTCGGAATCCATTCCTCCCCCCGCCCCCCCCCCCACACGTAGCTCATCGTAGCTTTCCAGCCAACCCCTCCCCCCTCTAGATCGAGCCACATAGTTTACGGACGCTCCTAAAGCTACGCTGGGCTACGTGAGGGGAGGGGTGGGGTACGTAGTCAAGCAACGTAGCTTCAGTTAAATTAAGATACAGAACATACAACAGTAAGTGAATATTTCTCTCCATCACTTAATTATCTCTATATGTAATTCACGATAGTCTGAAAAGAGAAAATGTCTTCTGGAATCAATAGCGAAAAAAGCTACGTGTCACACGGAGGAAAAGGGGAGGGGGGTTGAGGCTAAAGCCACCTCAGGTTACGTGTGAGAGGGGGTTCAGAGAAATCTAAAATGCGGCTACGTAGTTTAGGACGCTCCCCAAACGATACATCTACCTAAATATGTCTACCACTTTTACTCTCTACCAATCACAAGCCTACCACTAACATGTCAACCAAATCATAAAGCTACCAAAATAAAATTTTACTTGAATAATTCTATGCCGCGAAACATCTTTACCAAAAAAAAAAAAACTATCTCAAAGTAACTTTGCCATTTACTAACAATGGTGAAAAACAGCTCTGCGAGAATTTAACCCTAGGAGAAACACCAATCTTACCTATGTATATACTATGCAATGAAAAGAGCAGAAAATATTAATTAGTTTGCTTCTGTAAGACACACATCGCGATATGTAAATTTTATCTTGAATATTATCTAGAACAAAACATAAATATCTATTTTATTTACAAATAAGAATAAACAATAGGCGTTTAATATTTTATAACAACTGAATTATTTAAATTTGTTAAAATAATTTTCTTTGTTAAATCGCTTTAAGTATTGCTTGCTTTACAGTTGTAAAAAGGATTAAAAAAATTAGCTTGAAATTAACAATAGTCGTGATAGATTATTCTAATAAATAAATTTCATCACTCCAAGAAATTCGTTGATTGATCAGGAAAATATGTTGTATGCTAAACTGATTTTTTAATGCTAAATTTAGCCATAAAAATGCTAAATTTGTAGCACACCCAGTGACGAGTCGAAGTGCGACTTCGAGGAACTCGGCGGCGAGCATATGGGTCTGGGAAACAGCCGAGGGAAACGATATGGGATCCAACTGATAGAGTGGTAAAAAGAGTGTTAAAAGAAAGAACACCTACAATTTTATAGAAGATAAATGGAAGAATAATTCTCAGGTTGGCTGCAAAAAGTGTAAACTATGCCTATTGTAGGAGTTGTAATAAGGAAATTAATATTACATCAAGGAAAGACGCTCGCAAGAACCCTCTTCATCTCAACATACCCCTTACAGTGACAAAAACTTCGAAACCTGATATACAAATTGAACAAGGTAAAATATTTCATTATTTTTTACTAAGTACCAGTACTTATAATGTTATATTATTTTGTATTCTAACACCACCATAGTATATATATATACATAAATGTCTTTTTAATTCTTTTATAATTTCCAGGTGAAATAATCTACCATTTACCATTCTGGAGCACCTACTGAAACTGATACAGTCCATTTGTCCCGAGTCAGAAATTGCAGAGGAAATAAAATGTTCGACGACAAAAATCACTTCAAAAACAATAATTACAGTGTGACTTACTTATGAAACATTATTCCAGATTAATTCCTATCTTGTCTCTTTATCCAACCTATGCAACACAACTTGGCATTATAGAAAACTTTAGAATATTAGAAAATGAAATATTCTCAGCAGCAGACACAGTGCAAACAGCCCAGTGTTTTGGGGTTATTACTATGGCCGCCGCGCATGCGCAGTAGGAGACGAGTTTTTATAAGAGGTAACACAGATTTAGCGTTACTTCGTCTCCACTATCTTCCTTCCTCCATGCAACATATGAATTGTAGGTCTAGTAATAATTTCTGGTGTATTTCTTGTGAGGTTAGAAACGTTTTATCATTTCTGCTCCAGTGTCCAGTCACGTAGAATCTTAAGACATGTCGCAGATTAAAGTTAGATCCTAAACTTTCATATTGTGAAAACTCCATCAGATCAGTTCGGTGATTCTTGCGTGATACCGTAACAAAGCCACAGCCCGCTGCAGATTTATATCTGTAGAGATTCTCTATTGCAGGGCATCGATCGGAAATTTTGACTCTAGATCCCAAGACTGTAAAGAGAAATGATGCCTTCAAGCTGTTGTTCTACCGTCGTTTGCTGCTTATGCATGCTGGAGAAACATACAAGAAAACAATACTTTGTGAGACCCAAGAATTCATGGCTATGAGACATGCACAAGTGGTTCGGAGATGCTAGTGAGACACCACTATATGGCTCAGTCTAAGTTGTTGTTTTTTTGTTTTTACTTATGGCTTTACGCCTCGTTGACGTCTAGGTTATTAGAGGCAGAGCGTGGGGGGGAGGGGGAAGGGAGCGTCGATATACAATGTATCTCCTTTTTGGCCTCCTGTGAACCCTCCCCTCCCCCTCACGTAGCCCGACGTGGGTTTTGCCCCTACCCTTCCCCCCCCCCCTCTCGCGTAGCTTTTTACCCTATTGATTCCAGAAGACATTTTGTACTGTTTTCTCTTGTCAGACTATCGTAAATTACATACGGAGATAATTAAATGACGGAAATAAATATTCACATGCTGTTGTGTGTTCTGTACCTCTATTTTAACTGTGACAAATAATATGAATGGAAAGCTATGTGTCCTGGCTCGGAATCCATCCTCCCCCCCCCCCCCCCCACGTAGCCCTTCGTAGCTTTCCAGCCAACCCCTCCCCCCTCTAGACCGAGCCACATAGTTTACGGACGCTCCTAAAGCTACGCTGGGCTACGTGAGGGGACGGGTGGTGTAGTTAGTCAAGCAACGTAGCTTCAGTTAAAATAAGATACAGAACACAACAGTAAGTGAATATTTCTCTCCATCACTTAATTATCTCCATATGTAATTTACGATAGTCTGACAAGAGAAAATGTCTTCTGGAATCAATAGCGAAAAAAGCTACGTGTCACACGGAGGAAAAGGGGGGGGAGGGTTAGTTTGAGGCTAAAGCCACGCCAGGTTCAGAGAAAGCCAAATTGCGGCTTCGTAGTTTATGGACGCTCCCCATACGCAACATCTACCTAAATATGTCTACCACTTTTACTCTCTACCAATCACAAGCCTACCACTAACATGTCAACCAAATCATAAAGCTACCAAAATAAAATTTTACTTGAATAATTCTATGCCGCGAAACATCTTTACCAAAAAAAAAGCTATCTCAATGTAACTTTGCCATTTACTAACAATGGTGAAAAACAGCTTTGCGAGAATGTAACCCTAGAAGAAACACTAATCTTATCTATATATATACTATGCAATGAAAAGAGCAGAAAATATTAATTAGTTTGCTTCTGTAAGACACACATCGCGATATGTAAATTTTATCTTGAATATTATCTAGAACAAAACATAAATATCTATTTTATTTAAAAATAAGAATAAACAATAGGCGTTTAATGTTTTATAACAACTGAATTATTTAAATTTGTTAAAATAATTTTCTTTGCTAAATCGCTTTATGTATTGCTTGCTTTACAGTTGTAAAAAGGATTAAAAAAATTAGCTTGAAATTAACAATAGTCGTGATAGATTATTCTAATAAATAAATTTGATCACTCCAAGAAAATCGTTGATTGATCAAGAAAATATGCTGTATGCTAAACTGAATTTTTTATGCTAAATTTAGCCATAAAAATGGTAAATTGGTAACAATGATGGAGGCAGAAAACCTACACCCAGTGACTTCGAGGAACACGGCGGCGGGCATATGGGTCTGGGAGACAGTCGAGGGCAACGATACTGGATCCACCAGATGGAGTGGTAAATAGAGTGTTAAAAGAAAAAATACCTACAATTTTACAGGAGAGAAATGGAAGAATTATTCTCAGGTTGGCTGCAAAAAGTGTAAACTATGCCTATTGTAGGAGTTGCAATAAGTAAATTAATATTACATCAGGGAAAGACGTTCGCAAGAACCTCTTCATCTCAACATACCCCTTACAGTGACAAAAACTTCGACACATGACATACAAATTGAACAAGGTAAGATATTTCATTATTTTTTACTAAGTACCAGTACTTATAATGTTATATTATTTTGTATTCTGACACCACCATAGTATATATATGTACACGTCTTTTTAATTCTTTTATAATTTCCAGGTGAAATAATCTACCATTTACCATTCTGGAACACCTACCGAAACTGATACAGTCCGTTTGTCCCGAGACAGAAATTGCAGAGGAAATAAAATGTTCGACGACGAAAAATCACGTTATAATTGATTAGATTATAGATAAAGAAAGTTTTGATAATTTATGTGAAGATCTACGGCAAACAAAGGTTTCGCTTATTGTTGATGATTTTTGCAAGGATTTCCAGCTTTGTGTAAAGTTATCCAGAGTTTTGCAAATTCTTCAGAATTTTTTCGAGGATTTCCAGTTTTCTGTGACGATTTCCAAATTTTTGTTAAGTTTTACAGATTTTTTCGAGAATTTGCAGATTTTTTGTATTGTTATTTAAATTGTTGCGATGATTTCCAGCGTTTAGTAAACTTTTCCATTTTTATTGCGAGGATTTTCAGCTTTGTGTAAAGTTATCTATATTTTTTGGGGGGAGTTCCAGATTATTGCGAAGATTTCCAAATATTTGAAAGGAATTCGAGTTTTTTGTAAGAATTTTCAAGTTTTTATAATGTTTTCTTGTTCTTTGCAACGATATCTAAGTTTTGCTAGAGTTTTACATGTTTTTGCGTGAATTTCCAGGTTCTTGTAACGATTTACATGTATATGCGAGAATTTTTAGCCTTTTGTATTGTTCTCCAGATTCTTTACATGATTTCCAGTTTCTTGTAACCTTTTCTAGATTTTTGCGTGGTGTTCCAATTTCTAGATTTTTGCGAGGAGTTCCAGTTTTTTGCGAATATTTCCAAATCATTGTAAGGTTTTCCAGAATTTTGCGAGAATGTCCAATTTTTGTGAGGTTTTCCAGCTTTTGTAAACTTTTGCAGATTTTTGGAATGATTTCAAGCTTTGTTAAAGTTATGCAGAGTTTTGCGAAGATTTACAAATTTTTGCGCGAATTTCCAGTTTTTTGCGAGGATAGCCAAATTTTTGTAATGTTTTTCAGGGTTTTACGTCGATTTTCATGATTTTGTGAAGTTTTCCAACTTTTTGCGAGCATTTCCGGGTTTTTGCGACGTTTTTCGATTTTATTAATTTTATGTTTTCCAGATTTTTGCGAGATTTTCTAACTTATTGTATTGTTCTCCAGATTATTGCGAGTATTTCCAGCTTTTTTTTCAGATTTTTTAAAGTTTTCTCACTTCATATGAAGTTATCCAGATTTTTGCGAGGAATTTCACTTTCATGATTAATTAACTTTCGGGTTATGCCGCGTTGTTTATTTCATTACCTAAGCTTTCGGCTGGTATCCTCCAGCCTTCGTCAGAGATACTGTTTATGTTGACATAGCAACGAGCGCCAAGCATCGCAGAGTAAAAGGCCGCTATCTTCGTTGATGTTGTTGGTATTTTTTAAAATTTCTGCTGCCTCTTTCACCCGTCGGGGCCACCACTGGTCTTCTCTCCACAGTAGCCTCGTTTCTTGAAATTTTACTTCATGCCCGGTATTAATAGCATGGCGGACTACGGCGGATTTGTCGCTGTTGTTATATTTTAGTGGCGGATATGTTCTTTAAGTCTCTCCGCCACAGTGCGACCTGTCTCGCCGATATAAACACTGCCACAGCTGCAGAGGATTTCGTAAACACCCATAAGCTGGTGTGGGTGTAATTTGTCTTTTACCTTTGTCAGTGACTGACCAAGTTTGCAGTTAGCCTTATATACTATTCGCACCTCCACCCGCTTTAACAGTTTCCCAATCCGGTCTGTGATACCCTGTATGTATGGGAGACAGGCGAATTTTGTTGGCACATTAATATCATGGGATAAGTTGACGTCTCCCATAGGGTTTTTGGGTCTTAAAACCCTCCTGATGTCAGATTCAATATAGCCGTTGGCTTGGAATATTTTTGTAAGTGTCTCCATTTCTTCATTCAGACTTTCCGAGTCACATACTGTCTTAGCTCTTAAGTTGAGTGATGTCAAGACGCCTCTCTTCGTTGCCGGATGATGGTGCGACATGGCGTGCAGATACCTATTAGTGTGGGTCGCCTTGCGATACACAGTGTGGCCCAAACTTCCATCGCCTCGCTTGTGAACAGGGACATCGAGAAATGGCAGTTGTCCATTTTCTTCCACAACCATAGTGAACTGAATTCTTGGGTGGGCACTATTCAGGTGGTTTAAGAACTCTTGCAAACTCTCCTTACCGTGAGGCCAGATGACAAAGGTGTCATCAACGTAACGGATCCACTTTGTAGGTTTTAGGCGCGCGTTGTTAAGCACCTTCATCTCAAATGATTCCATAAAAATGTTGGCTGCTACAGGTGAAAGTGGCGAGCCCATTGCCGCACCTTCAACTTGAGCATAAAGTTGACCACCGTACTGGAACACAGTTGACTTAAGGCAGAACTCTGTCAGGTCAGCCCACTCGGTAGACTTTCCTTGTGCAAGAAGTTTAGCACGTATTACAGCAACGGCTTCGTCTACCGGCACATTAGTGAATAATGAGACAATATCGAAACTCACCATGACATCAGTCTTCTCTAGCGTCAGATCATCAATAATTTGTATAAAGTGAGCAGAGTTCTTTACAGCTGATCTGATATGTTCCGTGAGATGTTTCAGTTTATTGGCAACATACCGCGCAAGTGGAGGAGTAGGTGAGTTGACCGCGCTCACAATCGGACGTAAGGGAACCTCTTTTTTGTGCACTTTGTTTGCGAGGGTTTCCAGTTTTTTTGCCAGAATTTCCAGTTTTTGTATAGTTTTTCAGGATTTTGCGATTATTTCCACGTTTTGTAAAGTTTTCCAGGTTTTTGGGAGGATTTGTAGCTTTTTGTAGCGATTTACAGTTCCAAGCGATAATTACCAGCTTTTTGTGTTGTTCTACAGATTTTTGCGAAAATATTCAGCTTTTGATAAAGATTTACAGATTTTTTCGAGGATTTCCAGCTTTGTGTAAAGTTTGGAATTTTTTGCGAGAGTTCCAGTTTCAGCTAGAATTTCCAAATTTTTATAATTTTTTCCATATTTTTACGACACATCATAATTAACCCTAACTTTCTTCTGAGTTGTAGTTACAACTTCACTCATTTTCCGCAGAAAACTGCATTCTGTAGGATCTCCCTTCTAGCCGCCACGCATTCAGCTGTTCTGCAGTTGTACTTCAGGTTTTCCTCATACCATCATATTGTCAGCAAACACCATAGCTTTTAAGCTTTACTCCCATATTATTATTTCATACATGGCAACAATGAGTAGCAATATTCCTTCCAAATACACTTTCATACAACCATCTTATTCCTCATACACACTCCAAGCCATTACAATCATTCCTTTCGCTTTCAACATCAACCAAACTTTCTCTCTGCAGTCGCTGCTGCCATTTCTTTTCAGGATGTCTTAAATTCTGTGGTTAGATCTTTCCAATACTCTTGTTTTATAGCAACAATTAAGTCTCCCGACGACTACCCAGTCTGAAGCCATTTGATAAGCAAACCATGCATACCAGCTCACAAATTTGATTATTTATTGCAACTTCAATTGTAAGCTGTGTACTCAGCGGTATGTATGAGAATGGTTTTTCGAGTTTATGGCGAGTCTTGCAGCTGGCGTATGTATTGAGGTTATTTATAGTTGTTAACAACTCTTGTAGAATCGCAGAGAGACTTATAACTAGTCAGATTCATTGCTCTGTATTTGTCGTTCATTTGAAAGTACTGTGATTTTGTGAAAAATGGATTAGAAAGCATTTAGGTGAGGATAGAACTTGGCTCCATCTATTTCGATGATTTTTGGTATGTTGGTCGAGTACCAATCGAAACTGAGCCCTGTGTTGAGGTCAATACTCTGCAGCTTTAGAGAAAGTCAGGGTTGGCGTTGGATCGATCGATAGATGGTTAATTTATGTTTGTTGGGAAAACACGGAACTTGCGAGTAGCGAGTGACGCTTCATTCGCCTTAATAGTTAAAATACTTGTGACAGATGCCGCCGGCGTGTATTGATTTACAGTTGATTTACAGGTTAGTTAGCGAGACATTGGTGCTCGATTATGAACATTCATTCGACATTTTGTTTTTCAGGTACTCTTTGCGGATTTTTTTTTTTATCTGCTTAGCGCCTCTATAAGAGCGTGGTCTTTAGAGATGGGAATGGATTGGGGGGGGGGGCAAGGAATTGGGCCATGGAAGCATCCCGGCATTTGCCTGGAGTGATTTGGGAAACCATGGAAAACCCAAATCTGGATGCCCGGACGGGGATTCGAACCGCCGTCCTCCCGAATGTAAGGCCAGAACGCTAGCCGTTACACCACCACTCTCGGTAAAAAAAAAAAAAAAAAAAAAACGTACCTATGAATCCTTTTTCTCAGTTAATTTATTTTTCGTAAAGCTCCGCGAAAGTCTGAAGTGTTCGAATGACACCATTAATCTACTTGGAAAAGTACATCTTTATCAATTAGAGCTGTGTATTACGTTGGTACACCACAGAAAAAGTGAGAAAGGTACTTAAACTATTTGCATCGAATCTTAATTCAGAAGGATAGGAGGATATTGAAGAAACAGTTAAGAAAAGGGCTGCTCCTCTATTGTTTCCTATCTTGCCAACATTTCGTTGATAGTTTTTCCGTGAATTATCAGCACGACCCTCAGATCCCACGGGAATGAAGTCGCGGACACACACACACACACACACACACACACACACACACACATATATATATATATATATATTGACCAACGAGTTGTTGTTAACTCTGTTCAATTATTGAGAATAGATAATTTTGAAGGAGTTGTTTCACTTGTAATACGTGCACATAATTATTTCAGTGCAATATAATTAGAACAGAGTGTTAGAAGTATGTGGAACTACACATTAAAATCATGTATGGTACTTCGGTGAAAAATCGTTGGTGAAGATATGCAGTACATAAGATTATCAACAAAAGGAAGTTGTGCTGTTCAGAGCAACAGGGAACTTGCACTTACCTGCTGATATGCAGCACATAAGATTATCAACAAAAGGAAGTTGTGCTGTTTAGAGCAACAGGGAACTTGCACTTACCTGCTGTAGGAAGGATTTACTCCATCTGCAATACGTTCGCTACCATGGATGCGGTATCCTGCAACATCAAAAACATTACTATTAGAAAATATTTCTCCCTGAAATTCTATAGGTTTGTGTAAACTTGGATTTCCACTCACACACCTGAAATAAGGCGTCGGAATATTTCCTTAATATAAGTTATGGATGGATACCTCAATGTTATACAGTATGCATAGGTATAGCGACAATGTTTTCCATGTTGTTTTTACAAAATTCTTCTACCTTCTGTCTCTGGATAAATTTGAATATATCTTTTTTTTAATTTCATAGTGTTTTACAATTCGTCTATACAGTGGCGTAACTAGGTTAACAAGGGCCCCGGTGCAAAAAAATATTTTGGCCCTCAAGCCAAATGGGCGGGGCGACCCCCTTTTTTTATCTTCTTGTTAGTTTTACTGACAGGAGATTCCTGAAGTTTGGCCCCCAAGAGCAGCTCAGGGCCCTCCTCCCAAGCTCAGGGAGCCCCCAAGCTCAGGGGACCCCTGAGCTTGGGGGCCCCAGTGTACGGCACCGCCTAGCACTCCGATAGCTACGCCTATGCGTCTATAGCGATGTTATTAGAGCCAGGATATTAGTGATAAATAACGGGAAAGGAATCGTTCATAAAACTTTAGAAGGAACTATCCCGGCATTCGCTTAGAATGATTTTGAGAAACAATGGAAAAACGAAAACTTGAACACCTGACCAGAGTCGAATCATCGTCTGACAGAATGTAAAGCCCGAGGAGCATCATCCGATCATTCACCAGACTAGACCCCAACTCTTCCTATCTCTTCCTCTCACTATACTCATAACGATCTACAATCATGGAGGAAGGAATATTTGGAGACGACGCAAGCGCACACTGGAGTGAAACCGGGTAGAGAGAAGTGGGGTGGGGAGGTCGCCATATTGGTCGACCGTAGAAACACGGGGAATAGGCACAAAAACCTCAAGGGAATCATACGACAACCGTGGCACCGCAATTTGATAATGGATTATTATGTAACTCGACGAGACAGACCGAAAATGAAGAATAAATGTTTTTGATATCCTGCTTAGTTCTCGAGATATCTCAAAAGTGAGGTGTTTTGGGTTGAAATTCGGAAGAAACATTTCCAAAAGGTCAAATTTGATGATAGATTCTTATGTAACATGACAAGACAAATCGAAAATAAAGAATAAAAATTTTCGAAATCTCGTATATTTCTCGAGATATGCTGTCTCCAAAAGTCAGAAGCTTAAATGGACGTAGTATACATTGCGATACGTGATACACGTTGTATCACTAACATACTGCTTATGAAATTACTTACAACTGATAATAAATTGTTTGTACCTTCTGGTACAGGCTGCATTTCAATCTACCCACATTTCCATTAACATTGTCGCTAAAAAATCAAATTATGTAGACACACCTAAACACATGAAATGCATCGCGAACTAAATTTCGCATAACAACAACGTTTTCTTCATCATGTTTCATAGTTCCCACAGCACAAATTATCACAATTAATTTCACCGTACACTTTCAGTGTAAACTGAACTGGACTAGAGCACGCAGAATACCATATTCATTGTATCGCGGTGTAAACTTGACCGCTTAAATTAGACTTCCAACACTTGTTTACAATAACACTAGCCTTTTATGTGCAAAATAGTAACATATGCTGATTGTCTACACTACAACAACAAATATTTGAGAACGACACTATCCTGTTGAGAGCAATGAATAAATTTATAACGATAGGCCCTAATGTTGTAGTTACCTGTTAAACACTTCAAAACAATAATTACAATGTGACTTAATTATGAAACGTTATTCAAGGTCGTTTCCTATCTTTTCTCTTTGTACAACCGTATGCAACACAACTTGGCATTATAGAAAACTTTTGAATATTAGAAAATGAAATATTCTCAGCAGCAGACACAGTGGAAACAGCCCAATGTTTTGGGGTTATTCCTATGGCCGCCGTGCATGCGCAGTAGGAGACGAGTTTTGATATGAGGTTTCACAGATTTAGCGTCATTTCATCTCCATAAATTATTTCCTCCATGTCTACAACCTGCTTCATTTAGTTTAATCTTTGTCTTGCTGTTTTTCACATTTTAGTGGTATACAAGATATGCCAGTACAAACATTAAAGACTCACCGACCCGGTGTTAGATTCAACAATCCGGCCATTTCAGTGGACAGAGAAAGAGCCATAACCCGCAAGTACATATAGTGAGCAATCCCGGGATTGATATCTCTCAAGTATACCCGCTGAAGACGAACCCGAATTCCGTGTCAAACTGGATGATCCAAATAAGCAGACACACAGTCGAGGACTTACGTGTTTTACAGATACATGTCTGCAAGGAAATTCAGAGATTAGATAATAGATAAGGGCGCAGTGAACTCCTTGTCAGTGAAGGTTCCCAGAGTCCTCTCTGTGTGCAGTATGAGCTATCCACGGCGTATAGTCAACCGATGTAATATTCGTTCCTTATTTCAATTGTTGGAGATACTTACCACGGTTTAATGTAAAAGAGGTGTCCAGGATGAAAGGATAATCCTACAGCCACAGATAGGTTACACATGCCCTACTATATGATAACATTTTATTTCAGCCTCACCAGAAACAAATCTAGCAGCCCTTTTTTGCACCCTCTCCAACTCCTGTATTTGATACGTAAAATGAGGGTCCCATACTACACTACCATATTCGAGCAATGGTCTGACCAAAGTTTTGTAACCCAATTCCTTGACTTCTCTCGTACATCCCCTCATCACTCTCTCCAACAAGGGCAGAACTTTGAAACCTTTTCCTACCACCTGTTCTATGTGTCCTGCCCAGTTAAGTTTGTTATCAAAAGTAATTCCAAGATATTTACATTTCAAGTCTTCAGCAAGCAATTCTGTCCCCACCTTATATTCATAATTAACCTTTTGTTTTTTATTTGTGTATCTAATAAGCTGACTCTTCTTTGCATTTATCTTCATTCCATGTTTACCAACCCAACTAGATATCCTGTCCAGATCACCCTGCAACTGTTTACAATCCTCTATCGTTTTGATTTTTTTATACAGCATTATGTCATCTGCAAACAATCTAATTTCAGATAGTAAACAATCAACACAATTATTCATTAGAATAATAAATAGCAATGGTTTTTGGTTGCTTCGACAATGGAGCACTAAAATGCGTAGGACCATAAAAAGCGGAGAACTTTCCACTTTTGCTACCAGTGTTGAGGGGCTTAAAATGAGATTTGTTCAATCTTTCTTCAACTTCATTAATTACATAACGGGCAACCCGCAATACTATAGATTCACAAACGGGGGGGCGCGATGACATGTCAGGGGGAGGGGGCGGGGAACGAAGTAGTTTGGGTGCCCTGTGGATCGATACCCCAGCTCTACACCGTCTGAAGTACCTATTAGAGTTGACTTTATTCTAACATCACATACTTGGTGAGATATGATTGTTACTACTGAGAAGTAGGCATTTACCTTTTCAGGGGGAGGGGGGACTTTTCTTTGACGGAAAGGAGGCGTGGTCAGAGACAGCAAGAAACCTACGCAAAACAGATGTTTGAAGGGAATGTCGAGAGTGGACAGTGATAGTCGCCTGGTTGGGAAGATCAACTGAACGAAATATTGTCGTAATCAGTAAAACGGTGTCAATTCGTATGCGTTTGGGATTTATAGGTCAACAGGAATGAAAGGATAATCCTGCAACCGCTGATAGGTCACATTATTTTCTACTATATGACAAAGTTTTATTTTAGTAAAAGCTTCACCATTTTCGAAATATTGATTTTTTTCCCCGAAACATGTGACTTTGTTGAGTTTATTCCATGCCATTTCTACAAATTAAGAGTTTTGAACCATTTTTTTAATTTACTCAAGGTTGTTTGAGTCGTCTAAAACAATGTTTTTTTTCTTAAAACGTTAAAAAAAACTATTTAAAAATCTTATGTAAAGAATGTATACATATTTATTCAAACGGCTGACTTTGACAGCCTATGGTGTAAAAAAAAATGTAGTAAGCGGATCGTGTCAATTACATTAAAAATGCTTCGTTATTATCAATTTTAAAATTGTATAAGGCAATATGTAAAACATATTTTGTACCAATTTTAACATATGGAGCAAAAACATGGGTGATGAAGGAGAGAGACAAAGGGAGGGTACAATCGGTGGAAATTAAATTTCAGAGGAGTAGAGTGGGAGTAACAAGAAGAGACAGAATAAGGAATGAGAGAATCAGGGAGATGATAAAGGAAGAACCGCTACAACAAAGAATTGAAAAATCTAGGCTACAGTGGTACGGGCATGTAAAGAGAATGGGAGAGGAGAGGCTACCAAGGAAGATGCTGGACATGGAGCTGAAAGGGAAGAGGCCTAGAGGAAGACCGAGGGACAGATGGACTAAAGGTGTTAAGAAATGTGTGGAGGAAAGAGGAGGAAATTGGGCGTCAGTGGAAGAAGAGAGATGGTGGTTAGACAGGAAGCGCTGGCGAGGCTTTTGTTCCCAGCAGACCCGGCCAGTGGCTGGAAGCTGTCCTAGATGATGATGATGATAAGTGTTTACATTCCTATTAAAATTATGTTTTTATGGTAGTTCTAAAGCACGAAGTTTGGGAATTTCGTCTTTATTAAAATAAAAGTCTTTCGAACTGAAGTTGCCATGCAAGTATTTTTTTCATCGTTTCGTACATTTGGACAATGAATTCGTAGAAATTTATCTTTGGCTACAAAGAACAATGTTTTAAATGCCTCAAACATCCTTGAGTAAACAAAAAAAAATGGTCCAAAAAGTCTTAATTTGTAGAAATGGCATGGAATAAACTAAACAAAGTCACATGATTTTTTTTTTTAAATTCAATATCTCTAAAATGGTGAGACTTATACCAAAATAAAATTTTGTCATATAGAAGGACATCATGTAAGCTATTGCGGTTGCAGGATTATCTTTTCATTCCTGCACACCCTGTATATATCGTAGCTGCAGCACAGGTCTCCCGTTGTAAAAGCAGTGTCTGGAGGTCCTTGGGGCAGCGGCTGGAATTCAGCTGCCTGTGACACTGTAAGCGGCTACATTTGCCACAGTGTTCTGGTGGCTCAGTGGTTAAGGTTTCTACCTGGAGATCGATAGGTCCCAGGGTGGGATCCCTGTCTCGGTGGGGATTTTCAAAGGCCCTGAAACCAATCTTCACTTCAAGCACAGCTTGCCGTAATGTGAAATACGCGAGAACGCTTCCGGGGTTCTGATGCCACATTAAACTGTATGTCAGCCATACCCGATTTGACTACGTGACAACGATAGGGGCGGACTGCGCAGCCGATAAGAAACTCTGTCACCAGGTCATTAGGGAGCGTGTATAAACCACGTAGCTCCATTTTGGCCTCCTGTGAACCCCCCCTCCCCCGACGTAGCCCTACGTCGCTTTTGCCTCTATACCCCCCCCCCCCCCCCCACGTAGCACGTAGCTTTTTTCCCCTTTTGATTCCAGAAGACATTTTGTACTGTTTTCTCTTGTCAGACTATATTAAATTACGTACGGAGATAATTAACTGAGGGAAAGGAAAGCTACGTGGCCTGGCTCGGAACCCCCCCCCCCTCCCCCCCACATAGCCCAGCGTAGCTTTCCAGCCAACCCTCCACCCCCCCCTGGACCGAGCCACGTGGTTTGTGCACAGTCCCTTACGACCATACGCAGTTACTTTCATTCGGCATTAATACGGAAGTCAGGTAGTGCCTGCAATCGATGGAAAAATGCGGGACGCAGAGAGCGTACGAGATATGCTGTATAATAATAATGATAAAAAATCAAACCAAATGATTTGTTGTATAAATCAGTAAATGCTGAAAGAAAACTCATACACGATCCAACAAAACGCTGGATTAGCACGTCGCACATGAGAGGAAGACATTATGAACTGTGGTTAGGGATATATTGATTCGACATTAAAGAGCTCGGATGGTACTGCTGATAGCATCATAGAACCTTGAGATACTACGCCAACAAGGTACAGGTACAGAAATATCTAGTAAAAATACTGAAACCAATGTTATGTCTTCAGACAATTGAAAAAAATAGAAAAAAGAAAATCACGAATTCGTCCTTAATTAAATAAATAACTAAAAAAAAAAAATGAATGACATCATTTAACAAGAATTTTATCCGGGTGTTACTGCAACTTAAGACAAAGAAATACCATTTTGGAGAGACATGACCTGTTCAAAAAATTAGAGACTATTAACCAACAGATAAGATTACAGGTAAACAGTTCTCTTACCTAATGTGATTTATACTACCCATGTCTCAAAGTTGTGTGAACACTGGCTGGTTGATTATTTGAGGCACAACCGCGGGTTGCTTCAAACTTATTTATATCTCGTGTGCAATAACAAAACTACATAAAAATGTCGAGGAAGTCTATCCATTCTACTATATCAGACTCCGGAAAACAAGTCAAAGTACATAAGTATCGAGCAATGATGACTGTGTATTAATTCATGTAGCACAATGGTACGTACTGCTCCCATTGAGGTGATATGTCTGGCGGCTCAATAGGCACAAGTCGGGAATGGAGTCCGTGTCCCACGCTGCCGACCTGAAGATGCCATCACAGTTGGTGTCTCAAACAATAATTACATAGACTGGTTCACGCCATTCACAGAACTTGCCACCATCATCGACTGCATATCCCTAGCTGCCGTTAGAGCTGTTAAAGTCACCAATATAAATTGACGGGTGTAGATAACAGAGAGGGTTCCCACCTTTCGCTGCGAGGCAGCTTCATGTTTATTACTTGTACCACCACTGTCATGACGTTTTCCTTGTTCCCCTTAAGGCTTGTCCTCACTGGTAAACAAAGTCGTGCAACATATGTCTACGAACAAGTCATGTGATTGTCTACGCCAATACAACTGTTGTTGGATATTATTTATTTGGCGGACGCGTTTCGCCTCTCGTCGAGGTATCTTCAGCGCACAATGTTTTATTTTACATTTATGTTTTAAGATGTGGTTGTTGGTCGCCTGTGACCTCAACCAGCATGCTGTTTACACTATTGTACATATTTACACAGTTTGTACAAAATTTGGCATGTTATGAATTCACTTTGAAGCACAGTTTTGGTGCACGATATTGTCAAAACTTCAGTTTTTGTGTGCGCGTCCGTCAAATAAATAATATCCAACAACAGTTGTATTGGCGTAATTATTAAACAATAATTATGAAATTGTAATTCTTTGTTTGTTGGCGAAGGCGTATCACTAGAACTGAAATCGTGAAGATTCTGCGGGCAACGAACGCTCTTTCTAAAGAACACATTAATATTGCGAAACATTACACAACCAAGCACATGGTTTGCAACGAATGGCTGAACAAAGATAATTCATATCTCTAATCAATGCGTCTAACGGCAATCGTGCTTCTGGATGAACCAAAACTTAACTACAGTCCATTCTCTTGAGAGTCAGTCAAAGATAAAATAACTAAAGACTACTCATTTTCCAATAGTTATACAATTTCTTACGATCAAATTATTGTCTGATAAGTTTCAAGCAATGAAGATTAGGTTTTGAAGCTTGTACGAAAAGCGATGGATCAGAAGAGATTTCAATAGATTTTAGTAGTAAATGGGTCTTCAGATTATCGAAGAAAGCACAGTCCGACAAATGTCAATACCATCACACTAAAAGTCTAAGATCACATACTCCAAACCTAATAACTGGATTATGTATGGATGAATAGAACGGAACTCGAAAAAGATATCGATCAAAATCGCGATTTTGGAAAAAGAAGGAAAAAACGAAATTCGCTTTTATGGAGTTGGAGTTTTATGCATTATAATTAGCTTTTTAGATGAGACAAGATATTTAGAATCTTAACGAAATGAGGTCTAAATCTCGAGATATAAGAATAATTTATGATCTAAATAACAGTAATATGTCTTTAATAAGAGAAAACAATTTGAGACAAGGTTGTATGTAATGTATCCTCTCTGATATTCGACTTGTATCTAGAGAAAGAATTGATAGAAACGAAACGAAAGTAACATAAGAATTCTTCCAAACAATGATTACGCAGCGATTTGCACACAGATAGTGGCGAAATATAGTACGGCATTAAAAAATACTGTTAGAAAAATATGGACTCAATGTAAACTAAAGCAAAAGTCATGAAACTAGACTTAAATGAAAACCATGACACTACGTCAGATTTCTCAGCATAACCTGTCCTGTCTCAGATACACTATGTCAGATCACTCTGGGTGCAGGTTCTTGTCACGTGCCGCATTACTCTTAGTGTGACATGTCCTGTCAGTTTGTTAGCGGCTACTTTTATTTTTGCTTTTAAACAACTGCTTGTTGGGCAGCTATTGATAACTTGAATATTTATTTATTTATCTGTACATTCAGATAGTTAGTTCACTAGAGTCTATAATGATCAGTTAATTCAGAATACTATAATAATAATTTCTAATTAGCAGAGGTTTAAGAGCGTAAATCTTATATACTACATGCATGGTACTTCAATAATAACTAATTAACATATTTAAACCATTTATTGAATTGTCTCTAGACCCTTAACTACCGAGTTCTTACATTTAGTACAACACATCCGCCTTAAAGGAAAGGAACTATCCGCGATCAAGTATACAGACTGCTTTGGCCAACGGTTGCCTACTAATATCTTTAAAAACAATACTTTCCGGCACTCAGCCAGGTCATCACTCCACGTAAACTGTATCGACTGTTTTTGCTTCATACTGTGTGGCTCCTGTGGAACTCCTGTTCCGCGCTAGCAGCTGGTCTCACTTCACGCCATCCTGTGAAGCTTCTCTGAAATTTATGTTTCAGCGACCTTTTTTTTAGCTCCACTGCTGACCTGCAATATGGGCAGCAACAATGGAGGAGCGAGGCAAGCTAAGGGAGCGTCCATAAACCACGTAGCTCCATTTTGGTCTCTTGTGAACCCCTTCTCCCCCCCACGTAGCACGAAGCTCTTTTCCCTTTTGATTCCAGAAGACATTTTGTACCATTTTGTTTTGTCAGACTATCGTTAGTTACATACGGAGATAATTAAATGAAATAAATAAATATTCACATCCTGTTGTGTGTTCCGTACCTCATTTTAACTGTGAAAAATGATATGAAATGAAGTGACCTGGCTCGGAACTCCGTCCCCCACGTAGCTCAGCGTAGCCCTCCAGCCAACCTCCCTCCCCTTCCCTCCTAGTCCAAACGATGTAGTTTATGGACGCTCCATAATGTTTGAAGAGGCGACAGTCTCAAAGTTTTTCGTTCGGCTCGGAAAATTTGTAGATCAGTCACTAGTCTCAGCAAGATTACAACTTGTAGTGTTATGGAATATACAATACATTTGGCACACTTCCAAATATGTGCACCTGGGTTGTTGGACATAGCAGAGGGCGATCACGGACGATTCAGTGTGGGTGACTGAAATGACAGTTTCTGCCATCTGTTGGGCACATACTAAGACGGCAATTTTGGTTACATGCTTTGCCACCACCAACGGCGCGGACACAGATCGGCTGGAGGAATCGGATTGGCTGTGCAGTTTTCTGCCGCGAAAAAGGATCCTGGACACGTGGGTGCAAGAGGAGGAGGGAAGAGACGGTTTGCTGCGGGTGGAGAGGAAGGAAGCCATGTTGTGACCTGGGTTCATCAGAATTCGAAGTGGTGAGTGAGTTGGTGTTGTTTCTTCCTTTTTTTGTGTGCAGTGAATATGAGTCCACCTAAGTGCAACGAAGCCATCGTTTTCAACCTGTGCCGTGAATACAACTTCGACATGGTAATGTAAAATTAATTGCAGCAGCATGTGTATCCACATGTGACCTCTGGAATACCCGAAGCGCCTTGTAAAGAGTTTCAAGTGTCTCCGCATTATATATTTTTAAACAAGTTTGGTTTTTGAACAATAAGGACAGCGCCCAATAATTTTGTTTATTTGGAGTTTAATTATTAGCCATGCCGGAAACAATGTTCTGTTATTGTAATTAAATTTTTTTTTTCTCTCACAATGTTCATTTCTTTTTAATAAATATAAATTGCTTGTCAAACTATTACCAGGTAGTTTTATCCCATACTAAAGGCAAAATCAATACTTAAGTAAATTTCGTAATTATCAAATAACAGTAAATTTAATTAAATATTTAAGTAACAGAGATAACGTTACAAACTATAGGTTTTCAACAAAATACTCTTACTCAGGGCAAAAGAGCGTAAAAATAATGCGTTCCCTTACAAATAATTACGTAATGTGGAAAATGAACATATTTTGCAAATGCGGGATTATTTTTATTTATTTATTTGAAATGAAAACCATTTCGTAATTGATTTTTTTTTTTTTTTTTTTCCGGCTGCCATCAGTGTCTCGACTTATATGATGCAATCCTCCATCCCTTACTATCTTGTTATCTTGAGCTAACCTCTTGATAACAACATACCCCTTACAACCCAAGTCCTCAATTATCTGCTTAATATCCTCTGCAGTTCTTACCTTCCACTGTTCCCTCCTCACTAACAAGTTAACCAATCCTGCATGTCTCAAAATATGACCTACCATCCAATCTCTTCTTACTGCATGTCTAGTTCCAAGAAATGTTAATACATCAACGAAACGGAATATAGGAAACAGAGCCACTGTGGCCAGGGGGCGTCCACTAATTACGTGAGGTGTTTTTCCGGAATTCCGGCCCCCCCTTTTTTGGTGAGATTTGGCGAGATCTGGTCGTACCCCCCCCCCCCCCCGAGATGACGTGAGATTTTGACAACCCCCCCTTTCTGATCGTCCTGTAGTTGTTTTTTAAGACCTTATTTTTAAGCTCTCCTGCTTCTTAGGGCGGTTATACCCCCCCCCCCAAGATCGGAATCCACGTCTTTTTTACCCCCTTATAGTCGCCATACGTGTCTTTTGTAGAACCACCCTCACCCTTGCTGAGATTTGGTGAAATTTCAACCGACCCCTCCCCCTATTTCATCCCAAGTAATTGATGGACACCCCATAATTATGTTCTCAAAGATGACAGCTCAGGAGAACGATTGATAATGCTTAGAGCAAGAAAACTAAGAGTGAGTCTGAAGACACAAAAAGAATTTCTCGTGGATAGCACATTTAAAAATTGTACTGAACAATTTTCGCACATTTATAACATAACGCAAATATTACTGAATCTAAAAATATGAAACTAACAGGTGTAACGATTTTTTTTTGCTTGTAGCTTTACACTTCATTGATGTCGGCGTCAAGGTCATTAGTGGCGGGGGGGGGGGGATTGGGATTCGAACCCACATCCTTCCAAATGCGAGGCCGAAGGATTACCCCTCTCCCACCATCCTCGGTTTTGTAGTATGACGCATTGCGTAGTCTAATTATAATTATAATATGCAATTTACTGCATGTGTTAAAAAGCAACTTCTAAGTTCAAGATCGCGTTTCTCAAGCAGGGCAGGATCCTGACGAGGATGAATGTGTGGGGATGTTTGTACTGCCAATTTTTCGCTGCTCTTAGAAGCTAGCCGACGCTGGGGACAGAGACCTGGACACCCAAAGCTGCGGATGTGCACCTAAAACAACACAGCTGACTCTCCTAAGGATGTGTTTGCTTTCTATATGTCAATGTCACCCGCCTAAATAATTGTATTTGTGCGAGAGAGAGTAATAGGTAAAAATTTATAAAAAAAGTCCCGATTACATTTAATCCATCCTCGTACACATCATTCCAGCGGTACATCCGTTAATATTTCTCTGCAATCATTCGGCGGGAATCTCTCTAATCCTACAAAAAAAAAAAAAAAAAAAAAAATGTTTATATGTACAGGGTCCGGCAATAAAACCTCCCACATTTCACATAGCCGGCGTGCGCGTTGTAGTGAGGATACTGATGTGGAATGTGTTTTGTTTTAAAGAGGTGTACCTGCCATTTTCAGTGTGCGCCATGTCATGGCTTGGTGATCATCGTGCGTTTGTTGTGGACGAATTTATTCGTAACAGTTGTTCTCAGATTTTCGGAGACGATTCGAACTTGGCCTACATGATCGTGTCCCGGATAGAAAAACTATTCAACTGTGGGTGTCAAACTTTAGAAAGACAGGTTCAGCACTAAAAAAAAGAAAACCTACAGGCCGTCCTCGGACTGCAACAACGCCGGAAAATTTGGCGCGTGTGAGTGTGTCTATGCAGCATTCACCAATCTTTGGGGACACTTAAAGCCTATAGTGTACAAACATCGTCTCACAACACTGCAAGCACTTAAAGAGGCCATTACCCAAGAATTGGCAGCCATTCCAAGAGAAATGACGCGAAAATGTATGGAGAACTTTCTGGATAGACTTTGTCAATGTGTCAACAATGGAGGGCAGATATAATTTTTAAAACCAAATAATTAAAAATAGCAAAGTATGTATTTTTCATAAATAAAAGTAATTATTCTCTATCATATTTAGTTTTTATGTGACAACACATTAAAATGAGGGAGGTTTTATTGCCGGACCTAGTATATCTGTGCCAATGTAAGTACTGATTTCACGATTTTTTTTCTTTTTTATGATTCATTCCCTCCATTTTCAATCAACCTGTCATATCCCTTTGTCCCATGCTCGCATTGTTGTATCAGTCTACTTTTTATTTAATAGTGGTAAACATTTTTTTTTATTTCTCAGTGCGTTGATCTTACATGGAAGCCTAACATAACTTATCAGTAACATGGCGTAAGCTCTCACTAGGAACAGCTTCGTTGAAATGGCTGGTGTTTGACTGATCCGCGCACACACATACAAATAATTACAAATTTACGGTTCGAACTCTGTTTCATGGACGAAATATGGATACAACCGGCATAAAAAAACATCCTGTATGTTAACCAATGACGTAAGCTACCACTGTGTGCGATAGTATAGATTATTGTACTGTTTTTTTTTTTTTTTTTTACTTACGGCTTTACGCCTCGTCGACATCTAGGTCATTAGTGGCGTATAAGGACTGGGGGCAAGGAACGGGAAGGAATTCGGCAATGACCTCTTGAAGAAAGCATCCTGACATTCGCCTGGAATGATTTGGGGAAACCATGGAAAACCCAAATTTGTATGCCCGGACGGGGATTCGAACCTGTGTCTTCCCGAATGCGAGGCCACCACGCTCGGTTTATTATATCACGCGCAACTGTTGAATATTGCCAAAAGTGTAGGACATTTCACAACAATAGTGCAGTTTTAGCTCAGAGAAGCATTCTGATTGGCTCAGCGTTTCCAGAACCATCTATCGTGAATGAGTTTTGGGACGTAGTTGCTCAGCGGCTATTGACTGTGCACTTCAAGTTTGTTCAGCCAGTAATTAATTGCTTATGGCTGTAATTTAGTTTGTCTCTCCCTAACCGAAAGCTGTTTTCTAAGCGATTCGTGGTTGAAAGCCTGACGCGTTATTGAAAGGGGATATTTATTTTGGATTTTGGCATTTACAAGCGCCGCTCACCGTAACAACGCAAGCAATCGCGAACAATCTGTACTCTGTTGTGTCAAAGCATCAGTACGCTGAAAGAGGTAAAACTAAAGCCGGGACCACACGCTTCCCAAACCTCGTCAAACTGTCACAAATTGAAACATGTGGATAGGGCGTTTGGTTTGCCTTGTGAAGGCTTGTTAGCACTTGTGGCTGATCCGAACTAGTGTTGGTTTTTTGGCACAAATCAAAGGAAGTTTGCGGCAAGCGCTTGCGAAGCGTCTACAAGTTTGTGCGAAGTTTGTATCGGTTGTGCACCGACGTCGGGCAGACGTGTGTTCCTGTTTGTTGTGCTGCAGGAAAAATGAATAAATGGTCCAACAAGGATATTTTAAAATTCTCCGAATGCTACCAAGTAGAACCCTGCATTTTTGACCCGTAAGAATAAAGACCATAGGAAAAAAAAAAGCTCATGCTTGGAGTCGTCTTAGTGAAGTTTTAAATAAAACTGTCATGCAGATTAAAAAAAGATAGAATTTCTTATTGTCACATTTATAAAAACAAGATTCTATTCGCTCTGGCTCAGGTATAAATTTTATTAATTTAGCTGACATATATAGCTTCTCTAAAGTCAGCCTATTTTCTTTAAAAATCATTGGTGAAATTTCATTCAGCGAATATTCAGAATCAGCATAGCTCATCCGGCAGAAGTTATCAAACTTCCCAGATAGCTCAAAAAGAAGCTCATGAAATGTTTCTTCCTTAAATTATCTGCAATCAAAAAATAATTAGTACAGACATTATAATGCCGTTAAAACAATAGTTATTATAGAATTCTAATTATAAAACAACGTACTTGTATTAAATGAAATACAACATAGTAATAATAGTTGTTTGAATGAAATTACAATAATTACCTGGTATGATTTCTATGGATTTTTAACCTCCACGATATTCTTTCTCGTTTTTTTATTTTTTTTTTCTTATAAAAATATGTTGGGCCATAAGTTATGGCCGAAACAACCTCGACGTCCGTCATGCTTGCTTCTCTAAAACATACAAGCGTGTGGATGACGATGTTTGGCTCCTGTAAATTAACCAAGCGTTTGTAGAGGCTTGGAGTTTGTGACAAGCGCCAAACGTGTGATCCCGGGGTAACAGTCCTTTTTACTACTGCTCAACTGTCGCTATATTCCATCGAGAACGTTCCGAAACTTCCTGCAAAGACGATGCCACTACGAAACTAGTTTCACAGGAACTGGGAGCGCACAGTTCCACGGCATTCTTGGAAACGTCCTGTTTCCTGTCTATCCGAAACTGCATTTGTCGTGCTCCAAGAAATTTTCATACACTGAAGATACGGGTTACAGGAATTGAGCTCACAGGAAACAGATGAATACCTGCAATTCAGGACAATACAGCAAACATTCCAAGAGAAATTCTTCCCGGAACATTCAGCCCATCTCACCCGTTACAACACTTAACTTTTGTGGCATTCCTACAGTGAACTTTACCAGCACAAGTTCCACGTATGCTACACAGTTTTAATGTTAAAGCGTTTGTAATGTTGCTGGAAGATTTCTCGGGCGTGCAGCCGGGTCAATTGATCGCAGATGTAGGAATTTTCGATGGCGTAACATGCCATCATCTTCAGGTAGCTTCCACTGGTCGGCGCGAAGAGCGCAGTCCGGGACGCGACTGCTGGTCTGCGACGCACGACCCCCACCACCGCTATCGGAGCGCAGTGGCGGGAGTGGGGGGGCGGGGTCCGAGGGTATAAATATCGACGCCCCCGGAGCAGACCAGCATTCACAGTTCCGAGTTAGACAGCGAGCAGTGCGGATGTCTAGTAAGGAAAGAGCGTGCCGCAATGCCGCGCCAGGCGGGCCGAGTGCCCCACAGCACTCGGCTTTGCCGGCGGCTGACGCGGCAACCAAGACGACCCAGCAAGGAAACACGGACTTGAATATGGACACGGAATGGACGGCAGGAAACACGTTGTTGACAACCCAGCAGGCCTACGGACAAGAAGAAGCGACATCAGAATACGACAGTGAAAGTGCGTCTGATGTTACAATGACAGAAGACGGAAGCGGATACGACACCATAACAACAAGACCCGGCAACTGTGTAACGGCTGATGAAACGGAATTCAGAGAGGTGGGAGGCAAAAGGAAAATAAGCAGCAAAATGATGAGGAAGGCCAAGCTAGCACGAGCAACCAAGGAAATAACTACAAGTAATAAATATGCACCACTCGAACAGCACGACGAAGAAATCAGTGCAAGTAAAGATGAGCCAGCTCCGAGCGCAGCGGCACCAACGCCTGAAAGTAAAGAAATCCTCTCTCCAATCGTTATAGAAGTCGTACAAGACTATATCCGGATGAACCAAGTAATCAAGGAAAACCTGACAGGCAACCTCAAAGTTGTTTACAGGGGAGATAGCCTCAAATACCATGCTGAAAACACCAAAGACTATACCTTTATAAACAAATTCTTTAAGGAAAACCATATACCTTACTACACATACCAACTACCAAAGGACCGACCATTGAAAGTAGTGGTCAAAGGCCTGCCACCAACAGTAGACATAGCAGACCTAGAAGAAGAACTACGACAAAAAGGATACCCCATTCAAGGAATACATCAATTTAAGAAGAAACATGTGGCCACTAAAGAGCTTATACCACTGGCTGTATATCAAATAACACTGACACCAGGACCGGAGGCAGAGAAGATATATAACGAACGAACGATCCTTTACACTAGAGTGACCGTGGAAAGATACAGGCATCAAGAAGGACCACCTCAATGCATAAGATGCCAAAGAATAGGGCACACTGCAAATTATTGCCATCTACCATACCGGTGCGTAAAGTGCGCCCAACACCACCCCACCAAACAATGCAATTTACCTGAACAAACAAGAGCCAAGTGCGCGAACTGCCAAGGAGCTCATGCTGCCTCTTGGAAAGGATGCCCCATATACCAGGCGGCCATACGACCACCAAGAACAAATAAATCAAGGGAAGAAAGAAAACAGAAAACACAGGAAGACGAGAATACCACGCAGATGGACATCAGAGGTAGGACGCAGCAGCTAAAACCACCAGCCAACAACAATCAGCATACATACGCGGATGCTGTGGAAGGAAGAAATAGAAAGGAGAGAGCACAGACCACACGACGACGAGAAGAAGATCGACGGATGGCGAGTGACGCACAAGAAGGAATGGACGAGACCACAGACAGTATAAAAGATGTATTCAACGTAATAAAGACAACAATGAAAAATCTGAAGAACGCGAAAACAAAATGGGAGAAGGTAATAGTAGTGGTCGAAGCGATAATGACCCTTCTGGCATAATGGAACGCACAAGGATAGGAAAACTACAAGACATTAAAATAGGAATATGGAATGCGAACGGACTAAGAAACAAAAAAGAAGAACTACAAGTTTTTATACACGAGAACCACCTAGACATAATGATGATAAATGAGACACATTTGAAGACAAAGGACACATTCAAGATGCCAGGAATGAACACATATCGAACAGACAGACCAAGAGCAAGGGGAGGAGGAACGGCCATTCTGGTCCGACACTCCATCGCTCACCAACTAATTCAAATGCCTCCTATGATGGAAATTGAAGCAACGTCCATCAAAATACATACAAGAGAAGGACACGTAGTACTGGTGGCAGCCTACCTAGCCCCAAGCCGAGCCATAGTGGAACAAGATTTCGATGCCATCCTCTCGCTGGGGGAGAGAATTATAATAGGAGGGGATTTCAACGCAAAACATGAGACATGGAATTCAAGAATAAACAACGCCAAAGGAGAAAGACTATTAGCTCTCACAGAGGAAAGAAACATAGAGGTGATAGGCCCCACAGAGCCCACGCATATCCCATTCAACCACAGCCACTATCCTGACGTACTAGATATCGTAATCGTCAAAAATATTAATCAAGAGATACAATTAACAACAGTAAACGACCTAACATCAGACCACCAGCCAGTATTAATGCAGCTGAGAAATTGGATAACAACCAACATGGCAGTAAAGAAGACTACAGAAATAAACTGGAACTACTACCAACACCTAGTACACAACAAAATCAGAACAAACTATTCGGTTACATCACCCGAAAGGGTAGATGCAGCAGTACAACACTTGGGATATGTCATACAAGAGGCAGCATCTAAAGCGGCAATAGTCACCATAGTTGAAGAAAGAAACAGAGAAGAACTACCACCCCTGCTGGAGGAGCTAAGATACCTTAAGAACCAGCAAAGGAAACGATGGCAGAGATTCAGAGACCCTAAGGACCGAAGAGAATACCAACAGTTAGCCCGGGAACTAAAGACAAGACTTCTTGAAAACAAAATAGAGAGGTGGGAAAACAAAATGGCAGACCTCCTCCTACAAAACAAAGATGCATGGAAACTTATAAGAGCACTAAAAACACCACGGACAGCAAAAAGGCCGATAACAGGACCAACAGGAATGGAGTTCGAACCACTTGCAAAGGCGGAAATTCTGGCCGAGACCTTTGCAGCACAGTACACACTGCCAACAAGGGAGAAGGAAACAAGAGAAGAGGAGGAAACCAGGAGACAAGCAAGCACCATCCGAACTGAAACTATTAACACAAACCCGGAGTTAGCTACACCAAAGGAAGTCCGACAGATAATAAAGAGATTGGCCAACAACAAAGCAACAGGCCCAGACAATATCAGCAACGAGCAACTAAAGCATCTACCAATGAAAGGAATGGTACTACTAACAAGGATAATAAATTCAGCAATGTGTACTGGATACTACCCCCAACAATGGAAGATAGCTCGAGTGGTAGCCATACCAAAACCCGGTAAAGACTACACAAGGCCGGAAAACTACCGACCCATCAACTTACTCAGTTCAGTAGCTAAAGTGACGGAACGAGTAATACTCAAAAGAATTAAAACTAATTTACAGATTAATAAAACAATCAGGAAAGAACAGCACGGTTTTCAGCCAGGGGCATCAACCACAACGCAACTTCTCAAACTAGTGGAAGATACAGTGAGAGCCTTTAATAAAGGGAAATCTGTGGCAGCAGCCTTCCTGGATGTCGAAAAGGCATATGATAAAACATGGAAGGACAACTTATTAGTCAAAATCGACACCAAAACAAAAATACCACGTTGTTATACAAAGTTAATTGGAAACGCCTTAACGCAAAGGAAATTCTACGTGATAGAGGACGGACAACAATCATCCCAACAAATCATGGAAGAAGGAATACCCCAAGGCTTGTGGCGGTTTAGCGTGGGGGGGAGGTAAGGGTGAAAACCTTTTACTTCTTTTTATATAATTAAAGAAACCTTAGGCCGCTAATTTATTGGGTACTCAAATGGCGTACAGGCGAGGCTTATTTATCGTTAACATTGACACATCGAAATATGATAAAAAAGAACTATGCAAAGCCTCTTCTTACAATTGCCAACACATATTAACAAATAAACAAAAGCATCAAAACACAACCACCTTTAAATTAATCTTGAAATAAACTCCCAATGTTAATTGGCAAGCAAGAAAGCTACACACTTGATTTGTTTAAATGAAAGCTCCCGTCACAATGATCGGGAACCATAAATCAAACACAGTATTGGCATCAACTGTATTCAATCTCAAATGCCGGGCGCCAGGATAATTTATATTATCCACCAAGTGTGGCTTCAAGAAAGTCTGCCCCAGCTAGCTCAATATTTGGGGGTGCGAGAACTCCTAATCATTCAGTGGCCGTTACAGGGCTGTACTCAATGACCGAATAAAAGTACCACACTGCACTTGTAGGATGATTACCGTGACGGCGATGTATTTCCCGCGACGGCGGAAGTACTATAGCCCCTTGGCTATAGCGGACAATGCACCACGTCCGTGCAAGCGTAATGGATGCGTGCACAGTGACCTCACTGTACAACACGCTTATTAACCCTCAGGTTCGAAGCCAAGAGCGATCTCCAGCTTCGGCAGATCCGCTCCTTCTCCTCTGAAGGCTCGGAACCAAGTCCTCTCTCTCCAGCGTCCGCCGGAAAAAGCCTCCTCTTACACTCGTGGTGTACATGAAAAAAAATACACCATCGTTACAAAATGCAAAGGAACGTCTCTGTCGATTGGTTCTGCCATTTTTAAGCTCCTCCCTTCGGCTGTCACGATAGGCGAACCTTGTCTTCCTCGACTCGGGTGAACTCGGGATAGCCTCGGACATTTCCGTCACCTGTGACCTCCGAAATTCCCCGTTCGTAAAACTTGGGCTCGGGTAGTTTGTTCACCTTGGTTTACCGTTTCCCCGGAGCTAAGGGATTATACGCCTGACCGACTGCGTGAGAAGGGTAGCTGGTGTCCATTGTCCCTGGCCGCCGCCAGGCTGCCGCGACCTTCTGGCGCGTCTGGCTCACGTGCCACACACACACTGACAACTCTTTCCGATAATTTCTCTCTATTCTTTTTATATATATAAATATGCAAAAATATATATAAAAATGTACGGAATGACCCATTTTTGGTCATTCTGCTACAGGCTCCGTCTTATCACCAACTTTATTTAATATATATGTTAACGATATACCAGTCCCAGACAACATCTACATAGCACAGTTTGCCGATGATATAGTGATATATACCATTGGACACAGGCACGAAACAAACATTCAAAGATTACAAAAGGGAATAAATATGCTGCTACAATGGTGTACCAAAAACAAAATAACTATAAATCCGGGAAAATGTGCGACAATTTATTTCACGAAAAAGAAACCAGACTTCGATCATCTACCTGGAATAACTATAGCTGGACAGAAAGTTCCATGGAGAACAACACACAGATACCTAGAAATAGTATTAGATCAGAAACTATTGTTCCAGCACCATATAAGGGAGCGATTCCAAAAAGGACTGGCTGTAATACTAAACCTATATCCGATCCTCCGAAGTAAGGAGATGACGGTAGAAACAAAAACACGAGTGTATAAAATGGTCATAAGGCCATTTATATTATACGGATGCCAAATATGGGGTATAGCGGCAAAATCAAACATAGGAATACTGCAAAGATTGCAAAACAGATGTCTACGAATGATACTCGGAGCAAGAATAAGCACACCAACTCAACAACTTCATGACGCAACAGGGATATCTACAATCAAAGACGAAATATACAACCAGAGCCTACGCCTATACAACAAATTGGACAATAATAGGAATAGCAACGACGAAAGGTTCCAAGAACTAGGCAAAGAAACAATACAACCATGGCATAAGTACAAGTTCCCACGAAGTATCGTCGAGTAACGGAACAAGTAAATAAATAAAACGAACCCAACGGGGTTTCCAATAAGGTCACACCACTGGTGTGACCAAAGCAGGTTTGTCCCCAAAGCGTTCAATAAACCAATAAACGGTGCCCTCAAAACATCCTAACGTAACGAACCAGTAGAACTGCACACTGCAGTGGAACTGTAGCAAAACGACCGTTGAGGCCGGTGGGAAAAAAAAAAAAAAAAAAAAAAAAAAAAAAAAAAAAAAAAAAAAAAAAAAAAAAAAAAAAAAAAAAAAAGCAGACCAGCAGTCGCGTCCCGGACTGCGCTCTTCGCGCCGACCAGTGGACGCTACCTGAAGATGATGGCATGTTACGCCATCGAAAATTCCTACATCTGCGATCAATTGACCCGGCTGCACGCCCGAGAAATCTTCCAGCAACAGTTCCGCTGGGAAAACTTACGATCACACAACGTTTGTAACGTGTCGCCATGGACTTGCTGGGTAAGCTAGCAGTACATTATGATGGCTAATCTTATCGGGAATATAGAAAAAAAGAAAATAGGCTGATTGTATGGGGTGGTGACATAAGGAAAGGCCAAAAGAATGTCGTGGAATGCTTAAGAACAATTGTGAAATTTTGAAAGGAACTGAGAACTGATGTGAAGTGCTGCATCCAGCCGGCTCAAAGGTAGGGAAGAGAGTCGATTAAGGGAAGAAGATACGTCCAAGCATGAAATTTATACGGAACTGGGTGACTTACAGAGTAAAGGTTACTTACGAATTTGTGGTGGAAATACCTCACCAGCTGACTAACAAGGGGACTGTGTTTCAACAGAGAAGCATACATACCTCATGGAAGCGAAAAATAACCAAAGGGTCACCGAGCGTGCTGGGTGAGCGGAGACACTCTGTTCTCGCATTCGGGAGGACACGGGTTCGAATCCCCGTCCGGACATCCAGATATGGGTTTTCCATGGTTTGCCCAAATCACTCTAGGCTAATGTTGGGACGGTTCCTTCAAAAGACCATTGCCGAATTTCTTCCCGTTCCTTGCCCAATCATATCCCACCTCTAATCACCTAGACGCCTAGAGCCTAGATGAAGTTGTTCTGGATGATGATATTCCTTAAATTATCATTTCTCAGAATTTTTCAACCTAAGTACCTGTAACTTGTCAAAAATAATGTTAACCTAATTTTTTTACCTATATGTGTACTATTAACATCTGGGATATATTTTATTGTACCATTATAAAATGATAAAAATAAAAAATGGAAACGCGGTTATGTAATTGGAGGTGAACTGTTAAAACTTAATGACATTTTGATCATACTCTTAATATTAAGTAACCAAATGAATAATAAAGTTACTGTAGGCTCAATTATACCACCGACCCAGACGCACAAAGTAAATAAAAAGTTGCGATACCTGACAACTTTTACTGTTGTTGACTTCTACGCTGTGTTATCAATCCAAGGTACCTCAGAACTATTACAAGACGCTCAGAAAACGGTCATTAATTTAACTCTTAAACGACCGGCGTTCTCTTTGATACCAACTGGAAATGAATAGACAATTGTGGGAACAATGCTGTTCTATCCTCATCCTTGAACTGCCCGATTTTTGCCAGGTTATTGAAATATTCTTGGCTGTTAAAAAGTTGAACTTAACAGCTTTATTCGCTTATAGCAGTGCTTCTCAAAGTTTTACCTCCACGTACCCCTATGAAATTTTCCAGGCAATGGCGAACTCCCTTAACAAAAAACTGACACCTTCTTTTTTAGTTCCACTACAGGCAACAATGAGCCATATTCACTATTGTGCGTGTTATACGCTTCAGATAGTCAGTCCGCCATTACGTAAATCTTGTCGGGAAGCCCCTACGACCAACTGGGGAATCCCTAGGTGTTTGCGTACCCCACTTTGAGAAACATGGGATGAAGATAAATGCAAAGAAGAGTCAGCTTATTAGATACACAAATAAAAAACAAAAGGTTAATTATGAATATAAGGTGGGGAAAGAATTGCTTGCTGAAGACTTGAAATGTAAATATCTTGGCATTATATTTGTAGGAAAAGGTTTCAAAATTCTGCACTTGTTGGAGAGAGTGACGAGGGGATGTACGAGAGAAGTGAGGGAGTTGGGTTACAAAACTTTGGTCAGACCATTGCTGGAATATGGTAGTGTATGTAGTATGGGACCCTCATTTAACGTATCAAATACAGGAATTGGAAGGGCTGCTAGATTTGTTTCTGGAAATTATCGCAGAATGCAATCAGTGACGGATTGATAAAGGAGCTGAAATGGGATTCATTGTAAGACAGGAGGAGGATGAGGAGGGTCATGGGAGTGTACAGGGCGTATACTGGCGACGAGGCATGGGAAGATATTGGAGTAGGTATGAAAAATAGTGCATGGAAGGGAAAAGATGACCATGACCACAAGCTGGCACTCGATTTGAGGAACAAGGGTGTGGGAAGATTCTCTTTTTTAGGTATGGGTGTCAGGGATAGGAATGAGTTACCAAGAGAAATGATTAATAATTTGCCGAAAACGTTGAAAAAATTTAAAGATAAAATTTGTATAGGGCAAATGTAGGTGGGCGCAGGCTAGGGGGAAGATGGGGGTGTAGGGAAATTGCCACCAGAGGCAGTGCTCCAATGCAATTAAACTTAATTAATAAGACAGACAGTTGACTGAGGGTAGTGGACTCGGTTCACGACCAACTCTTGGCGTGCGAGTTCAACAATCAAGATGGAGACAACTAACAAGTCGCGTAAGCGGAGTGAAGCAGAGGCATTAAAATCATTAGAATTCCATGAAAGTGAGAAAATTTCGTAGAATTTTAAGAATAAAACTTATCAAGAACAAGGATAGAGACTCTGCCTTAAAAAAAATTGCTTCATAACGGTGTCATTTTTTTATGTATCGGAAAAAATATTTCACAATAGCTTTTCAAATTGAGATACAGTTAGTCTTAAATGATGTAACTCTTCATTTTCATTTGTATCTTTTTTTTTTTTTTTTTTTTTTTTTTTTTTTTTTTTTTTTTTTTTTTTTTAAAAAGACGCTGAGGCATTTGAAGCATTTCTTTTTAATATCCACCCTTTTAACCATTTTCTACGTTTTATTTTGTTATTTTTCATATCATTCAACATTATAATCAACAAATTAGCTACGATGTTAATTCCTTTCTGTAATATGGACATATTATTTTCAACAAGATCACAATGTAGGAGTAGAGAACTGTCCTCACAGTGGACAGTGCACTGTCTTCTAATTATTACTAGCATGCTAGTCCACTCTCTTACCCCCACCACCAACGGTCCGGCCAACTGTCGTTCCAGTAACTCTCATCCTGTAAACGCGGCCTAAGCAAGGATTCCTGGAGGATGTCGTTGAACCGAACGCTGCCACTTCCTGGAAAACAGTTTGCGCGCTGGCGTCCTCTTCGTGGGGGGTATATATATCCTTGGTTGCTGAGTTGGAGAAAGGGCTGTTAGTTTCACCTCTTTCAGCATACTTCTGCCTTGACACATCAGAGTACGACTTTGTCGTAATAAAAGATACCTTCAAATATTAAAATTTAAATTTATTATTTCCTTTTTATAACACTTCCGGCTTTCAGTTACCAACCGCTTACGAAAGGACTGTAGGTTTGATAAAGACAAACTAAGTTACAGCCGGAAGCAAGCACTAACTTGAAAATGAACATGGTGGGTGAGATGTCACGCTCTGGCCTGACATTCAAGAGTTCGCAGGTTCGAATCACCATCTGGCCATAGAGGATTCGTTTTCCCAAGGTTTCCCAAAATAGTTCCAGCTGAATGCCAGGACGGTTCCTTCAAAATGACTGTAATAACCTTGACTTAAAAGAGTTGTAGAATCATAAAAAAATGGATACACGTTGGTATCTTTATAGCCTTCGTAATTTGCACGGATACTATAAATGTTCCATTTACAAGAAAATTTTGTTGCGTCTGCAGGCACACACCTCCTATCCGTGATCCAAGCGTTATTCCTGAGACGTCATATTTCAGAAGACCACTAGTACCATTTTTCATCAAAGGCATTGTTTCTCAACCTGAGATCCGTGGATGGTTGAGGTGGTCCGCAGGCAGAATTTATGAATTTAGATACCGTATTCGTACTGTAGAAGGCTACAAGCGAATAAAGTTGTAAGTTCAACTTTTTAAAAGCCGAGTGACCAGGCAAAAATCGGGCATTTCCAGGATGAGGATAGAAGAGCTTTGTTCCCACAATTGTCTGTTCATTTCCAGTTGTTATCAAAGAGAGCGCCGGACGTTTAAGAGTTAAATTAATGACCGTTTTCTGAGGGTCTTGAACATCATTACCATTCAACGCTTCTATAAAAATTAAATCCTACCAAAACATAACTATGCCAATAAACAGCTTTACCAAATGTTATTTCTACCTAGTAACATTAAACTCTACAGCATGGAAACTCTACCATAAACATTTCTACCAAACGCAACATCTACCATAAATATATCTACCATAAATATATCTACCACTTTTACTCTTTACCAATCATAAGTATATCAATAACATGTCACCCAAATCGTAAACTTTGATAGGATAATTCCATACCCTAAACATTTTTATCAAAACAAAAACCCCACCTTAAGGTAACTTTCCATTTTCTATCACTACTGAAAAATAACTCTATCAGAATTTAACAAAAAAAAAAAAAAAAAAAAAAAAAACCTTTCCTATAATAGCATGCAATGAAAAGAGCAGACAATGTTAATTAGCTGCGTCTGTAAGATCCACATAATAAATTGTATCTTGAAAATAATCTGGAACTAAAATTACGTATATAGTTTAGTTAAAAATAAGAATAAACAATACATGTTTAATATTTTTTAACCGACTTATTTAAATTTGTTAAAAAAAAATTCATTGTTAAGCCCTTTATGGAGATACTTGCTTTACACTAGTAAAATGCATAAAACAACCAACTTAAAGTTAACAATAATTAATAACAATTGGTTGTGACAGAATATTCTAATAAATAAAGGAACAATAATGAAAGTTTATCATTCCAAGAAAATCGTTGACTCACCAAAAAAAACATGCTAAAAGAATGCTATATACTAAATTGAATTTTTTTTCATGCTAAGTGTCTTGAAAATATGCTAAATTTAGCCACAAAAATGCTAAATTGCCAGCACTGGTAAGCCGCTGGGATGAGAGTAGTACTTATCTTCGGTTGACTGCCTGCAGTTAAGGACATTAAAACGTAAATTCCAAGAAACTTACATTTCTTTTTTTTTAACATGTGGCTTCACGCCTCGTCGATGTCGAGGCCATTAGTGGCGGAAAGGAACGGGAAGGAATTCTGCCACAGCTTTTTAAAGGAGTCGTTCCGGAATTCACCTCGAGTGATTTCGGAAAATTATAAAAAAAAAACTGAAATCTGGATTGCCAGACGGCGATCGAACCCGCGTCCTGCAGGAATCGATGCCAGAGCGTAACGGCTCACCCGCCACGCTCGGTTATCCAGTTCTGTTTTCCCTGTTGCCAGACAAGAAAAATGCAATATAGTCGACGAGTCACACCAAATAGTCCTGTTTTAAAAGCTGTGTAAAGGGCAAGTAGAAACTTCACGTTCATTATGGCGCCACATCTGCAAACAACACAAAAACTCGTAGGAGGCTACTATCAAACCCCCCAACATGCTTTTTTTTTTTTTTTTTTTTTTTTTTTTTTTTAATCCGCAATCTTCCTAAGCTGTTCTAGTCTCTTCTAATATCAATTGTCTTCTAACTGCAATATTTGTATTCCTTGTCCTTCATGTTCAAGTCGGTTCTTCTTCTTCTGAGAAGTTCACAAATCTGGTTTTAACAATGGCACCTTCTTTCATCAGTTCGTTCTTACACAATCACTAATTTAAAGGCTCGTCAAAAATGACGGATATCATTTATGTTGGTAGTAGGAATCTGTTCCAAAAACGTTTCTGCGGAAAAACGAATAACGATTAATTATTATCTTTTTACTGATATTTTTCATGATGTTATCACTTTACCTGATTAGATTCTTCGGAGAATTTGGTTAGCATGATTTCAAATAACTACATTTAATTTTAAATGATGGAAATTTTTATTGTTATTAAAAAGTTTCTACGAAAAGTTAATTACTATTTTTTTTAATGTAATTTGGGTAACCTTTCTCTTAATACCAGCGCGCACAAACAAAATGAATATGATGGATGAATGTTTCGTTGATTTACACTGGGACTTTAAATTGTCAAAGGTTTTCATAATGTTGTCCTATGAGATAACAAAGAGATAGGATCGTGAACAGCTAGAGCGGGATCTGGTCATGTTATTTAACTCGATAGAATCAGCATGGGATACAAATCAATGCCAAAAAGAATTTGTTTATTAAACATACAGAAAAATAGAGAAGGAATTGATAGTTGAAGCCATCAAATGTTAAAATGTTGGCTTATCATTCGAGTATATATTAGAAGGTCAGCTGGAAGAGACAAAATGAAGAAGTGGCAGAGAAATAATTCAAAGCCTTGCATTTACTAAGAAAAATAATAACAGAATGCTCCAAGAATATAACCAAACAGGAAAATCGAACTCTGGATGGCAGGAACCGGGAATCGAACCGGCGCGGCGTTCTCCCGGGGGTCATGCGCCACTCACCCATTAGACGAATGAGTCCATGCATATCGGGTAGGGACTTAAATTAGCACATGACTTCAGTTAGGCCAAGAGAATGTTGAAGGGTGTAAGTGGTAGGAAGATTTCCTCATTAAGAGTTACCAGCCCTTAGCTTGGTATGTCACATTGCATGGCGCCTTTAGGCCTTGTGACGTGCAGGTGTTTCTAAAGCCGCGTTCCCACGATCACTTGTAACGGAGACGAGACGGGACGGGACCTCATTAGCGGAAGTGTAGGGACGAGCGCGCGCCGCAGGTTAGCCCTAGTTTACCTCGCCGCCACCTCCCCACCACGTTGCCTAGTGTCGTTTGGCACAGAGCACTTTACAGCAACAGAAGGGGTGCGCACCGCTGCTGCAAACCGATGGCAACAGCGCACCGCTACACACGCCTGCGATGTTTACCGACTCAGAGTGGGTAGCTGCGTCTCATCTCCGGTAGCAGAGGCGGCCCTGTTCCCATGGCGTGTTGTTGTGTATTCGTCCCGTCTCGTCCCGCCTCTGTTGCAAGAGATCGTGGGAACGCGGCTTTAAGGGGTTGTCCGGAATGTCCCAGTTTTAAGGCGCCGGGAATTAGCATTTCACCATCTCCCGATATAAAGTGCATTGCCTTGAGGCTACACGGCTTTCGCCTTCATGGACAGGAAAGTAGGATTTGTTGCCAGAGCTGCTAAGATGATGCAGAGTCATTTCTCAAAGTTTTATTGTGCCAGCGTATCTGCATCATGTTGGGACCATTGAGGCCATACCAACCTTTAATACACTTTACTAGAAAAGAAAGAAAGTGAAAAAGTAAGGAAAGAATTGAGTGCTTCTAATCTAATTGAGGAAATTATTAGATATAAGTAGAGATGGGTGGTATAGGTAGCACTTATAAAATACACGATATCGGGAAATGTTCTGCTAAATTAAAAGCCAAAGCGAAGAAGGAAGATAGGTAGACCTAAGAAGAGGTGAACACAATTAAATATGTGAAGTCGGAAACATCCATAAATGGTACAAGCCGTGATGATGATGACAAAGTTTTCATTTATTGATTAGGGATTCAGGAACTGGAGTTAATTATAAAGGGCGGTACTGTGAGATATACTTCAAAGAATTTAAAGTAAAAATGAACATAAAACATAGGCAAGTGAGCAGGGAAATTTCCATCTGGGCGTAACCTAATCTGTCTAAACGTTTATGAAGCGGTAACGTTGCCGAGTAACGTTGGACACGTTTTTGGATAACACGTTTAGAAGTCACTGATACCAAATTTTTAAAAAATATTTTTGTCTGTTTATGCGTCATCACGGAAAAATACTCAACATATTTGAAAAGGTCTTATGGCCTTAGGGTCTGATGTATATTTGATCACGCTCTCTGGTCTGGCAGTGGAGAAGGGAATTAAAACCTTCTTTAAACACTGACTTTTTTTAAAAAATATGGAATGACTTAAAAACCACTGAACGGATTTTGGTAGTTTTCACAGCTTGTAAGCCTAGAAACTGACTTAAAAATCTTTATATAAAGTGTCATGTTACCTTACATAAGTGCAAGTAAGAACTTTGATCAAAATATTAAAATAAAATATTTAATTTCTATTAATAGTCTTAATTATGGAAAATCTGAATCGCATTTTTATGTAAAAGAAAAATACACTTACACTGTTATATATATATATAGATTGGTTCAGAGCAGAAGCAGCAAGGTAGTTACGGTAGTTGCTTTCTGCTGACTGTGGGTTTGTGGGTGCGCCTTCACAGTTGGCGTGAGATGTAGTTCTCTGTGTTGAGGCTTCCATCGGACGACTCCCATGGCTGATAACAGAGTGTGATATCGCAACAGACATCCCCCTTTGTTTCTCAAACGAAGATCGTCCCCGGAAAAACAGCGTTGTATTCGCAGAGCTGTGCCGAAAGCTAAAAGTAACATTCCAGGAACGTTTCCGCGCTACAAAAGTTTGAAGTGTAGTTCCAGGAAGGCGAAGAACCGAACTACTTCCCGGCGCGTGGTGTTTCCGCCTACAAAGATAATGGTCTTCCGTACAGAACTCGTATACGGATTTTCGTTTGAAACTTCTAACTTGTCTGCTCGTTTGCGGTACTCTCTTAAATAAAAATGCAGTTCAACTTCAACTAAAATCACTTCTATAGCAGTAAGACTCACAAAAACTGACAGAAGGATGGTTCATTAGGAAAAAGTGAAGCCGTACAGTCCGCAGGGGGAAAAAAATTCCTTCATTAATGCCATGGCAATACAGTTAGAGTTAATGAATATTATTAAATAAACACCTCCATGCAACTTTTGTTATGTGGTCGATGAACCGTGTTGTTCCAAAGGTTGTGGTTTCCATATTTATTTCTCCAAATCGTAATGATAGTGAAATTAAAATTTTTAATATCTCTGCGATGACGTTATCAGCAATAAGTTCCAATAACCTTATACAAAGAAACGGAATGGACATTATTAACTCGAATAACAAAGTGTAAACCAGGAAATAATCAACACGATCCAAAAAGCACACATCTTTAGTCAAACAGCCTGACAGTGAAATAATTAACTATGCTTAGCAAATACTAAATGCTGATTCTTGTTTATGGAATTGAAACGTGTAACCTTCAAGAAATTCATACAAAAAGAAATCACAAGCAGCTGAAATTCAATTCATCGGAACTATGAAGCAGAAAGTCATCAAGAATTATATCAGGAGATAACTATGAAGCAGAAAGTCATCAAGAATTATATCAGTAGATAAGCTCGTATCAAAGTTCCGGGTTTAGGATAACATACACTCTTGAAATACAGATGTGAATAGTAACACCAGAGTAGTTGCAAAGAAATAATTATGCTCAGAACTAAAAGAAAGAACACAGGAGTGAAGGCAAAGAGACGATGAAAAAGACTTGTAACGATACAATGACTTTATAAATGTAAATCAGAAGAGGTTTTTCAGTATATAGTCTAACCTGTTGGAATCGTGGGGATATTGGGAAATTCTAGTGTGATAAAGTATGCAGTTTCGTAGGTCGGAGGGGCTTACAACTGCACATTAGTCTTCTAGTTTATGTAGACTGTAGAGGAGTGATAGTATCTGTATACAAGCTAACAGATTTTTCTAGGGGCCGGTATCTCCATTTATTGACAATATTTCCAATGGCACCGAGACTTTCCTTGTAAGAGCATGACCAGGTTTGTCGAATTAGTGAGAGAAACATTCCTATTCACTGCCAGTTTACTTTATCACCGCCCCACCCAGTCTAACTGGCCACTCCCCGCCCTGCATTTAACTACAAACACTACACTGTCTCATCGCTGCCAAGCGACCCAGCTGTCGTGTGACTTCCTGTTATGAGTCTCACAGTATTGCCTGCAGCTTTACTCAACCCTGCGTGTATTTATAAATACACCGGGTGATTATAATTAAACTTTCCTTATTTAACACGTTATAACATGGAAACTAATTACCATACGAGTACCAAACTTGGTAGTATTAATGTCCAGAGTATGGGGTCCATGATTTCACGTCACAGCGCCACCGTCCAGTTCCAACAATGGCCACCAGATGCCGTGATCAGTCATCGTGATTCATGGGCACATTTTGAAACAATCGAAACTTCATTGCGATCGAATTATGAATCGATCGTTTCGAAATGTTGGCCGGCATGATCACCTGACGTCACTCCCTGTGATTTCTGGTTGTGGGGCTACCTGAAGGTCAGGTTTTACCAGGGGAACATTCACAAATGTGCTGATCTGAAGCGCAGCATATCAAGAGGGGTAGCCATCATACCTACGGACATGCTTCGTTCTGCTGTGCAGAATGCAATCCTGCGCTTTCAGTCTTCTGGACACTGATGGGCGCCATATTGAGCCCCTTTTGTTGCTGTAACGATACCGGTATGTAATGGTATGATGTGCCGTAGCATCTCATTAAAAGTGTTTCAATTGAATTGATTCTAAAGTATACCTCTTCCCCATGTACTTGAAATTAATGCTACCAGGTTTGGTACTCGTACGGTAATTAGATTACGTGTTATAATGTGTTAAATTGGGAAAGTTTAATTACAACTTCCCGGTAATAGCCCGTTCCGTCACCGTTCTAAAACACTGGAACACGTATGAATTAAACTATAGACTATTTTCATAGGTGGTGGGATACCCATGAAACCAATGATGTGATCACTTTGGGAAAAGGTATAAATAGACCGAAATTTGTAGAAATGGTTGATGACGATGACCCTGGAAGGTTGTCTGCAGCAGTTTCGAGAAGTGAGATAGTGTAGCGTTGGGAAGGCAGTCGAAGGAAGAAGGTTTAGTAGGCTGAATGGAAAAATTTAGGGCTCAACGTTGAAGATACGCTAGACAGTGTAGTTAATGCTTTCTGGTCGAAAGTGGACAGGAATTTGAAGTTGCCACACAGGTGTGAAGATAGGTATTTTTTCTCCTTTTTTTCCTGTTGGGCGGGAATCTTCTGAGGATTAGAAATGAGGTCGGTTGACGATTTTCAGCGACAAGAGTGATACTATACCAAATTTGTTGCACTATAGGCAACTCTTATTTATTCAAAGTGCCATTAATAGATAATAACGTCTCCCAGAATTGTTACTTAAGATGGCAATTCAGAGTAATATTTAACAAACTGTCAGATTTAAGTCGAGGCAGAAATACGAGGTAAACAGTTCAGTTATTGATATGGTCGATTCTATGAAATTATTGGGAGTAACAGTACAAAGGAACATGAAATGGGACATACACATTAATTCGTTAGTAGGTAGAGCTAATTCTAGGCTGCGATTCATAGGTCGAATCTTGAAAAATTGTAATGAACAAACAAAGGAGATAGCGTACAAATCTCTTTGCGTCCACATTTGAATTATTGTTGTGCCATTTGGGACCCGTTTCGTAAGGTATTGATCGAAAGTATAGAGAAAGTACAGAGAAGAGCCGCTCAATTCGTGACCGCTTGCTACAGTCCTTATGAAAGCGTCACAGAACTGATTAGTAGATTAGGTTGGGAGTCTCTGGTAGATAGACGACACACGTTACGTTTAAACTTATTGGTAAACATGCGTACTCCCACTTTCACTTTTGAGTGTAGTGAAATACTTCTTCCACCAACCTATTTGAGTCGGAAGGACAGGAAAGATAAAATTAGAGAAATAAGGTGCCGGACTGATTCTTATATGAATTCTTTTTTCCCTCGTACGATTAGGGATTGGAATACACAGCAAAGAGATTAGCTTTGGTGCTGAGCACCCTCTGACACCCACAATTTTGTGAATTGCAGAGTATGTATGTAGATGTAGATAATGGAGTTGGGAAGATGTCCAGGAACAAGTGATCTATAGTTATGACGAGCTTGCGTGATACACTCGGTAAACCGGAGTTTGTAAATTGATTATGTCTGTGTATTAACATGCCGGTTTGGCTGTTTGCGTTGAAGCACCGTCATACCATATCGGGGATATACTACGTGTTCAGGTTCAAATCGCGACCATGGCCTACACGCGGATTGATATAATTTTCTGTAGTCATCTATACCAATACTGCAACAGTCTCTATTCCCCTCTCCCTTCGCCTCCTCACCCTGCATTACACTTTTCTCAAATAAAATCTAAACTTGTGACATATCACGAAAAACACGTTTCACAGATATGAAATTTCACCTCACCTCCAATATCAACAGATTGTCGCCGCAAGTCGGTTGGTAAACAGAGTAGTATACGCAGTAAAAACTGACCCTGTGGTGCAGCGGAACAAACGCTAGGAAGAAGGTAACTATTTCTGCAGTTCATGCACCAATTCGAAAAAAAATAAAATAAAAGAAATTACGCCGGGATCACTGGCTCTAAAAGTGTGAACATTGTTAAATAGCTGAAGTAGTGTTGTAATAAGAGAGCTGGGACAAAAGATCTTAAGCCGGCCCCGGAAGAGACTCCACTCGTCCGCGTGACGTCACAGTTGCATGGCGGGAAATTCAAATGGACCAATCAGCGTTCACGTCACAAGATGGCGGATCGTTAGTTCGTTCCTCCACCGCTAAACGGGCAGCACCGGCCGGGCTTGCGCATAAGATAGTTCCTCGACCGGCCGCCGAGATGGCAGCATCTCCCAAGGGCTTAATTTCTTTGGGCGCAGACATTCCACTCCCTTACGAGAGAAAGCTAGCGGGGGAATTCCGCCACCTGAGGCGTGTGTACACGGGTGCGCCCTCGTTGCGACAGGTGTCAACTTGCTCAGCCAAGGCATCGGGCGTTTTGGCATTGCATAACATAGTATCCCGGTTTCCGATAGATGGCGGTGCATGGCTCGATACGCGGTTGTGAAAGCTACAAATATTTCCAGGCATAGGTGCATAGTATCCCGTTTCCCGATAGATGGCGCGGCATGCTTCATTTTTCTCAACGCGATAGGTATTTAAGAGAAATATTTCAGGTATTCCTGCCTGGTGTCTGTCTGCTATTATCGGTATATCTATGTGACAAGTATTTCGAAACCATGTAGTTGTTCCCGACGTTCAGAAAAAAAATTTCCGTTTACCCAGCGACAAGCAGAGCCCATTATCTCTTGCGAAAGCTCTGTACACAGCAAGGTGGAAAATTTTCTTCGGTTCTGTGTCGTGAAATATACTTAATCGTAAATCATTGCAATTTTACTAAAAAACAAAAAAAGTCCACATTAGCGGATATTAAAACGACCTCGGTAGTGTTGGTCGCCGGTTCGAGTCCGGCCGCGGTGTTTAAGTGTTTTGTGATATTATTGAAAAATCCGTTCCAACTCCTCAAAGTTACGTAATTTCCACGCCTAGAGAGTATGGCGCCAGCTTGACTTGTTATAAATGAATAAAAAATTAGTTGAAAAGCATAAATTTTTCCTTTAAAATACGTTAACGTTCGATATGGAAAAAAACCGTCATAAACTAAGCAAATTGGAAAGATATAAATTCAATGTGTACCTGTTTTCATGAAATTACTTAGCGTTCTGGCCTTGCATTTGGGAGGACAGTGGTTCGAATCCCCCGTCCGGGCATCCAGATTTGGGTTTTCCATGGTTTCCCCCAAATCACTCCAGGTGAATGCCGGGATGATTCCTTCACAAGGACATGGCCGAATTCCTTCCCATTTCTTGGCCCCCATCTTTTCCCGTCTCTAAAGACCACGTTGTTAGAGAGACGTTAAAAACTTAAAAAAATGAAATTATTGTGATAAAGTATAGCAATATCACACATACGTTATTCATTTCAAAATTCGTAGCCTCAAAAACCCATCAATGGGTGAAATCATTTCATTGAAACCGACAGATATTCACCGACGAAGGTAGGGAAAACCATAAATTCCGTTCATCGAAGCAGGCAGACATTAAAAACTAATTCACCGACGAAGAGACGGAAAACAAACTCACTTTTTCACATCATGATGGATTCGTTATGAACAATGTAATATAGCTAACGAGTGTCACCTACATTCCGTGTATATTAAAGGATGTATTAACTTAGGGGTAACAGACCGAGAACACAGACACTTTTAAAACTCAAAGAGGCATTTTACTGATGTATGTAAGAATAACCTCGATGAATCTAAAGGAAAGTTGTCGCTTTGAAAACCAGTTTCTTTCCCTATAGACATTCCAGAAGTGAATACATAATCTCAATCCAATTAGGCTGTAATTTTTTTTCAAGCCTGTTTCTCAACCCTGTCTTTGGACAAGAGGCCACTTGAAAATATTTGTGAAATAATTAACAAAGCCTTTGCCACACCAAGGCTAGAAAAATCAAAGTTTCCAGTTTGACCATGGCAAAACTCAAGGAGTGGAAGCATCAGTACGACACCTTATTTCTCTAACTTATCTCTGCTGCCATTGGTATAAAATATCTCATCACACTCGTAATTGTTGCCATCCAGGTCAAACCTTTGTTGTTTGTCTATCCAGACCAATCTATGTATCAATTCTGCCATACTTTCGTAAGCAATCACAAATTGAGTGCCCTTAGCTATACTTTGTCTAAAATTCCAATCAATCCCTTGTGACACATCAGTGAATTACACCTTTAACTGTATTTTACAGCACAGCACTTATGTTCCAGGAACGAAATACCGTCTGTTAATCTTACTAATTTTACCCCTGTCGAATTGAAGTACGCCAGTCCTATGTGATAAAAATCGAGTCACGCTAAGCACAGAACATGCCTGAGACCATCGCCTGTTACCAAGGTGGAGATATAGAAAATTTACCCACTCCCTTATGGAAGAAATCCAGTGCCGGCTCCTACTTATTGTCTTTTACGCACTATTCCTAATTCTTTCACCAAGATCTACCCCTAGCCTCATCGCCAACGTACCCACAGCACTTCCCCAAACCTCCTTCTGTTTTCCAATGATTCCCACTCCAATCCCTGATCAGTTACCTTTTGTTCGTGCGTTAAAGTAAACCAAAAACTCATACAGTCTTCTTCTAATCAGTAACAGGGATTCCAAGTTCACTTAAGGTGGTTCTACTGCAGTTTCCCAGGAAAATACCCCCTTTTTCCAGGAAATTATTTTTCAACCAATTAGGACACAGGAGTGTTCTCCATTCGGTTTAAATGTTCCCATCTGACGCCAACCTTCGGATTCAGGACCAAGTGTGTCATTTGTTTGTAATTGCATGCTTTGTTCAAGTAACCACGATAAAAGTGCCATAATGCCCTTAGCTAACTTGGTCATCAAATAAACATCATAACCCACATTTTCATAGAAGATCCCCACACATCGACAAGTATCCATAGGTGCAGACACTAGTTTTATTACGCCGAAGATAGCACCTACACTTGAACTGTCGTAAATTGTTAGGTCAAAGTGGGTGTTTGGATATTTTACCCACCTAGGCCTCATCATCTAAAGTCTAGTGCCAGATTGTGGTCATGGTCAACTTAGGCTCCATACACCACACAGAATTATTCCACCAATATCTATTCTAACAGCATTATACACCACATACAGCCCCCGACACTCTTCCAGTGACATCCAGCCCAGCTCCTTTATTATGTCACTTTTTGAATATTTTCCACTAATAAATCTAGCTGCCATCCTTTGCACCTTGCATTTGATGTACAAAAAATGTGGACTCCATACTACACAACTATATACAAGCAATGGTTTGTACCCAAGTCCTTCGCTTCTCTGGTACATCCCCTCATCACCCTCTCTGTTAAGTGATTTTTAGCCCGAAGCACATGTAGTGAAAAACGTGAGGAACACAATTCGTATGCCAACACAAACGGTAGTAAACTGTAAAGAGCACAATGAAATGGGAGACTGCCTAAGCCCTGAATCAATGGTTAGAAGCACACGATGATGGTGAGCATAATTCTAGACTCAAATCCACAGAGGGATGACACACGCACATTTCCATGCCTACAGCGAGGTCGACAGAACAACCAGCACCAAGATAGAACTCCCACAGAGGAAGAAGACTCACACACTTGTACATGCATACAGCGAGGTCAATAGAACTATTAGCAAGCATCATGAAAACGATGAAGTGGGGCAGAATTGTCTTTACAACTGATTAACTGGACAGAACTATCGTTACAAAAATCATCAAACAGACGAGTTAAAGTCAGGTATCACCATACTTACGCTTACATGCACAAAGAGAGACGCAGATACACATGTCCAAGACTACAGAGAGTTCAGCACAACTACCGGTACCAATCATGGAAACAAAAAAGTGGTGTAGTACTCTCTTGCCTCATGACTGGCTGAAAAACAGAAGTCTCCCTACATATCATCATCCTGGCGAGATAGAAGGTGTGCAAAAGATGGCATGTTTTCACCATAAACCTAAGTGTTTATACCATAAATAGTGTTCATCACGCCCAGTTGATTACATTTACCATCAACACGTCTCTCCCACACCGCAACCCTTTCTACCATTCAGTAAAAAAGTGACGCATGTACCATGAGTTGCAATAGACACTTGGCTATCAGATCTCACCCACAAATCCATACATCTCAATACACTAGCACAAACAAACATAAGTGGAGGGACAGCAAAATCATTCGTCCAGACAGACGTGTTTATAGAAGGTATCACCCATATTTACACATACAGACACAGAGAGAGACGCCTTCAGCGAGCTAGACACAACATCCAGCCCCAATCATGGCGACGAAAAAGTGGGGTAGAACCCCCATGGCTCATAACTGACCAAAAAATCATCAGTAACATATGTTCCAGGCACCATACTCTTCACATCAACATCATCTCATTTATTTCACACTACAGACCTCACTACCATCCAGTATCATGTGTGCTAGGTACAAAACTGTTCACATCAGCACCAACACGTCTATCCCACACCTAAGCTTTTTCTGCCATTCAGTAACATGTGCCCCCCATGTACCACGAGTAGCAGTAGACACTTGGTCATCAGACAGATATCATAACTCCCATATTCATACTAGGTCTCACCCACAAATCCATACGTCACCTCACACAAGCATAAGTGCAGGAACAGCACATCATACATCCAGACAAACGAGATAAAGGAAGGTATCTCCATATTTACGCAAAAACACACAGAGACATAGAGACGCATACACACGTACATTTCCATGCCTATAGCGATCTAGACTCAACAACTAGCCCAATCATGGCAACGAAAAAGTGGAACAGAACACCCATGACTGGCCAAAAATCATAGAAAGACACACATACACACACACACTCACATGTCAATGCATTCACACAGTCACACAAAATCTGGATGCCCGGACGGGGATTCGAACCCGTTTCCTCCCGAATGCGAGGCCAGAAAGTTGAGCTAAAGTGAAATTTGTCGCTATATATCGTTGTATATCACTAAGGCGCGAAAGGGAGGCAGCAACAATAGTGGACATGATAGTTATATATTTATTTTTGGACGCACTCACTCATATGAGTCAAGTTGATCAGAGAATTCTCGTTTGCTAAAGATCCTGTCGAAAAGTATTTTGCTAAGATTATGTCACCTGGCGATAAGCTTACTGTGCAGTCTTCATTAAAACTGATCAGAGGCACTGATCATAGCGCCAAAGGTATCAAAGTTGGAAGTCCAACGGAAGCTAGACACTAGAAGTGAAATTGGTTGCTACAATACTGGTTCAATACGATTTATAAACAATAAAAAAATAATTAAACATATTAAGTGAAGCAATGAAGAGAGCAGTACTTTCAGAAACACCTATTCTGCTTCAATGCGAAGTCAGTGAAATATAAAGCGATTGACCTAACTCACCAGGAGTGAGCGATTGCCTCAGCCGTCTAGACCGACTGAACGGAAGACATCGACCAGGCGCTATCTCGAAAAGCAATTACTTAATGCGCACCTTCAAAACCATTAACTAGAAGCTTTTCCTCAAGTGTCACGCCTACCGATATTGAAGATCTCGCATCAGTTAAGGGAGAAATATGTTGTGGCTTTCATCATATTAAGTGGTAACCTGTCACGCTAAGCGTCAAGCCGGTACGACTGAGGAATTTCTCAGGCCTCCCAGAGCCACCTGTACTGCTATTGTCTGACAACAGACGTCAAGTGGCCGCCAAACAACCACTCCGTACTCCTCCAACAATCTCGTTCACGTGACATCTATCACGCTCACTGCAATAAGGACTCACTGTCTCGATGAAAATAGAATACTTTTACCGCATGAACATAAACGGTTTTACTGTTGAAATTATAATTACTTTACACATTCTACATAGGATAAACATAACTATAATACATCGAGCTGGGTAGGTGAGCTGTAGTTTCCGGAGGATGCGTGTCAGATTTCCGGTACGGTCATCGATATATCAGTTTTCTATAGCTGAACAAAATCACCAAGACTGAATTCAATTTAACTGCGGTGGAGCGCCTTCTCTAGTGGCAATTTCCCTAGTAATTTACTACCCTTTTCTCATTTTATTTCGCTCTGGCCTCGCATTCGGGACGACGCCCCGTCCGGGTATCCAGTCTTCGATTTGCCATGGTTTCCCCAAATCACTCCAGGTGAATGACGGGATGCTTCCTTCAAAAGGCCATGGCCTAACTCCTTCCTGTTCCTTGTCCCCAGTCCTTTCCCGTCGCTAATGACCTCGACGTCTACAAGGCGTAAAGTCAAACAAAAAAAAATTTTTTTTACTATCATCCATGGGCGTATCCAGCGAGGGGCAGAGGGGGGCTGCTGCCCCTCCCCCCCCCCTAGAAGAAAAATTAAGTTGACTTCAGTACGCTTCGATGAGTGAAGAACTAGTTCAGGAGCACTTTGGGAGAGAAAAATTGACTGGATTATGTCTGATGAGTGTGCATCGAAATTTCATGAAAGAACACCATGAGATATTGACAAACAAAATTATTGAAATTGAAAATCCGATACAATTAATGTTTACATAAAAAACTAACTGACTTACGATCTTAATTAACTACATAGTAGGTCCTTAGATTAAGTAGTTGGGTTATTATATTAATCAATGATAAAAATAGTTTCCTGAATAGTTTTGAGTTTGATTTTGTAATGTCATGTTTCAGTCCCCCACCCCACTTCCTCGAAACCAAAATGAGTTGCCCCCCCTAGTTCAAATCCTGCCCCCCTCTAGTACTGATCCTGGATACGCCCTTGCTATCATCCATACTAATAAAACGCAAGTTTTAATCATCTGCCACGCCATGACGTCACACTATGACTACGGACTTACGTCACGCTTTTTGCCTTCGCTGCACAACTAACAACGAATGGAAATGTTCGAGGTTATGCGCTGTATTGTGGTGTGACAGCGTCACCCACAATGAATATAATTAACAATTTAATTATATTCATAATTCCTTTTTTTATTATTATATTCAAATTTATTAATTATTTAGTCTTGCAACGTGTAATTAATTGTAAATAATGAGGGTTGTCTGGATAGGTTAAATGTATGTTTAAAACCAGGGCGGCCAAAGGTATATTTTATTGTAAATCAATTTTTCTGTAAACGCATGGCTCAGAAGGGCTGAATATCGAAGGCTAGAAACTGCCATTTCGGCGGTTGAGAGAGGAACAATGGAGCAGGCGAGGCGACTCGATGGCGCCGGGACAGCCCGGCTTGAGTCCCGTTCGAAATCGGGCGGTGACCTACCCCTACCCCGCTACTACCCCGAAGGCCACGTAGGAAACGCGCGAAGGAGACGGCGAATGCGACGCATGATATTAAACACGTGACGACGGAAATGTGTAGATAGCCAATCCTGAACATTTATTGGGGTCTACAATACTAATTCCGTGGAGTTCTTTTACATGTGGCGAGCAACTAGCCGAGGAAGAAGAAGGAGCCATTTTTAGACATCACTTCTGTCCAAGACGAGCTGATGAACGGACGTGACTTGGGTCCAAGACGAGCTGGTGAACAGACGTGCTAGCCGGCACGCTCTCTGATGATCATTGTGGTTGATCATTTCTTGCTTTGGAAAAGCGAGATGTCGAGTGGCATGCTTGCCATTATTTGGAAGTTATGCTAATAACGCGGTCGTAGCCGCTTATTTAGCTTCCATTGCTGCAGTGGCATTGTGTTTGTCGCTCACCATCACGGCGATGATTCTATGGTAATGTACCAGAAACGACGGTCACTATTCAGTGGATTTTAACAGACTTATGTGCCCTTAAGCGACGCCTGGGTTAAGACTCTGCTCCCGCCACTTAAATTCTGAGCTAGCTGAATTTATATTTCGATTCAATTTTTTTTCTTAAGCATCTTGCTGTTTGTTAATTCAATTTTGATGCTTTTCATTCACTTTATACGGCGCCCCCTGGGATTTTCCTTTGTACAGTAAAATGTTAGCTTCAATTTGATGGCCTGTGTTGCCATG
>JARYHS010013631.1:178657915-178686364 GCA_031002005.1 Vandiemenella viatica
CAATATGCATTTTATTGAAGATAAAGAAGGAAAATAAACATATTAGGTAGACCGCGAGATTACGAGACTTGATATGATAGGAATTCATCAAAGTTTAGTGAAAGAGCTGCAATGTGAGGACATGCCAAATTATAAAAATTACGGTTGATGCTGAAGTATACGTCCAATAAATTTTACCATAATGTTTTCATAAATTCTAAATCAGAATTATTTCCCCATATACTATTGGGTGTTTATTTTTACGGTGTATGTGCCATGGGTTGTACTCGATTGATGGTGATTACACTGGACTTTAAATTGTCAAAGGTTTTCATAATGTTGTCCTATGAGATAACAAAGAGATAGGATCGTGAACAGGGGATACAAATCAATGCCAAAAAGAATTTGTTTATTAAACACACAGAAAAAATATAAGGAATTGCTAGTGAAGCCATCAAATGTTATAATGTTGGCTTATCATCATTAGATATTAGAAGGTCAGCTGGAAGAGACAAAATGAAGGAGTGGCAGAGAAATAATTCAAAGCCTTGCATTTACTAGGAAAAATAATAACTGAATGCTCCAGAAATAAACCAAACAGGAAAATCGAACTCTGGATGGCAGGAACCGGGAATCGAACCGGCGTTTCTCCCCGGGGGTCATGCGCCACCCACCCATCAGACGAATGAGTCCATGCATATCGGGTAGGGACTTAAATTAGCACATGACTTCAGTTAGGCCAGAGAATGTTGAAGGGTGTAAGTGATAGGAAGATTTTCATCATTAAGAGTTACCAAGCCCTTAGCTTGGTATGTCACATTGCATGGCTGCCGTCTTTAGGCCTTGTGACGTGCAGGTGTTTCTAAAGCCGCGTTTCCCACGATCACTTGTAACGGAGACCGAGACGGGACGGGACCTCATTAGCGGAAGGGTAGGGACGAGCGCGGGCCGCAGGTTAGCCCTAGCTTACCTCGCCGCCACCTCCCCACCACGTTGCCTAGTGTCGTTTGGCACAGAGCACTTTACAGCAACAGAAGGGGTGCACCGCTGCTGCAAACCGATGGCAACAGCGCACCGCTACACACGCCTGCGATGTTTACCGACTCAGAGTGGGTAGCTGCGTCTGGTCCCCGCTAGCAGAGGCGGCCCTGTTCCCATGGCGTGTTGTTGAGTATTCGTCCCGTCCCGTCCCACCTCCGTTACAAGAGATCGTGGGAACGCGGCTTTAAGGGATTGTCCGGAATGTCCCTGTTTTAAGGCGCCGGGAATTAGCATTTCACCATCTCCAATCTGCTACACCCGATATATTATAGTGCACTACCTTGAGGCTACGTGGCTTTCGCCTTCATGGACAGGAAAATAGGATTTGTTGCCAGAACTGCTAAGATGATGCAAAGTCATTTCTCAAAGTTTTATTGTGCCGGCGTATCTGCATCATGTTGGGACCATTGAGGCCATACCAACCTTTAATACACTTTACTAGAAAAGAAAGAAATTGAAAAAGTAAGCAAAGAATTGAGCGCTTCTAATCTAATTGAGGAAATTATTAGATATAAGTAGAGATGGGTGGTATAGGTAGCACTTATAAAATACACGATATCAGGAAATGTTCTGCTAAATTAAAAGCCAAAGCGAAGAAGGAAGATAGGTACCCTTAAGAAGAAGTGAACACAATTAAATACGTGAAGTCGGAAACATCCATAAATGGTACAAGTCGTGATGATGATGAAAAAGTTTTCATTTATTTGATTAGGGATTCAGGAACTGGAGTTAATTATAAAGGGCGGTACTGTGAGATATACTTCAAAGAATTTAAAGTAAAAATGAACATAAAACATAGGCAAGTGAGCAGGGAAATTTCCATCTGGGCGTAACCTAATCTCGTTGGACACGTTTTTGGATAACACGTTTAGAAGTCACTGATACCAAATTTTTAAAAAATATTTTGTCTGTTTATGCGTCATCACGGAAAAATACTCAACATATTTGAAAAGGTCTTATGGCCTTAGGGTCTGATGTATATTTGATCACGCTCTCTGGTCTGGCAGTGGAGAAGGGAATTAAAACCTTCTTTAAACACTGACTTTTTTTTTTTAAAAAAAAAGGTGGAATTACTTAAAAACCACTGAACGGATTTTGGTAGTTTTCACAGCTTGTACGCCTAGAAACTGACTTAAATTTTTTTATATAAAGTGTCATGTTACCTTACATAAGTTGTGGTGTGACAGCGTCACCCACAATGAATATAATCAAATCATTATTAATTATATTCATATTTCTTTCTTTTTTCCTTTTTATTATATTCAAGTTTATTAATTATTTAATCTTGGAACGTGTAAATAAATTATAAATAATGAGGTTGTCTGGATAGGTTAAATGTATGTTTAAAACCAGGGCGGCCAAAGGTATAGTTTATTATAAATTAATTTTCTGTAAACGCATGGCTCAGAACGCTTAAATATTGAAGGCTAGAGACTGCCATTTCGACCGTTGAGGGTGGAACAATGGAGCAGGCGAGGCGACAAGGTGACGCCGGGCCAGCCCGGCTTGAGTCCCGTTGGAATTCGGTCAACGAACTACCCCACCTTGCCGCTATCCCGAAGGCCAAGTAGGAAACGCGCGAAGGAGTCAGCGAATGCGACGCGTGATATTAAACACGTGACGACGGAAATGTGTAGCTAGCCAATCCTGAACATTTATTGGGGGCTACAATACTAATTCCGTGGAGTTCTTTTGCATGTGGCGAGCAACTAGCCGAGGAAGAGGAAGGAGCCATTTTTGAGAACACTTCTGTCCAAGACGAGCTGATGAACGGACGTGACTTGGGTCCAAGACGAGCTGGTGAACAGACGTGCTAGCCGGCACGCTCTCTGATGATCATTGTGGTTGATCATTTCTTGCTTTGGGAAAGCGAGATGTTGAGTGGCGTGCTTGCCATTATTCGGAAGTTATGCTAATAACGCGGTCGTAGCCGCTTATTTAGCTTCCATTGCTGCAGTGGCATTGTGTTTGTCGCTCACCATCACGGCGATGATACTATGGTAATGTACCAGAAACGACGGTCACTATCCAGTGGATTTTTAACAGACTTATGTGCCCTTAAGCGACGCCTGGGTTAAGACTCTGCTCCCGCCACTTAAATTCTGAGCTAGCTGGATTTATATTTCAATTCAATTTTTTTTAAGCATCTTGCTGTTTGTTATTTCAATTTTGATGCTTTTCATTCACTTTATACGGCGCCCCCTGGGATTTTCCTTTGTACAGTAAAATGTTAGCTTCAATTTGATGGCCTGTGTTGCCATGTGATTTCAATGTTAACTTTGCTGTTTTTATTACTTGTTTGAGATATTTCATTCAGTTTTGTTTGCTTACTCCGGCGAATTGTAAACGTCGGGTATTGCTTGTTTTTGCTGATCTAATTGTGTTTAACGTAACGTTAATTACTACCCGACCTTGTAAGGCCATAAGACTCAATAAATGAGGTTTTATTTTGTGTCTGAAATTCATGGTTCTAGTTAGTAACCTATTAGATCCCCTTTAGCATCATTATATTAATGTTTTTCGTATTTCAGGATTTAATTATAAATCCCCCCTCCCTTTTTCTGGAGCACCCAAGATTGTGTTCTATTACAATTGGCACCCAACGTTTCGGGCTTTTGCAAGTCGAAATTATTTTGAGAATTTTACAAGTCTAAAAAATCCATGGATGTGACCTGTGTTGATTCATTTTATTATTTTAGAATAAGTTTTATGTTGAAATTTGTTTGCTTTGTTTGCCATGCTTGATTTAAATCTAAATGTGTGATTTATTTCAATCAGTTGTTCAAGTATATTTTCGTTCACTTGCATCAAGCATGGTTAGTTTAAAATTAAAGATAGAGTCAGTGCTTTTGAAAATTTTAATGCATGGTAAAAGTTAAGATTTTTTCTTTATGCTGATTTTGCTCATGTGTTGAGGTATTTGTGTCGCATGAAACATCGTTGTTTTTCCTTGTTGTTCAATTTTGGATGGGTTTTATTTCATGTTGAAGGGATTTATGCGCGAAATTTGTTTAATGCTGTACTTTTCGAGTTAAATCGTGCCGGTTGTATTTTGTTTGTTGTCGATTGTTCAAATTGTTCGGAGTTGAAATTTTGTATCTTACGATCAAATCTATGAAGTTGAGGTCACGCACCATTAATAGGGCAGATCGATCAATTATTCGTAACATTTCCGAGCAAACTTAACGCGATGGATCAAGCACCGGAAGTACAGCGAAATGCCGTTGGCGGACTGAAGAGTGCAATGATACTCCTAGTACGCGTAGCATCCATTCAAATGCATCATTAGATGGGGAACAGTTAGGGATTTTTCCAACCCCAGACAATGAAACCGTTCAAAATTCACCCATGCGGGCAGATATTGGAAACACATGGTGCGTCGCAAAGTACGGTAGAATTGCCACCGGCGACCGCACAATTTCAAGACCCGAACCTAATCTTTAACATGCTGGCGGAATTAAGTAGACAAATGGCTTCGCAAACAGAAATGAACAAGAAATTGGATTCGAAATTAGATGCACAAAGTCAAAATTCTATCTCAGTTGAGGGAGGACATAAATCAGCGTTTGGATGCACAAAATCAAAAATTTGAGTCGCAAAATGCTTTATTGAAGGGCATGGACGGAAAATTGTCCGTTTTTCGCGAGGAAATGACCCGTGAAATGAGTGCATTCAAATCGGAGATGCGAGCGAATGTTTCAGTGTTGGAGAGACGCACAGATACGATTCAGGCAACATGCACTGCATTGCAGGAATCAAGCGCGGAAATCTCGAAGCGTTTGGACGCGACCGAAAAATCTGTCGAGCACGTGCGGCAAGAAAGCCACCAGAGTCTCGGTCAGATCTCGGAATTTGTCCACGAGATTAAAGACAATACTGAACGAAGCTTGCAGGCCGTAAATGCAAAGGTGTCGGAGGTTGCAAGTTCGGTTGAACGAGTACAAACGGCACAACAGGATTTGCAAGCGTCACAGCAAACACTTGCGCAGAACACTAATTCAAAACTGGCGCAGTTGGAATCCAAAATGAAGGAAGTGAGTAGTACCAACGCTAGCGGGAGTATTGTTCACGCGAATTACGCACAGTACGCTGCAGCTAATATCGAGCTTAAGTTGCCACGTTTTGGGTCTCGCAAAGACGTAAATCCTAGAATTTATCTTACCGAAATGGAGCGGTATTTTGAAATCAAAGGAGTGCCTGATTCCATGAAGCTTATGTTAGTCGAGGAATCATTTTCAGAAACAGACAGACTCTGGCTGAAAATTGCGTCCGAAACTAACTTATCTTACGCCGAATTCAGAGTCCTGTTTCTTGAGACCTTCTGGTCGAAAAAGATCCAGAACCAGGCGAGGATAAAGCTGTACCAAGGAAGGTACATTCCCAAGTGGCATTATTCGAATGGAAAGCTACGTGAAAACTTTGCTGGTGCAGTGTAGGCAATTTGACGACAAAATGACGGACGGAGAGTTCATAGAGATGGTGATCGCGCACTTTGGTCCACAAGTGCAGTCACTCATTAACCCCGTGGTCATTCGTACGATACCAGAACTGCTAGAAACCGTCGGTAACCTTGACAGAATCGGGAAAATGGCCGATAATCTGGCGAGACAAGACGCGGAACGAAACCATGGCGAAGCGCAAAGCGAGTCTAAGCGACCGCATGGCGGCAATAAAGCTTCCTATGCTGATGGACAGAATGGGAAATCTTCCAATCAAAATTCCGGCAATCGTAATGGAGGGAAGAAATGGAAGAACGGAAATGCACAGTGGAAGGATGATAAAAATCATCAGCGGTCGGGAAACAACCGATCCGCGTATCCACAAGAATTTCCAGTGAACGCGATCTCAATTGAAAACGCGGAACCGGAAATGTGTGCAAAGGCGACGGAGGAAAATGTGGGCGGCGTTAACAACGTGTCTAATTCCCCGCCGTCACAATGAGATTTTTCGGGGGACGCTGCAAACGCCGACAGCATTTGCCTCGGCAGTTTGGAATATTGGCGCGGCGAAGGACCGGAAAATATCGACGAAGAAGAAGATATGGTATCCGGCGACAGCCTCATGGCGCGCGCGAAGTGTCCCCGTGTAGATATTATTGCATATGGCATACGGGCGAATATTTTAATTGACTCGGGATCGTCTGTCTCCGTAATGTCTAAGAAATTTCTGCTACGCTTGAAAGATAAGAATCCGCGGCTAAAAGAAATTCCCACAACGCAAGTTACGGTGGTTCCTGCAATAGGAAAGAGAGAAAAGATCGTTAGCACGCAAGCGCTAATCCCCGTGAAAGTCGCGAATAGCGAGTTAATGTTGCCACTACTTATAGTACCCGGTTTGACGCAAGATGTGATCGTTGGATGCGACCTCTTAGCAAAACGTAAAGTCATTCTGGATTGGGGAAATAAGACGGTGACAAATTTGGTTCCGGAGGTGTTGCATTGGAAACATGAGGCCTGTGAGCAGAGCCTTGGAATAAATAGTTCCAAACCAATGCAAGACACCAGCGGAATGCCGAAGGCAATTTGAATAACGGAGGAAGAGCTATATGCGCATTAGCTGACGAGCGAGATCTCATATTAGAGGACCTAACCGGTAAAGTGCGGGGAAACAAAAACTTGACGCCAGGGCAAAAGCAACAGCTTTGCCAGATGCTGACAAGCAATTTGCAGGCCTTTTCTTACCGCCCTGGGGAGATAAAGGATTACACGCACGGGTTCCGAGTAACAGATACCTCACCACTGCGGGGACGGACTTATAGTGTGCCCCACAAGTTGCGGCAGGCGGCGCAGGTAGCAATCTCGGAAATGGAGAGGAATGGAATTATCGCGCCCCGCCCGTCAATGCATTTAAATCCTATGACATTTGTCGTGAAGAAGGACGGATCTGTTCGTCCGTGTCTGGATGCGCGGCTGCTCAATTTGAGGATTGAGGCCGACGGTGAACGGACCGAGCGCATACCGGAACTGATGACGCGGTTTCACGGGAAACCATGGCTATCAACGCTCGACGTAACCTCCGGGTTTAACCAGGTGGTACTGGCTGAAGAGTGCCGGCCGTATACCGCATTTGTATTTCAGGGGAGACAAATGTGTTTCAACAAATTGCCTTTCGGTCTGAAAGACGCGGCTTCGGCATTTATTCGGGCCATGAACCACGTGCTGCCACCGGAAGTTAAGGAGTTTTGTACCATTTATGTAGACGATTTATTGGTGGCGTCGGAATCATTCCAACAGCACGTGATGCACCTGGAAACGTTGCTTCAAGTAATGGCACGAGCCGGGATCACGTTAAGACCGGACTAAAGCCACTTTGTGTACGCACGAAGTAGAATACCTCGGATTTCGGATCACGCCCGATGGTATTACGCCCTCGCCGGATAAAATCCGAGAGATCGAGGAGATGACGCCACCAACAAAGTTAAAAGAGCTGAGAAGTTTCCTCGGCGTATGTGCATATTATAGAGGGAACGTGCCGAACTTTGCGAAGATTCTGCAGCCATTATATGGTTTGTTAAAAGCAGGACAAAAGTGGGAATGGGGAGAGCCACAGGAGGCTGCGTTCTTAAAGATAAAGCGGATCTTTAAGGAACGAATCTGTCTCGCCCACCCCCAGTTTGGCCAACCTTACTATCTCTACACAGACGCGAAGCTATCAGGGGATTGGAGCCTGCCTCAACCAACGCGGAGAAGACGGTAACATGCGAATCGTCGCAACCGCAAGCCGAACTTTACGACCGGCAGAGGGGAGGTATTTTGTTTGTGAAATCGAAATGCTAGGAATTTTCTTTGCAATTCAGAAGTTCAAACAATACCTCTGGGGTAGTACCACCTACCTGAGGACTGACCATCAGGCTCTCATATTCCTCCGAAGCGCCACATTCACAAGTAATCGCATCGCACGCTGGGCGATGTTCTTGCAACAAGTTCGATATCCATATCGAATACTTGCAAAGGGACTGAGAATGTGATGGCGGATTACCTGAGCCGCAACGCCAGGGACGATCCGTCTGAGGAGCAAAAGCGTCTGCGAGCGAACGAGATACTGGTCGCGGCAATGACACTTGACGATGGCACGACCTCGGTCCGCTTTCAAAGGAACAGCTGATCGCGGCGCAGGAAGCGCACGCGGACATCAGGACAGGTTAGGGCGTACTTGTTACGGGGAGAATGCGCGGACGAAGTACGTATCCGCAACATCGCGATGCTCTGCACCATGGAAAACGGCGTTTGTTTCCGTAGGGAAAATGCCGAGACGCGATGGAAAGCATGGCTCCCGGAAGAACTAAATTCCGCAGTGGCAAGTACGTACCATATCCAGTGCGGACATCCAGGTACCGAACGGCTATACCAAACTATCCGCGGAGAATATTTCACTAAAGGACTCCGGAGGAGTGTGGCAAAATGCACTCGCACATGCGAGATGTGCCAGAAGGCGAAACACCCGAATGTGAGGACAGCTGGGCCGTACGCACACATGGTGCCGACAGGACCAAACGAGTTGGTATGTGCGGACCACTACGGGCCAATTCCGGCTGGCAGATGCGGGTTCCGCCACATCTTTCTGGTCCTGGATGCTTTCACTAAGTATGTAAAATTGTACCCAGTCGCAAGGCTGAATACGAAGGGATCACTGAAGATCATCTTAGAAAAATATGTACCGCATTGTGGACGCCCTAAAGCCCTGTTGACTGACCACGGGAGCGTATTTTCCAGCCCGAAGTGGAAGAAGGCTTTAGAGGAGAAAGGAATCAGAGTCGTTTATTCGTCAATCCGCAATCCGCAATCGAATAATAGCGAACGATTCATGAAACAATTAAGCGTGTACATAAGGACATTAATTGGAGATAATCATGCCTCCTGGGTTAAACACATACCGAGGATCGAGGAATACTTCAATAACACCGTAAATTGCGCAACAAATTTTCGTCCCGTGGATCTACAGTTCCGAACGCAAGCACCCATGCTGGCGGAAAGGATGTTGCGTTACCCAAAGGATCAACCCGAGAAGAATCCCGAGGATGACATCAAGAAAGCACATGAATTCTTGGTAGAGAAAGCTACGAAGCGGCAACGCAAGCACGACGGATTGCGGACGCAAACGTTTAGCGTCGGGCAGCAGGTGCTACTTAGGACTATGACCCCGTCTGACGCACAGCGAAAATTAATTTCCAAATTCTTTCTGCTGTATTCGGGACCGTTCTCAGTAGCGCGGATTATTTCCCCAAACTGCTACATGCTGACCGACGGCAGAACGGAGTTCGGCCCGCATAATGCCCGGAATTTGCGCCCGTTTCACACAGCATAGGCTACAAGTTCCTAGACGGATGTTTGTAAATATAGCTAAGGATCAATGTACATTTAGTTAGGTAATAACGTAGAGCATATCTTTAGAAAGTGAGAGTGTCAGTCTTAAGACACGTAATTGCCTAACAAGCGTAGCGCTAACGCAGCGAGAACAGGTAAAGGACGCTCAGCTGTTTGGAGTAGCGGCTGTGCCGACCGCCAGTTTTCCTGGAAGGATCGTAATCAGGTTAAACGAAAACAGGTAGCCTGAGCCGCGAGCCTAACGGGACAGCGCTTACTGACAACAACAGAGCGGGCAAAGTGGAAACAGCTGATCGCTTAGTTTCACCGCTATAATGTCTTTGCTACGAGTGTAGTTTGGAAAGCATAATATAGTTCATTTTGCGAGAACCGTCTTTCTTTTGTATTGTATGGATAATTATGTAAATTCGCGGAAGGATTAAATTATGTAAATTCGCGGAAGATTTTTCTTTTCCATTTGATTTTCATGTTATGTGGTTTCGGCATACTTGTGTCGGCCTTGATAATGGACATTCGGTGCATTCTTTATTCTTGTTGTTGCTATATCTAACTTCAACACATGTGCTAGATTTGCATAGCCCGTTGTAAATAATTAATTGAGTTGTCTAGTTTTAATGTTAATATCTTGTGCTTACATCATTTTTTTGTTTATTGATTGAACAGATCTATTTTGTCGTTCATTTACATCTATGTACCTGTCAATGTTTTATGATGTTTTACTTTGCATATTAGGATAAGACATTTCATTATTTATGTTAACCAGAGTCACGTGTCGTATTTACATATTTAAAGAGGTCACATGTATGCGATAGTTTGAGTGAGCTGGAACCATGAAACTATAATGTAGGCAATGATTTTGATGCAACTGTAGGGTTACAATAGTTCAAATAAAATTATTGGCATAATTTTATTTTGATTGGGTGGCAGGTATATTGTGGTGTGACAGCGTCACCCACAATGAATATAATCAAATCATTATTAATTATATTCATATTTCTTTTTTTTTCCTTTTTATTATATTCAAGTTTATTAATTATTTAATCTTGGAACGTGTAAATAAATTATAAATAATGAGGGTTGTCTGGATAGGTTAAATGTATGTTTAAACCAGGGCGGCCAAAGGTATAGTTTATTATAAATTAATTTTTCTGTAAACGCATGGCTCAGAACGCTTAAATATTGAAGGCTAGAGACTGCCATTTCGACCGTTGAGGGTGGAACAATGGAGCAGGCGAGGCGACAAGGTGACGCCGGGCCAGCCCGGCTTGAGTCCCGTTGGAATTCGGTCAACGAACTACCCCACCTTGCCGCTATCCCGAAGGCCAAGTAGGAAACGCGCGAAGGAGTCAGCGAATGCGACGCGTGATATTAAACACGTGACGACGGAAATGTGTAGCTAGCCAATCCTGAACATTTATTGGGGGCTACAATACTAATTCCGTGGAGTTCTTTTGCATGTGGCGAGCAACTAGCCGAGGAAGAGGAAGGAGCCATTTTTGAGAACACTTCTGTCCAAGACGAGCTGATGAACGGACGTGACTTGGGTCCAAGACGAGCTGGTGAACAGACGTGCTAGCCGGCACGCTCTCTGATGATCATTGTGGTTGATCATTTCTTGCTTTGGGAAAGCGAGATGTTGAGTGGCGTGCTTGCCATTATTCGGAAGTTATGCTAATAACGCGGTCGTAGCCGCTTATTTAGCTTCCATTGCTGCAGTGGCATTGTGTTTGTCGCTCACCATCACGGCGATGATACTATGGTAATGTACCAGAAACGACGGTCACTATCCAGTGGATTTTAACAGACTTATGTGCCCTTAAGCGACGCCTGGGTTAAGACTCTGCTCCCGCCACTTAAATTCTGAGCTAGCTGGATTTATATTTCAATTCAATTTTTTTTTAAGCATCTTGCTGTTTGTTATTTCAATTTTGATGCTTTTCATTCACTTTATACGGCGCCCCCTGGGATTTTCCTTTGTACAGTAAAATGTTAGCTTCAATTTGATGGCCTGTGTTGCCATGTGATTTCAATGTTAACTTTGCTGTTTTTTTATTACTTGTTTGAGATATTTCATTCAGTTTTGTTTGCTTACTCCGGCGAATTGTAAACGTCGGGTATTGCTTGTTTTTGCTGATCTAATTGTGTTTAACGTAACGTTAATTACTACCCGACCTTGTAAGGCCATAAGACTCAATAAATGAGGTTTTATTTTGTGTCTGAAATTCATGGTTCTAGTTAGTAACCTATTAGATCCCCTTAACATCATTATATAAATGTTTTTCGTATTTCAGGATTTAATTATAAATCCCCCCTCCCTTTTTATGCAACTGATATTCACATCTGGAGCACCCAAGATTGTGTTCTATTACAAAGTGCAGGTAAGAACTTTGATCAAAATATTAAAATAAAATATTTAATTTCTATTAATAGTCTTAATTATGGAAAATCTGAATCGCATTTTTATGTAAAAGAAAAATACACTTACACTGTTAAAAATATATATATATATAGATTGGTTCAGAGCAGAAGCAGCAAGGTAGTTAGTTGCTTTCTGCTGACTGGGGGTTTTTGGATACGCCTTCACAGTTGGCGTGAGATGTAGTTCTCTGTGTTGAGGCTTCTATCGGACGACTCTCACGGCTGATAACAGAGTGTGATATCGCAACAGACATCCCCCTTTGTTTCTCAAACGAAGATCGTCCCCGGAAAAACAGCGTTGTATTCGCAGAGCTGTGCCGAAAGCTAAAAGTAACATCCAGGAACGTTTCCGCGCTACAAAAGTTTGAAGTGTAGTTCCAGGAAGGCGACAGAACCGAACTACTTCCCGGCGCGTGGTGTTTCCGCCTACAAAGATAATGAACTCGTATACGGATTTTAGTTTGAAACTTCTAACTTGTCTGCTCGTTTGCGGTACTCTCTTAAATAAAAATGCAGTTCAACTTCAACTAAAATCACTTCTATAGCAGTAAGACTCACAAAAACTGACAGAAGGATGGTTCATTAGGAAAAAGTGAAGCCGTACAGTCCGCAGGGGGAAAAAAATTCCTTCATTAATGCCATGGCAATACAGTTAGAGTTAATGAATATTATTAAATAAGCACCTCCATGCAACTTTTGTTATGTGGTCGATGAACCGTGTTGTTCCAAAGGTTGTGGTTTCCATATTTATTTCTCCAAATCGTAATGTTAGTGAAATTAAAATTTTTAATATCTCTGCGATGACGTTATCAGCAATAAGTTCCAATAACCTTATACAAAGAAACGGAATGGACATTATTAACTCGAATAACAAAAGTGTAAACCAGGAAATAATCAACACGATCCAAAAAGCACACATCTTTAGTCAAACAGCCTGACAGTGAAATAATTAACTATGCTTAGCAAATACTAAATGCTGATTCTTGTTTATGGAATTGAAACGTGTAACCTTCCAGAAATTCATACAAAAAGAAATCACAAGCAGCTGAAATTCAATTCATCGGAACTATGAAGCAGAAAGTCATCAAGAATTATATCAGGAGATAACTATGAAGCAGAAAGTCATCAAGAATTATATCAGTAGATAAGCTCGTATCAAAGTTCCGGGTTTAGGATAACATACACTCTTGAAATACAGATGTGAATAGTAACACCAGAGTAGTTGCAAAGAAATAATTATGCTCAGAACTAAAAGAAAGAACACAGGAGTGAAGGCAAAGAGACGATGAAAAAGACTTGTAACGATACAATGACTTTATAAATGTAAATCAGAAGAGGTTTTTCAGTATATAGTCTAACCTGTTGGAATCGTGGGGATATTGGGAAATTCTAGTGTGATAAAGTATACAGTTTCGTTGGTCGGAGGAGCTTACAACTGCACCTCATGTCTTCTAGTTTATGTAGACTGTATAGGGGTGATAATATCTGTATACTAGCTAACAGTTTTTTCTAGGGGCCGGTATCTCCATGTATTGACAATATTTCCAATGGCACCGAGACTTTCCTTGTAAGAGCATGACCAGGTTTGTCGAATTAGTGAGAGAAACATTCCTATTCACTGCCAGTTTACTTTATCACCGCACTACCCAGTCTAACTGGCCACCCCCCGCCCTGCATTTAACTACAAACACTACACTGTCTCATCGCTGCCAAGCGACCCAGCTGTCGTGTGACTTCCTGTTATGAGTCTCACAGTATTGCCTGCAGCTTTACTCAACCCTGCGTGTATTTGTAAATACACCGGGTGATTATAATTAAACTTTCCTTATTTAACACGTTATAACATGGAAACTAATTACCATACGAGTACCAAACTTGGTAGTATTAATGTCCAGAGTATGGGGTCCATGATTTCACGTCACAGCGCCACCGTCCAGTTCCAACAATGGCCACCAGATGCCGTGATCAGTCATCGTGATTCATGGGCACATTTTGAAACAATCGAAACTTCATTGCGATCGAATTATGAATCGATCGTTTCGAAATGTTGGCCGGCATGATCACCTGACGTCACTCCCTGTGATTTCTGGTTGTGGGGCTACCTGAAGGTCAGGTTTTACCAGGGGAACATTCACAAATGTGCTGATCTGAAGCGCAGCATATCAAGAGGGGTAGCCATCATACCTACGGACATGCTTCGTTCTGCTGTGCAGAATGCAATCCTGCGCTTTCAGTCTTCTGGACACTGATGGGCGCCATATTGAGCCCCTTTTGTTGCTGTAACGATACCGGTATGTAATGGTATGATGTGCCGTAGCGTCTCATTAAAAGTGTTTCAATTGAATTGATTCTAAAGTATACCTCTTCCCCATGTACTTGAAATTAATGCTACCAGGTTTGGTACTCGTACGGTAATTAGATTACGTGTTATAATGTGTTAAATTGGGAAAGTTTAATTACAACTTCCCGGTAATAGCCCGTTCCGTCACCGTTCTAAAAACACTGGAACACGTATGAATTAAACTATAGACTATTTTCATAGGTGGTGGGATACCCATGAAACCAATGATGTGATCACTTTGGGAAAAGGTATAAATAGACCGAAATTTGTAGAAATGGTTGATGACGATGACCCTGGAAGGTTGTCTGCAGCAGTTTCGAGAAGTGAGATAGTGTAGCGTTGGGAAGGCAGTCGAAGGAAGAAGGTTTAGTAGGCTGAATGGAAAAATTTAGGGCTCAACGTTGAAGATACGCTAGACAGTGTAGTTAATGCTTTCTGGTCGAAAGTGGACAGGAATTTGAAGTTGCCACACAGGTGTGAAGATAGGTATTTTTTCTCCTTTTTTCCCTGTTGGGCGGGAATCTTCTGAGGATTAGAAATGAGGTCGGTTGACGATTTTCAGCGACAAGAGTGATACTATACCAAATTTGTTGCACTATAGGCAACTCTTATTTATTCAAAGTGCCATTAATAGATAATGTCTCCCAGAATTGTTACTTAAGATGGCAATTCAGAGTAATATTTAACAAACTGTCAGATTTAAGTCGAGGCAGAAATACGAGGTAAACAGTTCAGTTATTGATATGGTCGATTCTATGAAATTATTGGGAGTAACAGTACAAAGGAACATGAAATGGGACATACACATTAATTCGTTAGTAGGTAGAGCTAATTCTAGGCTGCGATTCATAGGTCGAATCTTGAAAAATTGTAATGAACAAACAAAGGAGATAGCGTACAAATCTCTTTGCGTCCACATTTGGATTATTGTTGTGCCATTTGGGACCCGTTTCGTAAGGTATTGATCGAAAGTATAGAGAAAGTACAGAGAAGAGCCGCTCAATTCGTGACCGCTTGCTACAGTCCTTATGAAAGCGTCACAGAACTGATTAGTAGATTAGGTTGGGAGTCTCTGGTAGATAGACGACACACGTTACGTTTAAACTTATTGGTAAACATGCGTACTCCCACTTTCACTTTTGAGTGTAGTGAAATACTTCTTCCACCAACCTATTTGAGTCGGAAGGACAGGAAAGATAAAATTAGAGAAATAAGGTGCCGGACTGATTCTTATATGAATTCTTTTTTCCCTCGTACGATTAGGGATTGGAATGCACAGCAAAGAGATTAGCTTTGGTGCTGAGCACCCTCTGACACCCACAATTTTGTGAATTGCAGAGTATGTATGTAGATGTAGATAATGGAGTTGGGAAGATGTCCAGGAACAAGTGATCTATAGTTATGACGAGCTTGCGTGATACACTCGGTAAACCGGAGTTTGTAAATTGATTATGTCTGTGTATTAACATGCCGGTTTGGCTGTTTGCGTTGAAGCACCGTCATACCATATCGGGGATATACTACGTGTTCAGGTTCAAATCGCGACCATGGCCTACACGCGGATTTATATAATTTTCTGTAGTCATCTATACCAATACTGCAACAGTCTCTATTCCCCTCTCCCTTCGCCTCCTCACCCTGCACTACACTTTTCTCAAATAAAATCTAAACTTGTGACATATCACGAAAAAACACGTTTCACAGATATGACATTTCACCTCACCTCCAATATCAACAGATTGTCGCCGCAAGTCGGTTGGTAAACAGAGTAGTATACGCAGTAAAAATTGACCCTGTGGTGCAGCGGAACAAACGCTAGGAAGAAGGTAACTATTTCTGCAGTTCATGCACCAATTCGAAAAAAAAAAAAAAAAAAAATTACGCCGGGATCACTGGCTCTAAAAGTGTGAACATTGTTAAATAGCTGAAGTAGTGTTGTAATAAGAGAGCTGGGACAAAAGATCTTAAGCCGGCCCCGGAAGAGACTCCACTCGTCCGCGTGACGTCACAGTTGCATGGCGGGAAATTCAAATGGACCAATCAGCGTTCACGTCACAAGATGGCGGATCGTTAGTTCGTTCCTCCACCGCTAAACGGGCAGCACCGGCCGGGCTTGCGCATAAGATAGTTCCTCGACCGGCCGCCCAGATGGCAGCATCTCCCAAGGGCTTAATTTCTTTGGGCGCAGACATTCCACTCCCTTACGAGAGAAAGCTAGCGGGGGAATTCCGCCGCCTGAGGCGTGTGTACACGGGTGCGCCCTCGTTGCGACAGGTGTCAACTTGCTCAGCCAAGGCATCGGGCGTTTTGGCATTGCATAACACAGTATCCCGGTTTCCGATAGATGGCGGTGCATGGCTCGATACGCGGTTGTGAAGCTTTTTTTTTTTTTTTAACAGTTTAACGTCCCTTTTTAACAACGTGGTCTTTAGAGACGGGAAAGGATGGGGGCAAGGAATGGGAAGGAATTCGGCCATGGCCTTTTGAAGAAAGCATCCCGGCATTTGCCTGGAGTGATTTGGGAAACCATGGAAAACCCAAATCTGAATGCCCGAACGGGGATTCGAACCGCCGTCCTCCCGAATGCGAGGCCAGAACGCTATCCGTTACACCACCACGCTCGGTGGTTGTGAAAGCTACAAATATTTCCAGGCATAGGTGCATAGTATCCCGTTTCCCGATAGATGGCGCGGCATGCTTCATTTCTCAACGCGATAGGTATTTAAGAGAAATATTTCAGGTATTCCTGCGTGGTGTCTGTCTGCTATTATCGGTATATCTATGTGACAAGTATTTCGAAACCATGTAGTTGTTCCCGACGTTCAGAAAAATTATTTCCGTTTACCCAGCGACAAGCAGAGCCCATTATCCCTTGCGAAAGCTCTGTACACAGCAAGGTGGAAAATTTTCTTCGGTTCTGTGTCGTGAAATATACTTAATCGTAAATCATTGCAATTTTACTAAAAAACAAAAAAAGTCCACATTAGCGGATATTAAAACGACCTCGGTAGTGTTGGGGCTAGAGTGCCGAAGGTCGCCGGTTCGAGTCCGGCCGCGGTGTTTAAGTGTTTTGTGATATTATTGAAAAATCCGTTCCAACTCCTCAAAGTTACGTAATTTCCACGCCTAGAGAGTATGGCGCCAGCTTGACTTGTTATAAATGAATAAAAAATTAGTTGAAAAGCATAAATTTTTCCTTTAAAATACGTTAACGTTCGATATGGAAAAAAAACCGTCATAAACTAAGCAAATTGGAAAGATATAAATTCAATGTGTACCTGTTTTCATGAAATTACTTAGCGTTCTGGCCTTGCATTTGGGAGGACAGTGGTTCGAATCCCCCGTCCGGGCATCCAGATTTGGGTTTTCCATGGTTTCCCCCAAATCACTCCAGGTGAATGCCGGGATGATTCCTTCACAAGGACATGGCCGAATTCCTTCCCATTTCTTGGCCCCCATGTTTTCCCGTCTCTAAAGACCACGTTGTTAGAGAGACGTTAAAAACTTAAAAAAAAATGAAATTATTGTGATAAAGTATAGCAATATCACACATACGTTATTCATTTCAAAATTCGTAGCCTCAAAAACCCATCAATGGGTGAAATCATTTCATTGAAACCGACAGATATTCACCGACGAAGGTAGGGAAAACCATAAATTCCGTTCATCGAAGCAGGCAGACATTAAAAACTAATTCACCGACGAAGAGACGGAAAACAAACTCACTTTTTCACATCGTGATGGATTCGTTATGAACAATGTAATATAGCTAACGAGTGTCACCTACATTCCGTGTATATTAAAGGATGTATTAACTTAGGGGTAACAGACCGAGAACACAGACACTTTTAAAACTCAAAGAGGCATTTTACTGATGTATGTAAGAATAACCTCGATGAATCTAAAGGAAAGTTGTCGCTTTGAAAACCAGTTTCTTTCCCTATAGACATTCCAGAAGTGAATACACGTTAATCTCTCCACTTATATCGGCCTGTAATTTTTTCAAGCCTGTTTCTCAACCCTGTCTTTGGACAAGAGGCCACTTGAAAATATTTGTGAAATAATTAACAAAGCCTTTCCCACACCAAGGCTAGAAAAATCAAAGTTTCCAGTTTGACCATGGCCAAACTCAAGGAGTGGAAGCATCAGTACGACACCTTATTTCTCTAACTTATCTCTGCTGCCATTGGTATAAAATATCTCATCACACTCGTAATTGTTGCCATCCAGGTCAAACCTTTGTTGTTTGTCTATCCAGACCAATCTATGTATCAATTCTGCCATGCTTTCGTAAGCAATCACAAATTGAGTGCCCTTAGCTATACTTTGTCTAAAATTCCAATCAATCCCTTGTGACACATCAGTGAATTACACCTTTAACTGTATTTTACAGCACAGCACTTATGTTCCAGGAACGAAATACGTCTGTTAATCTTACTAATTTTACCCCTGTGGAATTGAAGTACGCCAGTCCTATGTGATAAAAATCGAGTAACGCTAAGCACAGAACATGCCTGAGACCATCGCCTGTTACCAAGGTGGAGATATAGAAAATTTACCCACTCCCTTATGGAAGAAATCCAGTGCCGGCTCCTACTTATTGACTTTTACGCACTATTCCTAATTCTTTCACCAAGATCTACCCCTAGCCTCATCGCCAACGTACCCACAGCACTTCCCCAAACCTCCTTCTGTTTTCCAATGATTCCCACTCCAATCCCTGATCAGTTACCTTTTGTTCGTGCGTTAAAGTAAACCAAAAACTCATACAGTCTTCTTCTAATCAGTAACAGATTCCAAGTTCACTTAAGGTGGTTCTACTGCAGTTTCCCAGGAAAATACCCCCTTTTTCCAGGAAATTATTTTTCAACCAATTAGGACACAGGAGTGTTCTCCATTCGGTTTAAAATGTTCCCATCTGACGCCAACCTTCGGATTCAGGACCAAGTGTGTCATTTGTTTGTAATTGCATGCTTTGTTCAAGTAACCACGATAAAAGTGCCATAATGCCCTTAGCTAACTTGGTCATCAAATAAACATCATAACCCACATTTTCATAGAAGATCCCCACACATCGACAAGTATCCATAGGTGCAGACACTAGTTTTATTACGCCGAAGATAGCACCTACACTTGAACTGTCGTAAATTGTTAGGTCAAAGTGGGTGTTTGGATATTTTACCCAACTAGGCCTCATCACCTAAAGTCTAGTGCCAGATTGTGGTCATGGTCAACTTAGGCTCCATACACCACACAGAATTATTCCACCAATATCTATTCTAACAGCATTATACACCACATACAGCCCCCGACACTCTTCCAGTGACATCCAGCCCAGCTCCTTTATTATGTCACTTTTTGAATATTTTCCACTAATAAATCTAGCTGCCATCCTTTGCACCTTGCATTTGATGTACAAAAAATGTGGACTCCATACTACACAACTATATACAAGCAATGGTTTGTACCCAAGTCCTTCGCTTCTCTGGTACATCCCCTCATCACCCTCTCTGTTAAGTGATTTTTAGCCCGAAGCACATGTAGTGAAAAACGTGAGGAACACAATTCGTATGCCAACACAAACGGTAGTAAACTGTAAAGAGCACAATGAAATGGGAGACTGCCTAAGCCCTGAATCAATGGTTAGAAGCACACGATGATGGTGAGCATAATTCTAGACTCAAATCCACAGAGGGATGACACACGCACATTTCCATGCCTACAGCGAGGTCGACAGAACAACCAGCACCAAGATAGAACTCCCACAGAGGAAGAAGACTCACACACTTGTACATGCATACAGCGAGGTCAATAGAACTATTAGCAAGCATCATGAAAACGATGAAGTGGGGCAGAATTGTCTTTACAACTGATTAACTGGACAGAACTATCGTTACAAAAATCATCAAACAGACGAGTTAAAGTCAGGTATCACCATACTTACGCTTACATGCACAAAGAGAGACGCAGATACACATGTCCAAGACTACAGAGAGTTCAGCACAACTACCGGTACCAATCATGGAAACAAAAAAGTGGTGTAGTACTCTCTTGCCTCATGACTGGCTGAAAAACAGAAGTCTCCCTACATATCATCAGCCTGGCGAGATAGAAGGTGTGCAAAAGATGGCATGTTTTCACCATAAACCTAAGTGTTTATACCATAAATAGTGTTCATCATGCCCAGTTGATTACATTTACCATCAACACGTCTCTCCCACACCGCAACCCTTTCTACCATTCAGTAAAAAAGTGACGCATGTACCATGAGTTGCAATAGACACTTGGCTATCAGATCTCACCCACAAATCCATACATCTCAATACACTAGCACAAACAAACATAAGTGGAGGGACAGCAAAATCATTCGTCCAGACAGACGTGTTTATAGAAGGTATCACCCATATTTACACATACAGACACAGAGAGAGACGCCTTCAGCGAGCTAGACACAACATCCAGCCCCAATCATGGCGACGAAAAAGTGGGGTAGAACCCCCATGGCTCATAACTGACCAAAAAATCATCAGTAACATATGTTCCAGGCACCATACTCTTCACATCAACATCATCTCATTTATTTCACACTACAGACCTCACTACCATCCAGTATCATGTGTGCTAGGTACAAAACTGTTCACATCAGCACCAAGACGTCTATCCCACACCTAAGCTTTTTCTGCCATTCAGTAACATGTGCCCCCCATGTACCACGAGTAGCAGTAGACACTTGGTCATCAGACAGATATCATAACTCCCATATTCATACTAGGTCTCACCCACAAATCCATACGTCACCTCACACAAGCATAAGTGCAGGAACAGCACATCATAAATCCAGACAAACGAGATAAAGGAAGGTATCTCCATATTTACGCAAAAACACACAGAGACATAGAGACGCATACACACGTACATTTCCATGCCTATAGCGATCTAGACTCAACAACTAGCCCAATCATGGCAACGAAAAAGTGGAACAGAACACCCATGACTGGCCAAAAATCATAGAAAGACACACATACACACACACACTCACATGTCAATGCATTCACACAGTCACACAAAATCTGGATGCCCGGACGGGGATTCGAACCCGTTTCCTCCCGAATGCGAGGCCAGAAAGTTGAGCTAAAGTGAAATTTGTCGCTATATATCGTTGTATATCACTAAGGCGCGAAAGGGAGGCAGCAACAATAGTGGACATGATAGTTATATATTTATTTTTGGACGCACTCACTCATATGAGTCAAGTTGATCAGAGGATTCTCGTTTGCTAAAGATCCTGTCGAAAAGTATTTTGCTAAGATTATGTCACCTGGTGATAAGCTTACTGTGCAGTCTTCATTAAAACTGATCCGAGACACTGATCAAAGCGCCAAAGGTGTCAAAGTTGGAAGTCCAACGGAAGCTAGACACTAGAAGTGAAATTGGTTGTTACAAAACTGGTTCAATACGATTTATAAACAATACAAAAATAATTAAACATATTAAGTGAAGCAATGAAGAGAGCAGTACTTTGAAAAACACCTATACTGCTTCAATGCGAAGTCTGTGAAATTTAAAGCGATTGACCTAACTCACCAGGAGTGACCGATTGCCTCAGCTGTCTAGACCGACTGAACGGAAGACATCGACCAGGGGCTATCTCGAAAAGCAATTACTTAATGCGCACCTCCAAAACCATTAACTAGAAGCTTTTCCTCAAGTGTCACGCCTACCGATATTGAAGATCTCGCATCAGTTAAGGGAGAAATATGTTGTGGCTTTCATCATATTAAGTGGTAACCTGTCACGCTAAGCGTCAAGCCGGTACGACTGAGGAATTTGTCAGACCTCCCAAAGCCACCTGTACTGCTATTGTCTGACAACAGACGTCAAGTGGCCGCCAAACAACCACTCCGTACTCCTCCAACAATCTCGTTCACGTGACATCTATCACGCTCACTGCAATAAGGACTCCCTGTCTCGATGAAAATAGAATACTTTTACCGCATGAACATAAACGGTTTTACTGTTGAAAATTATAATTACTTTATACATTCCACATAGGATAAACATAACTATAACACATCGAGCTGGGTAGGTGAGCTTTAGTTTCCGGAGGATGCGTGTCAGATTTCCGGTACGGCCATCGATATATCAGTTTTCTATAGCTAAACAAAATCACCAAGACTGAATTGAATTTAACTGCGGTGGAGCGCTTGCTGTAGTGGCAAATTCCCTTGTCATTTACAACCCTTTTCTCATTTTAGTTCGCTCTGGCCTCGCATTCGGGAGGACGCCCCGTCCGGGCATCCAGTCTTGGATTTTCCATGGTTTCCCCAAATCACTCTAGGTCAGTGTTTCCCAACGTGGGGCCCACGCCCCACAGGGGGGCAATTTGGTTTTTTTAGGGGGGCAATTTAGAAATTGACTTGATACGACTTTACCGCTTTCTCTTTGGGTTATTTAAACACAATGCCAGATATGGTTACAAAATATAGCAAAAAAGCAAATTCTTAAAAGGATCACACTAAATTGCCATAATAAATGTTTATTATAAATCTTTTGAATTTGAATTTTAGTATTTCATTATATGTTTTTTTAATTTTACTTGCTGTGTTTTATGATAATATTAAAGTGTTTTCTTTCAAAAACCATCCTATATCAGTTTCTTTAATAACAAATAAATTTTTTATTAAAAATTATGTATGGGGGGCAAAAAAATGTTGAAAGTGGGACATGGCCCAAAAAAGGTTGGGAAATACTGCTCTAGGTGAATGACGGGATGCTTCCTTCAAAAGGCCATGGCCTAACTCCTTCCCGTTCCTTGTCCCCAGTCCTTCCACGTCGCTAATGACCTCGACGTCTACAAGGCGTAAAGTCAAAAAAAAAAAAAAGAAAATACTAATAAAACGCAAGTTTTGGTCATCTGCCACGCCATGACGTCACACTATGACTACGGACTGACGTCACGCTTTTTGCCTCCGCTGCACAACTAACAACGAATGGAAATGTTCGAGGTTATGCGCTGTATTTAATAACGGTTCTATTTAGCTGTGCATCCGCTAATAAATTAATCGTCAGAACATTGAAAGAAAAACACGTATTTCGTTAAAATCGATATAGTAATTATTAGTTCCTTTTTCTCGATGTTAGTTTTTCTTATATAATCTTGACAGCGATACCGTTGTTATAGTAAGTTAAAAAATATCCACATTACATCATTTTCAAGATAATGAACTTTATTTGATGAAAATTGTACTTAGTCAGCGAAGAAACGAATTGCTAAAATATTACATTCAACACGTCATTTTTGACGGGGTTGCAAGATTTTTATATCCAGAGTAGATATTTTAAGTTTTTGTTATAATATACCGAAAGGAATTTGCCGAAACACTGAAATATAAGGTATGTACTGCGTTTAAGTTAATACATTAATTATTAGTTGCTATTATTACTGATGTCACTATATCAGTCATCAGACACACCTAAATATTTCCAGTAGGTAAAATTTAGATCGCGATACAGTGAATGTATTCGTTCAGGGTTAACAGAATCTATGAATTTTGAACAGCAATATTAGTAGAAGTTGTGGTTACGTCTAAATGCAGATAAGTCCAGAATGAAATCTGGCACATTTTCTTTACAGTATAATTCACAATGAATTTAGTTTTATAAGCAATTTAAGAATCTTTCATAAGCACCGAGTTACTGAAGTTATGGTATTTTGCACGGATAGAAGTAGTTCCGTATTTATCGTGCTCAATGAGACATGGACCAGGAATAAAACCAATATCACGCGCTACAGCATAAGGTGCTGGGATTCCTAATTTATTTTTAATCTAATTGGTTCCCTAATTCTGTCGTCATTCATTCAGTGGAGCTTCCATCTGAATCGCTGTGTAAACTACAACCAAAATATGCACAAATTACAAAACAAGGTTATGAGCATTGCATAACAACAATTCTACAGGGCGTTCGCCGGAAAACGCTACCCTCCCAGTCTGTTGCCGTCGGCAACTTGCTCGGTCACTAGTGCCAGCAACTGCCGCCACACGGCACCGTGAATCACCGCACTGTTTAACACCTCCGCTGCCCCAACAGTGCAGTGACGCAGTATAATTGAACCCTTACATTGTTAAGAACGGTTTCTTTGCATTATAGCCAGTTTGTGACTTCAGTCTCTTATTAATCAGTGTTGTGAATAAACGTTTCTTTGCGGTTTGGCTGGTTTGGGGCTTCATACTCTTACTAATCTGTACCGTGTTTGAGTGTGAGTAAAATTATGGTACGTTACAGTTTGCAACACAGAATATCTCTCTACGATACATATGTGAAGAAGAAGTCGTTTAAAAAGTGTCGCAGTAAATTTCGTCGCGAATTTCCTGGCGCTTTACTGCCAGCTAAATCAACAATTCTGCGTCTGGTTAAAAAAGTAAGAGAAACGGGTTCATTTTTTAACAAAAAGAGACTGTCGGTCAACCGTATTCTCACAGAGGAGAAAATTGACGATATCGCTTTTCGACTAGAACAGTCACCCAAAAAATCATTAAGTCAGTTAGGGCAGCGTGTGTCTCGAAATATGTTCAGAAGATGTGAAATGTGCATTACACAAGAGGGTCAACACTTCCAGCATCTTTTATAAGGTAAGCTAATGAATTACGTCACATTTAAATGCTTAGCACACAAGTTTATGAAGTTTATGAAGCGTAATTATTATGAAATAGTCCGCGGCCGACGGTCGAACAATGCCGGAAACTGACCGCTCGCTCGCCGGGAGCAGTTTCTTCCTTGTAGCGCTAACAGTGGGTTGCGTTTCCCGGCGAACGCCCTGTATTTATTTAGGCAACCGCAGAGAAATGAATTGCCAGAAACTCCGTTAAGCCCGTCGTTTTCGTCGGGCTTTGAGGCTTGTCTTATTTGATTTGAGTGTTAAATTTCTCCACTCATCTTCTTTTACGTTTACGAAAACCGTAAATAATAGCAAACAGGGAAGTTAAAGATGTGTTTATGAAGAATATTATTGGTGCAGGGGGACAACTGAACGATGCATCCAGAAATTTCTATGGCTATGTTACAAAACTGAGAGGAAGGGAAGGTATTCAGGTAGTTAGAGATAAGAATAGAAAAAAAGTTACTGAAGATTTGAAACTAGCAGAGGTATTGAGTGACTGGCTTATTGAGACCATTAGGGGCTACCATTCTGCGATGGGAGGGAATTAAACAGAGGAGTGTCTCCACGTAAGTAGAAATGGCAGGGGCTCCTAAGCTTTGGGGGCCCCTTGAGCTGAGCGTGGGCCCCCTGAGCTGCATTGGGGGGCCCTGTGCACGGCACCGCTTAGCCCTCAGGTAGCTTCGCTCCTGTTTGTAATTAATAGCGTTCCCGTGAAAGCTGTTTTTCGGCGAACTGCCGCCGTGGTAGGCCACTCGTCAGCCCACCTGCAGGACTGACGCCAATATGAATGGGAGCTGTGTCATGGGCCAATCGCGATGACAAAAGCATTGGGAAGTTACAAGCAACGCAGATTTCCCAGGACTCCAGGGAGACAGCCAGCCTATAAAATAGGGACACAACACTCGGATATTTTCTTTTACCTGTTTCATGGAACGCTGCCCCTGAGCTGGCAGTGGAGGCAAGGTTTACTTCTGGTTTGAGTGTGGAAGTGAGCAGACGGACTCACCAGACCACCGCCGTCATCTATGGGTCCGAGGTGCGCTTCCCGTCATCAGCAGTGTCGACAGCAGTGCGCGGACACGGTAATGTGCCACAAAACAGTGCGACAGTTTGAAACAGGTAAAATACCCCTGAGCAGCTACCCTCATTAGCTAGAGACCGGTTAAATAAACCTACTGAACTTACACTCTACAAGACTGTATAGGTGTCAAATTTTGTGTTTATAACAAAAATTGTTTGGTTTGTTGAATAAATTAATTACTTTTCAGAATCAATTTTTGTGTTCTTGTAACCTATTGTGATATGTCATGTGTAGGGCTCACTGTTTAGTAATATCAAAGTTGATAGACGTATATCAACTAGTTTTTTCCTGCTGGCACAATATAGTGCGCCTAGTAAGTATCAAAAGCAGAACCACCTACTAAAGACATTGTTAGTAGTTGTATTAAAGTTAGTGGGATACTATATTCTACGTTTCCTTGAAATTATTTAGAATGACTATGCAATTTTGCTCTTATCAGAGGACTGGAAAAGAGCAACAGTACTAATGTTTCATAAATGAGGGGCTACAAAGAGGCTTTGATATCAGTGATAGGCAGAATGATAAAGAGAATAATATGCAACTACATCAGAAATGTCTGAGAGCAAAAAACTGATATGAAAATCGATAACATGGCTTTAAGCAAGGATATTCATATGAATTTAAAAGTAGTGGGCTATATGCAAGATATTATATTGTGCCATTCATAAAGATTCTCCTTATTGTTAAGAATCATTTCCCGGCTTTCATGATCTGACTATAAATAAACCTTCCAATTTTTATTTTAAAAAGCGAAGAATCAAAAAGTGCATGTTGGGCAAGATACCCAAGTCTACGGTACAAGTATCATTTATTTATTTATTTATCCTCCTAGAGCGTTTTACATGAACAAAGCGAAGTTGTGACAAAGGTGACTTACAGGTTACGTTCCGATACAAATTTCTGGGCGGACCCGAATTCGATCTGAAGCCACCTTATATCAACACTTATATCGTGAACCAAAAAATTCAGTTTGCTGATATCATAATTAAAAAAAAAGTCTTTTGCTGCAAGTATCATCATCATGAGTTTTTTTTCAGTTTTAAATTTGGATGGACGAGATTTGTTATAACGACTCATCTCTTGTGAAATACACAACTAAATAAAACAATACTGAATGCATTTTTTAATACCAATCCAACAACGCCTCTCGATAGGGAACGCGAAGAAAATCTTCTTTTTTGAGGTGGGAGTTACCCTAATTATTTTTTCTGCGGATCTGTTTTGTGCTTAGTATAACACATATTCCTGCGAAATTTCATCACAATCGGTGCAAATTTCACGGCTATTACACATGGACGGACAGACGTCATGAAACTATGATGGTTCTGCTTTTGCCATTTTTCACTACGAAACCCTAAAAAGAAATGAGACATCGGATGAAGCTGCCAAATAGTCTATAACAAGCTCAGGACCAGCTCTGAAATCCTACTTTGTCTCGTTATCTACGATGCTTCGCAGTGGATAAAAAAATGCTGCGGTTTGTTAAAGCTAACCATGCACCCGTGTAACAGCCCGTTCCAATTGGTGAGGGGAGGTAAAGTGTTCACTCTCGTCATAGCGCTAAAGCGAGAAAGGACCCACTGGAGTGAGGTGTTTGTGACCTACCTGTGCGATATTACCATTTCTATTGATTATGTGTTCTGTTGAGGCACCGAGCGTGTTGGGTAAGCGGTATCGTTCTGAAGTCCCATTCAAGATGAAGCTGGTTCGGATCATAGTCCAGTCCATCCAGATTTCGGTTTTCCATTGTTTGCCCAAATCACTCCAGGTGAATGCCGGGATGAGTTCTTCAAAAAAGCCATGGCCAAATTCCTTCCCGCTCCTTGACCCACCGCAGTCATTTCTCGCCGATAAGGCGTAAATCCATAAGCAAAATAATAATAATAATAATAACAAAAATTGTGTCCAGGGTTGAAGACAAACCTGGGCTCAGACAGTTGACGAGTGACTCATGTGAGCGTATGTGATGCCAATTTCTCTACGCACCTACTCACGCTTATGCACATTTGTATTTTAATTCTTTCACATTTTGAAGCAAATTGTTCAGCATATCCGTGACTTCCATAATTATAAATAAATATTTCATATTTCTTTATGAATGAAATCGAGAAGTAATTTATGGTCATGAACATCTATTACCTTCGAAGTATTGCTACTAGTCCTACACTTAGACCTCATCGCTTTATACACTCCCAGCCAGCACTCTCTTCACCCAACACCTGTCTGCTCTTTTGCAATATTATTTAGTTACCTTTCTTACACCATAATTTCTAGAAAAACTCCATTTGTTCTTCTTTTTACCCTCTCAAACTCCCACCACGATACTCCGAATGTTTATACCTTTCCACCATACATAAGCAAGGCTCCTACGAAAGTTTAATACTTCAGTTATGGCCACACATTTATTAATGTTACCAAGGACAATTAATTATTTATAAGTGAGCAGAGCAGGAGGCTTGTGATAATTTGAAGCTAGGTAAACGTGTTTATGTGAGAAAGGACAGTTCTGGGACACTGGGGCCAGACTGCCAGAGCGTCGCTAAGCCTATTATCTCGGTAAAATGGGTCTGAACAGACAATAAGGACGCCTGAATCTGATAGTGGC